>CM057450.1:629568026-630768026 GCA_016271365.2 Neoceratodus forsteri | reverse complement strand
CACTCGCTAATTGCCGTATTTAGGCTCCTGTTATACAACTTCCATCACTGTGGTTTCGGCAGGTTGCTCTGAAATGGGAAAGTACTTCAAATACCTTAGTAAGTAAGTAAATCTTTTGCAAAACCTTGTAGAGAAGAGGGAAATTATTGTGTCTGGCGACTCCTGGAGGACCAGGTATGTGTTTTGTTTGAAAACTGCGCTATACATGAGTCGTAGTGCTCACCCGATATTGTTGCTGAGGTCCGTTTAATATTTTTATGGGAGGCAAAGTGAAAGTGAAGTAATGAAAAAAGGTTCTTGTGGTGATGTGAAGTGGGAATTGTGGCTCAAGTAATGGACATTGTTTTTCAGACAGTGGGAGGAATGGGCACAGTTATATAATGGGTTCTGTTTGGTGTGTTTGCCTGTAAAAGCATTTTGACAGTCTGGCAGGTTACTAATATTTTCCTGTTATGAGGTTGTACAGGGAAGAAAAGTGCTGGTTGACATCGATATCAGCTGATAAGGACACGGCTGAATGATCCTTTCAGCCAATCTCTTTAAGGTATTTTCTTGACCTATTTTATAAACATTTATATTATATATATTTGTAAACAGAGGAACCAATGTTTGAAATGTAAAACAAAATACATTTATACACATATTGGCAATATCCCAATAACATATAGATACCATCATTATTTCAATATATTTAGAATTTTATCAATATATTTTGCAACATAAGGAATATACTAAAGCAGCCATAATGTATATATCTACAGTACATTGCAATATAGTCGCAAATTTTAAAATATATTGAAATATATTGATTTTCCAATACATTACAATATATTATAAAATAAGTAGATTGGAATATATTTCACTATATTTAAATATATTGTCAATAATATATTTTAAAACATATTTCATTTTTGTAAGGGGATGACCAGCTTGGCTGGGCTGATTCTTGCTATACAGTATCTGCATTAACTTCCTGAGCACACGGAGTAAAAGAGAATAAAATACCAGCTCCCAGTCATGATGAAGGTGGCAGAGGAACATTGTAAAACTATACATTTATAGAGCTACACAACAGGCCTCATCCCAAAGACAGACAGAAGAAAGATTATAAATTCCCAAATGTTGACCCACAGCATTTCAAGTGCCTCTTTTCCCCTGACTCTTTGTCCTACTAACTGTTGGTCTGTAACTCTTTACCAGTGCTAGAGAAACCAGACCAAAATAACTAGTGTACAGACTTAACTTCTCCGATTTTTTTCACATTGTGTTAGCACTTCCCAGTGACACTGTTTGAGAATTCATTTTTATTCCCTATAGTTTATTGGTCTTCTGTAATGAAGTCCAGGTTCTCAGCTACTGAATTCAACCTGCATATGTTTCCAGTTCACGCCATCTTACTTGCACAAATTAAATAAACAACATTCACACACATATGCACACAAATGACAGTATGCATTGACTATGACCATGTACAGTATACAAATACAGAAAGAAATTCTGCTTGAATACCTAAAATAATCTTGTTTGCCTCCTGCTTTGTCTCTAAGTCACAACATTAAGTACTCTACTGTTTAAAAAGTGAAATTAGAGACTGATGAGAGGACTGAGAGGGGCCACAAAACACAGCAGAGTGCCATACATTTTCACAGAAAATATCTATTTAAAGTTTTAGGACCAGTTAATGGAGAAATGAAGTCTACAGAGACCGACAGCATGACATGCTATAAACGTGTTGGTGAACTGATGAAAACCAACAGAACATTTCTGATTTCTTCCTTGTATAAATATTGATTTGATTTAGTACTCATAACTGACTGCACTGGAAACTGAAGCCTCGTGTTTATTAAATATTTACTTCCAGTACAGGCAAATACAGTGCAGATGTCCTCATGGTGTTCACTATACCGTATATCAACTTAGGAGGGATCACCCAGCTCTTAGCCTCTTAGGTAAGAAAGTAATTCTGATCCTAGGGCTAATCAGTACTGAACAAACTGTACAATGTTTGTGATATGAGATAATGTCCGACAAGAACAGAGCTGAAAGCTTCAAACATGTTGCATGCCCCCTAATACTTTGGTAAACCTAGATCTCTAGCATTCCTCCTGTGAACAGCATATTGTAAATAAGAGAGTACTGGCTCTTAGTTAGATAAGGACCCCTGATGGTCCCGCATAGATTTGACTCTGTGAATCACAATTAATTGTGATCTTACACTGATACAACCCACCCCAGTCGATTGATCAAGTTCAGATCTGCCACTGACCTGAGTCTAGATAATGTGATTGGTTATGAAGGTTTATTTATGTTACAAATGAAAAACAGCTAGTGGAATATACATGCAACAACTAATTTTTTTAAGTTTCCATTCTCTACCCTGAGTGTTGCTACTGACCCTCAGCCTCAAGCCAGTTATTATTCTGGCACTGGACCTGCCGAGGAAAATTCAGATGTCCCCCAGGCATCCCTATGGCTCCCCCACAACACGACATGCCTTCATTTAGTCTCCACTGAGCATGAGGGGAACACCTCCAAGACTAGGCGTAGAGCCATTAAGTGCTGGGGGACTAGGCAGCCTCAACCTCCTATACAGCTGTAGATAACTGTACCTCTCTCTGTTAAAAGGACACTCAGAACCTATTTTGCATCATATTATTTCTTGTTAAAACCCCACATTTTATAATTGCTTACCTTCTCTAAATCTCATCGATGTTGTCAGTTGTTATATTTGCCTTCTTTCTTAGTAAAACTGAAATGTATGACAATGTGTAATGATATTGTATTGCTTTAAATCCTTGATCTGGACTAAATCTAATCTGATCACAGCAGTGAGGGATACAGACAGCAAACTAACTAATAACCCTCACAGACTGCAAGAAAGCTTTGTGGAGTTCTACTCTAGACTTTACAGCGGTTAGGGATGGGGCAGGGGGATGCAATTGAAGCATTCCTGGGGCAGTTGAACCTCCTGAGATTGACAGAGGGCCAAATCAAAATCTTGAATAGACCATTGACGCAGGGAGAAGTTAGGCAAGCAGACTACTCTCTAGCAAAAGGAGATGTGGCAGGCACAGATGGGCTATCTATAGAATGCTATAGGTCACTGGATGAGACTGTGTGGACCCATATGCACGAAATGTTTTTGGAGGCTAAGGAAGAGGGGAGTGTCCAGGATTCATGCAATTTGGCTACAGTTACCCTTATTCATAAGGAAGGTAGGGATCCCACGTTATGTTATACATATTGACCAATTTTGCTTCCTAATTGTGACATCAAGGTTTTGGCTAAAGCATTGGTCAGAAGGCTAGAGGAGGCTTTGCCACTGTTAGTTAAGGGGGACCAGACTGGGTTTATCAAAAACAAACATTAATATCATAATGTCAGATGTCTGCTGGGGGTGGCAGAACTTGCCTGTTGGCACCTGGGAAAAGCATGTGTGCTTTCCTTGGAGGCCAAGAAGGCTTTTGATTGGGTCGAATGGTGGTACCTGCTCAGGACCTTAGAGAAATTCAGGATAGGAGAATGTTTCATAGAATTTGTTAGGCTCCTGTATAATGATCCCAGGGCATGTATTGTGATGAATGGGGAGACCACGGAGGTATTGAGCCTGGCTAGGGGCACCAGGTAGGGCTGCCCCCGGTTTCTACTCCCCTCTGCTTTAGTGACTGAGTCATTGGAGGAAGTGATTAGCGAAGCAGAGGAGGTCAGGGAGATAGATGGTGCCTGGGACACACTAGATAAGATTTCACTATATGCCAATGTTGTCCTGCTATTCATTACCCAGCCTGAGATATTGATCCCAGCCATAACCACTGTTATAAAGGAATTCATAATGTTCTCTGGATACAAGATTAATTATGAAAAGTTGTAATTGTTATGATTGGGGCTGTTGATACCAGATGCCTTAAAAGGACCTGGTATACAATGGTTTGTTCACATATTAAATACCTAGGTGTCCTGGTAGGGAAATAATTAGACTCCCTGCATGCATCAAACTACATACCTCTCCTGAGTAAGATTCATGATGATTTACAGAGGTGGCAGAGCCTACCAATTTCCTGGATAAGCAGGATTAATCTAGCTAAAATGAATATTTTGCCACAGATCTTGTGCCCAATCCAGATGCTCCTAATGGGACTCCAGAAAAATAGATATACTAGTGTTAGAAAAAGCCTGCAATAATTTTATTTGAAGGAACAAGAGACTTCAGGTCACCAATACCAGACTTTGGACTTTACCACCTATGCAGGCTAAACTCCTCATGGATTGGGTGAAGGGTGCTAGAAGTGTACACTGGACCTCTCGTGATCAGTTGGGGGGAACATAGGGTAACCACATACTTGAATTCAGGGGGATAAAGGGTGTATAGATCACTAACACTCAAGAATGCCTTGGTAGATGGGCTCCTGGAAGCCTGGGTGGATACATCACCTCAGGGGAGAGGAGAGGAGAGGAGAGGAGAGGAGAGGGAGAGGGAGAGGGAGAGGAGGTCTACTGGATCCCATGTATTCCAATCTGGAATGTTTGCCTGGACTGGAGGACCAGGATTCTAGCTATGGGATAAAGGTGGGATACAATGTATAGAGGACCTGTTTTGTTCTCAGGGTTTTAAGACCTTCCAACAGATGGCAGGGTAGTTGGAGCTCCCCCACACCCACATATTTAAATATCTCCAAGTGAAGGATTGGGTGCAGCATGTGGACCAAACTCAGCCTCAAGCATCCTCACTTCATGAACTAGAGAGCTACATCCTACAGGCTTGGACTAGTCCTGAGGGAACTTTGGCTAAGATATATAGCAGCCTATGAGAATGAATGCCTGTCTACTCGCCAAATGCTAATCCCTTTGGGAAAAGGATATGGGTATTCCCATACTGGAGAAAGCATGGGGAGACTTATGTGAATCACACATTGGGCTTACTATTTGCAATTGTTACAAAGAAACCCAGTATAAGTTCCTATACTAACTATATATGCCCCCTTCTATAGTGAATAAGTTTAACCTATTTCAACCTTATGTGGATGGTGTGGAGCAGAGAGGGGTACATACATGCACTATTTTTGGCAATGTAGTGACCTTAGACCTTTATGGAATGCTATAGCACAGTGCATTTCACAGACGATGCACATTAGGATTGAGACAAACCAATGGGCAATGCTCTTTGGGGTGGAATCTAGAGGTGGGGAAGGATGGGAGTTCTTTCCCAGGATGATTAGAATCACGCTAGTGACAGTGAGGAGGTGAATCCAGAACACCTACATGTCACATGCTTGTACCACATCACAGATGTGGACAGACCTGCTTTTTACTGTGCTACAACTTGAGTATCTCACCTATGATCTCAAGGGGTGACAGGATAGGTTTAATATACAGTAAAATCTGTATTTAGATTTGCAGACCCCAGAAGAGCAAGCTGCACTTAGAATTGACTGACATGGGTAGCACTGTATTCTCTCCTGCCCTGGCCATTCTGGGAAGTCCTTTCTTTCCCTCTTTGACACCCAGCTGAACCCTGTGTAAAAGTACATGACTGCCAGAAACTGTTTGATGTCCTAACCCACTGTACTAGTCCAGAAGTGCTTTGAGCACGCTATTTTTGACTGAGTTGTGTGTTAGGTTTTGTATGGTTGTTATGTGTTTATTGTATCAGCTTGTTTATGTTCTGAATGTATAGCAAGACTGCTGTGATCACCCATATTTCTCTATTAACTTATCATGTTGTGAATTTTATTGGCTTGTATGTGGACATGCTAATAATGTTCTATCAATTGTTAAAAATTCTTAATAAACAGAATTTTTAATAATTGTTTGATATACTCATATTGCATACTTCCTGAACATTAGGACCCCCCCCCCATACAGTGCAGCCACTCATACTGTAATAGTTGCCTCTACACCCACTGCATGATGAGTGGCTAAACTGTGTTGGGGGGTTCTTTAGTCCAGGAAAAACATGGTGGGAGTTGATCAAGGAATGTAAACAAACATGTTTTCTATGGTCACAACAGAATGGTGGGCAGTCTGTTTTTTCACTTTTAAAAAGAAAAAAAGAATCAGAATCAAACTATCAGCTACTGTACATCAGTTAATAATGACCTGAACTAAACAGTAAATCTGATAGTTTCATGTTTTTGTGGTCATGTGTGGCTTCTAAGTGATTGGTCAACTTCACCAGCATGGTCCTGCATGTAAAACTGCATGGTGGCAAGCAGGAGCCAGGACTCAGCCTCAGGCTTCTAAGAGATCAGAGGTGTGTTTGCCACTCTGCTGTCTGAGGTGGCCGTGTTTAAAACCTCAATGTACAGGCTGTCTGCTGATGTTGATGACCTACAACAATGAGATAATTATGCAGAAATGCATCTCAGCATAGTAGACGACACTAGGGCCAGCCTTGAGATGATGTTGTAAGAACAAGGCTGGCTCATTCGACAGCAGTGGACCAAAATGATGACCCTGAAATTGGCAGTCAGCGAAATAATCTCCGATTCGTTGTCTTCCAGAGGGCTCTGAGTGCAAGGTGTTTCCTTTTTCCTGCAAAACCTTATTCCTATCCTTCTGTGAGCTCAAGTGAATGCCCTTCCAGAAATTGTGAGGGCTGAGATCTCTTGCACCATCACTGAAGCCTGTGAAGCACTGAAGACCCATTTTGGCCAACTTCCTGTAACTTGTTGTGAAGGAGCAGATTCTGAATCTGTCCAGGGAGCGGGGCTCTGTACACTGGCAAGGGCACTCTATTCAAGTTTACCAAGACCTTTTCCAAGAAGTCACCCCCTGCCAACAGGAATTCAGTGAGATGCCACATACACTGATGTCCCAGGTGTACAGTATGGGATGAGGTCACCAGCAGTCCTCTAGATTTACAGGGACTGAGTGGCACATGCATTTGACTCTTCTGCTGTGGCCATGAAACTTGTGTGGTAATCATGGCCAGACTTGTCATCACTGTCAAAGTCACTTGTGTATTCCCAGCTCTGCAGTGGCCAGAGAATTGAGATATGGACCCACGATTGCTTACTCCTGCCTCCTTAGCTGTCTTGTCTCTCACACTAACTCATAGACCTCGGTAGGGGCAGGCACACCACTTCCAATGAGTGGCTCCTGTCTGCTGCACTGAGTTATCCTGCTTCAGCAGCCAACAACACTGGGTTGGGTGAATAAAATCCCTGCCATATTGAGGTGTTGTACCATTTCCCACTGGTTTACTCCAGTGAATATGTCACGTGGATTGTAGTGTAGGTATAATCCACGCAGCAAAAATAGCATTGGGCAAAACAGCTACAGGGGCAGTGTAGCACAAGTACATTACCACTATTCGTGTAGCTGTTGTCACTGGGGACGAAGATGATAAGTCCTTTCCTGAGTGCTACCTTGCCAAACAGCTGCTGTGGTACAGAGGTTAGAGCCATGAGCAGCGAAAGGCAATGGAATGTAGGGATGATCAGGGTTCGATTCCCAGTCCTGTGAGTGTTTTTTTTTTATTCCTACCCTGTCCCGACTTTTATTTTCAATGTGTCTTCCCCCCACCCTGCACTTTTGCCCCCACCCCAGTTGTTGTGCTCAATTACCCTTGACTCCCCAGTAGAAATATAATCCCCCCCCGAGGTTCCTCCTCGTCTCAGAGTTGCCTCCCCCAGGAGGCGATTATCTATAGTCTGGAGGTGTGGGTGGCACAGCCCCCACAGACAGTCATTTCCAGTGTGTTTTTTCATTTTTTGTGGCAGTTGGCATTTTTGCCGATGTGCTACATTGTTGGGCACTGATTTGCTTGTGCGGGTGTTGACCACAGTATTATTCATTTGGCGTTTTGACCTACTGTAGTGCCAATTTACTCTAACTGAGTGACAGATTCCATGCTTCTGGTTAGCTTGGATTTTATACTGACCATTCTTCTCTATGCAGTTTGACTGAGGCCCTCACTCTCCTGCTCTGTTTTGAACTGGTACCATGCATTGTAAGGGACTTGGTGCCACATTCAAGGTATCATTTCTCAACTCTGTTGTGGTCTGTCATGCTGGTTTGTGCTTTCATTTATTTTGTTTGGTATTTATCCTCCTTTTCCACTTGCCAGCTCCTATCTTGATAGTCGCTCAGCTCAGACACTTAAAATCTGTGGGACTTTCCCTATTCCCCACAACATACCCCTCATGGCTGGGTTGGAGTGGCTTGCACTTACTTCTCCAAAGCAAGAGCCTGATGGTGCCCAGATAGTGGTGTCAGGCTTGCAGGGGGCTGTTCTTCATCCTACCACAGAAAGGGAGGCTTTTCCTCCAGTTTGTCTTCTGGAACCCTGAAATACAATGATGAAGGGCATCCATCGAGGTACTACACCCTTCCAGGCCTCTGATGTGCTTGACACCTAGCCTCTGCAAGGTGTCAGGTGCATTACGAGAGGCATAACCCCCAACTTGGGAGAGGAGAGCAATCTTTCAGAGACTCTCCAATGCTCGATCCTCTTCCCCCTGGACAACCCCCTCTGACTTGAGTTTGTTCCTGAACCCAGATCACCAGCATATCAGGCTGTAGCACTACCACCATGCTACCAGGTCAGCCTCATGCTGGCACTTTCTAACCACTGTTTCTTTTTGCTGCACAGGAGAGATCTCTGAATATGGGTTGTACCTCTCCTTCCCTAGTGAGGCAGGTTGCTTGATGTTTTCTTGTGAGGAAGTACTTACCCTTATGTGATACTGATGTCCTAACACATTTGGAGTTCAATTTTACCCTCTGTCAATCTTCTGCGAGTTCTAGTGGGTTGTGTCAGGGTGATCAGTGGGCTTAGCAGGCAGGCATGTCCTCTTCATAATTATCTGGTGAGGCCTCACTTAGAGTACTGAGCCCAGTCCTGGGCTCTTCACCTCAGAATGGATAAGGATAGGTTAGAAACAGTGCAACACAGAGTAACAAAAATGATTAAGAGAGATGAAGGTTTGCAAGCTCGAAGTCTGACTCCCATATCTGTTTTAGGTACCCTGTGGGTTGAAAGCACCCTGGTTCTGCTACTTTTTTATGTTATGGACTCTACATTATTTATTTATGTCTTTGTTAACCAGGTAGGTACACTGATCCAAAGGACCATTTACAGGCATGACCCAGGCCACAGGGTGACGTAAACAAGAAAATCAGATAGATGAACAATACATACAGGTACACAGAAAACAATATACACTCTGAGCATGAGGAGGTGAGGAAACACAATAGCATATACAAATGTACAGTTGACATTCTTTGTTACAACAGTGTGCAAGTGTATGACACTCTATAGGATCAAAACAAGTGTGCGAGTGCATAAATTTATAGTTGGTGGCACTAGGCCCTGGCTAGTTGTAGAGTATCAGTTTCAGTTGCATGTGGTCGCAGAAAAGAGCCAGTCTCAGAGGGTGGATTTGATAGACAGGTGAGAGGAGGATAGCCTGACTGATGGAGGGAGATGGTTCCAGAGAGTAGGGGCACAGACAGAGAAGGCCCTGCTGCCCATGACTGTAGCGGTGCGAGGAATTACCAGTTTGGGAATGGGGGAGTCCCTCAGCTGTCAGGGTGCCACCCTAAGGGCCAAGAGGGTGGAGTAGGGTGACTTGTGAGAGTTCCTGAGTGAGCAATCTACCAAATTACCCATAGCGAGGTCAAAGCAACCTTGAAGAGGGAGCCAGCCTAGGGACTGGTACAGTGAGCAGTGATGGGTGGAGAAAGGGGCCAGGAGGACAAAGTGACAGATGGCATTTTAAGTGGGGACTAGTCAGGAGAATAAAGAGGGGACCATGGTAGAGTAAACAAGTGAGCAATAGTCGAGTAGAGGCAGCATATTGCCTCTGGCGATAGCTAGATGGGCCTCAGAGGTCAGGAATTGACAGAGGAGGTAGGCAGCCCACAAATGTTGGTAAATTCTCTTTGCAATGATGGTGGTGTGCTCACTGAAAGTGAGGGATGGGTTCAGCATCACATCTAGGTATTTAAAGGTGGGTACATTCTCAAGGGGAAGGCGGCAGGGTGGTGATTGATAGTGAAGTCCTGATTTTGAGACTTTAACTAGAAATGGCTTGGAGCCAAGTAGCATTGCTTTGGTATTTTTTTCATTTACAAGAAGTTTCTATAAGAGGTACCACCTCTGGGTGGCTCCATAGTTAGTTGTGAGGGTGGCAGATAAGGATAAAAGGGATTTGTTTCTGTAGTAGATGACGAGGTCATCAGCATAGATGAGTGCCTCACAGGTTAAGCTATCCACAGGGACACCATTTGTAAACATGGAGAAGAGCAGAGACCCAAGTATAGAGCCCTGTGGTATGCCTGTGTGGATGGGTAGGGCAGCAGAGGAGGTATTACCAATTAGTACAGACTGGATCAGTTAGTGAGGTAGCTGTGGAACCATGTAACAGTTTGTGATGAGCAACCAAAATTTAGTAGGGTAGAGTAGAGGAGATGGTGATCAATGAGGTCGAAAGCCTTTGAAAGGTCCACAAACACTGCACCTGTGGCATTGCCCTTTTCCGTGTTACTGAGGATGTGATTGGTGAAGAGGGCAAGGGCAGATGAAGTATTGTGGAATTTACGAAAGCCATGCTGGTGAGGGTTTCGGAGGTGGTATTTATCTAGGGAAAAGACAGCTGCTGGTGAACTATTTTCTCCAGGAGTTTACTCAAGTGAAGGAGAAGGGAGATGGGCCTGTAGTTTTCAGTGGCATGGGGGTCACCAGTCTTTAGAATGGGCACACCGTTGGTGTGCTTCCATATGTCGGTTACCGCTGACTTTCAAAGGGCAAGGTTGAAGATGTAGGTAAGGGGTTGAACGATGGTTGGGGAGAGCAGTCTCAAGAAGGCAGGATAAAGTCCATCACTGCTTGGGCTGCCTCTTGTTGGTAGCATCTTCAGCACTTTTGAGGTAGTAATTAGACCAACTACTCTGAAGTAAAAAGGGGGGGGGTTGGGGTTCTTTGGTGGACTGAGGCTGGGGGAGAGGCTGAGCAAGGAGTTTGCTAAGGTATGGAGAGAGATGTACAAACATTTTCTTGAAGGTGTCTGCCATCACACCTTGGTTGGTAATAGGGCCAGTGGGGGAGTTCAGCTGGGTTACCTGTTTGTTGGATTTAGTGGTCAGGAGGGACCCTATGGAGGCCCAAGAGGTGCGTGGGTTGCCAAGTGAGTCTGATTGCAGTTTGGTGTAGTAGTTGCACTTATGTGACTTTACTGCACGTTTGCAGGAGTTGAGCAAATGCCTATAGGCATTCCATGGCTGAGTAGTTGGGGATACCTTAAGGCTTTCCATGCCTTGTCGCACAGTCTCATTCATTTTTCTCTTTCTCTCATATTCTACTTCCATGGTAGGCGAACTGGTACATTTTTTTTATCCAGGAATGCCAAGAATTTACATGTTCAGTACTTTCCCATCTGTGCTGCCTTCATGCAAATAGGGCTTTCTTACAAGAAATTCATCTTCCAGCAAGGTAAGCCCATAAAAGCTAGAGAGATTGGATGAGGTTAGAATGCCACAGTGCTGGGGATTAGCCACATAAGAGGGTCTCTGTTTTGAACTGCAAGCTGTTACTCTGGATCGTTCTATCTGGACTCCCGAGGAGCATCAACTGACATCGAGTGGCAGATGGGTTATGGGAAAGGTCAAATTGCATAACACTGTTTTTTAATTTGTAGTATTTATGGCTATAACACAGATAACCCAGTCTTTTTCAATTAAGTGTCCCAAATGTTAGTGGAGTTTAACTCAAAGGCACTACCACTACTGATAGTGGTTGTGGGCTCAACTTAATTCCAGACAGCATAGTTAATAGAAGCTCTAGGGCTCCTGAACTCCTTACCAGAGTCCAGACAGCTGCCTGGTGCAGTCTAAGTTTGGTCTTAGTGATATTTGTCACCTGTTCAACCTTGGGGACCAAGATTACTCCATTTATTTGGTTGCCCATTAGATATACAATAGGACTGAATTCTGAATGTCTTCCCCTGCCCTCACTTGGGACACCATGGATGCTGGCATTATGAACATTCTGATCACTAACCATGCCCCAGTGACATTATTCTTTCTCTTGGGCATCCAACCCATGGAACATCTGTCTGGCAATTAGAGCACTTGCTTTTACAAGAGCTGACTTTTTTCACGTGGGCCAGGGAACAAGGAACTATGTATTTCCAACTTAATGACACAGAGGACATGACACTGTGGCTGGTGTGGGAGGTGTTTATTGTGGTAAGATCTTTGGTTATGCAATACATAGGTGCCACACAGGGAGCAGGAGCATCAGGAGTGAGAGGCACAACTTAAGACTAGAAAGCAGAACCATAGATCTGGTACCAACGGAACCCCTGTCAATTTAGCATAAATCACTGTTTGAAACTCCAGATCAATACCCTTCTGGCCCATAAGGCAGAACTAGCAATTGCCCACTTTCATAATAAGTACTGGCTAGGGGGTGACAAGGCAGGTTAGCTGTTGGTGCACAGGCTGTGAAAGTTGTAAATGGGCAAACACATTGCTGCCATCTGGAAAAGGCAGGAAACTCTGTTTACCTCTAGGAAGGACATCAATAGGGAGATGGAGGAGTTTTATACCTCTCTTTATATTTCTGTAGGGGGCACTGACTCTCCCGTACCCAGGCCTGTCTCCATGGACTAAACCTGCCCACACCATGGGATGAGCAGAGGCATTATCTGGATGCCTTCTTCAGCTGTAGTAGATCAGGACCAGAATAAGTGCCCTTCATCCATATCAGGCACCAGGAGGAGATAGCTTCACAGTGAAGTTTTATGTGATCATGCCTGATCTGTTAGCCCTCTGTCTGTTGGCCACTTTTAAAGATGGCTTCTCAAAGGGGACTCTTCCTCCCTCGATAAATAATGTGATTATTACAGTTCTCCACAGGAAAGTTAAGGGTCAGTCCCAATGTGTTGATTATTGCCTACTATCATTGAGTAATTTGGATTGTAAAATCCTTGCCAAGGTGATGGCGACCCACCTAGAGCCCCTTCTCTCTGAGCCACTGCATCCTTCACATGTGGACTTTGTTAAAGGCAGTGATGGTGCCAATCATTTCAGTGTCATTTTCCACTTATTCTAGGAAGATAACAGTCCCCCTGACCCATAATAGCTATTGTCATTGATTTTTTTAAAAAAGCCTTTGATACGGTAAAGTGGTTGTGTCTGTATGTACTTTTGCAGCCTTTGATGAGGATCATTCCTTCCTTACCTGGGTCAAGTTCCTCTAACACTCCCTGTTTGCCTGTATTGCTACTAATGGACTGTTTTCTTCCCCTTTCACTCTGGGTAAAGACAAAAGGCAGGGATGCCCGATATCTACCTGCTCTTTGTTTTGGTAAGCCAGCTACTCAGTGTATCAATCCACGGTGCTATGGGGATCACTGGGGTGCAGAGAGGTAAAGAACAGTATATAAACAGTTTATTCAGATGACCTGCTTGTCACTATCAATGACCCTGTTACTTCTCTGCCCCACTTATGGATTTCCTGCAGCAGTTTACTTCCTTTTCAGGCTAAAAAAATAAATAGGGGAAAACAGAGGTTTTCCAACTTAATTCATTATGTACCCCCACTCTGTTTCTTCTATATAGTCATATATGGTCCCTGTGGGATTTATCATATTTGGGGATTATGATTATATCAGCTATTTCCAAAATTTGCTCCCTTTTTTGACCCCCTTATTGGCAGATCTGATGGATGAATGTGACCAGTGGTGATTGCTTTATCTCACTATTGTCAGTATAATTGAGGCTCTTAAAATGGTAACAGCTGCCAAACTTCTTTAAGTGGTCAGTCATATACCTTTTCCAATTCCAAACCATTTGTCCCTGCAAATAGAATGTGTGATAGGGAACTTTCTCTGGATGGGAAATCCTCCCACTGTAGCTGTTTCAAAATCCAGGTTCACTGGTCCTGGAGTGAATGGGACCTCCCTTGGGTCAACGAGTACTATCTTTCTTTTCTTGATTCCCAGACTTGAGTTGTTTATTTATTAATTTATTTTTTATTTACCAGGTGGGTGCACAAAGCAAGATTGCCTTTTTTCAGGCACGACCCAGGAGAATTACAAAACAGGAGGTAAACAGAAACATTATACAGAATACAGGGTGAACACACCCTCCCAGTTATCATACTGTGCCTCCATCATTCTGCTTGGAGAGCAACCTACTGCATTGATCTCTGCTTAGTACCTTACTATACAGGGTCCCCAGGCAGATTAAGGGGAAACCATATTTATGGCAGGTACTGTAGAAGAGTATCGCTCACTATCACTATTACTAAGTTAACCTGCATTAACTTGCTACCTTCATTGTGGGCTCCATTATGCATAACACAGACATACAGGATCTTGTGGCATCACTGGGCAGATCAGAAAATCAGGTGGATGGGAGATGTGTGTATCCCCACCCGGCACCCTTACCATAGACTCCTTTAAATCCAAATGCGCCCTGCTGAGGAAAGATCACTGGAGGTTCCTCCAGATCAGGAGTGTGATTTAATCTCTTCTATGGTTTTCTGCAACTCCTCCAGTCCTGGAGGGAGCTCATACCCTGGCTTATAATTGCTAGGGTGTAGACATTCACCCTCTACCAGGGCATAAGAGAAGCCAAACTGTCCCAGACTGAACCAGTTAATTATAGGTGGGAGGGCAAATTGTAGGTCTCCTTCTCATAGTCAGAATGGGTGGAATTCTAAATTAGGGCCAGCAAGGCCTATTGGGATTATAGGAGTCGAATGATTCAAAACAAAATCTTGTACTCCTGGTACAGGATCTCACAGATTTAGCAATAATAATAATAATAATAATAAGTATTTAGATGAATTGGGATCATTGCTCGCTCCATACAGTACATTAAGAAAGCAGAGCTGAAAGGCTGTAAAGGGTTAAGTGGCATTCTAATGATATGGCCAGAGATATTTATAAATAGCAAATAAAAAATTATGAAGACACTGAAACAGGTAGCTGTATTACAGGATACAGAAAAAATGGATGAGATTAAAATATATTGTTGGCATTGATAAATATGCAGTTAAAAGGGAATAATAATTATCTGAAACAGATAAAAGAATATTAGAGGCACATCCTGATACTTGCAGTAAAAAGAACAAACACAAGGAAATGAATAAACGGGTAACATAATTGCTAGACTCCACAATTATGGAGCTACAGGGGAATCCTTCACCCCCAAAACAGATAATTCAGTAAGTTCAAGGAAGTCAAGAGATAAACAACATTTTTTAATGAATCATGGGAGAATGGTGTGGTACCCGAGGACTGGAGGAAGGCGGATTTGATTCCCCTTCACAAAAGCGGAACCAAGACAGAGGCAGGAAACTACAGACCTGTCAGTTTGACCTCTGTGGTAGGGAAAGTGATGGAGTCACTTCTGAAGGAAAGAATTGTTGAGTACCTAGAGGCCAGTGGGGCACAGGACCCAAGGCAGCATGGGTTCACAGCGGGAAGGTTATGTCAGACGAATCTAATAGATTTCTTTGACTGGGTAACCATAGTAGTGGACCAGGGAGGAGCTGTGGACATGGCCTACCTAGACTTTAGCAAGACATTTGACACAGTCCCACACAAAAGATTAATAGTCAAATTAACCAGCCTGGGAGTGGGTCTCAGGGTGGTAGCCTGGGTAAAACATTGGCTGGACAACAGGACACAGAAGGTAATTGTAAATGGAGTCCACTCAGAAGAAAGAGGGGTTACTAGTGGGGTACCGCAGGGTTCAGTACTGGGTCCAGTCCTTTTTAATGTCTATATAAGTGACACTGCTGAGGGACTGGAAGGAAAAGTATGCCTCTTTGCAGATGACACAAAGATCTGCAACAGGGTTGATACACAAGGAGGCGTGAAAAGGATGAGAAGGGACTTGGCAAGGTGGGAGGAATAGTCAGAAGTATGGCAGCTAGGATTCAAAGCAAAGAAGTGCAAAATAATGCACCTGGGAAACAAGAACCCAGGGGAAGAATACACAATGGGGGGAGGTAGTAACAACAACAGAAAAGGAAAGGGACCTGGAGGTAATCATATCAGATGACCTTAAGGTTAGCAAGCAATGTGAGAAGGCAGTAGGGAGGGCTGGGGGTATACTGGGATGCATAGGGAGAGGCATCACCAGCAGAAAACAGGAAGTTGTTATACCTCTGTACAGACAGTTAGTGAGACCCCATCTGGGGTACTGCGTCCAGTTCTGGAGACCCCATCTCCGCAAGGACATAGACAGGATAGAGGCAGTCCAGAGGAGGGCAACTAAAATGGTGCAGGGTCTGCAAGAGAAGCCATACGAGGATAGACTAAAAGAGCTTAATATGTATACCCTTGAGGAAAAAAGGGAGAGGGGGACATGATAGAAACTTAAGTACCTCAGTGGAATCAACAAAGTCCAAGAGGGTAGCATCTTTCAGAAAAAGAGATGTGCAAGAACAAGGGACACAATTTAAAAGATGGGGGTGGTTCTGGGGCAATGTGAGGAAGTATTTTTCACAGAGAGGTAGTGGATGCATGGAACAGCCTTCTGAGGGGGTTGTGGGGTCTAAAACTGTGGGAGAATTCAAGAATGCATGGGACAGACATAAGGCAATACTTGTGGGGGGTAGGAAGAAATAGGCTGTTGGTTAACTAGGATCTGCAGCCTATCCTGTAGGTAGGGAAATGGGCAGACTAGATGGGCCAAGCGGTCCTTATCTGCCATCAAAGTCTATGTTTCTATGTTTCTAAAAGAAAATAGGCATAAGAATGTAACAACAGGAAAGGTTATAAAAGAGTTTCATAACAGAAAAGCATCCTAAAGGACAACTAAAGAAACAACTGAAAAAAATAAATAGCTCAAGAGGAAGAAAGGGAAATAAAACTGCTGGTTAAAGAATAAATAATACCACTGACAAGAATAAGGATAAAAAGGATCATACCTCTCAACATTTTGTCCCCCTAATGTGGAACACTGCCCCTCAAAATGTGGAACAAATGAGCAAAATGTGGAACACTTAATTAAATCTTTACCTAGGAAGCTCAGAACACTGTTAAAATGTTTGCATTTATGTTCAGAAAGTCAGTTATTAATTGAATAACATATTTTTTGCATCATTTACTATAGATTTTTGTGTTAAAATGTTAATACCGAATGTGGGACAAGTCCTCACAATGTGGAACAGGGAGCTTTTGTGAAGTAAAATGAGGAACGTTCCTCGTAATGTGGTACAGTAGAGAGTTGAAAAGGATAACCTGAAAAAAAACAAGGAAAAGGAAGAAGGAACCATTATTGTAGAGTTGGATCTCGGAGGGTGGGGTGGGGCCTTTTAAAATGATCTACCATCTAGTTTCATTCTTGTATCACGTATCCTTGCTATGTGCTTCGGAGCTGACATTTCCTGTAATATATTTTCTCTTCTATTGGTGTTTTCAATGAAGTTTATTCAATTTGAAAGAGTTGTATCTCACAAAATATGTAAATACTGAGGAGGACAGGAGGGGGTAGTTAGCAACAGTCTGTTTGAATGGAGTGCCAAAACATTCATAAGAGCACAAATGTACACTTAGTGTAGCAAAATATAATCTATTAAAACATATGCTTAAAGAAGGATTCAGATGGGAAGCTGTGAAGTCAACATACACCAAATGAAACTAGCTAAATGATGGATGTGTGTATTTCTGAAAAAACAATATGACCACATATAAGGCAGACCATTTTGTAAAAAAGCAAATGAATTAAAGACAATTTGGAATACTTTACATTGTACAGTCACCCCCCAAAAAAAAAAAAAAATTACTCACAAGATATGGTCCAAAAATGCAGAGACGGGGAAAGGTAAAAAAATCCAGAAACAACAACAACAACAAATAACTGTTTATTACACAAAGGGAAAGGCATCCTAAATTGAAATGGGATTTAGAGGAAAAGTTTATATAAGAGGAAGGACAGAGAGATGGCATAAGATGAATATTCATAATATTGTGCAAACTGAGAGAAATCTGGGACTTAATTCTGAATATCAGTAGATGGAATTAGGCTCATGATAATAGATATTGGCCCAGATATTCAAAGGGGTTGCGCCTTGCACAACAGAGTTGCGCTGGCTCAACCCCGCACTGTGCCCAAGTGGGATATTCAAAAGGCTGCCAGGTGTAGTGCAAATCCTGATGTGCTGGGGCGTAATGGTAATGTATGTGGCACAAATGCAGGGGGTGTGCTCATGCATATGCGGCACATCCCGATATTCAGCCCAGGATGTGCGGTGCATATGCTGGCATAACCCTGCATTGCGCCACACAGTGGGGCTCAAGGTTGAGCCCATGAAAAGGAGGAACAACTCCTGGCTACCCACAGGTGGGCCACTGTATTGCAGGGTGCAGCGCAACAGCCACAAGCCATGGGAGGCCACCCACCCACCCAAAACACTGTCCACAAGCACCCATATGGGCCCTGCTAGTCTAGTGGTACCCCCTCTCCCTCCCGTTGGCCCGAGCTCAGGCAAATGTACCACTGATATCCCTGGAGATCTAGTGGTACCCCCCTCCCTCCTGTAAACCCAATCGCAGGCAAATGTACAATTAATATCCCTGGCAGTCTGGTAGTACCACCCTCCTTCCCATAAACCCAGTCGCAGGCAGAGGTAAAACCAAACCATGCCCAGGTGGTCTAGTGGACCCCCCCTCCCCATCCCAACCCTCCAATTGCTGTCCTCTGTACCTATGTGATATCCCTGGTGGTCCAGTGGATCCCCCCTCCCCACCTGAATCCCCAGAGCTGGCACTGATGCAGTGTTAAAGCCTGGTAGTCCAGTAGACTTCACTTCCTCCACTCACAGGACCCTGCCACCCAGCTTCCCCTGTCATGGTGGGTGGCTGCACTCTCCCACATACGCCCAGCTGCCTGTCGAATGACAGCTTACAGTATGATCTGTAGCAGTTGGTCCACAGTGTGGATGAATGGGTTTGCAATACCAGTCCGAAGACAGGCACAAATCTGTGAACGATCCCATTCACAGATTTGTACCTGTGTAGTACAGTATGGTGTGCATGCCCATTCATCCACACTGTGGATCAACTGGCTTACAGATCATACTGTAAGCTGTCATTCGATGGGCAGCTGGGCAGTATGCTGGTGGAGTGCAGCCGCCCGCTGATGATAGGTGGGAGCTGGGTGGCAGGGGTCCTCTGTGGGTGGAGGGGAGGGGGGTCGCCACTGGACCACCAGGGCTTTGTGCACTGCCTAGTCGCTGACTTTGGGCTTTTGGGTGGAGAGGGGGGATCCACTGGACCACCAGAGATATCTCATAGGTACAGCAGGCAGTGATCGGAGGGTCGGGATCGGGAGTGGGTCCACTAGACCACCTGGGCATGGTTTGGTTTTACCTCTGCCTGCAATCAGGTTTATGGGCGGGTACAACTAGACTTCCAGGGTTATTAATTGTATATTTGCTGGTGATCAGGCCAATGGGTGGAAGGGGGGTACCACTAGACTACCAGGGCTGGATTTCAGCATTATTACCATGATTGCGGTTATGGGGCGGGGGATGTCCCAGGTCCCCCTCAGTCCACATGTTATTCTGTGCAGAGTGCCAGGTGTATTTTGCCAGGCTTCCCTGTGCAATGTATGTAAATGGAGCCTCAATGATATGCTAATGGCCCCATTTGCACCTTGCATATATTATGGCCTCATTTGCATGCCCTCTGCTTAATATCGCAGATGCTGTGCCCAGTGCAACTGCATTTGTGCTAGCATATCCCTGTGCTCCCTATCTGTGGCTTGCACTGGCACAGTGCCACTGCACCATGCACAGTCTGTGCCATATTCAACGGTGCTGTACCATGTTGCATCACCGTTGCATATCACCTAGACCTGGCCCCGATGCATCCCAGCTGCACTGCACCCATGCTTTCTCCTTTGCCAGGTGCAGTTTGAATATCTGGGCCTGAGTATATAACACTGATACATCTACTCCCCATGACCTAAAAAATAAAGTAAAGGAGCATAGTAGGAATAATGGCTCTTGAAAGCACTAGCATAGCATATTGCTGGACTATAAAAAAAGGTTAATGATGAAGGATGAGGGAGCTGTATAAACTCCTTTGACATACAATAATATGACTATAAAAGATGTTGGTAGCTACTTGTGAAGATCTGAGATTAGATGGATATAATAGCTGGTCGATAAAAGAAACAAGATAATCTAGGAATCTGCAGCTTATAGGGGCACTTTTGCTATTGTTGACTGCTAAGTAGCTATTGCCAGAGGCATCTTACTCCCATCCCTCACTTATGGTGCACCAGCCTACAGTATGCTAACGCATCCATGGCTTCTCTCCACACTTGGGATATTACGTATAATAATATCTGCTGCTATGCCTCAGTTGTCCCTCAGCTTAAACACCACTATCAGCTATATGCTGACCTCAATTGGCCTCCCCTTTCTGTCCTCAGGAAACTTGCCCTTGGCTCCATTACTGACAGCATTGTGAGATCCAACACTCCTGTCTCACTTGTTTCCTTGCTACTCCCCCAGTCCTCCTCCTCCTATGGCCTCAGATCAGCTGACTATATCCTGCTCCAACTACATAGATGTAAATCTGCCAAGGGAGCCTGTGCATTCACACGTGCTGCCCCAAAATACTGGAGTGCAATTTCTCTCGATCTACGGCTCTCACCCTCTCATGCCCGATTCAAAAAGAAACATCATTCTCTTCTCATCACTAATACACAATGCAATTGTTTTAATCCACCTTGAACATATTGATCTTCAACTACCATCACTTGTTTACTCCTTCTTTTCCCCCTGTCTAACTCTACTCCCTGTTCACTACCACCTCTTTGGCCCGATATACCCTCTAATTCTACTTAAATTGCACCAGCCCTACATTCTGCCCTCTATTAAACCCTGTCTGTACCCCTTTGCTTGTTTATTTTCCCCTCTTGCTGTTTTGTTCAACAATTACTGAGGACCTTGTGCAATCTCCCCATCTGTAATTTGTCGTTACTCACTTTAACCGTAGCCTTGTCAATTTGACCTACGTTATGTTATTTTTTCTATGTATGTTATCAAGGTTTGCTACAATATGCTTCTGCCCTGTTACAGTAGCACTTACCCTAGGCAGCATGTATGCTGGCAGGCTTTATTATCTTGTATTTTATGTTGCTTTGCCATTTGTATTAAGAAGTGCTCAGTTTGTGTTACATTTGTATTTGCTTCTGTATTGTTTCAGATCCTGTTGCGTATTCTGGATCTATACTTTATCTTATCATGTGTCCTGTACCACTACTTTGTCACCAATATTTGCTCAGATCATGTCCATGTGCTATGTTCAACTATTTTGTAAGCCCCCGGGTCGTGTCTGAAGATATTCAATCTTATGACTAGCACACATTACCCGCTTAATAAAAACAAATACATAAATAAATAATTTACATGATCACAGGATTGATCTTGGTGGCCTTTATCTCTGCCTGTGTGTATATATCAAATAAATAAGGCTACACTGCTCCCTGGGAGCCATAACATGAGGTCATTATAGCTCCTTGTTTCTTATATCGAGGGATGCTGTTTTGAGCCATGGTCCTGATTACTAGTACAGATACACTACTGTACTGTTTAGTATTTACTGTATAGATATAGTCTATACAAGTACAGTGATTTTATTTGTTTTTTAAGTTTATTTTAAGCATATTTGTGTTATGTTTTAGCTTAGTTTAAAACGTACCTAACAGCAACATCCAAAAGCCAAAAGCTTTAACCTTGCCTCAACATGCCCGTTCCCGGATTGCCTGCCATAGTTCACTGCTCATCAACTCGCTGACTGCCTGCCACTACAACACCACAGTGCACAGGACAAGTAAGAGTAAGAAACGTTACAGATTTACAGAGTTATAGACTTACATCTGGAAGCCAAAAACAGAAGACTGAACTGTTATCCCATCTTTTGTAACTGTGTCCTCCTGCCTTCTCCCCCGACTGCCTGCTAGTGTGTTACAACACACCTTTGCCTTTATAACTTTCTTAGGAGTGGGTGCCGTTTTCTTATTTCTGATCTGAGTTCTTATTTTATCTAAATTTACCTGTGAGGGTATGTGAGCAAGGATAAGAAGGTGAGCAAGTACAGTTAGAGAAACTCCTACAGCTACTGCTACTGCCTGTAGGGGCAATGAGATAGTGATCATCTTGTTACTATGGCTATGACACAATCAGAAAGTTGACAGCAGTCAGCTGTACATATATTAGAGACCAAGAGCAAATATGTCATGGCATGTGTGCTGCTGGGTAGAGTTTCAGATGTGGGGAGATGTGAATAACAAGCTGATGTCAGCTAATAATGTTGGGAGCCATGGGGGGCATTCATTATAGCTAGGAATACACTATAGCGGGGTTCATTATATTGAGGGAGCATTGTATGATGATTGTTATAATTATGTACCTGCCACCTTAATCTTCTATAGCTGAACACAACTTACTTATTAAAGTTTTGGGGGAGTTTTTATGCATTTAAAGGTGGCATATCCAGAAATATTAGTTCTATGTGTTGGAGAAAGTAACATCAGATTTGGAAGACTAAATAATGAAGTCTCAAATTGCAGCCTCCCATGATGCAACACAGTGTGTCAGGTAACTGCTTTTGAAAGTGCCTTGTTTCCTGCAATAGCTCTACTGCAGAAAGCTGCAGTATTGCATTGCATTGCATCCTGGCAGGTTCCACTGTATATCCTGATGGGTGACGTTTGAAAATACCACATAGGAACTCAAAAGATAAGCAGATACCAGAAAAGGGAAGCAAGATATTATCAGCCTTTAGTGAATTTGGTCTCAGATTATTGAATTGTAGAGCTCCAGGGAATGGGAAGGGATGGCAATATCACCTTCCCCACCAGTTGTGGTGGAGGGGGGTCAGTGATTGATCATACAGCAGTAATTATTGAGACTTTTAACAATGTCAAAGAATTATGGGTATACAAGTGATAGGAAAGTGATCACTGCCCCCTTGCTTTACATTTAGAAGGAGAGCAACATATAAAACAAGATACATACAGACATGTTGAACAGGATACTGAGCATACAGTATGTTAATATAAAAAGAAAAAAAATTTCAGATGGTCCTCCTGATTCAAGGGAAGGTCGAAGAGATTCTAGAAACATAAGCCAGTGGAATTCTGGCTGAAAAGATTGTGCAGTGTGTCAGAATTGCTAACACTGCTAACAGGAAGCACTTAACTGAGTTAATTAATAAATTCTACATAGTATTACTAGTAACTTCAAGGCCAAAGATATCCCGTGATATGGGTGAACACCAAAGAGCGAGCTGAAAGTACGACAACTACATTACACTGCAGACCGAAATGGTAAAAATGCTTTTTCCCCTCCCTGTGGTGCTATGACCTCAGAGTTGATTAATTTAGTAAAGGGGGTGCAGAAAAGCATGTTCATTATTTTACTCCTCACTGTAGTGTAGTCACAGTTACGGGCTCACTGTAATGCATTCACCTACATCATATTAAACCAAAACAAAACGCAGAATAAGATACCCAGAACCTGATGGAATGCAAAATGTGGTTTATGTAGAATGTAGTGTTGTAAAAGTAAATGACAGAAAATATAAAGGGAGTGCAAAAAAGGTGTCAGCTATTATTGTCCGAGTTCAATAAAATTATAACAGATTACAGAAGCTGTGAAATTTAATTTTGCAATCGAAATTCCGGCAAAATCTGGAATTTCATGCATTTCACATAATACTTTGTGGGTGCGAATTCCTCCAGCAAAATGTGGAATTTTGCACATGAATGGTGAAATTTCACCCGTGGGTGGCACAATTCTGCATTTTGTAGGCACATTTCCACATTTCACAAGGGGAATTTCGCATTTCACACCCGTAAAATATTTCACAAAATGTGCGAATTTCACGAAATATTTTGTGGAATGAAATTTTCCAATTTCGCCCATCTCTATAATTTTAAAGATAAGCTTTGGGGTGACTTCTATGATACAATATATAGACAGTCTAGCCAAAATATTGGAAAATCATGGCCTACAGCTCTAAAAATTAAAAAAAACCAAAACAAATATAAAGTCCAATATACAGGCAGAAAAGTGGGTGGAATATTATTGCTAGCTATTTGAAGGCAAATTATGGGAACATAAATTATGGGAAGATTTGACTCAGTGCCTCACAGATGCTTACTGAAGGAGATGGAGGTTGAAGGTCATAGTAAACTAAGTAGGCAACTAGCTAAAGGGGAGACAGCAGAGGGTTGTGGTTGGCGGGGTCGAATCAGAAGAGAGAGAGAAGGGTCACGAGAGGGGTACCACAGGGATCTGGCCTGGGTTCTGGTCCTCTTCAATATGTTCATTAGTGACATTGGTGAGGGAATCTGGGGCAGGTTGTGTCTCTTTGCAGATGTCACTAAGCTATGTGGGAGGGTGGATAGTGACAAGGGAATCAAGGAAAAGCAGAGTGACTTACAAAAGCTAGTGGGATGGTCTAAGGTTTGCCAGTTGAAATACAGTACCGAAAAGTGCAAGGTAATGCACCTAGAGAATAAGAATCCCAGGACAGATTACTGGATGGGTGCGATGAGACTTAACACTATGGCTGGGCAATGGGACCTTGGATTTATCATTAGTGACTCCCTCAAACAATCGACTCAGTGCAATAAAGCATATAGCAAACAGAGTAGGATGCTGGGATGTATTGGGAGGGCTACTGATAGCAGAAGGGAAGAGGTAATTGAAGGACATTTACTGTACGTGCCAGTACAGTATGTCTTTTCAGTGATTGTGATAACAGAAGAGTGACAGTGGTCTGTGGTATGCAATGGCAGCGACAGAATTATGGTGAAGAAAACAAAAGGAGGAGTCACATAGGGGTAGTTTACAAGAAGAAAAGTGACAGTAGTCTGGGGAGTGCAGTCCCAGCAACACCAATTTTAAAGCAAATGAGAAGATGCGTCACATAGAGACAATTTAAATCTAAATGGCATAACAGTGGCATCATTTAAAAAAAAAACTGAAAATATATTGTTAGTATTTCTCAGCAGGTTTGGATCTTCTGTACTAAAAGACTGGTGTGAACCAGTGGTATTGTGTCTTCCTCCATCTGTTCCATCCCACCTACTCTGCTTCACTGGTAAGGCCTCCCTCGGTCTCTTGCCTCCTGGTGTATGCAGTCAATGCTTAGGTCACCAAACTACACCTGACGTACTAGACGCACTTTGAACCATGCGTTCATAGTGTCTTGCTGCCGTACCACCCAAGGGCACTGCTCATTTGCATAAAGAGCACCTTTGTGGTATAATTCACTCCACTGTGGTGTTACCAAAGACCAAACACTGGGCTCCTTCAAAAAGAAACTTTACGAAGCACAAGTCACCAATGCCTCCTGTGACTGCTGTGCATAAACCAGTTTGGGCCTGTTTCCTCTCCTTCGTCCACACCCTACCCCACCATTCCTCCACCCTATCATCCTACCCTTGCTACTGCCCTATAACTTACCTGCCTTCCTGAGGTCCCTCTTAACCAATCCCAGCTTCAAACTATGCTTGGTGCTCCATAGAGGGCATCATCAGTTCCTGCTCTGATTGCCCCACTGGAGTGCACTCTTAAACTTACTTAGGTTTACTTAGGTTGAATAGGACAAAAGAAGGCCATAGGCCTATCGAGATTGTCCCCTGACATTGTGGGACATTTATTCCCAGTTAAGTATTTTGTGTGAGCCATTCATCCAATTTTTTTTAAAAGGAATCTGGATTTTCCACATCAATTAAATCTTGAGGGAGAGTATTCCAAAGTTTGGCCACTCTGATATTGAAGAAATGATCTCTTTTAGATGTATTGGCACATTGGACATCCAAGATTTTGTTGTGGGATCTGCCTACAATCCATCTACCACTTAGTTTTACATCTAAATTACTCATCTCATTATCCTTCAGAATTTTATGCATTAGGAGTAAATCCCCTCTACGTCTTCTTAACTGGAGTGGTAACAGGCCTGTTTCTTTCAGTCTACTTTCATAATCCATATTTTGTATTCTTGTCACCATTTTGGTGGCCCTTCTCTGAACCCTTTCCAACATTGCTATGTCACCCTTTTGGTAAGGATTCCAGAAGGGTGTACCATAGTCCAGCTGAGGCCGGATATAACTCCAGTAGAGTGGTATGAGGCATTGTTCATGACACAGCCCACATCTGTCTGCTTATAGTCCCCTCCTGGCAACACTCTCCCCCCCCCCTGCCATTCAGACAATGCCTTTGGCTGTATCTTTACTCTGGAACAATGTTAGGTCCTAGCCCTTAGCTTCTGTCTATCCTGTAAGACCATGTCCCTAGCTGTTGTCTTTTCCTCATTTTGACTCTGACAATGCCACTTGGCTGCATGTTTTTCCTCCTGTAGCCTCATCCCAACCCTAATGCCCTTCCTTGCTAGTTAAGCTTACTGCTAGCTGTTTTATGACTGCAAAATACCTGTTTTTGTAACTTATATCCGTATGCGTTTATTTTATTGTTACCTTTACTCCTAGGTTCACTATGTATTTTCTCACTATACTGTTTGTTTCTGTTCTTTGCTATGATGTGGAGCCTATGTAAAAGAGCCTTTGGATCAAATGTATTAATTCCAAGACTGAAATAAATAAATAAATCATTAAATAAATAAACTGGTACTGTGTCACATAGGTGTAATATTTTGGCCTGGTCAGGGCAACAGATTCATGTCCTATAAAGGAATGATGGAAAACATGCCTAGATAGACATAATAGTACTGTATGTAACTTTCAAAAATAAGTGAAGGCAAAGACATCTAACTGCCAGTATGTGTATGATGAATAAATGATTTTCAGTGGCAGCTGCAGCAGCAGGAGTGAGAGTCACCTGGGGCATGCAGTGGCGTCAACAGAATAATATATGAAAAGATGACAAGCCATCACCTACGTATATGAAATAAAGGATAGTGTATGATTGCCCATACACAACATATAGGATAGTGCATGGGGAACAGTTGACAACAGGGCTATTCTTTCACTGAGTTGGCACTATGACGACGGATTACCTCGAGAGCGCAGCTCGAGAGGTAATCCATCGGCATAGTGCCAACGAGGTGAAAAATGCCCTGTTGTCAACTGTTCCCGTGCACTTTTCTTTATAGTGTATGGTGGAACGACGTTTTTTGGGAAAAAAAAAATCACTACAGCATGTTTCTGCTTCAAAACATTTTTACTGGGTTTCTAGAAGGAAAAAAGAACTTTACATTTTGAATGTTTTAACGTTAAACATTAGTACTGCCGCGACATTGCTGCTTTCGCTATGTGTCCTGTCTATGGAGTGAGCCCTAACTGTCATATGCTGCTCGAGGACACAGTGTATGACGTCCCCAGTGCAGTAGAAAAAATTGTTCTGCTGCACTGTGAATGTCACTAGTGTGTGACTACAAGGTTTCAACAACGATGGATTTTGGTGGAGAACGACGTCCCACCATACACTATAATGCTATTCTTATACCGAGTGGTTACTATAATGTCAAGGACCTTGAGACCGAAGCTTGAGAGATCCCTTTGATGGCATAGTAACCACGAGGTTTAAGAATAATGATGCTGTGTATCTAGGTTACCATACACTATTCTATATAATGTATGGTCCCAAAAAAACACAGTTGCATACTTTTTCCTCCATAAGTTGCCAGTCTCTTTTGTCTGGGACTGCATCTTTGGGCTATCCGCCCACTGGCCAACTCACGCACATGACTTGTCAACTGTCCCCTGTCCTATGAATGATGTTGAAGGGGGCGATTGCATTATGATGTAAGTACTAACACAGAATGAAAAGTCATTCTGAATTAGTAGCTATGTCACTATGGTGCCATTGCATAATAACGATTGCAGAATACCAATCGAGGTCTAGTGGACTGCTTCAACCCCAACCCTCTGTTAAGAGAACTTCCAAAATACCTGGTGGTCTAGTGGATCCCCACCCAGCAGTGCCTTACCTCCCCGCTCCCCATCCCATAACTTAGCTGGTGACTGGCACAGCCCAGCACTCACCATCATGGTCAGCCACTGACTGAGCTCTGAATGTGCACTTGCTACATACAGTGCAGGCTCAGTGATTTTATTCATTTATTCATTACAAATCGGGTTTACAACCTCTGAGTCAGAGACTCATTTACAAAGGAACCTCATCGCGGGGGAGGGCAGACATCAAGACAGTTATTACAGTGCAAATTAAAACAGAGGATAACATTACAAGTGCAGCAAAAGGAACATTTAACATAGATACACTTAGGTTACATAATGTAGTAGTTTGTATGTTACTTAGGTTACATAATGTTACAAAATTGTGAGTTACACTCATGGATATAGTAGGTCCTCAGAGAAGACAGTGGGTTACATCCCTGTTTGGACCTAGTACGGAAGGGGTAGGTCTGGGGGAGAGAGAGACTGTCCAGTGGACGTTGTCAAGCCAAGGGGCAAGGCGGGCAGGAACCACAGGTTACAACAGGGGATTAGTTGCACCTACAACACCGGGTATTAAAGATATGGTTCCGAAGGGCTGTTTTGAAGGAGCCAATTTTTGGCCAGTTGGAGATGCAGCTAGGGAGGGAGTTGAATCAGATGGGGGCTTGGTAGAGGAAGGATCTCTGGGCAAGAGAGGTCTTGGTTCTGGGCACCTTCAAAGTGGCCTTAACAGAGCTACGGGTGGTGACGGATGAAGATGGCTGCTGTAGGGAGGTGATTGACAGATCAGTCACCGAGTGTGTACTATATAAAGTAAGTGCTCATTCACAGCTCAGTCAGTGGCTGGCCATGGTGGTGAGCAGAATAGCTCAGGGTGCAATTTGTTTTATTACTTGACCCTTGCTTTGGCCCCGGGGGTACCTACACCTTCCCCAGTGTTCAGCTGGGTCCCAGCGTACTAGAATCCTGGTGTCATGGTGCTCAATGCTAGGGGGTTTGTCTTGGTTTTTCTCCCCTTTTTCTGTGTGTTCTCAAGCCCTAGGGGGCACCGGTGGAAAGGGCATTTGTCCAGACTGATGATGTACTGGCGCACACTGTAGTCAAGCACCTAACAGCGCTCTCCCCTCCGTTGACTCATGAGAGCTGTGTTTGCCCTGCTGCCTGTGCTTCCACCTGTGGTAGGACAAGAGGCACTTGTGCAGCCAAAAGTGTCCCCCCCCAGAGGAGGACAACATCCATTGGGATGCTCTATGCTTCTCCCCAGGCCAGCTCCCAATGACCCAGGAACATTCCCAAACATGGGTTGCAAGTGTGACAAGAGATCAGGAATCAGTACCGCAGCCCTCTACGCTACTGGCTGGTCCCAGGGTGCAATTTTTGAAGCAAGGTGCCATTTATATTTGACACAGGCACCTTGCATCAATCTAAGGGCTTTGAGAATTGAGCCTTTATGTATAACAAATTGGGCAAGGTTTTATGCAACCCTATCACACAGTGATGATAAGTTCCACCAATGTCATGTGACATAGCCATTGCGTGTATGGCTTTCTTTTGTTCCATTAATCTTTCTATCATGTAATATGCAGAATTCCATCTAGCAATGATAAACAGTAACAAGGAGTGTTGAGGCAGTTTTGCTAGCCTACTGAAATGTCCACAGTGTGGCAGCCGCTTTCACAGATCTGTGGAAATAGCTGGTTATTCTACAGCCAGTTGCAATTAGAAAGGTAATGCTTGTGTTCTTGTTTAAACCTTGGCAGACAGCAAAACTTAACACGTGTGAAAAGCAGTTGACATTCACTCTCTCCCTGTCAATGTTGCTGAAAGCCTTTATCACATTAGTCACATTATCTGCCATTTCATTCCTACTTACAATCCATTTTAGAGTGTCTGTTCTTCCCATAGTTTTTCTAGGGTGCAATATATGTTTACTGTAAAATGTTCACCACTATATCATCGCCATTAAGCCATGCCATTCCCCTGTATTGGCCTTTAGGTGTCAGATTAGACTGTTTTTGGGACAGTGAGAAAGAAATTCTGTGTGTGGTCAGAGAAATATGTGCATGTGTTAATGTGTTTTTCAAATATCGGTGGTGAAGAGTACAACCCCAACCTCTGCCTCTTTAAGTGTGTGCACAATGTAGGTTTTGACTGCTTTGTAAATTGGAGGAACTATTCTGCATGCAAATATAAACCTGGATGATATTTCATTTCTTGGCTGTAAATATGCAAGCAGCCCTTGAAATTCAATATTTATTTTCAATGAAAAAGGGCTATACATCTGTCCCTATCATCTCACCAATACGCTGCATGATTTGGGAAGCAGTCAGATGTTTGGAGTCAAATTTGTTCTTGCGGTCAAATGACTGAGCAATAGTCAGTTGCTTGGCCTTTGGAAAATTACTGGCCAAGGAACTGGTGTTGTTGCTCTGCTTTGGCAGGGGTGTTGGTGATAGGAGGACTAAGTCAGCTGATGCTGCCAAGTCCACAGGTTTTGGCCTACTTCTTGTGCATGATGGAGATGGAAGCTGCGTAAGTGATCTCCCTCTTGCACCCCAATTGCCTAGGGGGTCTGATTGATACTTCTACCATGATCTGGCTCTGATTCCTAATTATCATTACCATCATTTGAACCACCCCATGAGGCTCCATGAGCTCTATAGGATGAACAACTACATGAGGGTGCTAATACATTAGGTGTCACTTCCTGGCACTGGTCCTCATGCCACCAACTTTCTTCCCCCTACTAATGGTTGTTTTATAGCACATGCATAATGCTTGCAGTTCATCAGTGGATCCTATCAAAAAATGGCTTCACACCATGCCGGTACTTTTTTGATTTTAAAGCCAGGCAAGGAATATGACTGTGCTCCAAGTCTTAAAGGAGATGCAACAGGTACTGGAACTGAAGTGGGGCTGGTAGTAGAAGTTGATGGGCTTGGTGGCAGAAGGAGACAGTAAGGCAGTAGGTGGGAACCTGTGGAAGTAGTAGTAGCTTGTCTGACTGCTGTAATAATGGTGCCACTTTGCAAGGAGGCAGAGGAAGGGGTTTTACCCATGGCATAACTGGGTGTGATTGCGGCATCAGCCTTTTAATTTGACACAACATCATCAGATATATCATCATGATCAAAGCTGAAGTCAAAATCAATAGGTATTTAGTTTCCATTAGGCATGTGTGAAAAGTCATCATCATTTTCAGAGGATTCTGTTCTGATATCATTCGCATGATGGGCATCAGAATCAAATGGAAGGTTTAGCTAAACCGCTGCCAAATCTGTATGTAGATCTGGAGAACAGTACACTTGAGCCTGAGCTGGAAGCTGTGATGAACAAACTGCAGTTCGGTTCTGCATTGGAAGAGGTGCAGGATGGCTAGCTCCTCCATTTAATGAGGAGGAAGACGATGATGATGTGGTAGTGGCATCTGAGGTCATTGGTAGTCCTGAATGTTTCACAGGACTGAAGCTTTGGGGTTTTATAACCCAATCTGACCCACTACATATCACCAGTTGGGATGGATTTGACATTGTCTTCACTGCTGTTTGTAGCCTCCATAGGTAATTTATTTTTGTTTCTGGCACTGGTGAGCACAGGGTCAGTCAAGAACCCAGGGCAGGTGGGTGTCTTACCTTTGCTTCTACAAGCTCTAGTGCTCATGTTGTCTTATTACATGAATATTTCTCTGACTGCACAACTTTACTTGTTTTGTTTTGTTTTGTTAAGGAAAAATAGACAAGTGCTTAGACTGCAACTAGCCCTTCTGGCAACTGTGCTAGAGCGGTAGGTACTTGGACGTGAGTGACAGTAGGCAGTCAGGCACATTAGGTGGCAACAAGCAGAGGCATACTACACTGACTGACTGATTCTATAAATTTATTTTTTAAGGAAAAATAGACGAGCACTAAAACTGCAACTAGCCCTTCCGGTAACTGGGTCAGAGCAGTATGTAAGCTCATGTGAGTGACAGCAGCCAGGCATACTAGATGCAACAAACAGGCATATTACACTGACTGACTGATACTATTTTTTGTTTGTTTGTTAGGGAAAAACAGACAAGTGCTTAAACTGCAGCTAGCCCTTTGGATAACTGTGTCGGGGCAGTACATAACTGGACATGAGTGACAGCAGCCAGGACACTAGGTAGCAACAAGCAGAGGCATACTACACTGACTTACTCCTCCTCCTCTTCCCTTGCCTCTGCCTTACATAACTTTCTCTGATCTAACTGCTGCTGCTGCTTTAGCCCTCCTTAACCATCCTCCTATACCTCTGCTCCTTTCCATGACTAACATTCCCTATTAAACCTTCCTCCCCCTGAGCCTGCTTCCCAGCATGCTTTCCTCTCCCTTCACCACTTACCCCCTCACTCCTACCCCTAACCTTCTTCCATTACCAACTTACCCCTGCTTAGTTTTGATCTCTGACAGGGTTCTCAGCATCCTGGAGGGGTCTAGCACTGGGCAAATCTCATCCTCCCCCCCCCTCCTTTCTATCCAACTTGTCCTAGCCTAAATCTACCCTCTGTTGGGACTCTTAGCACCCTGACAATGTCTACTCTCAGGTAAGTTTCTTTCCTCCCTCCTTTTTCCTTTCTTCTTCTATCCCCCCCAATTCCCTCTGCCCAACTTGTCCTCACCTAATTCTATCCCCTGGCAGGGTTCTCTGATTCCTGGAGGGGCCCAGCACTGGGCAATTACTCTTACTTCATGCCCCCTTCCCCTCTATCCTTTCTACCCAACTAGTCCTTGCCTGATTCTGCACTCTCTGGCAGGGTTCTAAGGATCCTGGAGCGGTCTAATCTTGGGTAAGCTTCTTCCTTCCCTCCTCTTCCCTCCTTTCCCTTCATCTTTTCTTTTCTTTTCTCTCTCTTCTGAATTTGTCCTCACCTAGTTCTGCCCCCGGTAGGGTTCTCAACATCCTGGAGTGGTCCAGCACTGGGAAATAACTCTTCCTTCCATCCCTTTTCCCCTCCATCCTTTCTACCTAACTCATCCTTGCCTGACTCTGCTGTCTGGCAGGGTTCTCAGCATCCTGAAGAGGCCTAGTCTTAGGCAAGTTTCTCCCACCCCTCCTCCTCCTTCTTCTCTTTACCATCCCCTCTACTATATCTACCCAACTTGTCCTTCCTTACTCCTGCCCCTTATTTCAAGTCCTCACCTCATTCCATCACTTTCAGTGATTTCCACACTCTAAAGGGGCCAGGTCCCTACCCTATCCCTTACCCCCACCTCTCTCCTGCCCCCCCAATACACCCCACATGTAAACAAAGTTATTAGTTCAAAAGAGCTAGTAACTTGTACTTTTTGTTCTGGCTGAGGTGCTCCCAGATTGCACTAGCCCTGTGTTAACTTGCCCTTCGCAATTGATTTTTTGTTCACTTTGCTCTGATAATGTTTCCCCCATCTTTATCCTCTCCTTCCCCAAGTTGGTTCCCCAATCTACCCCCTCTACCCTCCTTGATGTCCTCTCATTGCACCTTAATCATTCAAGAATTGCTAAATAATCTGCCTCTTAACTGTGATCCATTCCAGCAAGGAGTTGGCTCGAAGGCTACATTAAATTTCTGTACTATGTTCCTCAGATATGCCACTTGTAATTAAATACATATTTCACAGGTATGATATATTTAACTGTATGTTATGTCACAAATGCAATTGTAAGATTATTCATATTTTTTAACTGTATGTCTTGTTTCAAATGTAATTGAATGTTTAATTTCTCAGGTATGTTAAATGTCAAACTGTATGTCCAATTCTTCATCCAATTGTACTCCCCCCACCACCACCAGGTCAATCAGGAGATGAGCAACTTGTTGCTCAGTGTGCCTTCCTGGTGAAACATTTCAGTAAATAAATAAATAAAACTTACTGATCCTATATATTTTTTTATTTTTAAGGAAAAATAGATGAGTTATTTAAACTGCAATTAGTCCTTCAGGCAACTGAATCAGAGCACTGTGTAACCGGACTTGAGTGACAGCAGGCAGGCACACTAGGTGGCAACAGGCAGAGGTATACCACACTGACCCACTGAGCCTATTTTGTTTTAAGGAAAAGTAGACAAGTTTGAACTGCAATGAGACGTTTGGGCAACTGGAGCTGAAGCAGTATGAAACTAACTGGCCCTTGAGACAATAGCTAGCTACAGTCTGGCAGGTCAGACCACTTATGACATGAGCACAACTTATTTAAATTCTAATCAGGGTTTTTCTTCCCCAGTGCCCACTCCCACCAAGTCTCTATATTTGTTTTCAATCAGGTAGTAATAATTTTACATAATATAACCCCCCAGATGAGATTTGAGGCTCTTGTTTTACCTTCACTTTTAAATCAGGTTCTCTCTCTCACACATAAAGTAATATTTTTATTTATTATAAACCCAAGTAAGATTTTAGGCACTAGTTCTGTCTTCTGTCCCAATCCACCTAACCACCACCGCCACCCCCATCATCGGTGCAAACTCCACTTCCAGAATTCCACCTATCATCTTCAAGTTACTTGCCCAATGCCCACTGCCTGCCTGACCCTGCTACTGTTCCAGTTTCCATATCTCACTCTGATTTTGTTTTCATACAGTTTTTTTTTGCCCTCAGGGCCATTCCTGCTCAGCCCCAGACCACTCCTAACTGGCAATTTCCTCCCTCAGGATCTACCTCACAGTCCCCCATGGATTACCCTGCCCCCCCATGGTGGGGCCAGGGGAAGGAGGTGTGTCTCCCCCTGGTGCCAAATCCAGATGAGGTGGTCCTGGGAAGCAGCATGGGTCAGAGTGCAGGCTAAACATCATGCTCTGGACCTATTTTCCTTGTCCTGGTCTCCTTGGTCATTGGCGTGCAAAGACGCCAGTGTGCATTCACATAGAGGTGCACGCGCATCATGTGCCTGCTGCTGACCAACCCTGCTGAGTCATGACCACTGTCCTGCCACTGTGCCTCCATGTGTGGCAGTGCTGTAAGTGGTGGGGCTTACCCTTCCTCCCCAGAAGAGGAGAGGAGAGCTATCATCAGACACGTGATCCTCTCCTCCCTGACTGACCCATGATGTTCCAGGCTCACTCCTGAATCTGGGTCGATGGTGCGGCTGGACGTGCAGCATCCAGCACCCCAATCCTCCGTGCCACTGGCTGGCTCTGATTTTTTTTTTTTAAATTATTCCTGTTTATTTCTCAAGAATCCCTGATCCCCTGGCATCCCACCAGCCCTATCACTGACCCATCTTATGGACTTACAGATTAACCACCATTCACAACAGAGCCACGTTTTGGCAGGAGGCCTGCCACTTAGGGTTGTATAGGGCCTGCAGGGCATGCTGAGTGAGTTGAAGTGGTTCCTCTTTTTTCCACCTACAGGGAACTGCATATGAAGCAGCCATGCATGTGCATCTTGACTTACACGTGTGCTGCATCATCAGTCCTCTAGTCCTACTGTGCTGCCCAGCAGCCTCCTCTGGGTGGCTGGCAGGTTGGGTACTCAGTGTCCCCCCTCCCTGAGATGCTCAATCCTGCATCCCCTGGCCTGTCCCAAGTGACCATGGTCATTTCCAAAACCCAGCTCTTTGGCGTGGGTGGAGGTAAGGCGTCCAGCGCCACAGCCCTCCACGCCAGTGAGTCAAATCCTCTGATCCTTTTTTTAATAATATTTTCTTTCTGGTATTTGTTTCACTGCAGTTTAGCTCTAATTTCCCTGCCCCTGGACCTGATACCTTGTGCTGCCAACTGCCTGAATGGACTGCTGCTACTACCAGACACTATTCTGCTCCAGTCTGTAGGATTTTTTTATACAGTGTTTCTTTCAGGTATTTTTTTCACTGCAGTTTAGCTCTAGTCCCTCTGCCCCATCCTCAGTGCACAGTACTGCCACTGCATTGACTGCTGCCACTGCATCGACTGCTGCCACTGCAACTCCTGTTCTGCTCCACTCTCTTGTGATTTTTTTTTAAATAGTATTTTCTTTCGGGTATTTCTTTTTATTGTAGTAAAACAAAGAATAAAAAAAAGATAACTTTTTTTTGTTTGCTGTCCTCTAGTCCCATTGTGCTGCCCTGCAGCTTCCTCTGGGTGGCTGGCAGGTTGGGTACTCAGTGTCCCCCCTCCCTGAGATGCTCAATCCTGCATCTCCTGGCAACTATCTGCCTATATCCCTCCTCTCCACCTTGTCAAAACTTCTTGAGAAGGTTGTCAATGCCTAACTTGGCACCACTTGGAGTCCTTCAATCTGTTAAATGTAGCACAGTCGAGTTTTAGACCTCGCCACAGTACCATATCTGCGCTTGCTAAAGTCTCAAATGACTGGCAGTTAGCACTGGATGCCAAAAACTAAGTTTCTGCTTTGTTCCTTGATTTGAGCAAAGCATTTGATACTGTGGACCATGACCAGCTCCTGACAGAGCTGGACTGCATTGAGGTGGGCGATTCAGCCCTAAAATGGTTTAATAACTACTTGATAGATCGCAAACAATTGGTCAAAGCTAGTGGGATCTTCTCCTCGCCAAAATATCTACTCGGAAAGGGTCTGCCTTTGGCCCCTTACTATTCGCTAACTATATCAATAATATTAATAAGGGCCTTGAATCAGCAAACATTCACTTATTTGCAGACGATATGGTTCTGTACATTGCCAAACCCATGCCAGCATTAGCCTGCAGGGACCTGCAACATAACTTTAACGAACTACAAGAGAACCTGCTGCACTTGAAGTTATTGCTGAATGCAAAAAAAAAAAAGCCATGCTGTTTTTCCCCTTCTGCCAGTATCTCTAAGTCCTAAGCTTCTGGCACTTCTCCTCAGGTAAACACACTCCTGGGTGAACATCTGGAGTTCGTAAATAATTTTAAATATCTCAGTTTCTGGATAGATACCAACCTGTCTTTTATTGATCACATCAAGGAACTATCCAAAAGGTTAAAACAGAGACTAGGTCTCGTCTTTCGAATCAGGAACTTTCTTACCCAGGAAGCAAAAACCAGGTTAGTCCTTACTACCTTCCTGCCCCTACTGGATTGCGCTGACTTCATCTATGGTCAGGGACCACCCACTGCCTTGGCCAAACTGGACACTCTGTATCATCATGCTATTAGATTCATTATCAGACTTCTGAACGCGACCCACCATTGCACTCTCTATGCCAAGGTAGGCTGGACTTCGATAAACGCCAGAAGACAAAGAAATGCTGCCTGTTGGACCTACAGATCGCTCATTAACTTGCTCCCCCAGTACATAGCAGATTGCTTACCTGTCAGCAGGGCCAGCAATTACCCATTGAGAAGCCTCTCGTTTATCTCTCTATCGGTCCCAAAGGTCTGGACGCGTTTTGGTAAAGCGGCTATAAGCCATGCTTTCCCAGCTCTATGGAACTCCATACAGAAAACACTAAGGCTTACAAGCCTCTTGAAGCTTTCTGTTTTCAAAACACTGTACTCACGCACCTTCAAGGAGGTCTGCGATTGTTACGGTTGATGATGCCCTTATCCGCTCTCTACTCCCATTCTCGGTATTCCCCCTACTTCTCAACAGCTCTGTATACCTCCATCCTTCTCTATCTCCTCTTCAGACTTGCATGTCCTCTCCCCCTTAAACCTGAATTACCTCAGGTGAGGTGAGGCTATTCTTGGGTAGCATATGACCTACCCCTTGCATGCAACACTAAAATCTATAATGGTACTATGACTAACTGTTGACTGGTTTGTGAGAGCTGTTGTATCACTAGCACATTAATTGGTAGTCTACTTGAACCATAGCTGCAATATTACCCTATATACATTTCTGTATATAAATTGTCAATTTTATTTGTTTGTTCTGTACATATATTATAGCTGTTATTATATTTTTTTCCCTATGTAAATTCTTTTTATGACCTCCCAGGTCCACCTTGCAAATGAATTCTCCTCAATGGTGTTTTGCCTTGTAAAAGAAAGAAATTGATTGATTGATTGGTTGATGATTTGAAGCATCCTCCACAAGCTGAGGTGACTACTACTGTCTCTCTCTTTCTTTCTCTCTCATATGAGCCCTGTGCTGCCGCTGTTGTGTGTAGAGTTGTACAAATACCTTATTAGCCCACCCAAATATTCAGGTATTCAGTATTCATTATTTGTGTTATTTCAACACAAAAAAGGCCTCCTCCCAGCCCAAATCCTTGAAATATATAAGCCCCATATACCGCCCACCCTCAGTTAAAGCCCCAATCCCACCTTCCTCCTCCTCAGCACCCACAAGTTAATAATTAAAAGCTATTTGTATTGTAATTTATACTCCAGTGATAGGTGACCAGCAGAACCTGTGCATCCCCATGGCCAACCGCTGACTTTCAGTGCTTTACAGTGCACTATCCGTGCACATATATTAAAATCAGCTGATTATTTGCTCAGCTGGTTTTACTATGAGAGCAAGCATGCAAGCACTTTCATTCAGAAGAAAGTGGGCAACTGTTGAGGAGAGCAGGCTGTGTCATTTGCCCTTCTTGAATCTTGCAAGCCACAGTTGGTTCAGGAGTGCACACATGAGGGGGGCATGGAGGAGGGTGCTCCTGCCAGGGTGGGGGGTAGGAAGGGGATTTATACTTCTGGTAGTTTGCTATAAAGGGCTGAAAGTTGGCAGGTGGGTGAGTTGTGCCAGTTGCCCATCGCTGGAGTTTAAATTACAATACAAATAGCATTTAATTATCAAATTGTGGGTGCTGGGGGGAATAGGAGGAAAAGGGGGGTTGGGGTTTAATTGATGATGTGGGGACGAGGACATATATTTTAAAGGATCTAGGCTAGGGAGAGGGGCGGGGCTGTTTCTTTTTCTATTTTTAAGATAGCATTTTTTGAATAGGGGACGAATAGTGCTACTATTGATTATTTGGTCTCAAATAATGAATGATGCATTATTCATGGTATTTGGAAAATACTATTCATTACTCACACACCCCACGTTGTGTGATACTGGTCCCCCAGGAACACCCCTCATGGTTCATCCAGTTAATATGCTTCCCCCGTTCCCTCCCATATCAGGCACCACATTTAGCCCATGACTGCCCCAGAACAAGATAGGCATTAATTGATTCATTTACCATCCCCTTTCAATTCGCTCTCACTGCCACAGTAGGGTTCCACCACCTCGAGCTGGGAACTTCTCCTCAATCATAATCCCACTCCTTGCCATCCTCCAGTGCCTGCTAAGTAGCCCGTGCCACCATTCACTGCACACAGTCCTGTGCCAGCGGCCCAGGCAGTCCCTTCCCCTCCCCAGCCACCAATGCCACTCGACTCCCCTCTCTCTGTCTCCCTCTAGGGCCACTCTCCTCCCACCAGTCTCAAAAAAATCATGTGATGGGCATGTCCCTATTAAATGGGTACATTTCCATCACATGCACTTTAACACTCAGTAACTCTGCAAAGAGTGTTTAAATATATTTAAAAACTGCACGCTGTCTACTACAGAAGTTAATGGGAACAACATAAATAACTTCAGCCACCTAATACTTACGAAAAAATGTTTTTTTTTTTAAACTTACAGATTTGTCCCCTTGTTTTTGCATTGGCTAAGTGGGACATTTCAAAACACCACATGGTGTATGCTTTCCTTCTACCTACCAAAATGCTGAGCTGAAAAAATAAGTCTCCCTATGCATTTTACTTAAAGAGCCCTGCAACATCACCATGTGTATGTACCTTTATATATTTTTATTTTTTTATAGAATGAGTTAAAAAGTGACAATCTCGTATGTAACCTTCTCTGTCCCCCTAGGTTACATACAGGATCGACTGGTATAAATGTGAAACTGTGCAAGAATTGGGGCACTGGATGCCAGGAACTGAAGGAGACTTAGTTTGCTGTTCTGGCTGAAAAAAACATTTCAAAACTGCAGAAATGCTCTGGCTGCCTTTAAAAGTAGAACTGGGCTATCTGTCTCTGTCCCACCCCTACCTACGTATGTAACAGTTGCTTATCATGCTTGAGGAGTGTGACTTTTTTTCACAGTGTCATTGGCTTATTTCTAGCCGATCATAACTTTAGATTAAGTCCTTTAAACTTTGCTTTGCCTGTTTATCAGTCAATTTTCTTCCCAAACACCAAATGAGAACATTCTCTGTCTCTTCCAAACTTGCTGTTACAAACGTGTGACTGTGTAACAAACAGGAATCTGGAAACTGGTCAGAAATGTAAGCAGATATGAATGGGGCTACATAGCAGTGAAATAATGATTTTTTATGCTGTCTGCTATAAATCTGACTGTATTTTGTTGCTGGATTTGAAATGGGAGTGTGCTGTGCACAGATTGACATTCAGTAAGGTCTCTAGGGACAGAGAAAAGGTCAATCATATTTGTAACAAGGGACAGAGTTAATACTTTGTCCCTGTTACAACAGGATTTAGCTACAGTACTGGACATGGTTAATTATGTTAAATAAAGTTTGAATTTATAATGTATTTTACTGGGGTTCATGACTGCTGTTTAAGTATATCCATTTATGTCTGAAAATGGCAAGTATTTGACATATTGTTCAAGGTTATCTATTTTGTGGCTCTAATAACTGTCTTCTGTGTGCCAGACATGCTGTAAATTTCATAGTTTTGCAATGTGCTAAACAGGTGTGTAAGGCTAGGTAATTCATTGTGGATGTATGACTTTTGCAGGCAGCCAAACATCTTTTTTTAGTGGTCTTATGGTACTGTCCTGATTGTAATGGGGACAGAGGTAGCATGCTAATGTTTGTAATGGGGACCACCTAAAAATCTCTGTCCCAGTTACAAGCAAGACTTTTGGTGTACCTTATTTTGGAATTATGATTATTAAGAGGTTTAATGAGATTTTTGTTTGCTTTTAGTGTGCATTTATTTAGCAGGGTGTAACAAATTACTTATTTTTTTAAATGGCCTTTCACATGCTTTGGGGGAGGGGGCTGCCAGCTCATCTGAAAGTAAATTATTTCTGGAATGGTTGATGCAAAGATTGGGATTAAAATATAAAAGTGCTGGGTGCTGTAGTCATTTACTTATGCATTTTAAGTGAAAGAATCATGGAATCCAAAACAATATTTTCAAACATTGTCCTAACAGCCCACAATCAAGTTCAATCATGTTTGTAACAGGGACCTCAGGAAACCAGCGGTCCCTATTACAAACAAGACTTCTGGTGGTGCCTTATTTTTCATTGTTATTATTAAGAGATGTTACATGCTTTTTGGTTTGATTTGAGTGAGCATTTGTTTGGGGGGGGTGTAACAAAGAATTTTTATCTTAAAATTGCCACTCACATGCTTTGGGAGGGGGTGCTGCCAGCTCATCCAAAAGTAAATTAGAAATGGAAAGTTTGCTGCAAAGTTTGAGATTAAAATATAAAATTATTGGGTGCTGTAGTCATTTACTGATGCATATAAAGTAAAAAAAAGCCTGGAATATTTTTTCGCATTTTCAAAAGTTGTCCTAACAGCCTGTAACCAAGTTCAGTCCTGTTTGTAACATGGGTCTCAGGAAACTAGTGGTCCCTGATACAAATGGATGGGACTTCTAGTGGTACCTTATTTTTGAATTATGATTATTAAGATATTCTACAAGACTTGTTTGTTTTGACTGAGCATTTGGGGAATGCAACAAAGGACTTTTGTTTTAAAATAGTCACCCACATGCTTTAGGGGAGGGGGGCTGCTAGCTGATCCGAAAGTAAATTAGAAATGGAATGTTTGCTGCAAAGTCTGAGATTAAAAACAATAGACATATTGGGTGCTGTAGTACTTTCCTACTAAATTTAAAGTGGACAAATGCCAATTACAATATTTTAGAACAAAAAAGTTTTGCAGCTAAAGACCCTTGCATGTTATAAAAATAAAGACTGCAGTAGTAGCCTGCTCCTTGGAAGCACAATGGCACCAATTAAATTTACAAAATGGTTCTGGCCAAGGTATGGCAAATAGGGTAGCATGGAGGGAGACAGTTGCCACCAGGTACCCTTGGGACTGCTGACAATATATGGAGAGGGGTGGGACTGATCATAAGTCCCATGGTACAGCTGACAGGGCTAGAGAATTTTAGGAGTGTGCCACTAGGACCCTTGAGACAGCTGACAGAGATGGGATTAATCTTACATTCCAGGGGGCCAGTAGCGAGGATGGTGGGATCGACCTTGGATCCTATGGGACTGCAGATTTCACAGACCATGCCAACAGGCCCCAGGGACTGGAGGGGGGATGGGACTAACCTCACATCCCATGGGGCTGATAGTGAGGGGGTGGAACTGACCTTGGGTACCATGAAACTGCTAACAGGGCTGGAGAGTTTTACGAGTGAACCACCAGGCCCCAAGGACTGGGGAGGGGCATGAGACTGACCTTACATGCCAGGGGACTGATTTGGAGGAGGGTGGGACTTACTTTGGGCTCTATGGGACAGTGGATTTGTTGAAGTGTGCCACTAGGCCCAGGGACTGGGGAGGGGGATGGGACTAACCTCATGTGCAAGGGGGCTGATGGGGAGGGGGTGGCATTGACCTTGGGTTCCATGGGACTGTAGATTTGTCAGAGTGTGCCATTAACCCACTAAGACTGGGGAGGGGGATGGGATAGACCTCACGTGCCTGAGGCTGATGGGGCTGTGGGACTGTCCTTTGTCTAATGGGGACTGATTATTTTCTGGAGTGTGCCACCAGTCCCAAGTAACTGGGGAGGGGTGTGGGACTGACCTCTGTGCCAGGGAGCTGATGGGGGTGGGACTGACCTTGGGTCACATGGGACTGCTTACAAGCCTGGAAAATTTAGGAGTTCACCACCAGACCCTAGGGACTGGGAAGGGGAGTGGAACTGAACTCATGTGCCAGGGCAACTGTTGGGGAGGGGGTGAGACTGACCTTGGATGCCATGGGACTGCTGACAGGGCTGGAGAGTTTTAGGAGTGTACCACCAAACCCCAGGGATTGAGGGGGTGATAATGACCTTACATGCCAGTGGGCTAAGGGGGAGGAGGATGGGACTTACCATGGGTTCCATGGGACTATGGAGTTGTTGGAGTATGCCACCAGGCCCCATGGACATGGGAGAGGAATGGGACTGAACTCATGTTCCAGGGTCTAATGAGGAAGAGCTGGGACTGACCTTGGGTTCCATGGAACTGTGGATTTGTTGGAGTGTTCCACCAGGCTCCATGGACTGGGGATGTGGGTGTGACTTACCTCATGTGCCAGGGGGTTGATGGGGAGGGTTTGGGACTGCCCTTGGATCCCTCAGGCCTGCTAACAGGGCTGGAAAATTTTAGGAATTTGCCACCAGGCCCCAGAGACTGGGGAGATAGATGAGACTGACTGCATGTGCCAGAGGGCTGTTGGGGAGGGTGTGTTACTGACCTTGGGTCCCACTGCTTACATGGCTAGAGCATTTTAGGGGTGTGCCACAAGGCTCCATGTACTGGGGAGGGAAATGGGACTGATCTCACATACCATGGGGCTGAGGAGGAGGGGGGTGGGACTGATCTTGGATCCCAGGGAGCTACTAACAGGGCTGGAGAATTGTAGAATGATCTACCAAGCCCCAGGGACTGCTGACTTGGATCTGGAGGGGGATGAGAATAGTGCCTCCATTTTTCTTGCAGTCCTGTGGGTGTATGGGCATGCCTCCCTTTTGTTTGCAATTCTGTGGGTGTCCATGCTTACCTCCATTTTGTTTACAAGCCAGTTGCTGTGGTCATGTGTGCCTCCATTTGGTTTGCAAGCCAATGGTTGTCTCTGCATGCCTCCATTTTGTTTACAATCCAGTGCTTGTGTCTGTGTCTGCCACCATTTTGTTTCCAATCCAGTGGGTTGCCCACATTATCATCTGTTCTCATCTGGTGGATTTAGTCATGTCATCACCTGGGGTCTGCCAGGTCCATGGTCAGTCTTTCATGGGGCCCTGGTGGGTGTGCAAGTGGCGTACTGCACACAGCAGCTTGACTTGAGTCACAGTGGACCAGTGCCAGGGTTCTCGACTGATGGATTTAGTTATGCCATCACCTGGGGTCTGCCAGGTCCCTGATCAATCTTCATGTGGCCCTGGTGGGTGTGCAGTTTGTGTCCTGCCTGCACCTGCTAGATGGAGTCATTGTAGGACAGCACCCATGTTCTGCTCTGATAGATTTAATTACACTTTCCCCTGGGGTTTGCCAGGTTCCTGGTCAATCTCTCATGGGGTGCTGGTGTGTTTGCAAGTGGTGTACTGTGCACACCGGCTTGCGTGGGTCACTGTAGGCTGGAGTCCCTGCACATATCTGGTGGATTCAAGTTACTCTGTCACATGAGGGCTGCCAGATGTACATATGTACATTTGTTGGAGGTATTCAGTCTGTAATAAGCAATGTATATAGTGTGTGTATTGTGGTATAATGGTTATGATTTTAATTAATTTTACTTGGTGTGTCTGGTATTTCTAGTTAGTATAGTGAATTTGCTGTTTTATGAACTTCCTCTGTGGTGATGATATGCAACCATAGAACTTTTATGCTAATTAAGTCATGCCTTTAGACATTAAACATGAAGTAGAAAAGAAGAAAGGACTCCAGTTGCCTGATTTTCTTTTTTCCACAATGTTTTCTGGGAATGCTTAAAGTTTTTGAATTTTTCTCTGTCCTGTTACATACGTTACTGAAACAATTTTTCACTGATTTTTGGAGTTTAATTTTTAAAGTGATCAAAAAAAGTTTTAAATATCATCTACTCTTATCCCCAGTTATGTACAAATGCATTTTAATCTGTGACTACTCAAGAAATGTTGGTGAGGGAAAACTTTGAAATTACTCTGCCCTGTAATTCTCTGCCACGTGTTAGATTGATGGTTATCACATTCTTTTGCATGCAAATATTTTGGAGTTGCTTAGTGAATTAACCAAATAAGTTAAAGTTCTGCAAATTCATGTAGAGGTTCAAAATATTTATACATAACTTTTTTTTAGTTAACATATTATCTGTCCCTGTTACATACATTACCTGGTTACTGTTTCCAAACATTAGGGACTGTACTCAGAAAATGAAAAGTTGTATTATCTTCCTGTTTACACTTTTAGTAAAGGACATTAAGGGTAAAGTATTGATAGTGAAAGAAGAAAGTAATGACAACATTTATTTTTCCACAGTCACATCCCACATATGTCCCCTTTCTGTGGATAGACCCTGATGTAACTCTCAGTTGGAAGGAGTATTCAGCAGGGCCCTAGTGCCCCATCCATATCTTCCCGCCCTGCTGCTTGCACAAAAAAAATAATTTTTGGCCATACTGTGGCAGACATGGACAGGAGTCCAGTTTTCAGGCACATCTTGGGGAAGCAAAGCAAAACAAAGCAGATGCATATAAAATTACATAAAAGAATACCAACACAGTAATCCTTTCATGTTTAAACATGCAGCAAACATACTGTACCAGACAACTCAAGACACAGAAAGCTAATTCAAAAATCCTAAAATCACAACAAATACAGTATAACCTCAATCTGAAAATAACAAAATCCATTAGGATATCTTAAGATAAACATATAGACAACAGTAATTAACCCTTGATGTGCCATGGATGATATATCAGTCCAGAATTCCAATACGTTTTAACTCTGTTGGCAGCTCAATGGTTAAAGAAGCCTTATCACTGGCTGGCCTGTTGACAAAGTGGCAGCTCTGCCATTTGTGAAGATGAATGAGCATCCCACAGGACACCTACTTCAATGTGGAGCGTGGTCATCTGTCTCCTGCTGCACTATTGCCTCACAATCTGTTGCCCACAAGTGGTGCAGGCAATGTGGGCATTACTGTTGGAATTGAGATGTGTGGCCATGACACATACATGCCAGCTGCATGCTTGCCTGGTGCATTGCACCTGTATCTCAGGAAGGTAGTACAGTTCAAAATTCCTCCCAGCTCAGCAGGATGGTACCTAGGTATGCTCAGTCCCAAAGACACCTCTCCCCTAAGCACAAAAGGGTCCACTATCACTGAATATGGACTCATGTAGGGGAAAGTCCCTGACAGCCCTACCATGGCTGGCAAGCCAGGTGGCAGGTAAGGGGGCCCTTTAAGGGATAGGGAAAGGTAGTGGGGCTGGGCATTTCTTAATCAAATCCAATGGCGAGTGTTGCTGGGGACTGAAAAAGCATAAATCCAAACAAAAAAACAAACCTTACCATTCCAGAAAAGGGGAAGATTAGAGAGGATTGGAGTGGGAGTAGTTTTTTAGTAGAAATAGTTCCATAAGGCAATAAATATGCTCTGTTTTGCATTTATATAGTCCCATATGCTAAAGGTGCAAATATATTTCTATTATGTTTATGAACTGCACAGAATGTTGAATTTAGAAATACAGCTAAATCAGTATTTAGACTGGGCAGAGGTAATTTGATTTTTTTAGAAAGCGAACCATCAGGAAATTCTTAAAGCTTGATATTTTGGGTGCTGTTTTTGTTGTGACAGGTAAAGTATTCCACAGTGAACAAGGATACCAGGTGCATCGGTTCTTATTGCATCTTAATCTTCTGCTTATGATGTCAGAATCTTTTCTACAGCAACATACAGATGTGGCAGATGTGACAGCCAGGATGCAATGCAGAGATGCTGCAAAATATCACAAAATGCTGCAGTTTACTGCAGGTGCCATTGTAAGTCAATGGGGCTGATGCCACTGTACTGTGGCGTCTTTAACAAAGGATTTCATTTGCAGAAGAAGAAACAGGAAGGGATAAAATTCAAAGGATAAAGTTCTAGTTATCAGGTAAATTTCTTTAAAATAAAGAATTAAAGAAATGAATATATGTAGAATACATGAAATCTAGATATCAGTATTATGTCAGAAGCTCATTAATGCAGCTATTAATCCAATTTGTATACTTACTGTATGCACTTAGGCACCCTGCTATAAATAATTTCATAAGCTTATTAAGCTGTAGAGGAACTTCCAAACAAATAGGAATATCCATCTATCTGTCTGTCTATCTATTTTTTTTGCCTAGTTCCCCCTATCCTCAGACCTGCTCTGCCTGCTGCCCCCATGCCCAGGCTTGCCCCCATGCAGGGCTCCCCCTCCCAATGGACACTGTTGGCAAGCCTCGGCTTACCCACTGGGTCAAGACCACAGGAGCAGTACTCCCTGGTGGATGTTGGAGGCAGTGGACGGTGGGGTAGAGCGGGTCATCTTGCCAGGGGGCTGGGTTTTTCCATGTTTGCTCCCTGGGGGTGGGGATTTGTAATAACATCCAGTGTCCACCCCCCCATGTGATGGTGCCAGTTGCAGTGGTACTCCCAACCTCTGCCTGGGGTCTGTAAAGCACCGGACACTCTTCCCCTCCCTCCCCCCAGAGAAGGAGAGCAGTCCCCAGGATGCTCAAACCTTCTCCCCTGGCTGGCCCTCTGACTCCTGGGTTCATTCCCGAACATAGGTTGTCAGTGTCACAATCGGAAATCCAACCACTACGCTGGTGGGCAGGCCCTTCTTTTTCTATCTATCTATCTATCTATCTATCTATCTATCTATCTATCTATCAGGACAGAGGCCCTCCCTGTCTTGTCCCCATACCCAAGGGCTCCGATGTTAGCGGGCAGGTGCTGAGGTCTTTCTCAACAACTCATCCTAGTTGGGTGGTGTTATGCAGTGCTAGATCTATTAAGAACAAGATGGCTATCATAACTGATGTTGTTGGAACCACCAATCTGGCTTGCATCACTGAGACCTGGTTGGATGAAAATGCAGGCCCTGTTTTGGCTTCTGCAGTTCTGGCTGGGTTCTCGGTGATACACCACCCAAGGTTGGATCGTAGGGGTGGGGGTGTGGCCATTATATTTAAATCTGAGCTGGGCCTTGTGGTTGTGCCATTAGGAAGTACCAGATCCTTCGAGTATATCCTGGGAGAGGGTGTAGGTTGTGGGATACTCCTCATCTACCATTCACCACGAGATGGCGGAGCATTCCTGCAGGAGATAGCGGACTTCATCATGAACATGGTGTTGAGGTCCCCCAGATGGATAGTTTTGGGGGACTTCAGTGCCTAGGTCGATGATGAACTCTCACATTTTGGTCAAAATCTCCTCCAGCTGATGACCTCCTCAACCCATATAGGGGGTCACTCACTGGATATGATCTTTCTTTTGGGTATGGAGATAGCTGATCTGGGGTGGAACCAGTCAGTTGGTCCGACCATCACACCATAAGGTTCAGCTTCAGGGTTCCCCCCCAATAGGTCTGCCCCTATGGAGATGGTTCAGTACCATCCTTTAAGGGGAGTTACCCCTAGTGACCTTTTGGCGGTACTGGACTATCATGTTTGTCGGGTGAATGCATGAGTCCAGGTGATCTTGTATTGGCCTATAATAAGGCTGTTGGAGATGTCCTGGGCAAGATTACTCCTGTTCATGTTTGGCCCTTCACCCTTCACCCAAGGAACCCTTGGTCTGATGGTTCCTTGAAGAAGCTGACACGAGCTGGTCGAAGGATGGAGAGAGCTTGGCGAAAGTCCGGCCTTGATGCTGACAGGCTTAAGCTAATGGCACACTATGATGGTTATCAGTCAGAAATCACCCATAAGAAGGAAGAATTCCTGTTCAGGGCAATTTCTGCTGCGCAGAATTGACCAGCTCAGCTTTTCTGGACCATTGACAGATTGTGCAATCCAATCTGTCTTCAGCCCAGAAAAGCTTTTTCTCAGCTGAAATGCGAGGAGTTTGCTCAATTCTTCACAGATAAGGTTGCTGGCATCAGGTCTAGCATCGGCCCGGCCCCTCCTATGAAGGATTGCGGTGATCGGTGGGAAGTGGCATGCACTCAGTCTATCTGGTCAGATTTCTGTCAGCCAGAATTCACAGACATAGTGAAGATCATCCAGACATTGCACCCAACCAGTTGTAGTTTGTATCCGTTCCCTGCACCCCTTTTATTGGGATGTGTTAATGTTATGTGCCCGAACCTTGCTGAAATTGTCTGGAGGTCCTTGGAGATGGGGGTCTTTCCAGAACCCCTAAAGGAGACGGTCGTCTGATCACTCCTTAAGAAACCCTCCTTGGACCTAGACTGTCTAGCTAACTACCAACCTATCTCTAACCTGCCATTTGTTGGTAAGGTTATTGAAAAGATGGTTGTGCTGCAACTGGATGATCACCTTACAACTCACAAGGTCTATGATACTCTCCAGTCTGGATTTAGGAAGAAACATAGCATGGAGACTGCACTTGTCCGAATATTGAACGACCTTCTGATGGCTAGAGATCGAAAGGCACTTACCATTCTGGTCCTTCTTGATCTTTCTGCAGCATTTGACACTGTAGACCATGATATGCTGCAGGAGAGCCTGCAGCTTCTTTGTGGGCTGTCTGGTACAGTCCTCAAATGGTTCCACTCATTCCTCGTGGACAGGTCCCAGAAAGTTGCCACCAGAATTTATTCCTCTGGCACTCACTCCCTGCCCTGAGGAGTGCCACAGGGTGTCATTTTGGCCCCCATGTTGTTTGCAGTGTATATGCTGCCATTAGGAGACATCATCAGGTGATACAGTTTAAGTTTCCACTGCTATGCAGATGATACTCAACTGTATATGTCCTTTCTGCCCAGACAAAATGATGCACTCTCTGTGCTAAACAACTGCCTTACGGAGATCAAAACCTGGATGAGTACTAGCTGGTAGAGACTGAATCTGGACAAGACTGAAGTGTTGGTAGTGGACCCTGGCTGTCCGGGGGTCCGTATGGGGGCTGGACAGGCATCAGGTCTTTTGATCAATTGCATACAGCTCACTACCTCAGACCGAGTGCGTAACCTTGGTGTTATTTTTGATGATGGTCTGACACTAAAATGTCAGGTGTCAGCTGTCATTAAAAACTCTTTTTACCATCTGAGGAATATTGCCCGGGTGACACACTTGGTTCCTCCGGATGATCTCCCAACATTGGTTCATGCCTTCATCACTACCTGCCTTGATTACTGCCATTCCCTCTACCTAGGGCTTCCAGGGGTTGATTCCACTGCTTTCAGCTAGTCAGAACATGGCAGCCAGGCATTTTACTGGACTTCCAGGTCCAGTCATATTACACCTGTGCTCCGTGAACTGCACTGGCTGCCTATTCAGTGGTGGATCACCTTTAAGGTTGGTTTGCTAACCTTTAAAGCCCACATGATGACCGTCCTGGTGGCGCTGAGGGTTGAGGTGCTGGACGCCACACCTCATGCCATGCTGGTGACCTGGGTTTGGATGAAAGCCTGGGCCACCAGGGGGTCAGCGGGGGGATAAGGATTGAGCATCCAGTAGACTGCTCTCCTATCCCCTGGGAGGGATCCAGTGAGCCATCACTCTGCAGTGGCCCCTGGTGATGAATGGGGGCACTGCTAGAGCTGGCATAGAAACATGGGGGTGCGGCAGATGTCGGCATGTATGTGACCTGACATCATTGCACGTTCGCACTCCTGGGGCCAAAAAAACAGAAAATTGGAGCAGCACGGACCTTGGCAGCTTGATAGCCACACTCCACTGGCTGAAGATGCCTGGATGGCATGTGCCGGTAATGATACCTCATCTGGCGTGTGGACAATGGGGGGTGCCCCTCTCGAAGGCAGAGCTGCATATGCCAGCTGGGCATGCAGACTTCAGGATTGGAGGTGGAGTTGGAGCGGTGGCTGGAGTATAGGTAGGTCAGTGACTGCTCAGGGGAAAATATGACGTGATAAAAAAAATAAAATAAAAAAAAGTCCTCCATGATCAGGGACCCAGTTACCTGCAAGACCTCTTGATACCATACTTCCCCCTCCATCCTCTCCGATCCACTAATGAGTGATTGCTAGAGATTCCCAGGGTGTAATTAAAAACATCTGGTGCCCAAACTTTTTCTTTCTCGGCTCCTACCCTGTGGAATTCTCTACCTTGTTGGTTAAGAGAATGCCTGACCGTCGATAGGTTTAAGATTGAGTTAAAAATGTATTTATTTAACTTGGCCTTCCCTAGCTATGGTTAACTTGTTTTTATTCTTTTGTTTTAAAGTTATATTTATATTTGTTTTTATGTGCAGCACCTTGGTTTTGGAAAGGTGCTATAAATATAAAGCTTGATTTGATTTGATATCTATCTATCTATCTATCTATCTATCTATCTATCTCAATATAGTTAGTTTGGACACACATGGGAAAACTTTTTTCCACATAGAAAAGGTGCACATTTCCCAGCCCACATATCACACTAATTGAGTCCTTATACCACACTACTTAATCAGTTATGACATCATTACTCTATAATACCTTGGAAATGAGCTGGTACAGCTCAGAAGGCCCTGCTAGGTAAAACACGTTCAATAAATAAATTGTAATTTACCACACCATTTAGTGAATTATGACATTAGAATCCACTAATGAATGATAACATCATCAGTACATTAATCAATTGTGACATTAACAATACACACCTATCTTACATTTCCTACCTCCATTGCAAATATAGACTTTACTAGCAAAAGGCTTCACAGTGGAAATTTAGAGATCACATACAAAAACAATTCAAACTGATTCTGACATCAGTTAAATTATCCCTTTCCACTTAGCAAATAGAGACATTAACTCCTACACTACTAAATATTTTTAAATCTCTAAGAAATGCAAAAAAAAATCAGATTGTGTCTTCCACAATGTACTATATAAAACATACAATAGAAAAGTACCATTTAGTCAAAGCATAACTTCATCTTGTGGTGGTCTAATGTGCTAATAAGCCTCTCGCCCTTCAGGCTTGTAGCTTATTAATTAACTCATTAAACCCTATTGATGGAATCATTTTCTTGCATACCAAACTTTTCCATCATTTTTTCATATATGTATTTTGTTTTTGCTCATTACTGTCTGAAGTATGTTTAAGGATGAGTCAATGCCACATTTGCATTTGGTGAACATAGAGAAATCTGTTCATTTGGACATACATGCCACAGGTCTTCAGAAACTCGGCTTACCTTCAGCACTTCAACATCATGATGGAACACTTTTCTTGGCTGTGTGCAGAGCCTACAGCCATCCTGCTTTCACTTGAAAAAAGGTGTTTCCATGGAACACATCTTTAGGAGTCTTCAGTATACCCTTCCATTCTGCAAATCTCCGTGGTAGTTAAAAAATACTCCCTTCTTTCTGTTTAATTAGAATGATGGACTCAGAACTCCAAGCTGCTTTTCTCTAAGAGTAAACATGCACACCTTCCAAACAAATCTAAATATCTTTAAAATTATTCAAGGTGCACAAAAAACAACCAGTGTGAAAGTTGTTCAGGGCAAAAATACATTTCTCATGAGGGTAGTCACTAATCTGAATTCTTTATATTTTGTAACATATGATCTTTCAAACAACCTCAGTTTTTTTCTCTCTGAGTGAACACAGTAGGAGTCAGTCCAAACAAATGTAAATATCTCAGAAAGTATACAAGTTATCAATATACAATCAACATGAAAGTTGTTCAGGACACATTGGCCTTTCAAATAAGGGTAGTCACTAATCTGAATTCATTAGATTTGTTTTTAAATATAGCGATCCAAAAGGTGAAAATTGTGATGACAAATGAAAATTAAGGTAATCAGAAGGCCATAGTTAAAAAAATATGTAATTAGTGCAGCTTAGTGAATAGGCTCATTTGAAATGTAATTTTGTCCTGAACAACTTTCATACTGATGGTTTATGCATAACTCATATACTTTTAGAAATATTTATATTTGTTTGGCATAACTCCTATGAAAAATGAAAATTGAGGTAATCAGATGGTCATAGTTTAAAAAATATAATTTGTGCAGCTTAATGAATATGCTCATTTGAAAGGTCTTGTTGTCCTGAACAACTTTCATACAGGTTTATTATCTGTAAGTTGTATACTTTTACAGATATTTACATTTGTTTATCATAACTCCTATTGTACTTCTAAACAGCCTCAGCTTTGCAAATTACTTTGCCAAGACAGGATTAGTTCCATCAAAAGGAAGCTATACCAAGGTCAAATTTCACTGACTTTAAAGTTCACTCCCTGACACAAGCTATAATCCAACTGAAGCTTTATTTTAAAACCCTCTGTGTGTGTCTGTGTTAGCATTAGTAAATGACAATGATTAAAAACACAAGAAGACATAAGCTTAAAGAGCAGCTGACACCTTCAAGAAAACTTTAACAAAACACAATATCTAGATAAAGTTCATCTTGTATTTCATATTAGTTCTTTATTCCTCCTCCCCATTATTTATTGCTGAGGTCATTTGCATGAAAACGGGCCTTTGGCTCCTGAAGAGTTCATCTATTTCTGTTGCTGTCTCCCTGCCTGAGGTCATAATGCACTGCTTGTGACATCACAGTTACTCTCATGGCAACAAATTGTGATATCACAACAGAGCACTATGACTTGAAGAAGGGAGTAAGCTATAAAGGCATATTAACTTTAAAGTAACTGCAAGGGATACAAATCATGTATTCATGCACATGTTCTCAGTAATAAATAATGGGGAGGAGAAATCTGGAATATATATGTAATACAAGCACAATTTCACCTAATTATTATGTTTTTCAAAGTTTTCTTTGAGGCATCAGTAGCTCTTTAAACAATACATAGTAAATCATGTTAAAAGTCTTATAAATATGAAAATATATATGTGTTATATATAAAATAGGTTAGAAGACAACCTGCCCTACTGTAAGTTAAGCATTCTCCAGCTGTTTCACACAGTGGTGTCAATCAAATTTTACACAGTGTACTGTTCAGATACATTTACTCTGTGTACAATAAGTCCATATTACTCATGAATAGTCAAACTTATACTATCTTAAACATGATATATCTGCAATTCTGCAACAAATGATTAATGTACGTGTACGTTAAAAACCCAAACCTAACACTTGTAATTAAGAAACTGCTATCATAATATGTCCATATATCAACCTGTGTCCATACATACCTAATCTGCTGTTGTATTAAATAAGAGTTCTATAAATCTAAAACCAAAACAAAACACACCTGACAGCTTCAGCTTTTATTCAGGCAAAGTTAAAATAGGGATCATTTAGAGGTATGACTATAATTTATAAAAATAGAGACATATCAAACAGCTGCACATAAGTAATCAATTCCTGTCTGCTTTAAATCAAGGGATCATTTCTAAAATGTGCACATGAGCATGGGGACCACTTTTTTCAGAGCAAGCCACCACTGGCAGCAGCCACTTCAAGACTGCTACTACCTTCTCCTAATACAATCAGGGAAAACCAGAAGTAGTCTACCAGCACTGAGATCAATATGGTTAAGGCACATTTGCCAGAAATTACTGCTTAGAAAGGAATGAGAAAGTGACTGTGATGACGAGAAAATCTGAGACCAGATCTCTAGTTTGTTAATAGTCTCCTCCTGAGTCTGACTTTTACGGTTGTGTGGGCCAAGCTCCACAGATGTTATGCCATCATCAGATTTGTAAAAGAGCACTGTGGAAACACATAACCATACCACTGTCTGATATTCTGCCCCAGTGCTCCAGCATAGTTTCCAGTGATTCTGTGTATGCAGCCCTTCCCCTCTGTGGGCCGCATAAACATATTCACTTCCTGGCACACTACTTTTCCTTTCCTCAAGTGCAGACATGATGGCCACCATGTGCAACATGGTGGGGCAGACTTAAACTGTGCATACATGAGTATCGTGCATATGTATGTAACCCCCACCCCACCTTTGGCTAGCTGGCACCACCCCTTAAAAGAACTACTGATAACTACATTGCATACAATTTTCTTTTGGCAGAGCTACACTCATGGTACCCCCAGCTTTGGAGTGTGTATCAGGCTCATTATCTAGAGGATGGGGTGTAGGGGCACATACTAAAATGGACATTTGTATTTACAACCAGGTCCAGGGACAGGATGCTAGGCTTATGCTAGACCTAACTGCTAAGGAGCCCCAATAACATTCACACTAGTAGCAATAAGCGGAATGTCCAAAGTAGTAACTGGGAGTTTGCAGTATGGCTTGATTTACAGATGTTACTTAAAGCAAAGGTGGTTCCCCAAATGTTTGTCATTGCAATACAGGCACACTCACATTTGCAGGACCCTTTGCTAGGCAGTACTGTTTTCCACAAAAAAACATCTTTATCTCTCTGCCAAAGTGTTTATCTGTGAAAAGTGCCACACACTTTAAACATTTTCCACACATTTCCATTTCCAAAGTGTATATCTGTGGGATGTGCCACTTACTTTAAAATCCTCCTGTTGCATGGTCATTTCCCAGGGAACACTGGTGCCCATCAAAGAATCACTTAGCCCTGCCTGAAACTCCAGATGACATTCCTCACCCTTTTCCCAAACAGCCTCTGCCATTCCTTCAGGGTTAAGCCAAATGGGTCTCTGAAACCCAATGAATTGCTAAAGACTCCTAACTTTAACTTAAAATTCAGCACAGTTGTGTTGAAAGGGGCCCTGACTGGTGTGATCTAGCCTTATCTAGGGCACACACACATCTGACAACTCCTTCAGAGAACAGTCTCAAATTCTGTACTTACAGAATAGTTGTTCCTTCCTCCCAGTCATGGAAAGGACAAAAGGCTCCTTTTTTTCTCTGGTAACTGTCAGATTCTACTCATTGTTCTTCCTTAAGGCAGCTGTGAATGTCAGGAAATTCAGGGGATTGCCTCTTGAATCTACAAGAACTGCATTTCCTCTCACTCCCCCTGGAGTAAAACTAAAGAGTCCTGCAGGCAAACTAAAGTTGTTACCAAACTAAGGTGAGAAATATTAGGGCTCCCTTTGATAGAGCCCCAATGGCAGACCTCCTGCCAGTCTAACTGCCACACTTGAACTTACTGATGAGCATTCTAAGCTCTCCAAGAGCGGCTGACTCTAAAATGGTTGCGCTGCTGTGAGAGTTCTAAATGACATAATCATCCTTCTCTCACGCTAGCTGAGTCAACAATGATGTAATTATGTAGAAAGCCCCTAATGACCTCCCCACTGGCTGAGTTTTCCTACCTGCCTCAGATTAGTACTAATGAGAGTCTAGTAACCCAAGGGGACTGGGTTGTTATACATTGTTATGATAGCACTGCCATGTTGTGCAATGCTGACTGTGGAGCAAACTGCACATGTGCGAGTATCATGCATGCATGCACACTACTGTAATCGCTGCAGTAATATGGCTGACTCCTGTGCAGTGAGAGCACAGCATATTCTGTTCACTGCTTTTGCCACTCCTAAATGTTCTCCATAGCCATATTGGCTCTGACCAGAACTTGTTACAAGGAGCACACACTTAGCATGTCTAGGCTGTTTGGAAGATACATGACCAGCAACATCCAGTCAGCGATGCTGGAGCTCAAGAACTCCTCATGATGTGTACATCTCAGTGCCATTTCCAGCTCTCTCTCTTACACAAGGCAAGGACCTGGGGCAGTGGCTACTGAAGCAGCTCCTGCTATACAAATAAGAGTGACTTTTTATCAGAAAATTTTCAAGATTGTCACAAAACTATGCATTATCATTCCTGTTACCTTATTCTCACTATATTCAACTGTAGTTTCATGCAGGCTGGGTAGTAAAAATTGTGCTGGAGAAAGGCAAGTGCACAGAGTGAGTCTGTATGAGCAGCTGCAGGCACTGCAGCAGGAGCAGGAAAGAGTGCATTTTGCAGACTGGGAAAGGTGCAGGGTGGATTTCTGAAAGGTTTCACACATTTATTTCTACTGGGAGCTGGTGGTGTAGTGGGCAAAGAAATCCATTTTTTTTTAATTTGCCAGCCCCCACAACAGGGGAAGGGCAGAGAGAATTTAGGAAACCAGAAAAGCCTTGCAAATGTACTGTACCCCTTATGGATCTGCACAGGCAAGAGAAACAGGGGCATATACAGCATGTAACATGAATCAATTTATTCTATTTTCATACTTATACTCAGTGAAACAGATTGCTAAAAGGCTGGTCAAAGGTGCCACCCCCACAGTCTGAAGCTGACACCCAACGGATTTCATTGCAAAGGTGGAGCTTTAGCAAGAGTGACTAACAATATCGGAAATAGCACTTAAATTATGCACTAACTATGACATCAGCTATGAAGTCACTGACTAAAGCCAATTACAATAGTGACTTAATTAGTGCCATACATTATAACAAAGAAAATAAAAATATTTTTAAAAAGTACATATAATAAACATACCTATCAATAATATATATTTAAATCATGAATACCAAAAATATTTATTACACAGAAACACTTTGGCTTCTCGCAAACAAGAATACTGGAACATACCCCAACCACAGTCCCAAGTGAACCATATCAATCTTAATCAGTTTCCTCATAGATGACCATTAGTGTATTAGCTTGTTCATATTTAGAATGGTAACAAAATAGCAGTCCATATGCTCCCGATTTACAGTACAAATTCAAAGATTCCTTGGTTTGTTTATTATATGTACCTTTTGCAGAATATTTACATATATTCTTTATTATCACTTATGACACTAATTTATTAAGTCATTAATATTTTAATAGCTAACATCACAGTTAATGCACTATGTAAGTACTTTTTCTAATATTGTTAGTCACCCTTGATAAACCTCCACCTTGGGAGCAAAATGCTGTTGGGTGTCAGCTTCAGACTGTGGGGGTAGCACCTTTGACCAGCACTTTAGCAATTTGTTGCACTGCGTGTAAGTATGAAAATAACATTAATTGATTCATCTTATATGCTGTATGTACCTCTGTTTTTCTTGCTTGTGCAAACCATGGTGGTGAGTTTGCACGACTTTTCTGGTTTCCTTGATGATTTCTAGCCTTACTCACCTCATACCACAGCCAATCCCTTTTCTGATAGCCTGTGCATGTTTTAGGGATCATGTCCAGGGCCCCCATTGGCACATTGCAAGTACAAGTCAAACAGATCCAGTGGTGTTGGTTGACACACCAGGACTGAGAAATGATGCTGGTGGTGCTCTTTCCCATAGTCTGTTGAGGGATAGATTTGTAAATAGAGGGGAAACAAGTCCCCTTTTAGTGGAAACTGTCAGAGATAGTGATAAAGAAAATCTTAGTGTGGGTTCGAAAGAGGGTGACATGGATATAATGTTAACATTTTCTCTTACAGAAAATTGTACTTTGGGCCAGACAAACCTACTGGCAGCAAATAACCCTGCAAGCGTACTTGACCATTGGAAGAGTACCACATGACTTGTGAATCCTAATAAAAACAGCATTTGGGATAGCTAGAGAGAGCCTTAGGAGTGTGTGGAATGAGGCTATTTTTCAAGGCAGCACATTACTTATACAAGCCAGATTTAAGGGGCCAGATATTCAGAACTTTGCTCTGGGGCTAAATTAGCACCGCCCAGTGGACAAAGTTAGCCCGGAGCACAAAGCAAGCTATATTCAAAAGGAATAGCCCAGGTCAAACAGCCTCTGAATACAGTATGGGAATGAGGCCGGGCAAACTGGGCTAGGTATGCAGGGCAAATGTAGCCTTGTAATAAGGCAGCTCTGAATATGGCAACCAGGAAGTGCAAGTAGTATAAGTTCATATATCTCGTCAAATGTTAAATTTCAGCCAATCAGCGCGTGCCACGTCATTTGACAGGTGGGCGTGGCCTAAAACGGACCAATCAGAATCGCCCATTATTAAACCGGAAGTCCCTCCCTAAAATGCACTAGCCCCGCCCACTTCTGGCGGAAGTGATGCAACCTCAAACCCGTGCCCGGCCCTTGCGCAGGAAATGACACGCATTCGAACCCATGTCCAGCCCCTTTTGGCGGAAAATGACATGCGTTCCAACCCCAGTGCCCCGCCCCTTGCGCAGGAAATGACCTAACAGCACCATTTTGTAAGCGTCTTACGCCCCCTCCTTCTCGTACACTCCTCGAGCCCCTGCCAGACCATCCTGTCTCGAACCCGAGTCCCACCATGCTAGGCTGAACTCCTGCATCCCCACCTGTCTCCTGCACTCCCACCATCCTGGCTCGAACCCCTGTCACCCACCCCTCATTCTCGTACACTCCTCGAGCCCCTGCCAGACCATCCTGTCTCGAACCCGAGTCCCACCATGCTAGGTTGAACTCCTGCATCCCCACCTGTCTCCTGCACTCCCACCATCCTGGCTCGAACCCCTGTCACCCACCCCTCATTCTCGTACACTCCTCGAGCCCCTGCCAGACCATCCTGTCTCGAACCCGAGTCCCACCATGCTAGGTTGAACTCCTGCATCCCCACCTGTCTCCTGCACTCCCACCATCCTGGCTCGAACCCCTGTCACCCACCCCTCATTCTCGTACACTCCTCGAGCCCCTGCCAGACCATCCTGTCTCGAACCCGAGTCCCACCATGCTAGGTTGAACTCCTGCGTCCCCTCCTGTCTCCTGCACTCCCACCATCCTGGCTTGAACCCCTGCCCCCACCCCTCATTCTCGTACACTCCTTGAGCCCCTGCCAGACCATCCTGTCTCGAACCCGAGTCCCGCCATGCTAGGTTGAACTCCTGCGTCCCCTCCTTTCTCCTGCACCCCCACCATCCTGGCTCGAACCCCTGTCCCCTCTTCATCACTGTGCTCCTTCCACCCCAAAAATCAGTTAGTGTTTATGTAGTGGTGTGTGACCCCTGTAGGCCTATTGTATAACTGCAGGGGCATGTGTGTTTTTGATTAGGATATTTTCAGAAAGAAGTATCTAGGAGGAACCTGATCGTGCAGAGATGTCACAGATCTGTGTGGAGACCCCACCCCGAGGGGAATTCATCTGCCTGTGAGTACCTTTTTCTGTTTTGTAACAGTATACAAAATTATTTAACATGCATCTGTAGGACTGTGTCAGACTTGCATCAAAGGATAGCTTTATGTATACGCATGTAACATTTATAAGCTTAAACGGGGACCTCTGTGTAAATAAGATGGTTCAGCAGTTTTCTGGATAGCATTGCAACAATCGCTAAAAACTAATTATACTTTTGTCATGAATTAGAAGAATAAAACTATATAAGAAAAAGGAATACACATACCTATAGTTCACCCCTCAGCTCTGTGTAGTATCAAGGAGAAGGCTGAAATGAAATGTGTGTGATATTTATAATGTTTTGAAAGGGGCTACAACAGATGTACCTCTGACACGTTACCATGTATAGTATGATGGGGTGTGGTGATGGTTTCTGAAGGGCAGTCCATCTTGCTAAGCATTATATAAACCCTGCATTTGAAGCCAGAAGGCACAGCTTTTGAGAGATTTCTCAGATTCTGTTTTAAAGACTTAGAGCAGATTATCAAAAACATCAAGCAAGAAGATGGCAAGCGCTTCTCATTTCAACATCCCTGTAACAGGTCAGATTGTCACACCACCTAATGAAAAGTCTGGAGATGAAAAGCCAAGCAAGAAGATAGCTGTCGGGGCCCCACAACCCAAGCCAACGTATGTGTACTACGGAGGTGTGAAACGAATGCCCCACACAAGTCTTGTTGAGTGGAAGAGTGTCTGACATAAAAAGAAACTTGCTGAACAGTTTGGTGAATCAGAAAATCCTAAACCTGACTGTCCTTCTGAAGAGACACCACTGCAAGACCTTGAAGAGTTGCTGGGTGTGAATCTGATGCAGAAAGAAGTTACTATGAAACCAAAAACAGAGAGTGACAAGAAGGGGAGCAGAGATGTTGGTCAGTGAGACACTGCCAAAAAAGCATCGAGAAAGTTGTGAAAAGAAATGCAAGACAGAGCCAAGAGGGCGCCTGACCAAGAGGGTGATGATGATGATAATGCAGCCACAAGCAGTCAGGCCCAGGCTAAGAAAGAAAGATGAGAAAATGAAGAAAAGAGTTGCCTTGATGAGGTAAATGCATTTTAACATATAAAAAATGTGAGCGGTTACATGGCATAACTGAGGGAGATGAGTTAGCAGTAGAACTAAATCTTACCTATAATGAGTCAGAGGACCAATGCTGTTTTTGTTTTACTTTAATAGACTGAAGGATTTGCTGATGGAGCAGCAGTCATATTCGGACAGCATGGATTCTCGATTTTCCACAAATCTACTGCTCGACTGTCTTTGCTGTGTGAAAGATACAAATGTGGTTGTTAATGAGATGTGTGAGAACCAGTATGTTAGAAATACAGAGAGCGATAGAATGTTTCAAATGTCACAGAACAGGCTGTGATCACCACACAACCCTCTTCTTCTACTGAGATTAGACAGGGGCCTCATGTGAAAATCAGGCCTTAGTAAAACCCCCCAGACTGACAACGATATGTATTGTAAGTACATTATGTATCATACCATCCGTGGTGCAATTGCTTCAGTGATACAGAGGGTAATACATTGTGAATTGGTTGATTCCTGTCCTGGGTGTGAGATAGATGATCCGAGTCAGAAAAACCATTCATGTGTCCTTGATGACTTAAGGTCTAAAGAAGCATACAGAAATGTTTCTGAAGCCATACATATTGTGTGTCTCTGTTTGCTGTGTTTAAACTGGGGATGGGGCTGTGTTTAACATTTTCAGATATGCAATGTCTTCAATAATGACAAAAATATATAAAATATAAAGGTGTTTATTGTAAAAAAACTGCCAATAAAATACAACAAAAATCAGTGGTAACATCATGGATAAGATATGCAATGTCTTCAATAATGACAAATATATAAAATACAAAGGCATTTATTGTAAAACTGGCAATAAAATACAACAAGCATCAGTGGTGACATCATAGATATGATATAATAAAACAAAAGCATCTCCTGTTAAAAATGCACACTATATAATCCATAGCCCTGAGGTAGAATTATAAGCACATCTTTCTAAAAACATGTTAACATATTTAACTATGAAGTAGACTAACATGCATCAATATAAACACTTTTTTGTAAAAACAGGATTACATATTCAGTATGAGGTAAATGGCTAACGTAGGTTGTACACAGCAGTCACTGAGGTAGGATTACATATTTAATATGAGATAAAATGTTCAACATATGCTGTACACAACAGGCACTGAGGTATGTAGCATCTATACATAGAGATTGCATTTTAAGTTTACATAGTGATCCACACAGGTTTCTTAAAAGACTTTTGGCTTTTGAAGGCCACTGACCATTGGCTAACTGGAGATGGCTGTGGCTATTTTGCACCAGCTACCGATTTCAGCCTTTCCACATAGCTCCTGTTTGCTGAGTGAGCAAACACTGAGGTGGGTATGTTAGACTCAGCCATTGCTTTGACAAAAACATCCCAGCCCTTTGGCTTTCTGTGGTCAGGGATTGCGTGAGTGGCTGTAGCCGCTCTTACTAAATCGACCATGTGAGACCCAGAAACAACAGTGCCTTTATACATTAATTCACCCTTATCACTCCAAAACACAATATCCTTGTTCTTTGACATATGCTTTAACAAAAGTTCAGCATTGGTTTTAGACCGATGAGAAACACTACTTAAAATGTCTTTTCCATAGTACTAGGTACAGAAGCTTGTCTCTGCCATGACCGCAGGGGGGTCAGACATTGATTCATTTTCAGGCATGAGTAATGTCAAACTGGTTTTAGCTTGTTCTCCTTGTCTTACCAAAGTCAGATAGCGTTGTAACACAGCAGAGTACATCTTGGCTTTGTCATAGTCTGATAAATCAGTCCGGGACAGTATAGCTCTCATGTCAGTGTCCAAACTGTTAGTTGCAACTGTTCTCATATCCTGATCAGGGTAATTAGTTTTAATGTGATCCATCTGTTGCTGAGGTACCAAATACATTTTCTGTGTAAAATCCATTATCTGTTAGCCAGCAGACCTGTGATCAAAGGGATGGCAATTCCTAGCAGCGTTCCTATAAAGCCACCAGTCTGATTAACTATTTTCTTTTTCCTTTTAGTTATTTGTTTATCGCTAAAGTTTTAATAACTCTCCGTTTTTTTTCAGTACACCTAACTGCTTTGCTGACAGTGGAATATTTCCTCTGAGAGTGTTTAAGGCTATCTCAGCTATAGCTGATATCAGATCATCAGAGGCTGAACATAAAATAGCTTTTCTTAAGCTTGGAGGCCCTTTTACTAGTAACTTTAAAACAGACAGATTTCTCTGCAGTCTTTTTGACATAATGACAATACAGTATCAAATATTTTTAGAAGCAGAATGTGTTTTTTTCATGACATATGCCACAGGCCAGTCAGGGGGAAACACCCCACTACGCAGTCTATATTCGTCTGGTGTATTGGATCTTAAATCAACCAGTAAATAGCCATGAGGCTTTCTTGTGGCATCTTCAAAAGCTTCTAAGAAAAATTTTGTCTGACCAGGATACATTTGTCTAGCTAGTGTTGTGATCTGAAGCTTGTCTCTGGGGTTTTTAAACAGAATCATGTATTTGGCATTTAGTGTGATGGTCCTGCTTTTTTTACCTTGACAGAACACATTCTGGACAATTAAAAATATTGTCAATTGTTTATGATGACTGTACTTGGTAAACCCATATTCCACTTCACTATTTTGACAGGCAGAGTCCATCAAATCATCTATAACGACAAAATTTACCTTTCCAGGGGGTAAGAGATCATTGTCAGCTAGTGACATCGGTAGCCCCTCCACAAATTTAATCTGAGGGAACTTTAACAGCAATTCATTATACAAAGGTTGCCAACAGCTGTAGAACCAGACAATATTTTCAGGCTTGTGTGATAAAGTGGCATCAGCATGTTCCAACAACTGTTTTATAAAGAAGCTCTTCCCACTATTAGAGGGGCCAGCCAACAGACAAGTAAAGGGATGCTGCAACCTGATATCCATTTTTCACAGTCAGTATCCGTAAGGAAGTGTTTTAAAATTGTCTTGTAAAACTCGCTTGTCATAAACTACTTCTCTGTGTCTTGGACAGCGTTTTTGTTTCAAGGGACCACTGCTTTTATTCCTAACAATGCTGGGTTGACTCACGGTAATTTCTTTAGAGATCTGTGACCCGTGATAGTCAAAGACCAGGTCCTTCAGACTTTCAAAATTAATGTGTTTACTGTTGGCTACATTAAGGTAAACCTTTCACTTTAAGAACAACCTCACCACTGGACAGCCTGTAACTGTACGTTTTTGGGCCTGCAGAAACGAACTTGTAATGTGTTCATCAGCAGGAACTTCACTGGTCAGCTCCCCAATAATCACTCCAGAGGGGTGCCCAGTCACCCTGTCTGACACAAAAAATGACAGAGTCTGTGTCGTGGTAAAGGCACCTGTCCTGTAACCTATCTAGCAGGTTGTAGAGTTCGACTCTGGATATGCCGTTGTAAAACTAGCTATAAATATGTTGATATTATTGGAATTTGTGTAATGATCGCTGGTATATTTCCAGCTTAAACAAGCTGTTTCATCATCATGAAAAGCACGAAGAGATATCGAAATAGGGACGAAGACATATTGAAATAATTTCTGTGGGTCTGTTACTATGCTCGTTGTCGGTAAATTAGCTCTCTGCCCAAATTTACCCCAAAGAGAATTTAAAACAGTTTAGATATCTGTCTTCTTGCAGGGTTAACAGTTATGGCTGCAGGGTTCAAATGGACATTTTCCTTCAAAATAATGTTGTATGTACTGACTTTATCCTCTTCAGTTTTGACCCATGAAGGGAAACCAGATGCCTCTTGTTTGCTTCCTTTTAGATGCAGCTTGATGTAATCTGCAAAAGCTCTGTGCATGACTTCTTAAAATGCCAAACTTCATAAATGTTAATGATTTTGTAGCCTTTTTCCAGTGCCAGGTTTAGTTCTACGGTACAGTAGGTACCAGTAAGTGACCTGTTTCTCTCATCATGTGTGCATGATGTTGTTTGAAGTCTATTTTTCAGCGCATGCACGACATAATGTAAACACGAGCTTTTTACCAATCCTGGATGGCAACACTGGAAAGAAAAAAGACCTCTAGGGGGTAAGACTTTACTTTGCTAAACCAAAGTACTGAGTGAGGTCCAACAAATGGTCATAAATGATGTCAGGATGACCGAATCGGATACTGTTTGGTTTTGTTAACAAAAGGTAGAGGCTGGTAAAATCATAATAGTGTATTTTCTCATCAGGCTGTGTCTTATAGTACAGACAAATGGCATTTGTTCTCCCCCAAACAGTGACTGCCTAGGTTCGAGTGGCTGTGGTAGCTGCCTCGTCCCTCAAAAATTATTCAAGCCCTGATCCGTGGTCTGCATTGCTTTCCATTCATGTTCCCACAATACTCTAACTGCAAACCCTGTCTTTTAGAAAATGAAATTTGTGCATGGTCCTATTGAATAACTGTCCAAAACTAGTCCCTGTCATGTGGTTTCTATCTTTCTCACAGTAACAGATGTTGCAGCCATGAAAAAAACAACCATTAAATTCAAATGCTGTGGGTATTCCATTTATGACTGAATAGCCATCCAAAAAGTACGGACCCACCTTAAATTCACCACCCCTTAGCGCATGCTGAATAGAAATGTTTTCTTTCTCAGATATGTACATAAGCCACTGAATAGCAGGTGTGGAGTACCTCTTCAATTGTCTGTGGTAGTTGTCTGGGGGGAGAACAGCAACAGTGCATTCTTTCAAAAACAGAAACCTGTACATCGCCATAGAAACTGAGGCTATGGTGACGTACTGGAAGGGGTCTAAGGATACTGTTTCATACTCCACGGTATCATCGTCTGACTGTTTTAAAATACTTTTCCTAGTCATCTCCAGTACTTCATTTCTAAATCTGACACAGGCTTTTCGAAGAATTTCAACATCTAACTGACAATAGTAGTGAAGCTCTCTTTTCAGATTAAATTCTCTATGTCTGTTAGCTAGGTACCATTGCAAAAACTCTTGCTTTTCTGCAGGCAACATATATTCAGGACTATAAAACTGAGCATCAGGCAGGGGTCCTACATAATTTTCATTAGCCTTGGTGTTAAAAAATGGGGAAGTAGCCTTTAGCAATCTCTATTCTCAAATCCAAGGGCGTGGGATTTTTGCTAGTTTAAGAGGAAGAAAACAATGGCTGTCAATAAATCTGATGTGTAGGGATGTCACTGTGACACAGAGTACTTTTTCTCCTTGTGTGAGCAATTTAATATCAATTCTTTCCTTGACTAGCTGGCTAATGATAAAGTAACTGTCATAGCCTTTGGGCATTGTGTGCTATAAATGTGTAGTGTCTAAATGGGGCATCAATAAAATGTCCTACAAAATCTTTTATGCAATCTTCACCTTCAATTCCCAGGACCTCTTCCCATCTAACTGCTTAGCATACACAAAATTTGGTATGTGCACCCCTGCTTCTTGTGTGGCTTCAAAATCAAACACTATATATTTCTCAGTGCTTTTTACAACTGTGAGGGTGACATGTAACACAGATGCTTGTCGGCTGTCATGAAAGAACCACATCTGCTACACTGAATCAATTTACATGTATGAGATCCTTGTAAAAACAAAACATTGTTCACATAGTTTCATGGATTTACAAGACCCTGTATCACCATCAGCTCTAGCTAAATGTCTTTCTAGGCACGCTGAAGACCTCCACAGATCTTCTACATTTGTGACAAGATACTGTGCCAATTTCTTTTTCGAGACAACATGGGTGAAATAAACTTTGCACTGTTGTGCACAGATATGATTCCCTTATGGTTGTAGGCTACATCACAATATTCACAGAGGTACCGTGGCCTATGAATTTTTTACATCAGTGATGCCATAATAATGTTTTTCATGTAATAATACAAACAGTGTTTTAGGAAATCTTTCTGGACCTGTTGAAAATGTTTGCCAGTTTCCTTCATTATGATATAAAATCTTAATTTTGACTCCTAAAAAGCGTTCAACTGTGACACATCACTAAAGTGACAGGGCTTTGGTCTGACAAACCTAGCTCAGCATACAATATTTTAGCCTTGTTCAACAACTGACTGTCACTCATATGTGGATTTAAGAGTGCGAGAATGGAGCCCCAAAACACAAACTATTGTCTCTGTTATTTAAATCAATCAGGTATCGCTCTCTTTTTTGTAAAATCCTGCTATACACGATGGATTTCGGTGTCCTCTTCCCCCACCCCGACCCCTGGTGGTTTCTGATGGTCGTTATCACAAGATGTATAGAGGAATCAGTAATATATCAGTATTGCTCTGTAGCATATCAGCTATCTGATCTAAGAAGGTTGCAGCATTTAGTTCATTTGACTTGTCTTTCTTGAGAACAAGGGTGATTCAAAGAAGCAGCATTTAATCTTACCTGTATAAAATCCCATATTGTGTTTTTTCTTCACACTGTCTAACAAACTTTCTATAGCCTGGTGCATTGCTGCAATAGCCTCTGTAAAAGATTTTATTTTATCTAGATTTATAAACTTATATCTTTGATGAAATTCTTAGCATTAAATTTTTTAAATCAAGTGCCTTGTTATTCCTGTAATACTTCTAAATACACCGGAGAGTCCTGTTAGCCTGATCATCATGGTTTTCTAATTCAGACTGCAGACCATTTGTAACATTTTGTAACAACCTATGCTGCACTATTTTCCTAGCATGTTTTACTTTTCTGATCAACTTTTCTCGAATTGTTTTATTTTTTACCCAGATTTTTCTTTTTTGACCCCATTTGTTATTTTTTTTCATTTTGCTAGTGATGCAACCCCTTGTACTCAGTTTATGAGAGCTTCTGTGCTTTCACTTTGTATTTTGTTCTTTGGTTTTGGCAGCTTTTTCCTCCAAGCCCCTGTACTTTTCTATACATGACGGCTGCACTGACGCTGGTCTTCAGTTCTCTGATCGAACATTTGGAAATATTGATTAAACCAAGCACACTGTTCAGTACAGTAGCTGAACTTTTTAAAAGCTCAGATTTAAGCAGCTGATGATCGTAATCCTCACTAGATAATCTGCCCTCAATTACCAAGGCATTAAACAAACAATCAATTGTTTTAAAAATATAGGCTTTCCCAATATTGATCAAGTCAATGTCACTTTCTTGAAACCTTTGGTCAGAAAAATCTTGAGCCGCTGCTCCTAAATGGGTGTACAATGTTTATTGGCACATTTGGTTCATTTACAGCTGCAGAGACTCTTAAAACATTGCTCGTAGGTGGTTGTATATCTTGTTCAGTTATGCTATATGTATTCTGGTCACTGACCCCAGTTGAAATTCTGCCATGCCTTTGAAAAACATCACGTTCATGTAATGATTCTTTTCCTCTCACACCTGTAGGGTTTGTTCTGTGAGGCTGTTTAAAACAGAAAATAAACCCCTGTCACTACTTCAGTATTTTAAAACTTTTATAAGACAACATTTAAACTCTAAAACTGCAGCATCTACTATTTCTAGATAAAATAAATACCTTCTGTAGCAGTAATCTGGGGTTAGCCAGCCTCACCCCTCCAGGATTTCTCTGTCGGTTCTATTTAAAAACAGAAAATAAGCCCCTGTCACTACTTCTCGTATTTTTAAACTTTTATAAGACAACATTTAAACTCTAAAACCTGCAGCATCTACTATTTCTAGATAAAATAAATACCTTCTGTAGCAGTAATCTGGGATTAGCCAGCCTCATCCTCCAGGATTTCTCTGCGGTTCTATTTAAAACAGAAAATAAGCCCCCTGTCACTACTCTCGGTATTTTTAAAACTTTTATAAGACAACTTTTAAACTCTAAAACATGCAGCATCTACTATTTTCTAGTTAAAAATACATACCTTCTGTAGCATTAATCTGAGGGATTAGCCAAACGATTAAATGTTTGGATAAGCTCTTCATCAGGAGTCCACGGTTCCATGGCTAATTGTTGAATATTTTTAATTTTTCAGCTCAAGACAAAGGACAGAGCGATACTAACACAACTGCTACTTGAGCTTCAGTATCTTCAAATGCTTATATAAAAATGACTCAGACCCCCCCTCCCTCACCACCCCACCTCAAGTATGTGTCAGTAGTGAAAAACATCTGGCACTGTCCATCAGACCAACACCCCCTCTCCCCATTCTCCAAGGGGGCTATATAAGACCCTATGCTAGTCAATGTAGGCTTTGTTTCTCACTTCCCTGACAGCTGGAAGGCATTAAGAAAATGCCTTTCTAATAGGCTGGTCACAGTCTAATTAAAAAACAGATGATTTTTATCAATCTTAAAACACAGAGAGGCTGTGGAGTGCAAGCCTAAGTTATGCTTTTGAAAAGTAAAACAGAAATTTTGTTCTTTTAAACAGCTGCATCCTTTAAATTAGTAATTTGGTAAAACTGCTTGCCTACCACTAATCAGAATATAAATCTTTGTAACATATCATTTATTTTTCTATTTAGTACTACATGGCTTTTTAATTTTTTGATAATGTAACTATAGACATATTTATTTTTCTATTTAGTACTACATGACTTTTTAATTTTTTGATAATGTAACTATAGGCATTTTGCAACAAAAGCATAAAGCTACTTTTTTTACAGACCCCTGTAATCCCAAAAATTTTGAGACACACGTTTCCAAAGAGAATCAATAGGCCTTTGTAGCCATGGCTGTGTAAATGAACAACAGATGTTTTGTCACGTCTTAGCAGACAAAGACCCCTACCACACAACCAACAGGCCCGTGAGCTCCAAAAGGTCCATCTATATTTTAAACATCCACAAAAAGCATTGCTTTTTCCTACGTGCCTAATGAGGGACGGACACACATACACACACACACACACACACACACACACACACGCACTCAAAGTGTGTATTTTTTTTTGCAATGACTCTAAGCAAAGCTGTATATAATGCTTTTAAGACTGTGTGCTTTAAAATTATTTTTGAAAGAGAAACATTATCATTTACATTCTGTCTTTTCTTTTGTAAGATATCATTTTTTCAAAACATTATAAATATCACACACATTTCATTTCAGCCTTCTCCTTGATACTACACAGAGCTGAGGGGGGTGAATTATAGGTATGTGTATTCCTTTTTTCTTATATAGTTTTATTCTTTCTAATTCATGACAAAAGTATAATTAGTTTTTAGCGATTGTTGCAATGCTATCCAGAGAAAACTGCTGAACCATCTTATTTACACAGAGGTCCCCGTTTTAGCTTATAAATGTTACATGCGTATACATAAAGCTATCCTTTGATGCAAGTCTGACACAGTCCTACAGATGCATGTTAAATAATTTTGTATACTGTTACAAAACAGAAAAAAGGGTACTCACACAGGCAGATGAATTCCCCTCGGGGTGGGGGTCTCCACAGATCTGTGACATCTCTGCTCGATCAGGTTCCTCCTAGATACTTCTTCTGAAAATATCCTAATCAAAAACACACACATGCCCCTGCAGTTATACAATAGGCCTACAGGGTCACACACCACTACATAAACACTAACTGATTTTTGGGGTGGAAGGAGCAGTGATGAAGAGGGGACAGGGTGTCGAGCCAGGATGGTAGGGGGTGCAGGAGAAAGGAGGGGCGCAGGAGTTCAACCTAGCATGGCGGGACTCGGGTTCGAGACAGGATGGTCTGGCAGGGGCTCAAGGAGGTGTCCGAGAATGAGGGGTGGGGGCAGGGGTTCAAGCCAGGATGGTGGGAGTGCAGGAGACAGGAGGGGACGAGGAGTTCAACCTAGCATGGTGGGACTCGGGTTCGAGACAGGATGGTCTGGCAGGGGCTCGAGGAGTGTACGAGAATGGGGGTGGGTGACAGGGTTCGAGCCAGGATGGTGGGAGTGCAGGGAGACAGGTGGGGATGCAGGAGTTCAACCTAGCATGGTGGGACTCTGGTTCAAGACAGGATGGTCTGGCAGGGGCTCGAGGAGTGTACGAGAATGAGGGGTGGGTGACAGGGGTTCGAGCCAGGATGGTGGGGTGCAGGAGACAGGTGGGGATGCAGGGTTCAGCCTAGCATGGTGGGACTCGGGTTCGAGACAGGATGGTCTGGCAGGGGCTCGAGGGAGTGTACGAGAAGGAGGGGGGCGTAGGCGGCTCACAAAATGGTGCTGTTAGGTCATTTCCTGCGCAAGGGCGGGGCACTGGGGTTGACGCATGTCATTTTCCGCCAAAAGGGGCTGGACATGGGTTCGAATCGTGTCATTTCCTGCGCAAGGGGCGGGCACGGGTTTGAGGTTGCATCACTTCCGCCAGAAGTGGGCGGGGCTAGCGCATTTTAGGGAGGGACTTCCGGTTTAACAATGGGCGATTCTGATTGGTCCGTTTTAGGCCACGCCCACCTGTCAAATGACGTGGCACGCGCTGATTGGCTGAAATTTAACATTTGACGAGATATATGAACTTATACTACTAGTGCAGACCACAACAGCAACACAGTGCACAGTGACGTGAAGGTAGGTAGAGGCGAGTTATGTGGCCAATGTGTGTTCCAGCAAATGTGTGGACCCAGTACAGCTGCAGGGAGCAGCCTATGGGAAAGTACAGTGTGCAAAACAGTATAATATTCCCCTAACTGTTTGCGCGGCGCTGATGTGTTTGTGCAGGATTAGCATGGAGCAAAGCTGTTTGCCCGGTGCAAACACATTTGCCCGGTACTAAGCTTTGCCATATTCAAAAGTGACATGTAAATGAGCCTACTTAGATGGTTTCTGGGCAAACAGCCACATTAGCATCCCATTATTCCCTAAATGGCATGCAGTTTGCCCAGCGTTACTGCAGGGTACCACAGCTCCACCTGTAGGTCAGTCTGGAAGTACAGGAGCTGGCCAGGTCTGACTGCAGCTCCACCTGTAGGTCAGTCAGGCAGTGCATGATGATAGCTGCAGGCTACATGTGAACAGTACAGCATAGCATAGCATATCGTACCCCGGGGGACAACACAGCATAGGCACAGGTGGTGGTGGTGCTGCATGCAACTGTCAAACTGTAGGTCATGTTACTGTGCACAGTAGACACTATAGTAGCAAGGGGCCAGTAGTGTGAGGGACACAGCAATGTCTATGGTATGTAGGGCAGTGATGACCACTGCACTGTACACAGTGACAGGCCCAACATGCAGGCGATTACTGACAGTGGACAGTACTGTTATGCTATTGTGTGATCCACAGATGCTGCACCTGTGGCATGGGATGCCCACAGTGACATATACATGGCCAGCTGTGTGTGCTATGGCATCTGTACAGTTGTGCGGTATGTGGCTGGGGGGGGTGCACGTAAGCTCCAACAGGCACACAGGTGGTCGGGTATTCCCACTACTGGCCCATGTGCACTGCGTGATGTGTCCCAGCCTTGTGGCCATACCTGGGCTGTGGTGAAGTCTGGCCACCCATACACCCTCCTCTCAATGGCCACCATGCCCACAGTGCTGCATGTGTGTGCGAGCATTTGTTGGACACCACAGACATATGGTCTGCAGGTGTGTGCTGTATGGCCACACTACCATGATGTCCCCTGTGGGCCAGATCACCCCTTTCTGCTGGTGCTTGGCTGAGAATGGTGGCAGCTGTTGGCATCATGGTGGTGCCATCAGTGAGCAGCATGTGTCCTCCATGTCTGGCATTTTCTAAGTGTCATTATCATATGTTAGGGCTGTGCAAGCCACGCAAAAGCCACGAAAACACCACGTAAAGCAACACTGTCGTGCAAAGCTGTTTGCCCAGGGTTAAGACCAGCTTATCCTGGGCGGTAATATATACTGCGCTAAGGGTTGTGCTAAGTTATGCTAAACACCTTAGCACAGCGCTAGTCGCTGCATGTCTCATAGTGCCTGTATCCATGTTCACTTTGCCCCTTGCATATAATTATGGTTTTCCCAGTGCTAATGCGGTTTACACATGCTATTTGGCCTTTTGAATATGGCAGACCCGCGCTAAACCTGCGCAAATGATTTGCGCACCACACAAAGCTTTGAATATCTGGGCCAAGGTCTCTAAAAAAAATTACAGCAAGAAACTGAAGAAGAGATAGGTGAGAGAGAAAAATATAGAACATTGCTTTTTCTTTCTCTGAATCACCAGACTTTCAAAAGTATTTGGAGGACCTGGAAAATTCAATAGAGAACAGAATGCTAAACTCAGTGCTGTCAAACAACAAAAAAAGTTTTATTAAGGAAGGACCAGCAGGATTATGGACTGGGCAGAGTGTTTCATTGGAGTAAACAACATCTCAAAAAGGAAAGACAGCCAGAGCCAAATTGTCTGGTTTCACTATTGTGCACAGTTTTTATTTTTGGTTTGTTTTTTACCAGATGACTTCTGAAAATTATCCAGTGTTTCGAGATACACTGATCTCTTCATCAGGGACTGGCAGAAATAAATACAAAATATTTTTGCGTAATTATTGCCACAATAAAATCTTTTGCCAGAAACTGCTTTGTGATCCAAAGGTTTTAGATAATTACTGAAACTAGGAGTGGATAGACTCCATAGTTCAAGTATTGTCCCAAGTATGCACATCCAAGAAAAAGTTTTCACCAATGTTCCATCTAGACTGCTGTTAAATTTCTAAACAAATAAGCATGATAGTTATATCCTCTTCTGCAATCTTATCATATTAAATATGCACTTAATATTTTTTCACATGCTGTATTCATAATTACCCCCACCAAAAAAAAAGCACTTTATTCCCTATTTCAATAGTCCTTAGGGATCATTCTCCTATTACAGGTGGACATTCACCAACCATTGATTATTAGTTTCCTAAAAATACACTCAGTCTTACAGTTTAAGTTAATCATAAATGCTAACCCCATAAAACAAAACATTTCACTTCATACATTAATGTTAACTGCTGGCTTAATTTAAAATAATGCATTTCACTTCACCTTAGTTTACTTGATTTATTGTTTTAGTCAGTAAAAATATCAACTAAGTCCCTTTCATTTATACAATCGGCTAAAGTCCCCCCATCCAAAGCTTCGTCCATTAAAATTTCTAGAATCAAAAATAGAGACCAAACAGAATCCATAAATAATAAGCTGCTTAAATCAAAAGGAAAGCTTTCTAGTACTGCATAATGAAAGTCTCAGAAATGTGACATTATCTAGTGGCATTATGCCTTGTTCTGGTGTTCTCAGGCAAAAACTGCCACCATTACTGTAGGGCATACAGCCTCTATGCTTCTTCTCTGAAGCAATGTACTCTGGGAAGTGTAGTGGTGCAAAAGATGTGATGACATTATCGGTACCCGTGCCACCAGAGTGACACCCTACACTGCCCAGCCCTTCATGGAAAGTCTCCTATCAGACTGCTCAAAAGCAGTCCTATTGTACCAAGAGCAAACATGGAGGCCTAGTGCAAACTAAATTTAGGAAACATGTTACTAAAGATTGCAAAAGTTATAGTTACTCCACCCCATGCAATTCCACATGATACAAAACTGACCTCTAAAATGATAAATGCCTAAAAATGAACTAACTTTTGAAAGTACCACAGAAGTGAAAATCAAAAGATAAGGAACAGGTAAACAACATGGGGGAGGGGGGGTTATTTGTGTGTAAAACTGCCACTGTGCCATAATGCACAATACCCTGTATCAGATAAGTGGTAGGGGGGATTATATAATTAAGTGCAGTAATATACAAATAAAATGTATGTACATATTACAGGAATCCTATTCAATTTATTTCTTCATTCAACCTATGTCTAGGACTTAAACTATTCAAGCAATCAATCCACCACCCCTCCCTTTTAAGCAGAGCTCGATCCAAGTCTCCACCCCTGACTATTTTTTTAACCATCTTTCTGTAGTGAAATGCCTTGCTATTCCTGATAGGGGTCAGATATTCAAAACTTTGCACTGGGCACAAACCATTTGTACAGGTTTAGCACTGTGTTAGAGTGTGTCCACTATACTGAAAAGGTCAAATAGTGTGCACAAACTACATTAGCGTTGGGCAAAACTATCATGTATGCAAGGGGAAAACTGAGCGGGGCGTGTCAGTGCAATGCTATATTCAGTGAATAGCATTGCACAAAGTGGTTTTGTGCAACTTAGCGCAACACTTTGCACATTGCAAATTCTGCCCAGGAAAAGGTAGTCTTAACTCTGGGCAAACCAGCTTTGCATGAATTTGTGGCTTTGTGTGGCTTTGCACAACATTTGTGTAGCTTTGCATGACCCTAACCAATAAGTATGACATGTAGAAATATGCCAGACATAGAGGAAACATGCTGCTCACTGATGGCATCACAATGATGCCATCATCTGCCACCAGTCCCAGCCATGCCAGGCAGTAAGTGGTGACCCGGCTTCCAGTGGACACCACGGCAGTGTGACCATACAACACACACCTGCAGACCACCCTACTGTGGACACCAACAGATGCCAGCAAACACATGCAGCACTGTGGGCATGGAGGGTGTTGAGGGAAGGGTGTACAAGTGGTCAGGCTGCACTACAGACTGGGTGCAGCCACAAGGCTGGGACAAGCCATGCAGTGCACGTGGGCCAGTGTTGGGAATACCCTAACCCAGTGTGCCTGTCTGATGATATGTGCCCCCCCAGCCACATACAGCGCATCTGTACATACAACACAGCATGCACAGCCAGCCAAGTATATGTCACTGTGAGCATCCCATGCCAGTGGTGCAGCATCTGTGGGTTGCACAACAGCATAATAGTAATGTCCACTGTCAGTGAACACTTGCAAGTTGGGCCTGCCACTGTGTACAGTGCAGTGGTCATCACTGCCCTACACACCATAGGCACTGCTGTGTCCCTCACACTACTGGCCCCCTTGATACTGTAGTGTCTGCTGCGCACTGTAGCATGCACTACGGTCTGAGAGTTGTGTGCAGCACCACCACCTGTGCTGTGTAGTCCCCTGGGGCACAATATGGTATGTTGTACTGTACAAATGTAGCCTGCTGCTACCACCATGCACTCCCAGACTGACCTACAGGTGGAGCTGTGGGCAGACCCAGCCAGCCCCTGTACTTCCAGACTGGCCTACTGTAAAGGTGGAGCTGTGGGATCCTGCAATAACGCTGGGCAAACTGCATGCAAATCAGGTCATAATGAGATGCTAATCTGGATGCTTGCCCACAGACTACCTAAGTAGGCTCATTTGTATGTCACTTTTGAATATAGCACAGTTTTGCTCTGGGCAAACATGATTGCGCCAGGCAAACGGCTTAGCTCCATGCTAAACCTGCGCCATGCAAACATATCTGAAATACTGTATATTTTTGCACAATGTAATTTCACATGTGCTGCTGCTTGCAGCTTTACTGAGTCCATGCCTTTGCTAGCACACACATTGGCCACATAGTTCACTTCTCACTTCCTTCACATCGCTTTGAACTTGGCTGCTGTTGTGGTGTGCACTTCCTGGTTGCTATATTCAGAGCTGTCTTATTCCAGGGCTATTTTTGCACTGCACTCTCAGCCCAGTTTTCCCGTCTTCCTTAGCATGCTGTGTTCAGAAGGTTTAGCACTGGGGCTATCCCTTTTGAATATAGCGGGCTATTGGGTCCGGGCTAATTTAACACATTGGGCAGTGCTAATTTAGCCCAGGGCAAAGCTATGAATATCTGGCCCTTAATATATTGTGATCTGATGTTACTTTTATGTTCAGAGATATGGGTTTTCAAAGGCCTTGTTGTCTTTCCTTCGTAGATCAGTTCAGTTTAATACTTTACTGGTTAATAGTTCTTGTCATTACAAATATTCCACCACCTTTTAAAATCAAATATAATCAAGCAACTACATTTCAAAATAAAATCATCAATAAAACCATAGTGTCCATATAATTCAATTGCACTGTAGATTACCTTAATGTTCTTTTCATGATTACAGTTATCATTCATTTCATCCTCCATCTTTATGTGCAGTTTTTTCCTCTCTTTGACATTAAGAAGGGAATCCAAAGATTCCAGGACTTTTACAGAGTGTGGTTTAAGTAGGTATACAATCAAATGTTTTGGTTCTAATTCTCTGTACCCAAAATATCCCCTAAATGTTTTTTCTTATATTTATCATAGAACGGACACAAAATTACCAAATGTGTCAGATCATCCGTTCCAAATTGACATCTATACATACTTTCAGCTGGATTTTTTCTTCTTAAAACACTTTTTCAACCACTGTCTGGGAAAATATTCAGATCTATACCTTGTAATCAACTTTTTCCTACGAGGGTCTTTCATGGTGCAGTAGTGGAGATAGTTATTTCCCCACAACTTGCCTGGCTCACTGCTGACTTTACAACCTAAGACTACAAGTTGCCTTAATTGAATTTTGAGAACCAGGATGATATTTGGAGTGTCTGTACATGTCGCCTTCAGAATTTTCTTTGTCCAGTACATTTCTTTCTGCTGCCTGCGCTACTAGAGACTGAAACTCCTTGTTGCATTATTTATTTATTTTGCTTTTCCCCTAGCCTGTTGCATTGAATTAGCTCTTAACTGTTTATTCCATACCAGAGATTGCAGCTCCTACATTTTCATACAGCGTTTTCTTCAAATACTTAATTAATTTCTGGAAGTATCATAGAATGCTTAATTAATTTTCCCCTGCTATAACTATACCCCCAAAAAAACCAAAAAAATTGTAATCGGACCACTCCAGCAGTGTCCCACCCCCCCATACCCTATTTAATGCTGTTGCTTTTCTCTCTCCCTTCTCCACAGCGGTGGCACGGAGGTTGCTAGGGCTTGCTACTGCCCTCCCCATATCAAGAGCTGCTAAATCGGAGGTACGGAGAACATTTTAAATGCAGTGCAGGTACCCGGCCGGAGTTTAGATCAAACTAGTGCAGACATTGCTGGTGTTCCAGTCATGTGTTTGAGCCCCGCTGATGCTGTGCATCGGCTGCCCCACCACCCCCACCACCGCTCTTGGCAAACATTGTACTATATAGCGTGAATCACGTGGCTGAAAAAAACAATTAGCCTAATTTCCCACTTGCAGCTTATACAACTTCACCACTAGTGGCCACTACTCGTGGATAGCACACTCAGTAATAATTTTGGAGAAACATGAGTCCTCACCTGTTTGAATTAGTCTTTCTCACCTCACTGATCACCCAAGCAGCCCTACCGATTTCTACCAGCACTATGGCATATCCAGTCGGCTGCTCAAAAAAGGGATATCTCCTTGCATACCCCCTAAACTCGGACGTCATGGGACACCTTTGTGCCATAACCTATGCCCACCCAGGCAGAAAAACAAACCCCTATGCACACGTACTCCACTGCACTGATGCCACAGTGCAACCTGAGGCACACTGCCTTACCCTAATCCGTAGCTACTTGATGGGGTTTCAACCCCCCTGTCTCCCACTCTCATAATCCACCAGCTATGCTCCCTCCCTATCCCAGTCATCACTATCCAAACTAATTCCCCCTCAATTGCCCCATGTAGAACAAAACTTCTCCAGCAGGCACTTTTTTGGATTTCACTCCTACTTCTCCTCCTCTCTGGTAATGCACATCCTAACCCGGGTCCGCCCACCTACGGAGTCTACTCTAGGGACAAGCATGGCAGCCTAAAGCTGGCCGCCCTTAACATCTGTAGCCTTCAGAGGAAGTTCACCTCCCTCCAGGGATGGATTGTGCAGCATTTCCCAGTAATCCTTGCCCTATCGGAGACCTGTGTCTCAGATAAAGTTTCAAGTAGTTCCATCGCTCTCGATGACTACAGCATTCATTGAGCGGACAGGCTAAACAAGAGGGGTGGTGGCTGCGCCATCTACACTCAATCCTTCTTGCATACCCTTTCAGTCCCCATCCCACAACCCACCCATGGAGCTCAAACCTTAGCTGTTAAGATAAGCATTGGCAATCCAGGAAAATCACTTTACGTTCTGGCTGTCTACATTCCTCCTAGAAACCAAATGCCTGCTTTTGATTCAGTTCTGGCTAGTATTGCCCACCTTCCTCCAAAGTGCGAAGTCATCCTACTGGGTGATTTCAACATTAACTGACTAACTGCTACATCCTCCTCTTACAAAGATGCTGTGCTCACTTACGACCTCACTCAAAAGGTCCTGTCCCCGACCAGATTTGACCCTAAATTTGGAACTTCCTCCCTTATCGACCTTATCCTCACCAACTGTCCTAAAAACATTTCCCATATCGAAGTGCTCCCTGACTCGATCAGTGACCACTCCCCGGTTACCCGTTGGTGGTCAAATAAAATTCCCACAAACCCCCCCTAAAACCATGGTGCAAAGATGCCTGAGAAAAGGAGCCCTTGCATGCCTGAAAACCTACCTTGCCTCTTTCGACTGGTCTCCTATCCATTCTGCTCAAACAGTTGATGCTGCCCTCGCCTATTTTGTTTCCTCCTTTAACTCTGCTTGCTACATTTTTGCGCCCCATTCCAATCAGATCGTAAAAACCTGGGGCACCCCCTGGATTTACCAGTCACTGCTCGACATCATGAGAGGGACAACCTCTGCCACAAGGCCCTTGCTTCTCAACTCCCCCAAGACAGACAGAATTACAGGGAGGCTCGAAATAACTGCACACGGGCTATCCGTCAAGCCCAAGCCACTTATTACAACCACGCACTTACCTCCTCCTGGGGCTCTGGTAGCAATTTCTGGAAAAACATTAAAGAACTAATGGGAAAAAATGTATCCCCCACCCCTTTACAGCTTCAAATAAATGGGGTTGTGTCCCAGGACCCAAACTCTATTGCAGAAGCACTAAATACCACCTTCTCGGACCTCAGTCACATTCTCCCCCACAGACTTCTTCAACCCAATCAGTAACCCTCCCATACCCCACCTCCAATGACAACAAACCACCCTTCCAATAACATATCATCTCCTGTAATGAGGACAAACGCTACATTGGCGCAGCACTGGCAAACACTCACTATAGTAGTGACGGCCTTGACCTCAAGGCAGTCTGGTTAACATTGGATGTGACATTACCCCATCTTACTAAAATATTTAACCTATCCGTATGTCACAACCAGTTCCCCACCACCTGGAAAGGAGCAGTCATAACTCCCCTTACTAAAGGGTGGTGACCCCACCTCTGCCAGCAACTACAGGCCAATATCCATACTGCCACCGCTCTCTAAAGCCCTCGAGAAAATAGTGGCGGACCAGCTCACAGACTACTTGACCAAATACAATCTGCTCTGTCAATAACAACATGGTTTCAGGAGGGGTCACAGCACCTCCACGGCTCTCATCGAATGTACTTCCTATATATACCAGGCTTTGGATCAGGGTGAAATAGCGGGGGATCTCTACAGTATATCAATCTGACCAAAGCTTTTGACATGGTCAGTCATGAGCTTCTTCTCCATACTCTACCATCTCTTAATATCACCCCAGAAGTCACTGCCTGGCTCACTGACTATCTCAAAGACAGAACCCAGCAGATAAAAGCAAATGGGTCCACATCATCCAGGAAAACTATCCACTCAGGGGTCCTGCAAGGGTCCATACTAGGCCCATTACTTTTCTCCCTCTCTCTAAGCTTTCTCCACAAATCCTGTAGTGGGAAACTTCTACTGTATGCTGATGATGTTGTAGTCTTCTGGAAGCATCATCAGCTCAGCACCCTACAATCTGCCCTACAGACCTTCTTTGGTGAGCTCGAAACCTGATTCTCTGAACACCGACTTATACTCGGCTATAAGAAGACTAAAGCTATGATTTCACGCATTGACAAAATCCGCTCCGAAACACACCTCTAACCATCACAAACTCTTGTGGCGTCTATCTAGAACGGGGTAACATTTTTAAATACCTGGGAGTCTGGTTAGACTCCTCTTTTACCTATCACAACCACATCAAACAAGTATCCTCCTCGGTCAATACCAGAGTAGGGATACTTTTCAGGCATAGACATTGCTTTCCCCTGCAAGTGATGCATCTAGCAGTGTCCTCCTCAATATTACCACTGGTTGACTATGGCATAGTAATTTATGGAACTGCATATCACACGGCCCTGTGTAGCATAAACCTCGCCCTCAACAAAGCCTGCTGCCTGGTCACAAACTGTAGCAAACCCATATGTGTGAGCTTTACCAGCTCACTGGCTTTCTCAGTTTCAAAGATTGGTTAAAGTATCACACCTGCCTTCTAGCAAGGAAAATACTAAACAAACAAGCTCTGGCAGGCCTCCACCCTCTTATTCAAATAGCCGCATGCAGGAGGGTTTCAAGACACTCTGCAACTGCCCCCTTACTAGTACCTCACTGTAGAACATCCCTTGGGCAACGGTCTTTCCGTTATTGTGCCCCACTGTGGCTAAACAACCTATCGTCCACAATCTCCTTTACATCCAGTATCAGTCAATTCTAAGCTAATCTTCGGACTTTCCTAAATTCAGCAACCTGTGGCTGTAGTTAAAGTACCTAATGTGTTTTCAACCTATACGGATCCCCCCCCACATCCTCCTAGCACTCACGTCTAAGCCCCAAGCTAGTATGCTCAATCTCCCTCTATTCTTTCATGACTCAGGGCCTAACTTATAAGACCCTCTGATACTCAAATACTGTATTATTGAATCCAAGTGTATACCCAGGACCTCCCTTAAGATCCCTGGTGATGTAATCATACTTGTACACTGCACCAAATGTTTAATCCTTCTATCTATGCTTTAATTTTCTACTACCGTGTCAAATGTTTTAATGTTTGTACTGCTGCTTAATGTGTAATCTGTACCCAATGTTAAGCTTGTGATCCTTAGTTGTATGTTTCTTACTGACGTGGAGCCTTTGCAAAGGAGTCTATGACTCAAAGGATTGTAATTCCGATATCTTTCAATAAAGGAATAATGCATGACAGGGTGTGTGTCGTGCTGGGATAACGTCAAGCCTGGGGTGATTAGGCATGAGGCCGCAGGCCGAGCGTGATTAATCACCCCAGAAGTGACGTTATCCCAGCACGACACACACCCTGGAGTACATTATTCCTATTATACAATGGCTTAATTGTAAAACAAAGAAACAAAAAGATAAAAAATATATTAAAAGTAGATTTTATTTGTCATTTTTTGTAATGGGTAGGATTACATTATGCAAAAATAGTGCAGTTCTCTTGTTTAGTCAGTAGGTGGAGTTGTCCTGTTTTGTTGTGGCTTTGTGCTCCTGTTAGCAATCTTTGCTACTGCTGTCTTTTTTTATGAATAAGGGTTCCATATTAGCATAGCTCATTGGGGGTTTACTTTTTTTTTTGGTATAATTCCTGCAGTCGCTATGCATTGTAGAAGGCAGCCCCCCCACCACACACACACACACTCAGTTATTGCGTGCACTCACTCTGCGCTTCAGAGGATTGCTGTATTAAGGTAGGGACAGGCTGTAATATTGTTTTGGTTATTTTTGGGTGGTGAAGTTCTTGTTTTAAGGAGAACAGGAGGAAAGTGTTTTGTTGAAGCGAGCGAGTGGGAGCCACGCGCTGACTGTTTTTCATTCTCTCACTTAGCATTCATTCTGTATATGGGTCCCGATGTCCTGTTTTTAAAGACTAAAAAACAGGAGATTTTGATGCTTGTGTTTATTGTGTTATTTGTGATGGCTGTGGGTGTTTCTTTGTGCCGTTTGTTGTGGGGTGATGGTAGGTGTTATGGCGGGTTTCCGTTTTTGTGATGACAATGGTAGCTGGCAAAGCGGAGACCAGGGAAGTGCTCGTAGGCAGCGGAGCGATGTTTTTTTTAAACTGACATGCGGTCATCAATGTGCTGGCACTAGAGCCGTGATGTTATGCCAGGATAACATCACAGCTCCAGTGCCAGACTGACCAATGGGGATGCAACTGTTCTTGCCATTGTATAATAAATAAATAAATAAATAAATTACAACTAGTGTTCCAATCCATGCATTCCTTTATTTACTGAAAGCCATCTATACATTTTATATTGCGCACGCAACTCCATGTCTTTTTGGGTGTAAATCTCTTTCAGTCTAGTTTTAATTTGACTAAGGACTACCTTTGTAGGTCTAATAAATATATCTGCCAAACATTGTAGCAAACCATATGGTTTGTCATACCATTCAATTATTGATATACTTGGAAAAATAGTGTTTTGCTATAGATAACTTATTGCTTCCTCAATACACATTCTTGCAACCTATTTTCACTTATTGCATATGCCTTTATCCAATATATTATTAATCTTTCTTGTATCACGCATTCCAGTGGGAGTTGTCCTAATTCAGCTCTAACTAGGGCTGATGTTGTCCCTAATGATAAACCTAATAGCTTCTTGTAAAATTTATTTAAAATCACCTCCATATTTATTTTTCTGTAGACCCTCCAGATTTCTGCCCCACATGGTATTTGGCTCATTATTTTTGCATTGATTACCTTTTTTACACCCCTGTACTGAATTTTCCCTGTATTTGTATGAACATTTGCTAATAACTGGTAAAATATTTTTGCTTTAGCTTCCACTTTTTTTCAGAAGCTTTCTCCATGGTACATCATTTGTTAATATAATCCCAAGATAACAAAAACTATTAACAACTTCTAATTCATTGTCAATAAAGTATTTGTACATTTTGTTACTGTTTTCACATACCATAGTCTTGGTTTTATTATAATGTATCTGCAGTTCTGCGTTTATGCATTCTGCATGGAATTTTTGTAATATGCTTTTCATTCCAATATAGCTGGTAAATAAAAAAAAACACACAATATCATCTAAACACACTGGCCCAGATATTCAAACTGCGCCAGTCTGAGGCAGGCGCAAGCCCCTGCGCCGCTCAAAATAGTTGCGCAGGGGTGTGGCCGGGGTGATATTCAAAGGAGTTGCGCTGTTGAGCAACTCCTTTGAATATCACCCCGAGCCACAGCACTTGCGCATGGCGCAGTGGAACTTGCGCTACCGCAAGTTGCCAGAGTTGAGCATTAAACTTGCGGGTGGCGCAGTACCATTGCCATGCGCCACAATTTCCGATATTCAAAAGGTGACATGCAAATGGGGCCATAATTTATACAAAGGTGCAGGGGAGGCATTTGCATCTGTTTAGCCCATTGCATGCCATTTGCATGTAGGTGCGCGATCCCGAGGACTTGCTCCTGGCCACCCTGCCAGGCAGCAGCCATCGAGGACCAGCGCCTAATGCAGCTTCCGATCGCGGGCATCACAGTTACATGACATCCCCACACATCTCCCACAGCCCGATCGCGGGCAGAACGCGATACATGTCACCCCCACACATCTCCCACAGCCTGATCGCTGGCAGAACAATACATGCCGCCCCCCACACACATCTCCCATAGCCCGATCAAGGGCAGAAATGCATGTCGCCTCCCACACACACACATCTCCCATAGCCTGATCGCGGGCAGAACACATACATGTCGCCCCCACACACATCTCCCACAGCCCGATCGCGGGCAGAACACGTACATGTTGCCCCCCACATCTCCCAGCCTGATCACGGGCATAACATTACATAAGCCCCACACATCTCCCACAGCCCGATCGCGGCTGAGAACCGTACATAGTCGCCCCCCACACACAACCGACTGAATATCAGGTTGCGCAGGTTATGGCTGGTTCCTCCTCTCCTGTTGAGCATGCATTCATTTGCATTGCTCTTTTAGCAACCTGTTGCCAGTGGAGCAACTGCCTCCTGCTGAATATCGCAGAATGGCGCAATGTAGGACTTGCGCATGCGCAACCCTGTTGCGGATGGAGCAACCCTTTTGAATATCTGAGCCACTAAATATGGACAACAATGATTACCTATCCAGGACATATGGAATTCAGGATTATACATCTTTAATAAAATTATATTTAAATATAATTAAAATGTATTGGGAATAAAGTGCAACCCTGTTTGACACCTTTATTTGTAATAAATTTCCTACTTCCCCCCTTAGAGTTGTATCTTATTTGCATTGTATTATTCTGATATAAAATGTTTATTATATTTAAACGTTCTGTTTCAATTGCCATTTTTTCTAGAGCACCCCATAGTTATATTCTGTTGATGCTATTGAAAGCTGCCTTCAAATCTATAAATGCACAATATCGTTTTTGTTTATTTTAATAACTTTATATTTATACATTATGTGGACCTGAGTAAAATATTGATCAATTGTTGAATATGTAACCTTAAATCTGACTTGTGCCTCATTCTAAACTTTGTTTTCCTCAATCCAATAAATTATTATTAATTATCTTTGCAAATATTTTTTGCGTGCAATCAATCAGGCTGATTGGTCTATAACAGCTGGGGTCCCCTTTGTCTCCCTTTTTAAATATGGGTAGGATTATATTTTTTTTTCCAGGATCTCAGGATCTTATCTATATCTATAACATACATGAAAAGCTTATATAAAAAGGGAATCCAGCTTTCAATTCTTCTCAGAATTACATCCTTTCAGACACCATCTGGTCCAGGTGATTTATGGGGTGCAAAAACCACTGTAGCCACATGGATTTCATTCATTGTAATTTTTTTTTTAATTTAAATCCAGGGTTCAGAATCTTTTGTTTCTTCTAAAATATTAATATATTCATTATTGGGGCTATAAAATAACTTTTGAAAATGATCCACCTATTTGTCTAGTTCAATATTTGTGTCCAGTTTCTCTAGATAATCACCCATTCCTTTTGCTACTATTCTCCAAAACCTTTTACTATCTTTGTACATTACTGTTTTTTTTACAATTCTGTCCATAAATAAAACATGTGTTTTTCTTTACTATTCCTTACAACCAGATTATATTCCCTCCTTAATTTAATCAACATTCTTTTATTATATGTATTCAGATTATTTGTCACCATTCTTATCTGCTTATTTAACTTCTCCTTGCTAATCTACATTCTTTATTAAACCATACTGCCCCTTTTCTGATCTGTATCACTATTTCCTTTATTACAAACTCTGAAATTTGTTTCATAACATTTTCAAAATGTATCAAAAGGAATTTATTGCCTTGTGCCTCAACATTTCCCCACGAAGTATTAAAATCCCTCAATCTCTTAAACTGTTCATGAAATCCTTACTTTCAATCTTTTCCCAGACAATGTATTTCATTTTCTTCACTCTAACTGGAGCCAACACTATCTCTTTATTGGTATGCATTTGGTCTCATTTTATTACAAGTTGTAGTGCACAATGTGGGCTTTCAGGTTTACATTCTACAGCCATATCCTGACACAATGATATCATATTTATATTTACCCAACTACAGTAGGTCTATAACTGATGAGCCTTTTACCGCAATATAAGTAAAATTACCCATACTATCAGAGTGTGTTCTACCAGTTAGAAGTGTAAAATTCTTATTAGCATCTCTTATACTGTGCTACTTTTTTTGTTAACTATCAGATCCTTAGAATTTCTCTTAAAAGTAATATTCATTTCCTTGTACATTATTAGCAAATTTAATATATCTTCTCTAACTTCCAAATGTAGTCCCACCCTTACATTAAAATCCCCCAATAAAACAATTTCCATTGTTGAGTTCTTATCCATAAGCTCATCAGTTATAGACACAACAGCTACATAGATCAAACCACAGGGGTATTTAATCATATAGACAACATGATCAGACTCACATGTTAAAAAATCTTGTATAAAGGAGGCTGCCCTATTTAAGGACAGCCTAGATTGTTATTGACCCCTGGGATTAGCAGCAGACTAGGCAGGGGAAGGGAGAGGGAATGAAAGAAACCTGAGGAATAAGGGGGGACTTCAGGGAGAGGTGATGAGGTCACAAAAGGGGAGGGGCTATGAAGGAGGATTGACAGGCTATCCAATTGGCAAAGAAGAAATAGTGGAGGGACCAGGCAAGGGGCAGATAAGGGGCTGCAGGGAGAGAAAAAACATCTCTCTCTCTCCTGCAGCTGTTAATTATATACCCACCCACCCAGTAATTATGACATTGTAAATGTGGGCAGAATAAGGAGCTGGAGAATACTGGGTTGCCAGGTGAGAGCAACAAGGACAGGATTCCACTGGGAAGATGGGTTGTTAAGGAGAGCAACAGGTTGATTTGGGAAAGGAAAAATTGGGGCGCCAGATGGAAGGAGGTATGGCAGGGCAGGGGAGGGCCCCTCATAGGACAGTAACTCCAGGGGGACAGGGCTGTGGATCATGTGGTACACCTGAACCCAGGCAGGAAAACCAGGAGGTGAAGAGGCAGCAGGCCACTACACCCAAGCCAGGAACATTTAAAATGTTATTAACAGTTATGCAATTTGTGAAAATGTAAATAAAGGGGCAATCCCAAAGAGTGATGTAAATAAATGGTTAAAGGTTTATGAAATATGTTGTGATGGTATGTGGAATTGGAATTGATGTATTAAAGAAAGCTACTCAATAAAAGTCAGTTTTTGAACCAAGCAAGTGCTGGTGTGGCTGATTTCAGGGGAGTCCAAATGACAACAATTTTTTTATCTCTGCTCAAATTGAAAAACTCTTTAACCCTAATAGCATTAGAACAATGTACACACCTACCACAACTATAAAAAACCTTTTTTATCTGGACCTTGCTAAGAATTTAAGGGTTTGGGTGGATTCTAATGTTGTGTCTTAATTAATTTTTGTTTAATGCTCACACAGAGCATTAAACAAAAATTAATTAAGACAAATCATTGGAATCCACCCAAACTCTTAATCCCTTGGCAAGTTCTGGATACGAAATGTTTTTACAGCTGTGGTAGGTGTGTACATTGCTGTAATGCCATCAAGGTTAAAAGAGTTTTTCAATAAGCTCATCAGTTATGGGAGCACAGGGAAGTTAAGCAACTTGTTCATGGTCTTGCTCATGTTCACATAGTATGCAAGTGGTGGCTGTGGGATTCAAACCCAGTTCCCCAGGTTTGTAGCTCAGTGCTCTTAACCACTACACTATACATGTTGTAGAACATGTTAGAGGTATACAGGGGGAAAGCTTTAAGAATACTCTGGCAGCACATATTGAATTTGTGAGGGGTATGGGTGAATATATGTGAATATGTATAGTAAATGAGCTGGTGTCGATGGGCCGTGGTGATGGTGGTGGTGGGGTAATGTTGATAATCTTCTCTTGAGACGTGAAGCCTTTTGGGTTTATAATTTATTAGCCTTAAAGGCATCTGGTCTAAATGACTGATTTGAGGCAGCTGTACTTTTCTGAAGTCTTTTAATATTAGCCCATTGAATTTGTTTTACACCCTTGCTGTAGACTGTTATGAGGGCACTGTGCGGATATTATTTTGACCAATTGATAATTATATAATTGTCTGAGGTATGTGGATTTTAGGTTGTTGTATATAGGCATTTTATTGTAAACAGTTATCTTCATTTGACACAACTGGAATGTTTTCCTTAAAACAGGGTCTTTTATTAGATGGGAATTACAAACTGGCAAATGATGTATTTGTTATGTGCTGACCTGTACTAAATGTCTCTTTTTTTCTTGTTTTCATAATTAGATACATATGGAGACAAAACATCTACCCTCTATATGATATGCAGAGCTCTATTTTATTTTATATTCCCAGGAGTGGCTTGAACAAACAAGTCTTAAAAAAATGATAAAGAAATAAGTGATATGTTTTTTTGGGACTCTTTAACAAGACAAGAAATCAGTAAATTGGGAGCATATGGACTGTTATATTGTTACCAGTCTAAGTCTGAACAAGCTACGGATGCTAATCCATGAAGAAATGGCTAAGATTGACATGGTTCATTTGGGACTGTGGTTGAGTTCTGTTCTGATATTCTTTTTTACAGGAATCCAAAGTGCTTTTGTGTAATAAATATTTTTAGTGTTAGTGATTTAAATATGTACTAGTGAAAAGCAGGTTTATTATGTGTACGTTTAAAAAAATATATATTTTTATATTCTTAATTATCACTTATGGCACTGATTTATTAGGTCACTAATATTGAAACTTCTTTAGTTAGTGACATCATAGCTGATACCACCATTAATTCACTATTTAAGCATTATTTTTAATATTGTTAGTCACCCTTGATAAAGCTCCATCTCAGGAGCAAAGCACCATTGGGTGTCAGCTTCAGACTGTGGGGATAGCACCTTTAATCAGCACTTTAGGAATCTCTTGCACTGTGTTTAAGTACAAAAATAGAATAAATTGGTACATCTTACATGCTATATGTGCTTCTGTTTTTCTTGCTTGTGCAGAGCCACAAGGGAGAGTTTGTAAGGCTTTTCTGATTTACTTGATAATATCTAGCCTTATGCACCTCAAAGCATGGGTGAACCTTTTTTTTGGTAGCCAGAGGTAGTATAGCAGACTGGAAAAAGTGCAGGGAGATTTATATGTATTAATCTGACAAATTATTATTTATTTTTTTATTTTTTTACTTATGGCTGGTGGTGCAGCAAAGCTGAGAAATCTTTTTACTTTTTGCCTCTTTGTGTGAGCTTCTTAGGAAAAAGTCTGTGAGTAAATGGTAAGGCAGACTGCAGTATGAGATATAAAGACTCTCAGTAGGTGGTATGCAGTTTCTCATTGGGGTATGTGACGTGGTATTGTCACTTTTTTCTGTCACTTCACAAGTCGTATGGTACTGCAGCTTGTGCATGCACCTGGTGTGTATGTCACATGGACATCTAAGAATCATTGATGACTATTGTCAGTCCCAATTGTTAGTGTCTGGCATCGGTTGCATCATGTCATCATCTGCTGTGCATGTGTTGTCAATGCATACAGAAAACATGAAGAGAAAAACAGGAGGAGAAGAGGATGTGGGGGGGAGATAAATGTTTTAACATGCCAGTTCTACCAGGTAGCAACTGTGCAAGTAGCGATGGTGGAAAATTAGCTGTTATGGTGGAACAAGGACTAGGAGTGAAGTCATGGTCATTGGGCTGTGAGAACAAGGGCTGGGAACATGGTAGTGCAACCCAAAAAAACATGGTTTATTAGTCCCCTGAAATATATTAGTTCAACTACCACTGCATTGCAAGCAGCCTGTACCTGAATTGTAATTGCGATACAGTTGCATGCAGCAAATATGTAACTACAGTGTAATTACTTCTGCTACATGTAATTAATGAGTACCTACTCTGCAATTTCATTGAAACTTGACACTTAAAAATGTGACCAGCAGCCTTCCCTGGCAGGCATCCAGTGCATCTGTTGATGAAACCATCCTGAACAATCCAGAAGTATACTAGTTTCATCATGTTATTCCTTTAAGTGCTTCCAGTTCCTCTACTTGTGATAGAAGTGATCCATCCTGATATGTACATTCTAATTCTTAAAAATCATCATTTACCAATCAATTCCTCAAAGTTCCTCTCCCCATAGTCACTATTGGCTTTTGAAAATGACATGGGGGAAAAGAATCAACAAGGCTAGTCAAAAGCATGAGTTTTATTTCATGATTCATGTTTTCTTGGCATATTAATAACAAGCATTTGTCAACGCTGAATGTTGTCTTGCTGGTTTTGGCATTGGTAGTGCAGGAGTTAGAGAGACAGATAATATAAGTAGCTGTGCAGTATAGAACCGACATCATCCCCACCCCACCCTGTAGAGAGTGACAGGCATTGGGCTGTGCGTTTGGGTCACTGGCCATAACGCTCATGCTATTTCACCTCACTCTACCCTGCAGAGTCTGACAAGTGTTGCATTGTGCCTTGGGATCATCTGGCCTTATGCGCACCCCATTTCATAAGGAAGTACATTGAGATGGGTGCAGCATAGAAGCATGGGTTGAACTTTGGGGCTGAAGAGTCCAAGGCACACTTTGATGCCTGTCAGTGGCTGCAGGGTGGAGATGGAGGACCAGTGGCATGAGCAGTACAGCAGACAATCCAAAGACACACTCCTGATACCTGTTAGTCTGTACAGGGTGAGATGTAATGGTTAGAAACCCTAATGCCCTGGGTGTGTGTTGGTATTTGCACTCCAAATTTTAAAACATGGCCTTTTTGTGACCCCACCGTATGAAAGCATTTGGGACCCCTGTTCATGAACAGTGCCCCTGTGATTTTGTTAATCTGTCTCAAACGTTGATTTCCCACAGTGACCGTGCCATTCTGCACCACATGAAAATGTCAGCTGCACCATTGATAAAGTGGTGTGAAGAGATGGCAATGCAGGAAATCTGGAGTGAAAATATTAAACATTCTTGAAGTTATGAGTGTGTGTGGAAACTGCACATCACACGCTCATAACACAGTCATTTAGTGGAATTATTTCACCATATTTTTACCATAGCCATTTTAGGATCTCTGTTCATGAACAGTGGCACTATGATTATGTTAATCTACCCAGACATTGATTTCCCACAGCGACCATGTGACTGTGCGCCAGATGTGTGAAACTACATTTTGGGCAGGGTGTGACAAATGACAGCTGAACTGTTCATAAGAAGGTGTGCAAAAATGATAATGTTGAAAATTTGGAAGTGAAAATACTTCAAATTCTTGAACTTACGACTGTGCATGGACACTGCGCAACGCACGCTTGTAACAGTCATTTTATGGAATTTTTTCACCAAATTTTCAGCATAGGCATTTTGGGCCCTCTGCTCATGAACAGTGTTACTGTGATTTTTGTACTCTGCTCTGAACATTGTTTTTTTACAGCGACTGTGCCACTGCATGCCGGATGTGCAAAAACACAGTTCAGGTAGGATGTGGGAAATGAAAGCTGTACTGTTCATAAGGAGGTGTGAAAAAATGGCAATGGTGAAAATCTGGAGTACAAACATTAAAAATTATCGAAGTTATGAACATGCGCAGAAACTGCACAATGCACACTTGTAAAACAGTCATTTTATGGACATTTGTCACCTAATTTTAAACATAGGCATTTTAGGACCTTTGCTCATGAACAGAGTCATTGTGACTTTCCTAATCTGTCCCAAACACTAATTTTCCACAGCGACCTCGCTATTCTGCACAGGAAGTGTGAAAACACATTTCAGCCAGGATGTGAAAAATGACAGCTGTACTGTTCATAAGGAGGTGTGGAAAAATGGCAAATGAACAGTGGCACTTTTGTTTCGTTAATTGGTCCTGAAGGGTGATTCTATGCAGTGACCATAAAATCACCTTTCAGGACTGAGTAACACTATGACAGTAACTGAATTTATGAGAAGTGCTCCCAATAACCCTATGCTGAAAATTTGGTGGAAACATTCCCTAAAATGCTCGAGATATGCATCAAAGTTGAAAAAACCCTATTTATGCCATTATACAGCTTGCCTGCATTTCTTCAGTTTGCGGTCAGCTTTGTAGAGTGCAGACATGTTCCCAGTCCACAGAAGATCATCACGCCAGGCTCCAGAGGTAAGTATTGGGCAAGAGGGGATGGGGAGGCACACAGTGGTTGAGCATGGGTTGGAGAAGGGGCAGCAGACTGCAAGGGACTGTTTTCTACTTTACGGGGGAAAAATTAGTGGGAAGGTTTTTGTTTTACAGGTACATTTGACATGCTGGGGTGGCTCCAGCATATCTCCTACATATTTTTGGGGGACTGAACCGATGGGGATTGGGCACCTTCAGCAAATAAAAGAGTGTTTGGGGGGTATGCTGATGGGGACTGGGCTCCCCATTGTCAAATGAACTGGGGTAGGATGGTGTCACTTGCAGGTTTTGGGGGACTGTAGCCAAGGGGGATTGGGCACCCCATTGGCAAATAAAAATGAGTGTTGGGGGGCATAATGCCTAAGGGGATTGGGCACCCCATCGGCAAATAAAAAAAAGTGTTAGGGGGATGATGCAAATGGGGATTGGGCTCCCCTGTCTGCAGATGAACTGGGGAGGAGGGCATGATGATGCTGACAGGGGGGATTGGGCACCCCCCTAAGTCTGCTTTTCTGAGGACTATGTGAGGTGGATGGCACAGCTGCCACCATGTCACATGGAAACTTACACCGGGAAAGGCACGCCCTGCAATGAGTGGGAGCTCCCTCTTTGCAACAGCTAAAACCTGACAGAATAGCCTAGAGGTTAGAGGAAAGAGGTGTGAATGAGCTTGATACATCCAGCAAACCAGACCTGAGTTTGATTCTCACAACCTCCACTTGCATACTGTGTGACTCTGAACAAGTCACTTAACTGCCCAGGACTCCCTGGTCGCCCCTGAAAACAGGCACTTGTGCCTAGTGGAGCTTACCCAGTTACCAAAGACTAAAAAAAAAAAAAAACTTTCAAGGTGGTGGACACTCTTTTGCACTGCTGTCATAGACAGAGTACAATCTAATTCATGCCCAGCCCCAAAAAGCAGTGGCGCCACAGGCCATAACAGGACTGCGCCTCAAAAACCTGTTATTCCGAAGTTACTGCAACATGTTTCCTGTCATATATTAAATTATGTTACAGTATATAATGTCATATCATTTATTTTATGTTACATCAGATTATATTATCTTCACATGTATCATATCATATCAGATTATAGTATCTTCTTATAGATCTTATCTCCGGCCTTATCCTGCCGTACCTGATGCTGTCAAAAGGCACATCAGTATAGAGTAGTGGAAAACATAAATAATCTTACAATTGCCAACTGTACTTGAAAAACCAAATGGGGCCTCTGCAGTGTGGGAATATTTTACAGATGACACCATAAATCCATGGAAAATGTTGCAATTCGTGTGGTAAAAAATAATTTAAGTTACTGAAGTCTGCTCAAAGTTTGTAAGCCAGTGTTCTGATCAAATATTAAAACATAAGCATGGTACTGTCCTAACAGCCACATCCACTTCCAATCTCTACTGAGGTCAGACAGACTAGTAGCAGCAGGCTACGTATGGGACTGGTGGGATATGATGTTTTATTTTAGCAATCCAGTTACCATGTTGCAGCAGCCTTAGCCAGCTGGCAAATTCTTTGTTACCAACCAGGTACTGCAACACAAATGGTCCAGCAACCAAAATACAGAACTAATCCCTGTGTATGCTCCCCAGACAATGCTGAATTTGCTGTAAAATGCAAAGTTCACTACTTGCCCGAGTAATTACATGTCCACATTAAAATGTCAAGCTTTTCTCTTGATTCTTCAAGTGCTGTCAGGTCCACATACATTTTCTCTCAAGTCTTTCTGCACATCATCCTACTCTGCCCTCTATTGTGAATCAACTTTTCTCAGCATTATATAAATATAGCTACTTTTATTATTAATGATTATAACAACAGTAATAATACTAATAATTGCATTAAAAACATGTAAGTTGATTGGTTCTAAAAACAACTCATTCTCATTCTCTTCATCATGTACCTCCTCCTTCCATCACAAGTAACATTTTCTTGGTACATTAATAAAGCAACATTTATGACTAATGCAAACTATTAAAAATCATTACATAAAATAAAAACTATAGAAGCTGACAGATTCTAAAAACAACACATCCTTTTCATCATGCTTCTCCTCCCCGCCCATCACAAATCACATTTTCTAGGCATATAAATAAAGCCAAATTTTTATGAATGAAAATAATTACAAATAATAATTGCAGTAAAATAAAAAACCATACATGTCAATTTCAATTCAATTCAACTTTATTTTTATAGCGCCTTTCAAAACCAACACATTCACTTCACAATCCTCCTCCCTCCTTTATAAATCAAATTGTCTTCATCATGCGTCACTGTGGCATGTGGGTGACATCCCCTTCTTCCCTGCACACAGCACAGCAGATGGTATAGTAGCAGTGGTATCCATCACTATAGGAGATGGTAATACAGTACCACTAGTTCATTACAGCAACAACAGGATGCAATGCTCTTGAAAGAAATAACAGAAATATGCTTGACTCAGCCTGCAGATGGGTTTGACAGCATTACATCTGACATGAAATCTGACATGACAACACTACTGGATCCCAGATATGAAGATGCAGTAGTAGCACTAATAGGTATATTTGTTTTCTGTATGAATAAGGATATCCCTAGTGAGCAGAGGCTCATTTTCAGAGGTCTCCACAGACACATTCAGATTGGTTACAGAATAGACGAAGAAGTACAAACAGAATTAAAACATTATAAACACAAATATTCATCCACCAGATGTGGAGAATCAGAGAAAGCACACTTTGGGGATGATTGGCACTTCAGGATCAAGGACACCAGACTGATATACTTTTATTCAGTTATTTATTTATTTATTGATAATAAAGATGAGTTAATTCCCCTGAATGCCTATACTATGTCATACATAAACTGTTGCATATACTTCCAGTATGGCGGAGCAGAAAAGGTAGCTTGATGAAACCAGAAAGAAAATAAATATGCAACCTCCTGGTCTCCTCCTTCTCCTACTCCTATTCAGTTGACTTCGTATTAAGGCTAGATCCGAAGACTCTTGAATTCTTAGTCTTTCTTACACTCAACATACCAAGGATCAACTTTAACTATTCATTTGATTATTCAAATGTCCATCATGTGATGTCAATTACTTCTATTCCCACTCTGACACCTCCTGGTGGCAAGTCATTGGCACCAAAGTTTGGCTCCCTGTTCCCTGCAGTAATGGTGCAACTCCGCTTTCTGAAAACACCAGCAACTATGACATTGTCATCACAAACAAGCTCAATATGATCAGGTGTTGACTGAGAAAAGAGAGTACACAGAGTCAGTGTCAATTGAAGAAGATCCATAAGCTGGGCCATTATGGTCGATGTCATTATGTTTTTACTGCATAACCTTTTTTGGGAAGATTATTATATAATCTGAAAATGGATGAGGCCAGAATCAAGAAAAAATATAGTATTTGGCATCAAGGTAAAGTAGAGACCACAGAACAGTATTCACAGTGAGGTCAGCAATGAATATTCACTCTAAATGCAGCTCACACTGAGCTGTGACAGTCTTCAGTAATCCACAGCAGATGCATGCCAACTTCACCTAACACAAGTAAGCTACAATACTTAATAGTCATTGATGATCTCAGAGTGGTTGTACCCCTTATTTATAGTCTGCTTTGCCCAATGCCAATTATTGCATTTGGAGCCAAAGTGGATCAGCCAATTTCTCAAAACTGAACCAAATTTATGGGCTCCAACTTGAAGCCAAACTGAAGCTGCAGATGGCCCACTTCTCTTATACGTAAGTGTGCTTGCTCTTAGTCTGACTTAAAAAAAAGATTATTCTAAAAAAAAAGTAGAATGGTATTGAGAAGCAGCTATGCTTAAGGATGCAGTTCTCTTTACATAGTGTTGTTGACTTATGAAAATAATAAACCAACTGTACTTTGTTAGAATGGACTACAGGTCTGCACAGCAGTATTTAATCTTATGATTCCATCAGGAATTATGAAAGGTGAGACATTGCCATAGCTATATTCCTGTGGCTATATAGAGAACTTTATCCTCCCATCCCCCTCAATTCCCTATCAGTCACTGCATGGTAGCAATCATTTCCTGCTATGCAATAATTCACATTTCACCCCCAGTACATTGGTTATACTGACTAGACTAGAAATCTAATATGGAAATAGAAGTAGAAAACTTCCTTCTAACATAGTCACACCGCAGCGGTACATTTGAGGTCAAACAGAGCTTCTGGGAGTTGTACATTTTTCACAGAAAAATAAGAGGTGAAAAGCCTAATACTTGGATGTATCTGGCTGGAGTGGAGAATGCATACTTTGCACACATTTAAAAAGAAAAGGCTGAGGGAGGGCATGATGGATATGGCAAGGTGGTATTTCAGTAAGAAAATGGGTTTCTTCTTCAATGTTGATATGGTCAAACAAGAGGCTGAGAGGTGAGGGGTTTTCATTTGTTAATCCTAGAGTTATTGGAAAGTGTGAAACGTTTTATTGGAGCAACAAAGACACTGTGAGTATAGAATATGTTGTAGTGCAATGACAAGCTTTTGGGATCCCACAGAGTAAGCATTTTGTATTTTTAAGATTGCACTGTATCTGCATACGTTTCAAAACAGAGATGGACAAACAGTGTAAAATTCAACTGCCAAAGAGTGACTATCCTCTGCAAATCATAGTATGAACCTTTTCTCAGTTGCATCTGCAGTACTAAAAGCTGTAAGTAGATTGGTCAGATAAACATGCATTATCAGCTAGTAAAAGCATGTCAAATACATAAATATTGTTAGTGGGTTGCCATGAATACTATGAGGATGTAACAAAATATAAAAACACTTTTACCAGTTTAAGACAATTTAAAAAGGAAAAAAAGTTTTTAAAGTAACAAAGCCCTTGTCCATGGGCATTTCTAGAAAGATAAGGTATAGCGTCCCCAGTGGGGGCTTAACTTATATGGGTCTGTGCCAGCCTCTGACTGGTTCTGGCAGTTCTCAGTGCTCTCCAATTGCTCAACACTGTACCTGGAGCAAAGAATTGGCAGGGCACAAAATTGGCAGCAGGCATCCAGGATGGAAGTCAAGCCCTGACTCCCTGCCAGATCTTCACAGCTGAAGATTTCCATGTTCAGCCCTAGAACTTTACTGCAAGACCAGGACCTGGTGGATAACAGCACTCAGGCATGGATGTTTAAGCTCCATGATGCCTGGACAAGTGGTGGGATTGGGAGCAGAGGACCAATTCTGTACCAGAGGGCCTTTCAAGTTAGCGTATGCACTAACCAACAGAATAGAATGATGTGGCTGCCACAAATATGTGTGTTCCTGCCCAAGGGAAGGCAGCAGAGTTGGGACAGGGCTAAACTACTCCCATTGGGGTATTTTAAAGCTAGAAGGATTTTGCAAAAGAAAGAGATAGCACAAATACAAAAAATGAACAAATATGGCAGTTGTCATGCTGCTTCAAGCCCTTTGACACCACAAGGAATGTTGGGAATGGGGTCAGAGGTATCACAATGTACAGTCCATAAATTTGGACTAGTCATGAGCTCAGGAGTTTTCCTAGCCTGGTACTGCACATCAGATGCATGGTAACTGCTGGCTAATCAGATGTCAAGTTCAGGGAGCTGTAAAAGACACTGTAGAACAAAAATCTGGGTTCAGTCCAGGTTAGCATGAGGATTCAGTCCAGGTCAGTATGACAGCCAGAAGACTGCATGTGTGTAAGAGGCAGAGAAACTATAGCAGCCAAGGATCTGTGGGCTGGTAGCCTGGGAGGTGCACCTAAGAACTGAGCTTTGTTGCTTGCTAAAAGAGACTGAGTGGGTTTTCAGGAAAGTGGCACTTGTTGAAACAAAGCAAACAGTGCTTCAGTGCTATTCCTAGCTAGGAATCTTTCAACACAACTGGCCTGAAAGCCAGTGAAACCACTGCCCAAGAAATGAAGGATGCAGCAGGATCCAGAGTAGCAGGTTGAGCAGTGCCATGTGCCCACTCTGTTGTGCACCACAGTAAATGGAGAGATCTGAACTCATGGCTAAGGGGTAGTGTCTGACCTAGTATGTAGCCTTAGTGTGCAGTGGGTTGAGGCACATGCCAAGAGGCACAGCATTCAGATTCAACAGAGGAGCTAAGAGCCAGGAAAGAGCCAGTGATCCAGATCAGCCAAATCCAAATCCAGTCCAGGGATGGGAGGTGATGCAGATCTAGAGAAAGAGAAAGAGAGAGAGAGACAGAGAGAGAGACAGAGCAAGACAGAGGTAAAATGTTTGGGGAATAGCAATGGGTTACATAGTGTGTGTGTAACTTGTAGTACTTTTTGCGGCTTAACTCTATTCCCACCCTTGAGTAGTAGGTATGTAGGTAGTTATTTATAGGGATTAGAAGGCCCAGGATCAAGAGTGAGAAGAGTACCGGAGAAGAAGGAGGAGGAGGGGATGGTAGTCAATGAAAAACACTCCTTAAGCAAGGGAGGTGCGTTAGTGTAGGGCAGTTCCATGTGATAATAGTGAATACAAAATAGCGAATGCCACTGCCCATAACAGCTACTACTGCCTGTTCTTTCAACAGTTGTTCTTGTCATGATGACTTGATACATATCCGGGGGAGGGCTGTGCCCACTGCACCCACCCATCTTAAATATTCTAACACCATGCCACTCATTGATTTTGGAAAGAATTACATATTCAGGACACTGTAATTATGAGTAGTTATTATGTGTTATTCACTATTGTGACTCTCGCTATTTTGATGTTTGCTATTTTGCAGTTGCTATTATCACTAGATACTGCATAGGGTTTAAGTAGAGGTTGTGGGAGGAGCTATTCCCCGCACTGAACCATAGGCACATCCCTGCCATTCAATGTTTGGGGAATAGCAATGGGGTGTACAGTGCATGTATAACTTGTAGTACTTTTTGTGGCTTAACTCTATTCTCACCATTGGGTAGTAGGTATGTAGGTAGTGATTTGTAGGGAATAGAAGGGCCAAAATGTTACTTCCTCCAACTCATGGGCAATATGACCCCCTGGCACTAAGGAGAGGAAAACCCCCAGGTTGAGGACACCTCTGAGGACCCATGGCTGGAGGTCTGCCCATCCTCTGGGCATACTAAAAGGAGAAGGACCTAGGTTCTAGTAACTATAGCTAATCTGAGGTTGGTGAACTGCTTGGAGAGATGATATTCCATCCTTGATCCATGGATGATGCCGATTGCATGATGATCCTGAGGTTGAAGAGTAGGTCTGTTCTGAGTGAGCAATAGAATTCTGAGTATGAAGTAAATCCAGGTGAAGGACGGCACAAGACGTCCAAGTTTCCAAGATGATGAATGATGTTTGTCCCACAGAATTGCAAGGGTATAATGAGCAGCGGGACTATGACTGGATCGATAAGGTACTAAACTGGGAATGGTGGAAATGCAATGGTGCTAGAAGTCAATGGTGAATGATCCAACTTGTCAAAGGTTTGAATGTAAAGGTATGGGCTGGAGACAAAGAGCTCAGTAAAGAATGAGGAGTCACTAAGGAAGCATCCATAAAGTAGAAATGAGTAGAAGAGATTCCTTGAGTGCCCTGGAGATGATTGTTCATTCTTGATCCAAGGACGATACAGGCTGAATGATAATTCTGAGTATGAAGGGTAATTATTTTTCCATAGGGATGGTAGAATTCTATGTGTGGAGCAGATCCAGTTAAAGAAGGGCTAATGTAGTTCATATTTCCAAGATGACAAAGGATGCATGTCCAAAGGGATTGTAGGGGTGTAATGAGCATGATTTGATAGATATAAGACCAGACAGTACGCACTGGGATTTGTGATGATTTTTAAAGTTATGGATGACTAATCTAATTCATGTAAGGTTTGATATTTGTGGTAATCTGAAGGTAAAGAATTGATTAGTGAGTGATAAGTTGCTAGGTAAGCATCCCAAAGTAAAATGAGTAGAAAAGAGATTGAGTGACTGATGGGAGTAATGCCATAAGTGATTAGTAAAGCAATAGAGAAGGATTTATGAAGCAGTCCAGATGTTAGCCTAATATATGGGGAATGACTGGAAATTTGGTATAAGGAATGGATGGCTTCTTTAGTTATGATGTTCGTGACTTTATACTCAAATCTTCTGCAGGTACACTGCATGAAGAAAGTGTGAGTATTTCTGTGGTGTGATCATTTAGGAGATGCACTGTGGTAACATAGGTTGGTTAAGTGTACAGGTAATCCCAGTGCCGTAGTACTTGTGAGAATCTCGGAGGATGTTGTAAGGAAGAGTCCATAGGCTGTATTGGTAGTGCAATCGATAAGTGCAGGATGCCATTGGACTTTAGTGCCACGGCTGATTAATACCGATTGGGAGGCAAGACTGAGTTGGTGAATTTGTCTTGATTATTACAGATTGCCGATTAGAATTCAGGAGAGCCAGTTCTCAGTGATGGTCTTTACTGTAGAGATTAATGGAGTTACTTTGAGAAGAAGAGGTGGAAGGGTCTGCTGGAAGAGTGGTTAATCTGGCTGAAGGTACTAGTTGAAAAGGTGAGGATGGTTTTGTAAGCAATGGCGATGTCCGGGGGTGAAATCAATGGTTTGGATGGCGTGGAGTCAGGAATCAGCAAGGCAGTGGAGATCTCATGACAAACATTCTGAAAGGTATCTGTGAAATTCCTAAACCGAGCAATGACTGCTGAAAAGTAGAAGTCGAGTAACTTGGTCCTCAGAATCGGTGCTGGAAGAAGGGCTGCAGAAGGTAAAATGGATGATGTCCGTAGTTGAATGGGTTATCTTACGATTCCCGGTATCCGTAGAAGTGATGCTGATTATGAAGTCAGAGTATGACAGAAGGATTGAAGTCCTTTCCATGTATGAGGATAGCTAATGAGACAAGACATACAAGGAAGTCACAGTGATTGAATGGACAGGAATCTATCCAATAGAGACGGAGAAGATCTTCCTATTGTCCAGGTGAATGGGATTCCATGAATGATCATGAAGAACTGTTTGGACAGTATAAAACTCTATGATAACGTAAAAGTCAATGAGGTATGTTTGCCAAGGGATGTGTGCTGGCAGTAGTAATCCCAGAGTAATGAATGAGCGAACCAATGAGTAGTAGAAGGGTACTGATTGGGGGCCATGTGATGCAAGGTACCGGGTAGAAGCTCCTATGTGCAGCTCCAGCCTTCCGACTTAATAAAATCATATTTCAGACTGACAAAAATGCCTAAAACCCCTCTAATTTTACTTAATTCTGCCTTCCTATCAACTTGTGCTCCTCTTTGGTGGGTTGGAGCAATGATGAAGGTTTATATGAAGAAGGAGCCTCAGAAACATACCCCACCAGTCACCCCCGAGAAGGCCCCGAAGAAATCACAGCTTTGAGTGGGCAGAAAAGCCAGAGCACTCGAACCAGGCCACGGATCAAGAGCCACTTACTTTGTGCAGGTTTTTAGAAGAATTCAAGCCTTTCTGTGAGGAAGTTAAAGAAATTTCTTCTGAGCTCAAATCCCTATCTAAAAAGCTCGACGAGATCTCTGTTACCACCTCAGACAACACAGCCTGAATCTCTTCTCTTGAGAAGCGTGTTGAAAAGATCGACCCTGGGCTGGTGGCTATGTGGCAGAAGCTGACACGTCTTGAAACAAAACTAGAAGACCTTGAAGGTCGTAGCCACAGGAATAATGTTGTCATTCTCGGGCTGCCTGAGGGAGAAGAGGGCCAGAATGCCATAGCATTTGTTCAAAAGCTGGTTGAGAGGATCACCAGCTCCTCTTCCTTTGGGGCCAAATACATCATCGAGAGGGCACACATGTCCTTATGGCCAAAACCTCCCCCAGGAGCTACACCTCGTCCTATTACATGCCGTTTTTTGAATTATTTAGAACAGCAGCATTTTCTGGTTAAAGTTAAAGAGGTGAAGGAAGTCAGATGGAAGAATACAAAACTCAGGTTAGCGCAAGACCTTCCGGGCTATGTTTGACTGAAACGCACAGCATTCTACCCCATAGTCTCCAAGACCATCGCTGCAGGGCTTAAGTTTAGAATGGGGTACCCAGCCAGGTTACAGGTGCAAGTGGCTGGTGCCTGGTCAGCTTATGATGATCCTGATGCTGCACTTTCTGGCCTGAAGCTGGCCCTGCCAGATCTTTTCCATGATACATGATATGCCCAGCATTTCCTGAATGGGAGAGACCTGGACTGAAGAGACGAGACTGCTCTTCGAGATGTATGTTGGGGATGAGTGATAATTGCCACCCGAGTCTATGAGAACCCGACTTCGAGGACTGAAGGGACATAATCGTATTGTATTCACTTAATTTTTCATGACTCTCACTCATCCTAATTATGTCTGGGACAGCTGTTCCTTTAGGAGACTGTTTCACTTGAATGACTGTTGATTAAGGGGAGGGTATTTTTTGTAATGGATTTGATTAGCACCTACTTGTAAACATAGGAGGGGGCTTGTTAATTTTCCAGACTCGCACCCCATAGGTTATTTATACAGTATATATGAGTGACCGGCTCGGGGTTGTGCTGGGTTTTCTTTTCAAGATGCGCTGTGATGCACTTTCACTCCTGTACCGCCAGAGGGAGCTCCGGACATATTATTAGCAGGCTAGCGCTATTGGACAACACAGGATGCAATTTTACTTGCAAGATCTTTCTATTTCTCGCCTGGGTTTGGCGAGTACTTCTCTCATCAGACAGTCTAGTCCTGCTGTTGGCATGGCCCTATGGTGGACTTGTTTCATCCTGTATGGCCTGCCATTAGTAGTAATTAAGGGACTGAGCTTACTCGGCAGGAAATATGTAATCTTTTGGCTAAGCCAGTACATTTTCTGTGTTCAAACCTTAAAGCACTATGCCACTCCTTCTGGCTACTAGGAGCTGGTTAATTAGAGATTTTTGCTGGAACGTTGTCTTTCTTTACATCTTACTTCACAATTAATCATTCCTTATAAGGGGGCTCTCAGAATTTGTCTGGGTTTGTGGGGGTAATGCTGGGAGGCTGGGGGAGAGGAACAGAAGTGGTATTTTGTTGAACGTTGTTTGTGACAGTTGGGGGTAGGTTGGGCGGGGTTAAGGTTAGATTTACTGGCTTACCAATGTTATGTGATGTTGGGGTGTTCTATGGGGGTGGGATTGGGGTGGATTAGGTCAGGATGGGAGGGTCTGGGGTTGGGTGGGTGGTACAGCAGTAATCAAAGTGTATTGGATTCTGGACTATTGTTGTAGTAAAATCTGGATGTTAATCATGTGTTTACTTTTACCAACTGAGATGGTTTGCAGTATGAATCTGGCTACTTGGAATGTGAAGGGGATAGGGAAAAAACCTAAGCAATATCAGGTGCTTAAACACCTGAGCTTGTTACGTTCCCAGAAAACATTTTTGCAAAAGTCTCATTTGCTAGATTCTGAAGCATTACAACTCAGGAGGCAACAGGTTGGACAGGTTTTTAATGCCTCGGGGTCCACTAACAGCTGTGGGGTCATGTTACTTGTTAACAGAGACGTCCCCTTCATCTCCATGCAGGTTTTCAAAGACCCAGAGGGTAGGTACGTCCTGGTTCAGGGTACTCTTTGGATCATGCCACTTTTACTCTGTAGTATCTATGGGCCAAATATGGATGACACGCCTTTTTTATGAAGCTGATCACCATTATTCTCCCTATGCTTCCTATTGCGATAGTTATGGGTGGAAACTTTAATTTGGTCTCGGACCCTAATATGTACAGGTCTGGTAATGGGTTGAGGGGACTGTCTCCTGGGCAAAGGGCCTTTAGGGACTTGTTGGATCAGTGTGGACTGTGTGACGTGTGGCGAGTTATGCACCCCAACTCCAGTGAGTATACCTTTTGTTCGCCAGTGCACGGATCACAGTCTCGCATTGACTACCTATTAATTTCCCAGGTGCTCTTTGCTGTGGGTGTTGTCCACCTCAATTCAGCCTGGTCCCATATCTGATCATTCCCTGGTGATATGTAACTTGGCTTTTCTTAATATTCCTAAGAAGGAGACCCGATGGAAATTAAATGAGCAATTATTAAAAGATGATAGGTATTGCAACCTTGTGAAGGAGCAGATTGATTTCTTTTTTTCTACTAACTCAATAGAATGCACTGCACCGGATATTTTATGGGGTGCTTTCAAGGCCTATATGAGGGGAATTCTCATTAGTTTAGCTACAAAGAGAAAGAGGGCTCAAGAAGCGGAACTATTATCCTTACTGTCTCAAGTACGGTTACTAGAAGCTAACTTATCCCCTGGCACTCATAAGGAGGACAGGCATAAACTTCTAGTAGCCAAAGACAGATATTTAGAATTGTTAAGGGAAAAGGCAGAGTTAGCCATTATCCGCACTAAAGCAAGTTTCACTGATCAGGGAGAAAAAGCGGGGCGCATGCTCGCTTTACGGTTAAAGCAGCAGGAGTCTGCAAGATTCATTCCTCCAGTCAGGGCACAGGTGGATGGATCCCTGAGGGTATCCCCTTCAGAGATAGTGCAGGAGTTCGCAATGTATTACCAACAACTATATAGGGACATGGACAGTCCTTCTCCCTTGGAGAAGTTGGAGGCGTACCTTAGGGACTCTCACCTTCCTTCCCTGTCAGGTTCACAGAGGAATTTTCTATCCTCCCCATTATCCCTGGAGGAAATTTCGGAGGTCATAATGGTCTTGCCGTCGGATAGAGTTCCAGGACTGGATGGTTTTTCATCTTTATTTTATAAAGTCTTTCGAGAACTATTACTGCCTGTGCTTCACCGGCTGTACCTCCACATTCTCTCCGGGGTAGCTGTAGATGCCCACTTGTTCGAAGCCCTGATAGTCCTTATCCCCAAACCAGATAAAGAGCCTGAATTGGTTCAGAGTTATAAGCCAATATTCCTTTTGAATCAGGATATTAAAATTCTCTCGAAGATATTGGCTGACAGGCTAACTCTGGTCCTCCCGGATCTGATTGGCATGTCCCAAGAAGGATTCATGAGGGGGCATTCATCCTCAGACCTCTTGCGCACCCTTTCGCATGTCTTCTCAGAGTCCAGGGATGCCACCTTTCCTGCTGGGTTGGTCTCCCTGGACACTGAGAAGGCATTTGACCAGGTGAACTGGAATTTTCTATTCCAGGTTCTTAAAGCATTTGAGTTTCCCTCCATGTTCATAGACTGGATCTGGGCACTATATTGGGCCCCTTCTGCAAAGATTTCAGGTAATGGTGCATTTTTCCAAACCCTTCCTCTTATATTCAGGTACTAGACAGGACTGTCCCCTTTCCCCTCTATTATTTAATCTATACTTGGAGTCCCTTATTCAAAATATTCTTAATAATACGGGGATACAAGGTATACCAATTGGAAGTAATGTGGTGAAGATTACAGCATATGCTGATGATCTTCTCCTTCATTTGGCTCATCCGGTAACATCCATTCCAGTTATGTTAGGGGAGATTGCCAAGTTTAGCTCCTTCTCGAATTATAAATTGAATGCAAACAAGTCGTCCATTTTTCCCCTTAACCATAAGGTCTTTAAGACAGATATTATCCCTTTTGGATTGTGCTGGTCACTCCGTGTTCTCAAATACCTAGGTATTAAATTAACACGCAATCCTTCTCTATGGTTTAAAGAAAATTTAGAACCCCTTTCCCAGTTGATTGTGCAGGATCTAGAGAGATGGTCTAAGCTTCCAATCTCATTATGGGGCCGCATCATCATAATTAAGATGAATGTATTTCCCCGACTTTTTGTTTTTATTCAACTTTTATTGAAGTTTACAATACAGAGAACGAAACCACAACAGGCTTAAAAAATTGAGTATATACTTATAACAAAATTTATAATGGTTCATTCTCTCCCATACCCCTCCCTCCCCACCCACCAAACCCTCCCCAAAACCCAGCACAGCAATTGTACCAACAAGGTGTGGTGTACCCTTATTAAAATATGCGCTTCAGTTTTGTAATGCATATAAAGTTTGAAAGGGGCCCCAAATCTTATTGAATTTGTCAGTTTTATTTGCAAGACTTGCAAAAGTCCTCTCCGTTCTGAGGTTAGCAAGGAGTTCCTGGAACCATTCCACATAATTTAAATTATCCAAGTCTTTCCAGTGTCTAAGGACCACTTTCTTAACAAAGAAATCAAAGCCATGTAGTACTTTCTACACACCACAGAAATAGATGAAAAATCCCCAATAAACATAATTCAGGCGTGAACAAATCAGAAAGCCCTAAAAGTGGATCAACTATTTGTTTAATAGTGGCCCATAGTGATACCACTCTAGGACACTCCCAAAAAATGTGAAGAAGGTCTCCAGACTGCAACATACAGCTTATACAGAGTGGAGAGGAAAGAACACCCAGTCTGGCAAGTTTCTGTGGGGAATAGTAAATATTATGTAGGATTTTAAATTGCATTAACCTAAGTCTATCCTGTAACAAAAATTTATGACAATAGTGCCAGATGCGGGACCAGTCAAATTCCTTACCCGGAAAGAGGGATTGCCAGTAAGCTACCGGGGCATAGTTATCAGGATATGCCCATGTAAAAAAATGACTGTATAGTTTAGAAACCACATAGGGCAAACCAGCCAATTCAGCTAAAGTAGATTGAAAGTGGATAAAAGTTCCGGGAGGTGGAGTAACCCCGAAGACTTGCAACAGGAGATGCCGTAACGGATAGATCTTAAATATACTTTTACCAGGTATCCTGAATTTGCACATAATATCTTCTGAAGAAGACCACTGCATATCAGCTGTAATGAGGTCTTCCAGCTGACAATTTCCTAACTGAGGAAGCCAAGAAGGTGATAGTGGTTTATTGTTTATTCGTATGTTGGGATTACCACTTATGGGCTGGGCCATATCCTTAATATTGTCATATTTGAGAAAAGCACATAGTTGCGTATGGGTCTTAATCGAGACTGCAATGGGAGAGTTACTAAATGCTTCGGAAAGAGAACGTAGTTTGGAATATAACATCGCCCTGGGAAGATATCCATACTTTTTAATAAGGGCTATTTCCACCTTTAACCATAGCAGGATATAACTAGAACAGGCCAAAAGTTGATCCATTGCCAACCACCAAAGATATTTGTTAGCCTGACTGGCCCAATAATACAATCCAAGATGCGGAAGCCTCAAACCTCCTTTTCCTTTAGGAGCAGCCAGTTTATGGAACACCATCCTCACTTTCTTATATCCCCATATAAAATTGGAAAGCATACTATGCACTTTTTTGAACCAAGACATCGGGAGTACAATATTTAACTTATTGAGGGGATAAAAAAGATGGAGGAATACATTCATTTTAATCAAATTGATCCTGGCCCATAAAGAGAGAGGAAGAAGGGATCACCTGCGAAGATCTTGGTCTATCTTATGCACCAGTAAATCTAAATTTAGTTGCTAAAGTCGAAGCATGTTTCATGTCAGAGTGATTCCAAGATACTTAATGGAATCAGACTTCAACGCCAGACCAAATGTAGTAATTTCTTGCTTATAGACTCTATGATTAAGAGGAAAAAACAGGGTTTTACCTATATTGAGCTTGTAATTAGAGACTATACTAAACTCCTCTATTATCTTGAGAATCGGGGGAATAGATGTAGTCGGGCTTGCTATTTGGAGGAGAAGGTCATCTGCATATGCCGCAACCTCAGCTTCATGTCCATATAAGGAAATACCTCAGATATCTTTAGCTTTCATCAGCCTCCAAATAAGAGGCTCTACATAAATGTTAAAAAGCAACGGGGATAATGGATACCCTTGCCTGGTTCCCATGAATAACTTTATCAGAGCTGAGAACACCCCATTGCAGGAAATCCTAGCAGAGGGTAATAAGTATAATGAGTGAACCCAGTTCCGAAATTCTCTGGGAAAACCAAAGGCCTCCATCGCTGCAAACAGATATTTCCAATAGACCCTGTCAAAGGCCTTCTCGGCATCCAGGGAAACCAAGGCCATCGGGAGAGGAGCATCCCTGGAGGCCGAGAAGACATGATCCAGAGTTCTCAGGTGGTCGGCTGATGATCTACCTTTCGTAAACCCAACTTGCTCCTCACCTATTATGGAAGGAAGTACTGAGCTCATCCGATCTGCAAGTAATTTGGCTAAAATTTTGATATCCTGATTGAGGAGGGAAATCGGTCTATAGCTAGAGACCTGATCATGTGGCTTGTCTGGCTTGGGCGATAACACAATCAGCGCTTCAAAAAGGGAGGTGTCAGTCACTTGAACGGAGAGAAGAAAACGGAACAGCGGAAGTAAAATGGGAATTAGTTGTTTGGAAAACACTTTGTAAAAATTAGAGGTAAACCTGTCTGGACCAGGGGTCTTATCAGATGGAAGGGATTTAATTACCCTTTCTATTTCCTCTTCAGAGATAGCAGAAATTAATGCAGTTTGCTGAAGCTCAGTAAAAGTAGGTAGTTGTAGGTCCCTCAGATATGCCTGTAAATCCTCCTCCGGGGGGCTAGCATGGAACCATATAAATCCTTAAAGTAACTAGAAAATTAATTTACTATCTCTGCAGGTGAAGTTCTAAGGGAATCACCATCTAAGGAACGAACTGCAGCAATAAATCTGACGGACTCCTGTTTGACACGCATGGCTAACATCCACCCTGCCTTCTCCCCTTGGTCAGTATAGACAGCATTTGTTCTCAAAATAGCAAATTCAACTTTCTCTCTTAACAAACCAAGGTAGGCATCCCTCAGCTTGACTAGTTCCTGCCTAAAAGCCTCAGAAGAGGCTGGGGAGAGACTAGCCTCCATGCTCCTAATCTGAGACAATAGACGAGAAGCTTTATTTTCCCGCTCTTTTTTCCTTTTTGAAGTTATACCAATTATAATCCCTCTCAAAAAAGCTTTGAGAACCCCCCACTCTATGTCGGGTCGACCCATAAAATTGTTATATAAGGCCATAAACTGCTGTATTTGAGATGCTGTATATGCAACCTTATCCGGTTCTTTCAGAATTTGATTATTGAGCTTCCACCTACTTCCCTTCTGGGGCAAGGACGTGACTGAGAACTGACAGGTGACTGCTGAATGGTCTGAAAGTGGGCCCGAGACAATATTAGAATCCACTACCCCTGGTAAAAGATTCCGAAAGATCAAAATATAGTCAATCCGGGAGGAGGTGCCATGTACTGGCGAAACAAAGGTGTATTCTCTATGATTAGGGTGAAGTACATGCCATACATTGCACAAACCAGTGGAGTCCAATAAGTCCCTGAAAGCCCTCTGAGCAGGTGAGAGGCCTTGACGAGATCATCCCGACCTATCTGCCACCTGGTCAAAAACCAAATTAAGATCACCCCCTATTATCATGGGAAGATCAGAGAATGAGTGCAAAACTTCTAGTAGTTTAACAAAAAACCCAGGAGTATCCATGTTTGGGCCATAGACACTACCCAGGAGAATGTCCAGTGTATATAGTTTTCCCTTTACAAACAGAAACCTACCACAAGGGTCAGAAATAATTTTGAGAGGCTGAAAGGGGATAGATCTATGTAACAAGATCATGACCCCTCTACTTTGGGTAGTACCTTGTGTCACAAATACCTGCCCCACCTGCTGACGCCTCATCTTGTCTGCTTCGGTATTAAGTAGATGCGTCTCCTGCAATAACATGATTTCTGCTTTAAGATGACTTAAATATTTCAGAATTTTATATTGTTTGACTTTATGTGTAGTCCCTTTAACATTCCAAGTAATACACTGGATATCTCTAACCATCACCCTCTGGCTAGTTAAGGTCAATCATAACAGAACACCTAAACCTATTTATGAACTCACTGATACCACTTGTTGAGTATATGCTGTGCTTACCCACCCCTCCGAACCCAACCCGACCCCAATAACCACATACAAAACCCCAAGAAAATGACCCCAACAACATTGAATAAAGACCAGCCCCTCCCACTCCCACCCACATATTGCCTGGTACATGATAAACAGCTCATCTATACTCCCTATCGCCTCCCCGCTCCCAACAACTAATTTAACTAGAACAATAAGCAAAGCTTTCTGATCTTATAAAGCGGCAATTAACTTCAAATCAACAGTAATTATATGAAGTATCTCAGGATACCAAAATTGCAAAGCTTGATAGATATTAACATCAGTGAGCCTTACGGCTAGAAGAAAGCAGTTAAAACATACAACACTAACCCAGTCTCAGGGTAGGAATGCCAACATAATGGGAGAAGACGAAGCCTAAGCGCTGTTAATCAAAATGAGAACAAAAGCGAAAAATTCCAGAGAGACTGCTAATTCGCCCCTCTCCCTTTAATGTAATCTCCCTCCATCAAATAGCCAAGCATACAAAGTACGTATTAATTGCCCCCTAAGAACATCGTTTCCCTTAAGGCAATATTAGGCCAACTATTTTTTCTAGTATAAACCCAATGTGCGACCAGTATATGGGGAACTGCAGCATACACAGTCTTTGGCGCCATCTAGCGATAAACAATCCATGCTGCAAATTAAGATTGGCTGACACAATGAGCAGTAATGGATGTCTAGTGGAAAAAGTGGTGCTGTCCCACATTTCTATGTTCTTCCCAGCAATTCTGAAGCAATTGCAGCATCAAATTAAACACTTTGTGCAAACCACATGCTGATCTTCTCCGGACATATTAAAACCAGTCCCATATACACTTTCAGTAATAAAGGAAGCCCTCAGCGGGTAGCGAGGGCTGCCAGTGAAGCCAAGACCATCTGTTGTCACTTAAATATCTTGGTAGGACCGACAAAGAAGAGATCACAGCACTCTCCAGACAACTGGAACCTCAGACCAGCCAGCTTCATGGTTGGTATGTACAGTCCCTCAGAGGAAAACTGGCCAGACACCCTACAAACGCCAGGACCGTTTCTAGTTAAGAAAGAAAAGAAAAAGGGAAATCCTTAACAGGCATCTCGCTCCATTGTATGAATTCTCAGTCAGGCACAACCAGCTCCAGCCTCAGGGGGCATGAAATAACTCTGGAAAAGCAGCTCTAAGATTGGTAGCCGCAGTCTCTGCATCCTGATATGCACACCAAGAGCCCACCACGAGCACTTGCAGTCTGGCTGGGTAATTCATCCTAAATTTAATAGCTGCTGCTATTAACTTCGTAACTATAGGATGGTAAGAGGCTCGTTTCTGGTGTACTGTCAGGGGTAGGTCTTGTGTAACCCTAATCCTAGATCCTTCCCATGTGATATCTTTAGTTTCCTGTACTTTAACCAAAAAATGCTGCCTCTCCTGGTATATCAGAAATCGAAAAATAAAGGATCTAGGGGCTGCTCCTTGTGGTGGCATTGGGCGGAGTGCTCTGTTGGCTCTTTCAATAATATAGTCGGAGCCGAATGGAGATGGACCTGCTATTTTTGCAACAAATTTTCTGGCAAATTTGACCGGGTCAGGGCCTTCTTCTCGTTCTGGCAAACCTATTAAAACCGCATTATTGCAGCTGCTACGACCCTCCAAATCCTCGACCTTGCTCTCCATTTTGGCTAATCGTTGCCGCACGGCCACCAACTCTGGACCAACTTGATCTTGCTTGTGCTCTAAAGAGTGTATACGAGCTTCATTATCAGAGATCTTCTGAGATAGAGATTCCACAGTATTAGAAATAGTTTTAATTTCCCCCCAAATCAACTGCAGCTCCGATTTGAAAGGCTGAAATTCTTCCAAAAATCTGGTGAGGGTAAGAAGCTCTGAATCCACATTGCCAGCGCTAGTAGTCTGTGACTGTGCTACAGAAGAGGCCTTGGTCTTCTTCGGGGCCTTCTCGGGAGATGCAGGAGGGGTATGTTTAGGAAGGCTTTTCTTCATCTCTATCTCTATAACAGCATAAACACCGGGTCACAGTGAAGCTACACCGAGCAGATGGAAGTATTTACCGCTACAAAGATGCAAATAAATGGTATAAAACAGAGCGGAGGAGAGGAGCTCAGGCAGGAGAGTGTTACTCGGTGCCCTGCATCATGTGACTCCTCATTTCCCTGACTTTTTTATCCCCTTTCACATCTTAACTAATTTGTTCCATTATCCTGGTTTCAGAAAATGCATAAAATCTTTATCAATTTCATTTGGTCTAATAAACATCCTTGATTTGCATACTACAAGTTGGCTGCCCCAAAAACTGATGGGGGACTGCGGATTCCTCACCTGGCAATCTATCACTGGGCTAGTCATCTTGCTAAATACCTGAAATGGGTAAGTCCGGGCCCCAAGAACTTGAGACCGGTCTGGCTCAACATCAAATTAGACTTTATCCAGGCTATGAACATGGACCCCTTGACCATGCTTTGTGTTAAGCTGTCTCTTCTACAAGATGCTAGTAAATGCCCCACCCTTATGACATCATTAAAAGTGCATGTGCAGCTTTGTTCCTTTTTGGGATATAATCCGCACTTGGACCTGTCCCAGTCCATCTGGAATTCCCCGGCCTTTACTATAAATAAACAGAGGATTCCCCATACGTGGTTGCCCCAACTAGGGAAGGGGATAGTATCCACATTTCTGGATGGTATGGGGGCATGGCTCCCTGTTACCAAAATAATCTAAAAATGTGATATCCCAGTTTCTCAACCATTCAGGGTTTTCCAACTAAAACATCTGCTTACCACTGCCCTGGGTAACACCCTTCCCCGCCCAATGGCTTTTACATTGATACCTGAGTTTTCCTCCCTACTTGGATCCTCAAGTGTCATTTCTAAAATATATCAAGTTTTGTATCACTGGTGGTATGGGGTCCCAGTGGCCCCACTAGGTTTTGGGGTTCATTTTTTCCCCAATACACCTTCAATTGGCCGGCTCTTTGGATGTTTTGTCATAAATATGTGTCTCAAGACAGACTACATCTTATGCAATATCACATTTTACACAACATGTATTATACTCCAGTTAAATTGGTGAAAAGGGGCCTTCTCGAATCAGAGAGGTGCACTAGATGTTCCCAGAAAGATGGAACATTTTTTCATATATTCTGGTCATGTCCCAAAATAGTTCCATTGTGGGATTTAATTAAAGCTAACCTGGACCCATATTGGGTTTGCAGGACTGCTTCACACCTGATATTTGCCTCCTTTGAGACTTGTCTTCCATTAAGGTCAAAGCTCGGAGATTTCACATATCTATGATTGCACAATCTGTCGAAAAAATCATACTTAAGCATTGGAAGGATGGGATTTGCCCAACATACCAGGAATGGATTCAGGAAATCCTTGCGAACCTTCGCACAGAGAAAGTTATAGCAAGCCTCCACAATAGGTTGCAAAGGTACAGTTGTATCTGGGATCCCCTTTACACCTTAATCATGATTGCTATTGTTTAATGAGTAGCTGGTAATCTGTTGTCTCAGCATACATAAGGTTACAGTTATAGGATATTTAACTACAACATTCTAGTGAGCTGCTGTACCGGGGGAAGAGGGGTAGGGGGTTGGGGGGTGGGGGCAGAGATGGTAATGTATTACGAGCATGTTGTATATGTTATAATTACTGCCTCCTGTATTGTGGAAAATTCTATTAATAAAGTTTGAATTGGAAAAAAAAAGAAGGGTACTGATTGAATGGCTAGAGTAGGAGTATGAGATGGATCATATGGAAGTGCAGATGACTGAGCTGGAGTAGTGGTCAGAGATAGGGTACAAGGCTCAAAAGAGCCACAGCAAGCAGTATGAAGCCCTGAGCCTGCAAGGCGAAGATGAAAAGGCAGCCATCCAACATGGGAAGGCAGTCTGAAGTGGATCCTGAGGAACTGATGGAATAATCTGGGGAAGCCAAGGGTTGGGCAAAACTGGATGATATCCAGAGAAGGAAGGTACATGACCAGGCAACTCCATAGTGAACAGCAGTGAAATGCAGAAAAGGTGAAGCAAGGCATCGGAGAAAGATACACAGAAGGCCAAGAAGCCAAGCACCATGAGCAACTGAGGTGAGAGATACAGGAGTCCCACATCTGACGAAGGCTGGAAATGACTAGAGAAAAGGATGGAAGGAACTGGAGTGATGAAGAATGAGGTTCCTAAATCTGCAAAAGAAAACAAGTTTGTACAGTAGCCGGATGGGGGACCTGCAGCAAAGAAGTCCATGAGGCAGTCGACCTGGATTGAGAGAGAGACTGAACAAGCCAGGGGCTCCATATCATGAGGGAAAGGAGGCCAAAGAGGTTAGAGAATGAAGGTCCATGGAAGAGCTGGATGACGAGTGGAGTCATTTGAAGCAGAGGGGTCCTGTGATAGAAGGGAAGTGGAAAACTGGCAGAGTGGAGGCAAACAAGTCGATGAGATCCTGGTTCCATGGTCAAAATTGCAGATAGAGCTGAGAGGTGGAATATAGGTGGATTGGAAAGGCCACATTCCCGAAGGAAAGCGGCGACCTGCATCGGGTAGAGGAAGCAGACAGTGGACACAGTGATGTGAGCTCAGGCTAAGGACCAGGCAAGACAGTGTGGTGAGTCTGGAAGAATGGCTGTGGGCATGGAGAAATGGAGACCGCTAGCAGTAGAAGGTCCAGGTCCAGAAGGATTGTGGCATCGAATAGCAGGTGGAGAAGGAACATGTGAGAAGCAGCAGGATGGAAGGTAATGCATCCAGGCAGGACATTCAAAGCAAGATGATCCTGACTGGATGTGGCTCTCAAAGGTAGGATGATGAGAGTCTATGGTGAAGAAGGTCCATTCTTGAATGGAAGGGGTGATCCGCACTGGGTTTAGGATGCAAATGGCAGAACAGTTGATGTAAGAGTTAGGCTCCCAGCCATGGCAGTCAGCGAATAGGACCATGAATCAAGGCTGCAGACAAGGTAAGATGGAGAAGATGACAGGAAAAGTCATGTTCCTGGAGGGAACTAGGATCCGGGCAATACGCTGAGAACACAGACATTGAAGCAGTGGACTATAGACCCAGGTAGCTGTCAGGGATGGCAGAGATGGATGATGGTGACTTGAGGCAGCCAGGCATAGTTGGAATGATGAGGGTATGTGGAGTGTAAGAGTTCCATTCCCGAAGGGAAGCAGCAACAGGTATGAGGTAGAGAAGTCATGGTATGACTCAGTAGATTGCAGACATGGCTCCCATCCCTGGTAGATGGGGTGAGACAACCTTCACTCGATGCTGCCAAGCAGAGTTAGGGATGGAGAATGCCATTGGTGGGGATACGGAGACAATAAATGCAATAGAATCTCATCCCTGGTAGCTAGGGGAAGCCTACCTTCACTCAGCACCTCAAAAGATGCGAGCTAGGGATGGAGTCTGGAGTACTGCTGGTATGGGTTGGCAGAAAGCAGGTGCAGAGGGTGAGTAGATGAGGAATGGCAGGCGCACAGGAGGATGGATGATACGCAGACATAGTAGGACAGACGAAGGATTATGGGATGTAGGACAGGCAATCAGAGGAAGGTAGAAATGAGGGGCTGCTAGAGTCCGATGCTGGCACAAGTAAATCGAAGATGGGGAACAAGGCAACTACATGAAGAATGGCAGCTAAGTGCAGAGGCCACAGTCTAGAAATGCAATGACAGGGATATCAACGTTGAGGCTGAGTGACTCCTCCCCGCTGTGGCTTACCTGTGATACAAGCTCTTTGAAATGAAATCTGAGGCCAGTATGGCTGTGCAAATGAGGATGGCAGACAGTCATATTGACAAGTGGGGACAGACAGGGAGCAGAAAGGGTTGGAACTCAGATGGAGAACAGAGAACTGAGGAAGGAGAAAGGAAGGGGCAGCATAGTTGTGCAAAACATGTAAGTATACTGTTATTTTAAATTATGTGGATGGCAACAACGGTAGTCTCCATAGGTGCTGTATAACTGACACGGAGCAGTGCAAGCAGTATTGGAATGGACAACCAAGTGGTTAGAAGTAAAGTGGAAACAATTAAATGTGCAGAGAAAAAGAAATATGGTTTGGAAACTGCAGTCCCACTTACAATGCTGTGTCTGAGAGTGCTGAAAAGCAATGAAGGGTACTAAGGCTATTATGACAACATTTTGGGAATAACCTTGCACAGTACATCAAAGACTCCTGGGGATGCTGAGAGTTAGTGAAAGTGGGAGAGTGTTGTTTCATTGGTGTGTATGCTGAGAGGTAGCTAGTGAATCGGAATTTGCATGGAGGTACAGAGCTCTGACGAGTGCCTGAGGAAAGTAGGAGCTCTCGTGCTGCTTACTGTATACAAGGAAGGAAATACTCATGTCTGGTGGAATAAGTGACCCCCACCAGCTATGCTGTGCAAGAAATCCCCTGCATGCAGCTTACTGAAGATGCCCAGGATGTGCTGAGGGGTATGGACAGGAAGCAGTGTGCTTCTTGAGGGAGATGGGAGCAAGGCCTGAGCAGAGAATGGATAAGGCATTGGGGAAGGTTGTAGAGGCACCAGGAGGTGCAGGATGCAGGTGTCCCAAAGGAGTGTAGTCCACTGAAGCCAAAAGAAATGGCATCCGAAACTAGGTCCATATCCGTCGAGTTGTGTAGAAAGGGAGAGGAGGAGACAGAGAGTGGACGGAGAAGCCCCCAGAATAGACAAACATGGAGAAGCATTCAAACACAATCGGGAAATGGTGGTGAGTGGGGGAAGGGAATAGGGTGGCAGCTGGAGTGGCCAGGGAGCAGAGGACCAAACAGGAAGCAGGAGCAAAAAGGGGAGGCAAGGATTACAAACAGGAAGAAACAGTAAAATGCAAAGGAGGGAAGGGGAGACCTACAGGGGAAGGGAGAACAAGGACAAGACAAGCAGGGAGGGTGAAAGGAGAAAATGGACAGCCACACAAGCCATGCAGGATGCTCAGGGACAAAAACATTCCTTAAGCAATGGAGGTGCGGTTAGCATAGGGCTTAAGTAGAAGTTGTGGGAGGAGCTATTCCCCACATTGAACCACATGCACAGCCCTTCCAGAGAGAAAGAAAGAGATAGTGACACCCAAGCAAAGATGCAAGGCACTCTTCACTGCCAATGCAACAGAGCCATACAGAGGGAGACCAGCCTTCAGAGGTCTTCAAAATCTCGTGTAACCTCAGGATATCAGGCTTGCAACAATACAGATAGCAAGATAGCTAGGGAGTTAGGATAAAGTCTTGGGCAGGACTGCGTCAATGTAATCGATAGGCCCAGGCACAAGACTGGCAGAGGCCATTGGGTTTACAAATATGTTTTGTATGACAATTATTTTTGTGCATGCCAACATGCCCTAACACTGCTAGCGAATGACCAGCTGATGTGGTACCCAGTGAAATTATATGGAAAGCTTTCCCATAATCCTCTGGAGGGGTACTGTCAGTTGCAACCACACAAAGAGGACCTGACGATTTTCGGGGCAGCTCAGGGGATACTAAACACACTGCGCCACACTTGTGCTGAATTTAGGGAGTGGGCCTGCAGACTACTCACAAAGAAGCTGTATCATCACTGGCATCGCACTAGGCCTGCAGCTTGCTATGCGCATGGCTCTGCAAAGTCATCAATATTTTTGCTTATTTTGAGAAAGGTGTGTCATCGAGTCAGGCAGGCAGGCTCGCTCTCAGCCCTGTCCCCACTTCTCTTGTCTGGTGTCCACATCCCCTGACCCTCCAGGCTAAGTCCGCCTAATTTATTTATTTTGAAAAGTTTTACCAGGAAAGGCATACTGAGCTACAAAAGATTGTTTACAGATGTATCCTGAGGGAAAGGGAATAGGGGATACAATATTGAAATACAGAAACATGTAACAGTACAGATAGTGTCAGGTCTGTACAAAATAAATTAGGGCATACATCATTTTGTGGGAAAGGGAAGTGGGGATACAATACTGAAATATTGACACAAGTAAAAAGTATACATAGAGTCAGGTAAGTACAAAATACATTAAGTCATACATCATTTTCTGGGACAGACAGGTAGGAATTGCAATTGTGTAGCTATATACTTATATTCAATTATACATATATACACATAAGTTCATATCTTTCATTTACACTTGCACCTGCACGTATTAGTGCTCTGATAAATAATTAGTAGACATAAGCACTAGGCCTTTAACAATAAGATAATTGCTTATGCCATTTGGCGGTAGAAAGTGAGGACTTTGTCTGGATAGAGGAAGGAGAAGATGGGTGGATGGCCTGGTGGGCCTATAACCTTCTGGGTTGCTGACTCCGCAAGGGGATTGGGGACTGATAACAGGACGAGTGGAAGATAGCCAAGATTGGCACCTAGGAGGTAGGAGAGGCTAAGTATAGGAAAGGGGAAGATAGGTGGATAGCCTCATGGGCCTATACCTTTCTGGGATGCAAACCCTGCAAGGGGAATGTGGGGGCAATAAGGGAATGAGTAGAGGGACAGGCAAGATTGGCACCTAAGAGATTGGAGAGGTTAAGTATAGGAAAAGGTGTCGGGTGTAGGGATCAAGTCAGAGAGGGAGGGAAGAGTAAGAGGAGAAGGGGAGGTGAAGGGGGAGGCAGGCTATACTCACATGGGTGGAACCCCAGGGGTGAGAACGCAACTCGGTGTAGGCCCAGCTAGAACTAAAGGCAGTGCCATGCCTGGGGAAGGGTGGAAGGGAGTTGTGCAGTGGAGGGATCTAAAGGAAGGGGCAGGGAGGATTACAGAAGGGGCAGGGAGGATTAAGAAGTGGGGCAGGTCAGGTGCAATTGCAGGAAGGGGAGATGTAGTGCCGGAGGAGGTGAGATAGTGAGCAGGTGGACAAGGCAGAGCAGATATCTACTGGGAGGGAGTTCCAAATGTTTGGGAAGTGGTAGTTGAATGCTGCTCTCCCTGAAGTGGAAGACAGGGAAGGGAGGGGGAGGGTCCTAATGAGGGAGCTGCAGAGGGAGTATTGAGGGGTAGGAGTAATGGAGAGGAGGGATTGAAGGTAAGGTGGCAGGGAGCCAGGTCACAACTTCCCAATTAGAGAGGCTCTATGGGCAAGGCATCTGGCCCCGAGTGAAGGGAAGGAGAGAGCAGTGTAGAGGTCGCAGTGGTGTGTGTGTGTGGTGGACAGGAAAGAGCAAAGCAGCAAAAGGAGTTGAATAGTGTCCAGTGTGGCAAGGGTGGATTTGGGGGCTATGCTATAGACTATGTCTATAAAGTCAGAGATTGGGAGAATCATCTTCTGGACAATCTCCTGGTGGGCCAGTGGGGGGAGGGAGCTGTGGTATCTATACAGAGCTCCAAATTTGGGTAGTAACTTTTTGTGGATAGCATCCACATGGCCAGCAAAGCTGAGATTTCTGTCGAGCCAGAGCCCGAGGTATTTGAAGGAAGAGACATCCTCTAATATGGAGCTGTCAAGGGTATGGAAGGTAGGGGTGGCAGTAAGGCTGGCTAGCTAAATTTCCTCCAGTGGCAAGAACAGAGGTGGGAGGGCCACCCTCTCCCAGGGACACACATCCAAAATTGTGCACAGGCCCAGGCCCAGAGAGAGTGGTTGGGGCTTCATGCAGCTCTTTTCTGTTTTCTTCCCTTTCCCCTCACAGTGGTGGCACATAGGTGCATGTGTGTTGAGGCATGCACATGCCATGCAGCCACTGCTCCTTCCTTTGAGTGACTTGCACCTACACTATCATTGGCATCCACCCCATGGCAGGCAGAGGCTGAGATGGCTGGCTACCTCTCCCTGGTAGACAAGAGCAGTCCATGGGATGCTCAATATATTCCCCCACTAGTCAACCCCAAGTGGCCAGAATCTGTTCCCAAACCTGGGTTGCTGGCATGTAGCAGGTGAGGCATAAGCACCTTAGCCCTCTGCCCCACTGGGCTGGCTTGTATGATCAGCTTAACCAGACAAATCCCTCAAGCAGACATGACTGTCACTGGCTTTCTTTGTTGAACAGTCTCTGAGTACCTCCTAGCTCCCCTCACACAGTCAAGCAGTGCCTACCACTCCATTCAACAGTAGTACTTACCTTTTCAGTTCCTAAGATGAAGTGTGAATTTGGTAGAAAGGCATTTGCATTCTCCTGTCTCTGATCACAGTGTTGTTGCCTCATCTTTCAATTCCTTTTTCACCTCCTGCATCTATTCCCTCTTGTCTTCCTCCTCAACCTCTCCCCGTCCCTCTTCTTCTCTATTCTCTCACTCTCACCATGTACTTGTCCTACTGCCCACCTTTCTCCTTTTTTCATTCTCACCCACTATCCCTGCTGCTGCTGCTGTTAAGGCACTCTTGATCCTAAACCCACACAGGAGTGGGAGTCCTGGTGTCCTTGAATGAAAACTCCTGTATCTCTTTGCTAATGCCAGTGCCCTCTCTATTTCCTATCTCCTCAGCCTCTCTTTTTCTTTAACCTGTGTCCTTACTCTTGGAAGTTGGTTACTGTCATTCCACTTCCTAAAGGGGGTGACTTATCATCACTCTGTAAATTCCATTAAATTTTTTTCCTCCCCACACTGGCTAAACTCCACGAACATTCTGATCTCTCCCAACTCTCCCTTTTCTTGACTCAACCTCTTAATTTACTCCTTTCCAGTATGACTTTTGAACGTCCCACTCCATTTCCTCCTCTTTTTCCTCCAGCTCACTGATGCTATCCTCTCTGGCATGGATTGGGACCTTGTCACCTCTGCCATCTTTGTTGATTTAGCCAAAGCTTTCCACACTATTGCCCACTTTATTCTCCTGGACAAGCTTAAGGCAGTTGGACTCTCTCACTCCTCAGTTGAGTGATTCCACTCCTACAGTACCTTGAGGGCAGACTGCAAGCTGTCCATATTGGAGACTTCCCCTCCCCTACTCCCAGTTAGCTCAGGTTTCCCCTCAAGCATCTGTCCTTGGTCCAGTTCTTTTCTCCATTTTCCTAAATGTGGGTTCTAGCCCCACACCAGGCAGTTGGGGTAATTCCCAAGACTGACACTGTAGTGCATCATGAAGGGGATGCTGCTCTCCTGAGGTCCCATCTTTTAGATGAGACATTAAACCAAGGTCCTGTCTGCCTGTTCTGGTGGTTGCTCAGGTGAACATTAAAGATCCCATGGCACTTCTCAAAATGAGTAGGGAAATTTCCTGGTGTCCTGGCCAAATTTCCCCCATTCACTAAAATACCACCAACAGCTTAATCTGGTTTAGTTTCAGTTGGTTGCCATCTGTATCCCCCCCCCGGTCACCCCATAAAAAGCGACTTCTAGTCTCAGTGGGCTTACCTAGTCAACCAAATTCAATAAATAACTACGTATCTCCCCACTGCCTGCTCCTCTGAATCCATTCATATGCATCCAGATGATACAGTACTCTTTACTTCTGGCTTCTCTGCCCCTGACCTCATGAACCAGTTCTAACTAGCACTGGCTCTGAGAAAATCAGTTATCCCTCAAGGCAAAGAAAATGGTCTTTATAACATTTGGCACCAGGCAGAGGCTTGCTAATGTCTCCCCCTTTCTTCCTTTAATACACTTGATGGAGCAGGATTAAAGATGTCTCCTTCTGTAAGTGCCTTGGGGTCTGTCTGGATCACCACCATGATTTTTCTGTTCATGTGGATGCAATCCACAAGATGATCCACCCCAATCTTGGAGCACTTTACAGGAATAAGAGAAGCATTCTGCTTCTAGTATGCAGAGAAATCCTCACTAAGAGGAATCTCCCAATTTTTTTCTATGGTGACAATATTTACAGTGCTGCCTCAGAGTTCACTTTAGTTAGACCGGATCCCCTCTTTCACTTCTTCTGTTGATCTGCCCTTGAAAACTCCTGTGTACTCACCACTGTTCTTTGCATGCCTCTTTCTTCCTCCCTCCCCTCTCTTTATGGCAGGCATTTTACCCACTGTGCCTCCATTATCTACAAAGTTTGGTCTTGCTCCCTCCTTGCGTGTCTTGTCTCTCACCTCTTTTCCCCCTTTCTACCTCTTACTCCCTTCACAATCCTTGCTTTCACTCTTTTGCTCTCCTACCAATGAAATCTACTGCTGACCAACCTATCTCCTCGTTACATTTCCCTAAACTATAGACCTTTCTCTCTCTCCCTTTCCCACTTTCCATTTGCTTCACTCCTTCCCATCTCCACCTGAAATCTCTCCTCCTTGATTTCTCCATTCATTCCTGAAGTTGTTTCTGATATTGGAGTGGACTTCAGTTGGGTGCCCTCAACCCTACTCTGACACTAGAACAGACCCTTTTACCCAGTCCTCAGTCACTACTCCATGTTGCTCATAGTATTGTTTTGTTGCTCACTGTTTGGTGTCCATTTACTTCTTTCACAATTTACTGTACTTCAATTTTATTCTTGAAGTGTCTTGTAATTTATTTTGTTATACTTATTTCCATATTGTTGTATTATTTTTGTATATTGTACTTTGTGTCGGTTATGTTCTATACTCTTCCCCCTCACCCCAGAACACATCTGGAAATGAGATATTACCAGCTCCTTATGACTTTCCTGATAATATCTTTGAAGTAAATACCATATATACTCACGGATAAGCCAATCCACATATAAGCTGACCCCCCCAAACCCACCATGCAGTATTTTAAAAATTGCATTGACCCGTGTATAAGCCAGATGATTATTGAAATTGAAGATACCAGTAGCTGTGGACTGTAAAACTGCATGGACAGCACTGTGCATGTGTTTGTTAGGGAGCATTACTGTGCTGAGATTCACAATTTACCTTAAAAAGCTTTATCGATAACCAGGATGTAAATCGAATTGCCGACGTGGTCCCGACTACTGAATCCCATCAATGAGTATGGTCCTTAGTAAGGGACTCCTTATCCACCCATAGGAGTAACAGAGTGAGAAAGTATAAAGTAAACATAAGAGCATGAAGATAGGAAAACAATGGGCTTCTGCTGAGATTTTCATCATGGCAAAAGTAAGGTGTGGGCTAACTACAAGAGAAACTGTAGTAGTAGTAGTAGTGTGATACTGTGAGAATATTTACAGGAGAGGAGAGGGAGGGAGGGTTGGCAGAGCCGTGATCTGAAGTCAGTGGCACTGAATCTATGCGGTTTATTGCTGTGTCCCACCTGTTCTCTGTCTATGCTTACTAAGTACATGGAACTCGCCGGAGAAGAAGCAGCAGAAACTGGTGTAGATCATGTTGCTGGCTGTATAGACCCTTCTATTCTGAGTCCTGTTGCACTCGTCCATCTTCCCCAACCAGGTGACATGGATTTATTTTGCTTTAATAACTGACTTGCGTATAAGCCGAGACAGCCAAATCTGAAATGCTAATTTGGTGCAAAAATCTCGGCTTATACGTGAGTATATACGGAGGATACTTCTGGTTATACAGTAGGGTTTATCCACTGGTGTAAGTGGAAGCTGAGTCAGACATTGCTGTCACTGTAAGGAAACACTGCTGTAACTGCAAGGAGACACTGCTGTAACTGACAGGTCAGGAGAAGAAATTGCTGTTATTGGGAGCAGACACTACAATACCTGAGACACTGGCATAACTGGTAGGAGTCAGTAGCACAACTGGGAAGATACACTGGTGTAACTAGATAGAGACACTTGCAATTATAAGATGACACTGCTGAAACTTGTTGAAGATACTGATCCAACAAAGAAAAACACTGTTGTAACTGTAAGGAGACACTGCTATAACTGGGAAAGACACTGCTATAACTGGGAGAAGACACTTCTGTAACTAGAAAGAGACATTTCTGTAACCTTAAGGAGACATTACTGTAGGTGAGAAACTGGCATAACTGGAAGCAAACACAGTGCAGTAACTGAGAAGAGACATTGTTATAAGAGGACAAATTGGTATAACTGGGAGGTAATCAGCCAATGCTGTACTGTAACTGGGGAAACACTGCTATAAATAGGATGAGACACTGGTGTAACTGAGGCACTAGTATAACTGGAAGGAGACACTGACATACCTGGGATGAAACAATTGGTGTAACTGAGAGAAGACACTTGTAACTCCCATAGTAGGGTTCTTGCTAGTGTTCAGAAGACTCCCTGTGGTTGGGCCTGACCTCGGCATGGCACATGAAGAGGGGCTATGCCATTTTCGGGAATGGCATAAAGGAGACCAGGATGTGAGACAAGAAAAGGGTTCATCAAGATTCCTACAGGGTTTAAAACTGCCCACATTTCTGTATGTGAGTGGTCAGGAGAACTTGTCAGGTTGAGGGGGTATGAGAATTGATCTTGAGTCTGAGGTGTGGCACTGATCTGTCACTGTGTCTGGTCCACTTGAAGCTAAGCTAAAAGGTCAGTGACTTCAGTCTTGTTCTTGGGACCAGGGGGAGAATAAAATAATGAGAGATCTCCTCTTGTACAAGATTTTGGTTTCCAGAAATAAATATGCCATTTGAGGTTAAAGCAGGGAACTGGGGAGTGAATACAAGTCATACCCAACCCTCAGATTTGTCTACCAGGTAAGCTGCCAGGGTGAGACCATGTTCAGGCAGTAACCACCCGGGGGGGAAGGAAAGAGTGCCCCAGTAGGGAATGAAGAGCTAGCAGGTGCAATTGATACCACTTTAAAGTACTTTGAAACAAGAAGGGTGTTCATTCCCATGCCCGTCTGAGGGGAAACAGGGATATCTGGTGGGTATGTATGAGCAGTACCAATGAGAAGGGGGCAAGGAAGGGCTAGATGATGATTACCCTTCCTTTAAACTAAGTATTTTAATCCCTGACCCAAGAACTGAGTTAACAAGATGCTCAAGGTGTGTTTGATGTTCGAAGCCCATCATTGACTCCTGCTGTGTGCTATCGCATCTTAAGAGCAGTGATGAACTTCTAAGACCAACTTGGTTTACAACCTCTCTTAAATAGATAGTGTATCAAAATGTTTATATTCTGTCACTTTCATACACTGCTGGTGTATTAAGAAGATTAGTATTGGTTATTATTTTTTTGATGATTATGAACATTTAGTGGACTAGCTTATTGATACTGTCTCAAATCCATGTTTTTGTTCATATCTGTTGCCATACAGCAGTGTATGGCATGCCAATGATGTGTTGGGGGAATGCTGTCAGTCATCCACTCCTATCACCAGCTGCGCTGCTGTCATACTCTTGCCACAAACTGAAACTGATTTTTCCTTGTGTCAGACAGAAGCATGAAAAAGCTGTCATTCTTTCAGTTTTATACAAACAGAAAAAAATGGGCACTCACAACCTCAAAAATATAAGAAAGACACATGAAGTGCCCACGACAGGACAGGGTCCTTTATCACATCAGGCAGGCATTTTATGTGCTTTTCTGTTTTTATGTCATGTAAATAAACACTGCTATTTTTTGGATTACAAGTGGTGTCCTGTCCTTCTTATTTTTTGAGGTGGTGAGTGCCCACTTTTTTCTGTTTGTATAGTGGAGTTTGCCTCTAAAGGGCAGACCAGGTTGTCCTGGTGACCACCCAAGAAGAGCCAAAATGAAGGAAATAAAAGAAAAAGGGAGGAGCTAAGGGGGGGTGACTCAGAAAGAAGAGAAGAAGGGGGTGAGAGGAGAGGGACAAGGAGGTGACATCACTAAGGGGTGGAGTTATCAAGGGGTCAGGAGTAGCAAGCAATTGGCTAGATAGGCAGGAAAAGGAGGGGCTATGCTGGCCTTTTAAGGGGCCACAAGGAAGGAAGAGCCCTTTTTTAGCTTGCTACTCTCCAGTTGTTAAAAAAGCTGGGAGCAGCACATCAGATCAGCAATTTATTCTAAATTAATGTAGCCTACCCCGTACCAAAACCAGGTGCTACTGCTGGCTTATGATAACTAACGAAAGCTGGGACTATAAAAAAAACACAAAGAAAAACAGGATTTAAAACACAACGTGGGGCCAGAGGTGAAAAAGCTGGTGCTGGGAGAACAAGGGAATTTCTCTGGAATGCCACGAGGCAGGTACGCTGGAATGTGAGAGTTTCTTACTTGAGGGTAACATGGGGAAACTTGCAGGGGGAGAGAGAGAAATGCAGAATCCAGTAGGTTAAATTCACTGTGGGTTGTTGTGTTCTGGGTCTTTGTTAATTTCTGGCTGTTCTGCTTGTTGTGATTTGTGGCTGGTAAGAGAGTTTGAATTCACTGGGTACTTTTTATAAGCAGAGGTTTAATTCAGCCTGTTTTCTGGTCGTTTGTGATTTGTGCCTGGCAGGAGAGCAGCTCGCCCTAGCAGCAGGAGGCCTAAGTGCAGGGGGCTGGGATAATGCTACCCCTTCAGGTTAGAGCCTCCATTTTTGGTTCTGCCCCCTCAGGTATGGCTCTGTTCTGTTCCTGGTTTCAGTGGGGGGTTTAATGAAGCTGAGAAAGGAGCATTTTTGCCCACGTTTGGAGATACGACACAAAGCGACTAAGGGCTGCAGCAGGCGAGGCAGAGCTTTAAAAAAGAAAGGGCTAAAAGATTTCTTGAAATTGGGGGGTCAGGGATTACTGGTTGTGTTCTTGCATCTGCCAGAGAGCATTATGTACGATAAGGGGACTTTTGCCTGGTCAGAGGACGTGGGAGAGAAGGGTTTAGCCTACAGTTGAATGGGGGGCTGGGAATGAGCCATGTGTGGGGGCCTAGTTGACAGTGTTTATTACAGGGCAAAAAGAGAAGGCATCCAGCTATGTTACAGATGCTTTCAAGTTAGCTCAGAGGCTTCCTTGTACATCAGGGGCAGGCACCCAGTTTAAAAAAAAATGCATACAATGCACGCCCATTTTAGCAACTTCCAAACAAAGGCTTTGCCTTTTTTCATGGTGCCACACACATAGCAGGAAGCAGGGGGTTGTAGGGCATGGCGTGGACAGATAGTCCCAGAGGAGAAGCATGAGGGGGTGAATAGGTGGCAATGGAAGTCACACAGCGGTTTTCATTTGGACCCCTCCTTTATTGTACATAGTGGCTCTAGAACATGTTTTCTTTCATTTTGGAAACCCTTTGTTGTACAGTGTTCTTGAAATCAAAAACAAACAAAACACAGCCAACACAAGGAGGTACTGGGAGCTAAAATGACATGACCAGCCAGATGGGGGGGGCTGAAGCTGGAACACAGGGGCAGGCCATGTGGGTGGCTGGCCAGGCCCTAGCTGGAAGGGACTGCACAGTCCGCAGGATGGGGGAGTTGAGAAGGGCGCCAGGTCCAATATAAACTGGTTGATATGAGGTTTTTCGACATCACAAGGAGGACAGAAAGGGTCATGGGAGGAAGCAAGGCCAGAAGGCATATGTGGCCACCATTGTGAATATGGCCACATGTTTGGTGGGCCCAGAGAGGCCCAGAACAAAAGGGGGAAGGACCTGGACAAACAATACTATTCAGACTAGCGAACAGTATGCAATGTGCATAATGAATAGGATGGAAGCATATATAAAAAATAAAAAAGAGAGAAAAACCCACACAGCTGAGAAGTAGGCCACATGGCCTGCCTCAGGGGGGCCTGTTTCATGAACAAAGGAGGGGTGTCGGCACGCCGAACCAGAAAGGGGCACACACTGGGGGCCCACAGACAATGACAAAAGAGAAAGGAGCCATTACGAACACAGAGGAGGGGACCAAGGCACTGGGCCCAAAAGACAGGAGCAGGGGACAGTTTCCAGGGCACCCACAGTCAATGACAGATTGTATCCCTGTTATATTAAAGTGTGCACTTTCTTTAAGAGCATTTTGTTAGCAGTAGGAACAGGAGGAAGAGCAGAGGAAGATGGCACTGAAAAAGGTCAAGTCAACTAAGGAAGATGCTTACAAGGCCATCATTGAGTTGGCAGAAAGGGCCAGTAAGGTATGGGAGCTGGTAGAGGACATGGATGCACAGGGCTCGAAGGGAATGTGAAAATGGGGCACTGGGGGGACAGCGGCAGGGGGCTTAGGCCAGCCAGATTGCCTAGTCCAAAAAGGCCACCACTCAGACGAGTGAGCCTGGAAGTGCCAGAGCCAAGGGCCCCAAGCCCCATGCCAGCCGCCCCTCCAGCCCCTGAGATCCTGATTCCAGTGCCCATCCCAATCACCCCATCACTGCCCGACATGCCGGGATCGGAGCCAGAAACACCAAATCCAGCAGGAGGACAGTCCCTAGGGGCAAGTGGAATGATACTGAGCCCAACACCAGGTAATGTGGGAGGTAATGTGAGCAGTAGCATAAAAGAATACATAGAACAAGTGATTACGGCTATGGGACAAGATGGGCTTGGGCAGCTGAAAAAAGCCTAGGTGAAGTCAAGACTGGGGGTGAAGGAGTGGGGACTGGGAGCATGTCAGATGCTGGAATGCTATCAGGGGTGTCCCGGGACATAGGTTCACCATGGAAGAGAATAGAAGAACATGCCCCCATAGTGACAAAAGAAAAGATATGGAAGAGAGGTTACATAGATGTTTTCACCCTCATAAGCAGAGAGGCAGTGTTGAAATACGATGAGAAGGAGAGCATTGGAAAAGCAGAAATGGCTGCAGCAGTTGTCCTCCTCGGGAAGAAGAAGGAGGAGGACAAATTCACCAAAGGCAAGACATGGGACAGATGGTCCATGGGCTTCGCCACATATGCAGCCATAGTGTTAGAGAAGAAGCCCGAACTGGAAATTCCCTTGATAACTTATTAGCTCGTAATACGGAGGGCAAAGGCTGAAGGAGAGGTGGGGTGGATATATTACGATGAATTTTTCAGACAACGAATGGCCACCTACGGAGACGTTAGGTGGGATACCAAACAGCTGGATCTATGGACAGACTACGTCACATACCAGTCCACACCAGATGGGGAAGCTAAGAGGACCCCACTGATACAGAAGTGCTGCTGGGGCTACAATCAAGCCTTTTGGTCCTGGCCGCAGTGTAGATTCCTCCATGCATGCTCGAAATGTGGGGAAATCCACCCAGCATCCAGATGCAGGACAAACTGGTTGGCTGGGGGACAAACCAATGGGGTACTGGCCATCATCAGCCTGCCCTTTCAGGGGGACCAAGGAGGGTTCTGGGGTCAGCCAAGAACTAGGGGTTTACGGGAGAGTGGGGGTTTTGGAAGGGGGATCAAGCATTTAGGAAAAGCCTAGCAGGAAGGGGGGGAAGGGTCAGATATTTAACATGGCAACTTGGATACTGATCAGTGCCAAGAATTGGGAAATAGCATTACAAGGACACACTGACCAAATAGCAGTACAGAAACTGATGAAAGGGTTTAAGTAGGGTTTCAGCCTGCATTGTCAGGGCCCCAGGGCATGACAGGACAGCAAAAATTTAGAGTCAGTGAAGTGGAAGAAAGAGATCTTGAGGAGGAAACTGCAAAAACTGAAGGAAGAGTGGGCCCGGTGGCACTGAGGGTTGAGGCGCTGGATGCCACACCTCGCTCCATGCTGGTGACCCGGGTTCGGGAAACAAAACCGGGTCATCAGGGGTCGGCAGGGAAGGACTAGGATTGAGCATCCGATGACAGCACTCCTAGTCCTGGGGAAAGGGTGGGTGCATGTTGCGCTCTGGCAGTCCCTGGAGATGCCCAGAGGAACTAAAACTGCATGGGTGCTCAGTGGGGGGGAGCTGGGCAGACGTTTGCATGTAGTGCGTGGACATCATTGCATGTCCGTTCTCCCATTGGGAGAAAAAGGGGAACGCAGCATGGTCCATGGCAGTACATGCCTCGCTTCACCGGCCGACGATGCCTGAATTAGGCATGTGCCAGTAGTTGATCCTTGCAAGGCACGGGGGCTGAAGGGGGAGCCCCTCTTGATGGTCGCAGCTGAATATGCCAGCTGGGCACATTGGCTTCGAGGTCAGAGGTGAAGGTAAGAGCGGTGGCTGGATGAATAGCAGGACTGTGGCTGCAAGGAGGAAAAATAGAGTAGTGATGGAAAAAAAAAAAGAAGGAAGCAGGGAGGCTAGAGCGCCCATTTCAGGTATCCCCATTTGATAATCTGAGAATATCCCCCTTAGGTTTAGTGCCCAAGAAACAACACAGGGAATTTAGGGTGATACACCATCTATCATTACCAGAGGGAGAGTCAGTGAACAATTACATTGATGAAAGGCACTCCAAAGTGGCTTATGCCACACTGGAGGAAGCAGTGGAAATCATTAAGGCAACCCCACATGCATGGCTACTGAAGACCAACACAGAGGCTGCCTTCAGGCTCCTTCCAGTGTGCCCTTTGGATTGGGATTTGTTGGGCTTTAAGCTAGATGGGGAATATTACTTTGACAAAGTCATGCCCATGGGTTGCTCCACAGCCTGCGCCTCTTTCGAACTCTTTAGTACATGCCTACAGGGGATATTTCAAAGACAATCAGGGTTTAGGACTTTGATCCACTACCTGGACACTTTCTTACTGATTGCGAGTGGGAGGGAACAGACCGAGGAGATGCTAAAGAGCTTTCAGACACTATGCAGAGACCTGGGGGTACCATTGGCACCAGACAAGACAGGTACCTAGCAGGACCATGGAGTTCCTGGGCATAGAGATCAATGCACAAAAAGAGGTCTTTAGATTGCCGGAAGGCAAGCTAAATAAGTTGAGGGGGTTCCTGAAGGACCATAGGCAAGGAAGAAGAAAGCAACTGAGGCAGGTTGAACAACTGATATGGCACCTTAATTTTGTGTGCCAGGCCATCAGTCTGGGGAGAGCATTCACCAGGCGAATAGCACAAGCCACATGGGGAGAGACTAAGCCGCATCACTGGACAAATATCACAAGGGGCACAAGGGAGGACTTGAAGATATGGGACACATTTCTAGATACATTCAATGGCACATCTTTTTGGCAAGATGACTGGGCCTTTAAAACAGATTTGGAACTGTATACTGATGCCGTGGGAGGGCTAAGGATGGGGATACTATAGAGAAAAATGTTTTTCCACAGCATGGCCACAGAGCTGGATAGATTTAGGTCTGACCAGGGACATCACCCTGCTTGAAGTCATGCCAGTCTGGGCCTGCACGTTAGTGTGGGGACCTGAGCTTCAGAATCAAAAGGTGACTTTTTTGTGTGACAACAGAGTAGTGGTGGATGTCCTCAAAAACAGGAGGGCATCAACCAGGCCAATGCTTCGGGGACTGAGGCAGCTGGTGTTACAAAGGCTGAGGCTTAACATGACATTCAGGGCTAGGCACATAGAGGGGATCAAAAACACTATAGCTGACAGCCTCTCCCATCTGCAGCTGGACAGATTCCAGGCCTCAGCACATAAGGTAGAGGCGCGACAGATGCCAATACCAGAGGTTATATGGGAAGTTGACTGGAGGGAGCTGAGGTCCTGTTTCAGAACTCCTGGTCCACCAGGACGCTCAGACCCTATGAAGGGGCTTGGGGAACATTCCAAAGGTTCAGGGGATTGCACCACATGAAGGTAAGTGAGCAGGTCACAGTCGATCAAGTGGGAAAATACATAGTACACCAATGGAGAAAGGAAATGGCACACACCACCAGGGGAGTCCACCTGGTGGCCATTAGCATAGTTTGTAACCTAAGACAGTGGCAGGACCTAACAAAGTTCATGTTAGTATGGCACATGGTCCACGGTTGGGGAAGGCTTGGGACAAAGGCAAAGGATGAATGGAAACCGGTATCACACAGCATGATGGAAGGTATGGGGCAAGCAGTGGCAGCCATATGCAGCACAGAATTTGAAATATTACTATTTCAAGCAGTATTTACAACAATGTATTATGGAGCACTAAGGTGAGCGAAGCAGTTGGGCACGACAGAGGAAGACTGGGGGGGGCGGTCTGGAACAGGAGGACCTTACCTGGCAGGGAGACGCAATTGACATAAGGATCAGAAAATCAAAGACAGACCAAGAGGGTGAGGGAGCCCAGGTATGGCTAGGCAGACATGAGGAGCTGGCTAGCTGCCCAGTCAGAGCATTGTGGGCCTACTCTGCAGTGCGTCCACCCCAAGCAGGCCAGATTTTTTTTTCACATGGACAGAAAAACAGCCACAGATATCAGGTGACAGTGGTGCTTAACAAATGCATGGCATTCCTGGGGGAAAACCCCTAGTATTTTTCCTCACATTCATTCCAAATTGGACAGGCATCACAGATGGCATCAGCAGGGGGTCTCTTGCACAGGTGCAAGGAGTCAGATGGTGGAAGTCTGACTGTTATAAATGATACATAAGACCATTAAACAAATGAGTAACCACGTTTCCAAATTTCTCTACAGGTTAAGGGAGGATGGGGGTGGGGAGTTTGCAGAGACAAACAAGTCAGGGGGGGATAAAAAAGATAAAATTAGAGGGCAAGAACAGCAAGAATGCCTCATTAATCCCACACACTTTGATCTCTCAGCAGATAAGGGGCTGAGGCTAAAGGTATGGATATGCAGACAGTCTTACAATTATTGGGCAGAAAGGAGAGTGTCCAAAATGGAAGGGGGCAGATAACTATACCAAGACCCCATACAATGCTGCATGACATGGCAGGGCATCACGGGCATGAAATGAGCCAAGCTGCTTCAGACATTGAAAGACATGGGAGAGAGAAGGCCACCACCAGACAAGATTATTATACATTTGGGAGGCAATGACATTGGATCCAGACCATGGCTGGACATTTATTTACAGATTGAGTATGATATGGGCATAATAAAAAATGGTGGCCAAAATTAACCCTTATATGGTCAGACATGGTACCCCACAGGGTATGGGAGGCAGGCACACAGCCACCTTGCAATGGATAGGGTAAGGAGAAAAGTGAACAGAAGGATAGGCATATGGTTCATAACCCACAGGGACAGGGTCATTAGGTGGGGCATAGAAAAGCATGAGAATGAATTCTATAGACCGGACAGGGTACACCTATCAGATATAAGGATCGGGATCTGTTTAATTCAGAGACCATGGAGAATATTGAAGACTGGAGGAAGAGCCTTGGTTAACAAGGAAAAGGTCCTAGTAGAATGGGGGGATGGCCGTCATCCAACACAAGCTGGAGACAGCATAGTGCCGAAAAGATTATAAGAGCTGCCAGGAGGTGAGGGGGGAGAACACACACAAATGGAGAACAAAGAAAAGAGGAGAAGAGATGCGGTAATGGGTGTCACACCGTTACCTCTCAAAAAGCAGGAGAAGGGCCCCGCAGCTTCTACATCTGTGGTGTGTGAAGACAAAGTAAGAGGAATGCATAAGAAATGAATTATCAATGTGTGGAACTTTTGTATAAAATGAAAGGAACATAAGCTGGAAATAACTTACACAAATTGGGAAGGTATTGGAAAAGTTGGGACCAATGATCTTCAAGTTTGTAAATATGATTTTAATGAAATTATGATATCTGGGGCTATATATAAAAAGAATAAAATATTGGCTGATCTGAGCACCCACCACTACTGTGTAGGCCTCTTTCCTGAGAAATCTGGGACAATGCTTTTATTACACTGAGAGCACCTCGTACCAGTGCTCAGTTTCATTTGGTTTGTATTCTTTTAGTTTGTAGTGGGTTGTGGGCTGTTATAAAATTCCTAATCACATTAGGTCCTGCAAAATGAGTACCCATTTAGTTGGCAGAACTGTCATTTAATTCTTAGATTATGGAAATACTGTAACTGCTACTTGTTTAACAGATGTCCTCTGTCAGACTTACTTGGCAGCATTAGTTTTACTTGAAATTTGGCACTCAGAGTATCATGTTTTTTTTCATCTTCTTTCTTTTTTACTTACTCTTTTTGCTTCCTCAATCCATTACCACCCCTCTCTTCAGGGTCCCAATGCACCCATGCTGGCTCCTATTAGCACCCCCCCCTTGGATTCATGAGCCCCCTGATTAGCCCCCGGCTGGGGTGGAGAATCTCCCCTTCTCCCCACACCTCAGGAGGGAGAGTGCACTGGAGCTGTGGTGCCAGGGACCCTTCTACCAGAGTGGTTGTGGAGTTCCTCTTTTTTCCTTGTTCTTCTCCTCCCCCAGACATTCACACAGGGAGGACTAATGAGCCGGAGGCGCATGGAGGTGCACCTCCACTCCAGTCCTCGGCCGACATCTGTCCTTCCCTTAACTCCTGCCTCCTCTGCTGCACCATCACCACCCATGGTCACCCAGGTGGTGGTGGTGGTATTGCTATGAAGAGTGCTGCCCACCCCATCCGGGAGAAGGAGAGCAGCCCATTGGCCACTCAATCCTTCTCCCCCTGGCCAGCCCTCCAATGACCGAGGCTCATTACCAAACCTGGGTAACCGGCATCACGAGCAGTAGCACTACCGCTGCACCTGTGGGCCAGACAGTTTTTTTATTTTCAATTACAACAGCACTATTTTTCTTTATGTTTAATAACCATTCCGAAAAGGTGCGTTATGTTTGGATGCATCAATACATCTGCTAAAGATGTGTCGCTGCATTATTTCCCCTTGTACAAAATGTAAAAAAATTAAAAAATGGATCAATATTGTGAACACAAACTATATGAACATCACTTGGTCAAGGCACTCAGTAATATGCAGTGCTCATTTCTGCCAGGATGACTTTGAATTGTGTTTTTATCCATTTGTTGGTGTTAAACACTATTCCATAGGATACAGGCACAGTCATAACAATAAGCACCATTTGTATGGAAAAATCAAGAAATTTTTTTAAGAACCCAAATCCAGCACTTATCTGATATCATCACGCTTTCAGCTTAGTGATCATCTCATTAAGTAGGCAGATCATTATTTCAGTTCTTTACCTTCGTGGTTTTATATCCATAAAACAAAAAACAAATATTAAAACATAAACAATGCATCTGAATGAGTATTAGAAACCAATTTCATTAAAGAATCGGAAATGACATAACATATGAAAATCATTATAGTGTCTGTGTTTTTTCCCATTTTCATTGAAGGGGGGAGTAAAAAGCTGATGTGTTTTTTCGAGTATTCATCATCCTATCCGACGGAAATTTAACAAGGTGACATCTGAGCTGTATTGTTTCAATTACATTTATTCTCTCAGTGCTATGTCAAAATGAGATGCAATGTGATCTGCTTCAGTGTGTCACCCTCCTGTGTGACACTCTCCCTTGGATTGCCATGCTAGCAGAATAACAGAAATGTGAAGAAAATTAAACATGCAACACTCATGGCACTGCAAGATATATAAGCATTAAACTGCCTTCCATCACTGTGCGCACAACATAAATTATTGTGGTAAGGACTTACTGTTGCATTCTCAGTTTATAGACAATTCCTGTCAGGTGCAGCATTCACTCAGTAGCTGACAGCTTTCCCCTACTATATCAGCTCTGTCCCGTAAGCCCCATGCACACAACACACTTACCTTCACAAAGATCAGCAGAAAGTGCTCTTGAAATTGAAATTACATTCCATGTGAAACACAGCAAGGTAAATTTAAAACTTGCAAAAATACTTAAATTGAGCCTATTTGGCTCTCCAGTCAGTAAAGTTTGGCTAATGCACCTCTGTACACTAGCTCTTTTAAAACAGAGAGAAGTTATGCTGCATGCCATCTGTCAGTTGACTGCATGCCATCATATGAGCAATCACACCTAAGGGCTGTGTACATGAACCATGAATAAACTAGTTCTTTGTTTCATGACAAGTGGAAGATTGTGCATCCTGTTTCTATTTGCCTAATGGGTAGAGCACCAAGTTAATGGTTTTGCTATGGAGGGATGCACTGAAGACTGATGCTGGGGAACTGTTGTTAAACTTAGTACTGAGCCTGCTGCCATAAATGAAGAGAATTACCCAGCCACAGATGAAGCCACAAAGTTTAAACAAGAGAAAACTACCCAAGTGGGACAGCAAAAGCCTAGTACTAGAGTACCAAGTGTACATTTTCTGAGGGACATCAACTTTACATATGCCTACTGTAGAAGAAGTCACCTCAGGTGCAGGTACAGTACCACATGCCGTTTAAACTGAGCTTTAGCAACCATGAGCTCCAGGCCATGTGCACAAAATACAGACTCACTATGACCCCTATAATGCTTATTGTGGTCAGGTTCAGACCATCCATATCAGTAGGAGTTACCTTATTATAACTGGAAATGGACACTGGCATATCTGCTTGGAGACACTGCTGTTACTGAGACACTGGTGAAGCTGATAAATGTGAACAAATGTTAAGCATGATGTTTGGTACCAGGTGATGGTAACATAGTGGCAAAAAATGGGGAGGGGTGGACCTCAAATCTACGTTAATTTTGTGCTTTCTTGCTGTTTTGTGATGTGCAATAACTGTAGTAAAGTGACTAGAAAACATGCAAGATAATGTGAGGCTGTGCATTGGCAAGGCAATGTTAACCTAGACAAAATTCAATGATGTGGGGGTTATGGGATTCATTAAATGTTACATTTGTTTTTGCTGTGGATTTGGGAAATAAAGCAGTAGAACTAGCTTGGCCTACTTAAAATGGAATGGAGTACAGGTGTCAGTAATACAGTGATGGGGGCTGAAGGTACAGTACTTTACATTTTTGCCCTCTCACTAAATGGGTGATGTCTGTAATGTAGAACAAAACAAAAGTAACTTTTGTTTCAAAGCAAAGCAAAAAGTAGCAATTACAAAAGAAATAAATGAGCTCAAATTACCAGCAGTGATAACCAAATTTGTGCATGTGATCCGGCACCGATCAAAATGACAAAAACTGAGCTGAGTACACTGTTTTTATTACAGCATCCAGAGTACTATTGCCCTCTGCTCTGCAGCCCCTCCCTCCACTGGAGCTACAGTGGAAAAGAGTAGCAACAATTGTGTAAAACTAAAATAAACCAAGAGAAAGAATAATAAAAAGCACTGTACACACAAACACAATGACTAAATACTGTACCACAAACCTATGGTTCAGAAGACTAAGTTAAAGGGTTTAAACAAGTAAGACTGCACAATGTCTCTGAATCTTAGAGATGATCTATCTTCTTCAAATTGTCACATTACATCTGAACTCTGAATAGAGGCTGAGGGGTATATATCTCTTCAACACTGTGCCCATGTAGTGTTAATATAATTTTAACCATATAGATCAAATGTATTTAATACATAGCGGGTGCATCACATGGCTTTGGTGTTTCCTGTCCTTCACTTCTCTAATGTTAAAGGTGTGGAATAACTTGTATATGGCGACTGAGTGCCCCTGAAGTAACAAGTGATGCTCCCTCTAATTTTATGTACTGAACGTAAGATCTCCATGATTTTAACCTCCATCCTCTTCGGTTAGGATTTCAATATCACTTCCTGTTTGCAAGAAAAAAACATATGTAGTTTGTAAAGCAGGGTCCCATGTAAGCAGTGGAATAGTTTGCAAATCACTAACAGCTTTTCTGTGGTTCCAGGAATATACTTAATGCACCATCATCATAGGTGTGTAAAAGTCGTTTGGAAGCAGCAGGTTATAGTTCTGATGAAATGCATCCGCTTGATTTAACAAGATTCATTGCAAAAGGTCAAGGACATATGTTCTGTGTAAAATCCCCAGAACTGCAGGTCTGTGCCTCGTTTCTACAGAAATTCACATCAAATGGCAAAATTCTGTTTTTATTTTGATTGTGCAAGGTAGACAAAGTCTATTCCCATCCCAGCTGAATTCTGTAAAAGCAAGATTTTGCAATTCTGCATGGCACCAATTGTGATATTGGGTGTAGGCAAGTAATCTGAATTGAAGTCATGGGGACAGCAACCCTGTTTTCATGCCATTGTGCACAGTTACTAAGAAGAGGAAGAACATTGTACAGATAATATACGACATACCGTACAGGCAGAAATGCATCTGAAACCTTTGTGTTTGCAAAGGTGTCTCTCTGATTTAAGTAGCTGTTTAAAATATAGCGACAGCTATGTTAAATGAAGGCATTTTCATTATATTCTTGGGCTCACCATGATCCAAGCCACCTAAACTATCATAGTATTGGTTCCCACTTCCCCTTGGCTGAGATATAGATGAAGCAGACTGATGAGTCCTGAAAATGACAAAACACATGTCTGTGTCTTCTGTTTTCATCCTTTGCAGATTGTGTTTTGCAGTGTGTGTAAGAGGCCATTTGGTTCCATGCACTTTTGCTTAAAGCAGAACCAGTCTAAATTAATTCACTGTGATTTGCATATATTTTACATGATGCTTGGCATTACAGGGGGTACATGTGCAGTGCAGGAGGTTTGTATTTTTTTTGCCATTATATACCATCACCTGGTTTCAATCTGAGTCAGCAACTTCTTTAGTTTACATATCTGATGGGAAAAACATTTTACAACTGCACCTGAGCTATAGCGTGTTGTCAGATCTATTGTTAGCAGGTTTTCCTTTCAAGTACATGGAGGTTGAAAGTGGAGACTTCATCTCATAATACATTTATTAAAAAGACAGCCAATGTTTTAGAATAAAAAGGCCTTATGTGCCAAAGATTAAAAGCTATAGCATAAGCTGTGCATGGTTCCAACCCTGCTTTTCTACAATATCTCTTTGTTTATCCTAATAACAAAGAACACTTCCCTCTCTATTTATATATAGATTATACTGTGTGTGATTCATAGAGCAGTAATGTACAGTTGCTACATAAATAGTAGTAACAATACACGCAGATCATATTATATAATTAAAACATCAACAAATGTTTATTAAAATGTGCCGTTCCCTGTGTCATAGATGTCAAGGTTAAAATAACTATACTAGACCTCACAAGAGGTTGTTGGACAGATTTATGGCAGTGGCAAATAAAGAATAAAAGGATGAAGTTTGTTTTTTCATTCAAGCCACTGTGCTGAAAATCAGTCAAAAATGGCTTACGTTGTTCAATTTTTTCGAGGTTCTTGTTACTTGATTTAGAGTTTGTGAGAAGCAAGGGTAGTAGATTGCACTGAAAAACAAAGTTCATTCTGTTTTGCTAACAGCTCCCAGGTAAAAGGAGAAACTATTCACATTGCGAAAGAAGTCATATAGCAGAATGGGAGAGGGGCAGCAGCTTTTTTCCTTGAAAGAGTGGGATCAAAATTCAGAAATGTGATGAACTGACTTTTCTGACAATGCTCAATGGGTTATTATTAGTGCAGGGAAAGATTAAAAAGTTCCACATATGCCTATATTTCAAGGAATTCGGCCAAAGGTGCCATAGGCCTATTCTGCAGAGAAAAATCATGGAAATGCTGAGCTGCACAAACTATGTGGAGTTTCTCAAGAAAATGACAAATCCAGAACAAATGGTTTGATACCTTTTATTGGATCAACAAGGATGTTAGAAAAAGAGCAAATAGCTTTAGCTTTTGGACCAACAAGTCCTTCTTCGGAAGCCTAATGAGAGTTGTTTTGAAAATCCCATATTATTAACACTTAGAACATGCTGAAAAAAACAGAAATAATTCTCATTGGTTTAAAACAGGCTTTCAGAAATAATTAGCGACATTGGAGAGCTTGAATATCTGAAGTGTGATTTCAGCTGAACCAAACCTAAAGGTCAAAGGTTATCCAGAGATAACAGCAGGCAGAGAGTTCAACCCACATATATTATACCATGTATCACTCTAATGGATAAAAAAACAAACAAACAAAAAAAAAAGATTCTCTCCTCACTAAATTACATGTCAAGTGAAGAAACCTCCTGAAAACACATACTTCATGAATGAGGTAACAGTACATCAGTAAAATCCAGCTTCAACTCTGCTCAGAACTCTGTTTGTGAATACAGCCTATGACAATAAGATGGCTCTGGAGGAAAAAAAAACTGCATGCCAAAATGTAACATATTATCAATTAAAAAATAATAAACCCTCAAAATTACAACATCAGACATTATCTTTACACGGCATATAGAATAATGAAAGTGATGTTTACCCAAAATGAGTAAGTGTATCACACTGATGAAAGTACAACTGGCTGGAGATATATTCCCAACATACTCTCAACAAACTATTATGTTCCAGAAACCTTAAGCGTTTGTTGTAACAATATTTTATACATGATAATATCAATTGTCAGTGTAAGTGCCAGATACAAATAAGTGCTAGTAGAAGACCCCCAAGAAATTGAGACTATGCAGCCTAATAGGTACAGATTTCAATAAATTATCAGTGTATAATTGAAATAATACATATGTAGAAACAGTCCAAGGAATCTAAATAAAAAATTCTTCAGATTACCCGAGGGGGAGTAACTACTTCAAATGAAATATATGTACATGAATCCTAATACAACATCAACTGCACCTATCACCACAATAGTTACCCAAAAAGGAATTATGCCTGTCATGAACCCCCAAGTAAATGAGACAAGTGTCCTAATAAGTACAGAGTGTAAAAACATTACAGTATATACTCAAATCACAGAACTAGCAGAAGGAAGTAATTATCCACTATAATATGAGTCCAGAGTCCAAGCCACTATGACACCATAATGTCATGTACCTGAACATAAGTTTACCTCAATATCCCCACTTATGTTCAGGTACATGACATTATCATAGTCGCTCGGGACCTGGACTCGCGTATGAATGGATATTTTCACTGCTGCTAGTTCTGGTGAGCCTGTAATATTTGACTGTAACCAGAGACACATCTCATTGCGGGGTTCATGGCTGAGCCAATCACAAGCAATATGACGATAGCTGCAGTATTATATTAAGGTCATGTACATATATTCATTTAATAGTTACTTTTCGGGGGGAACCATTAAGAATGTTTGTTTTAGGATTCCTTGGATCTTTCTATATGTATTATTTTGATTATACACTGACAACTATGAGATCTGTACATGTCCAGGCTGCATAGTCTCCATTCTTGAGGGTCACTGACTCCTGCTTTATATCGACATACTGACAATTGATATCATTTATGAAATAGGCGTGGACATAAATCCTATGTGATAAATCTGAGCTACTATGAGATAAATTCAAAATTTTACATTTATACACATAGTAGATGCATCATCACAGATTTATATACATAGTAGATATGCCACAGTCATTCTGGAACTCAGTTAGAATGTTCAGCCTCAGTGCCAGTACTAACTATATTCAAATCTAAATATCTTTAAAATGAAAAAAGATAGCATAGTGCTGTGAGCATGAAAGTTGTGCAGCACACAGTTATCTACAGAATGAGTGGTATTTCATTTATAGCTACCTTATAGATTTTTTTATAATTAGCAAAAAAGAGCAGAAAATGCAATTTTTTGTTCACTTTTTTGACAAACATATGCAAAAAAGATAAACAATCAAAACCAAATGTCCCTGCACTGACAGAAGGAATCCCAATTGCATAAATGAAATACACAATGGTGAGCTGTCAGATAAATGATTTATCTACACTCGTGCTGTTTGACCTTAGACATCTCACTTGTGGCTTATGTCACTCGTGAGGTTACTAGAAGTCAAACAGCACTTGTGTAGAAAAATAATTTATCTGACAGATCACCATTGTATGTCCCATATGTATAAAATCTTGTTACAACAAAGGCTTAAGGTTTCTGGAACGTGATAGCTTGTTGAGAGTATGTTGGGAATATATCTCCAGCCAACTGTACTTTCATCAGTGTGATACACTTACTCACTTTGGGTAAACATCACATTCATCATTCTATATGCCATGTAAAGATCATTTCTGATGTTGTAATTTGGGGCTTATTATGTTTTATTATTTTTACGTGGTAATATGTTCATTTTTCATGCAGTTGCTACTAAAGTCATCTTATGTCTGGCTCTATTCACAAGAAATTCTGGGCAGGGCCTGCTGTTACCTCATTCATGGCTGATCTCGGGGTTCTTCACAACATATTGGACAGAATCGGGCACACATCCTGAGGTGATATGGTCTCTGGTTGAACTCTCCTGTCTGGACAATGACCTTTAAGTTTAGTTCAGCTGAAATCACGCTTCAGATATTCAAGCTCTCCAATGTCACTTTAATTATTTCTGAAAGCCTGTTTTAAATCAATGTTAATTATTTCTGTTTTTTCTGCATGTTCTAAGTCTTAATAATATAGGATTTTCTAACTAACTCTCATTAGGCTTCCGAAGAAAGACTTGTTGGTCCGAAAGCTAAGGGTCTTTGTTCTTTTTGTAACATCTTTGTTGGTCCAATAAAAGGTATTAAACAATTTGTTCTAGATTTGTTCTTACTAGGACCAATATGGCATTAAACATTTTGTTTGTCATCAAGACAAAATTCCACAGTTTTCTGTTTTTACACACAAGATGTTTCTGCTGGTTAAAGAAAAATAAATCTGTAGTCCACATTAAACCTCATTGTTTACTTAAAAAGAATTGTGCTTCACTTGGTGGGATTCCATGGAATTTACAGCAACAATCCACCAAGCTCTTCAGAATTCAAATTGCGATTCCGCATTCTGCGCAGCATGTTTTCACTGTATGTATGCATTGTAATGTTCAGAAAGAAGTCAGCACCCAGACCAAGGACCAATCTAAAAAAGGCTTTTTATTCCAAAGTGCAAGAGCTAGTGCAAAACCTTAGCTGGCTAACATACCATTATGGTAGCAGGCTGGTAGTACAAAACATCTTATGTTTCGCTCTGTAAACAACAAGCTTCATCAGTAGCTTGGTGTTTGCTAAGCAAAATATAAGGCGTTTTGTACTACCAACCTACTATAATATTAGCTAGGAAAGTTTTTGAACCAGTACTTGCACTTGGAATAAAAAGCCTTTTTTAGATTGGTCATTGGTCTGGGTGCTGACTTCTTTCTTAACCTTACCTGCTGTGGTATAGCACCAGACCTGTCTCGGTGCAGCTGCCTGTTTGCTTTGTATCATGTATACATTGAACAATACTGTATTGAATGTAACATGTTAAAACTAATCTTGCAGTATAATAATACAAACTAGAATTTTATACACCATTGAGTCAATGATTCATTTATAAAAGTTCCCAATTGAAATTCAAGAGAAGGAAGGAGCTGATTACAATTAAGAGCTAACAGACAGTGTAACTTACTGTAAGTACATAAGATGCAGTTTCATTCATAATTGCATTCCACATACACTCACATAAGGATATGATTTGCACAATAGCAGCAATAAATGTAGTCCAGTATAATAGATGGTCAAGTGCATCAGTAAGCACCAACCACAGTCTAAGACCTATGGAAGTACCTACACAGCCACGGCATTGTCTAGACTGTGAGACATGCAAGTGGTGCCATCCGCACATCTGGGGCCAAGCATGGGATGAAGGCCAGAGACTGGGTGTAACCAGCAGATAGGTTGTTCCAAATTAGAGAGCCAGTGTGACAAATGCAGCCAGTACCTGCTCTGGTTTTCTTTGGGGGACACAATATTCAAGTCCCTTCTAAACTGGTCTAGGCACTGACAGGGCCAGTATGCAGTCTGGCATCTTTCTCATGGTGCATTTGTACATGAAGTGTAGAAGATGAAGTTGTCTGCAATCACTTAGGTTCAGCCAGTTAAAATTTCTATCAAGCATACAATGGTGACTATCCTGAGGTGTGTTTCTACAAAGTAAGCATGCCTTTTATAAATGGCAATTGGTTATTCAGGACTGACTTTTTTTTTAACTTTATATTTATACATTTTGCATACAAAAGCCATAATTAAACATCCACAAAAGGATGCAGTATTTGATTTTACACCATACATTCACTTACAAAGGTGCATATTGGATACCTTTCCCTGTATTACATCAATGGGGGAGATAACAGTAACCTTCTGGATCTGGTTACTCAAAAAGCCATACACAGCACAGAGCATGATAGAGTTACTGTATTCCAAAATATACAAGTCGATGCTCAAGTTACTGTCTTGTGTCAAGCACCATGTAACCCACATAAATCTAACCCAGTGAAAATCAATAGAACTTTGGTACCCCAAGGAGGAGCCTAATTACCACATTTAACAGGTCTTGTTCATTTAAAGAAAAAACTTTTCCTGTGTTAAAATCACCGATTGTAAAAAGCAAGTTAACAAAGTGCATAAAACAGGTTTTACAGTCACCATAAACATCATATTCTATTCAGTAAATAGTGCAAGGGGTATGAGCATCCCTCCATTTGTTCTAAAGAAAAGCACAGTTTAATGAAAACTGTCCCTTCATAATTATATTAAATATACAATAATAGCTGGGTAGAGGGTTATAATGGGATTTCACACCCCGAGGGTGTGTGTAAAATTTGAGTTTTACACCCTGCTACCCAGCCTTTATTTTATATAATTACTGGGGAACATTTTCTCACTACAGCAATTATGTAAAGTAAATGGACAACCCCAAGGAATCGTGCCACAGACCAGAGGGGTTTCGGCATGGTTGTCCGTCCATAGTAGCTCTTGAAGGAACACAGCATTTACTTTTTTTGTTTAATCCCCAGTGCATACTGCCAGTAAAAATGTTAAAAAAAGAACAAAAAGAACTTACCTCTGACTGGGAGTATCAGCGATGTGCAGCAGTGAAGCGAGCGGCTGGCGGCGCACAGAAAAAGAAGAGCAAGACTGGCACATGTGCGGACTGAAGGAAACCTGGCATGTGTTTGCTGTTATAACCCATGGGTTATAACGGTGAATTATAACCTGGGTTTCCTATGGGAGAAAACGCTTCTCAGTTATTATATTCCTATATTAGTATTTGCATAGTTTCTGATGAAATTCACCATCCAAGCCTAGGTCATGTGAAGTATAGTTCTGCATGGTGAATCCCTGGTGCACAAGAGTAGATGCTACCAGGGCTGCCATCTTGAAGGAAAAAAAAAAAACAGAAACCATGGGCAGGAAAGCAAAAGTTACAGAAAAGTAATATCAGACAGCACCCAAAGCAGAAAAGCCACACTAAAATGGAATAACACTATAGCTCACCATTTACTACAAATAAGTACAGTTAACATCCAGCACAATGTTGCAGATGGAGAAACTGCCAAAAGCAGGGTACAGACAAAAATGGCAGCTGCCACAGACACTGACATTTCACCTGGTTATACCAGGCTTCCTCAGAGTTTGAAGTCTTTTCATCCAGCTGCTGATTGTTTTCAGATTAAAGCAAAAGTTAGTAGACAAATTATATGTACCAACAGAAATCATGTTGTTTCAGTGTGGGAAGAGAGCAAACTTTATTGTTCATAAAGTATTTTGCAGTTCACTGTCCAACACAGAAGTAACAGCCCTTAGAAGCCCTGCTGGCAATTGATTATTGGGGTGTAGGGGTGGGTGGGAAAGTACTAAAAGTGTAAGAAAAGTTTCCCATCTATGATCCACCAAATGCCAAACTCATTAAATCTGTAAATGTTAACTTGGGACATGGGCTGTGGTATTGCGATAAGTCCCCTGAAACAGGATCAGTACAGATCTATGACACTGGTGAGACAACAACTACATCGATGTCCTCGACCAAACCGGGAAGCCATCGACACCCCTGACCCCGATGCATCCCTGGCAACACAGTGATGATCAATGTGGGGGCTGCATCCCCCGCACTCCCCTACTAAATATATCTAACCCCATGCCACACAGACAGTGGAGTTAAATATTTACCCCCCATTTCCAAACAGTTGATCAAAGTAAATCCCCCGTCGCTGCCGATATTGACACGGTGGGGTTTTGCTGTGGGGGATTCAGTGTGCCAGTGTCACTGTAGCGATGGTATACCAAACAGTACTCATGATCTAAACACCAAGCACAAGGCAATTCTAATAAGTGGAAATCATTCCTTTCCCACCTCAGTGTCCATCTCAACCTCTTCATTGCCCGTCATAGCTCAATGCACTGGACCAACTTCTCTGCCTCTCTTGGTTTATGAAACATGTAGGAATGGCCATTCCAGTTAACTTTTAGCTTTGCTGGTATCAGAAGCAGATGCTGGAGCTTTAGGGCATGGAGCATCCCTCATAACTGGTCAAATGCTTTACACTGCTGTCTGGTCAAGTCTCATTTATTACAATCACATCAAAAAGCTAGTTCTAACTTCATAGCTGACTTAAAAGTAGTTGATGGAATTTTCAATTTCGAAGGTCAGAGGGAAGCTCATTTCAGCAGTTTCCAGCTTTATACTGAAACATAATTTTGCTAAATTATCTGTTACTTTTGATACTATCAGATAGATCCCTAACACCCCTTTTCCATAAGTTTATGCCATGGTTTGGCTTTTACAACTTTTCAATTAGTCCAAACAAGATGTTATTTTTTAGTATCCCCTGAACAAGGTTTACCCAAATACCTTTCCTTCTTAAGTCAAGAGCGCTCCACCCTAAAAGGGTGTACATTAAATAGTCGTGAGTACTGTATTCACATCTTAGGCTATGTCTTGCCAACTTGTTATGTGTTATGTCCAGTTTCTGTAGATGGGTTTTATACGTGTGGCAATAAATATGACACCCATAATCAATAACTGGCATGATCAACTGGTTTTGGTTGTAAAATTTGAAATCTGTCTCATTGCACCAATCCTAATGTTAATTTTTTTCATAAGTTCCTTTATATGATGTTCAAACGTTAGGTGCTGATCAAAATATACATCCAAATATTTGTAAACTGCAGTTTGGGCTAATGTGTTGCCGTCTTGTGTCCTTACCAACAGTTTGGGACTTAATTTATTTTTTCCAAGCTGGCTTGAACCAAAAAACATAGTCTGTGTTTTTTTTAATATTAATTATCGTACCTACGGAGGTAAGTCACCCCTGAATCTCTAGCAAATCTGTTTGCAATCTTTGTTCCACCTGCTGAGAGCTGTTTCCTACAGCAACAAGTACTGAATCATCTGCAAACAGTCTAATCTGAGAATTTTCCATATAATTGAGTAGATCTTTAACATAAATAATGAACAAAAGGGGACACAGGATTGATTCCTGGGGGACCCCTAATTTCACTGGCAGAAATTTGGATTGGTGACCATTTACCATAACTACCTGAGTCCTATTAGTTAAATAAAAGCAGAACCATTTGCAAGGTTCATCAGGCAAACCAATTTTCTCTAAAGCATTTAATAGGAGACTGTGATCTACTAAGTCAAATGATTTTGACAGGTCCATGTACACTGCGCCCACAGACTTTGCAGCCTCAAGAGGGGTAGTGACCAAGTCTAAGAAGTCAGTGAGTGCTGTGGCCTTGGACCTGCCACTTCTGAAACCAGAATGAAATTATTAACCTATTATTTTTGTTAAGATAATCCTTTAGTTGTTGATGTACAATTCTTTCCAAAATCTTGGAAACAGCAGAAAGCATGGCTATAGGGTGGTAGTTGGAAGGATTTAGCAACTGGGATAACTTTAGTCATTTTCCAGCTTTGTGGAAAAATCCCCTCACTTATACTCCAATTAAAGAGGTCTCTAAGCATTGGAGAAATCTCCAAGACTGATTCATTTAACAGCCTGTTTTCTATGTTGTCCAAGCCACTAGCTTTATTTGTTGTTAGTTTATTTATAATTGTAATTATTTCTTCACTAGTGGTTATTCTGAATCTAAATTTTGGATTGTGTGTTTCAGGAATGACACCTTGTTTAGGAAATTTAGTCCCATTTACATCTCCTACTAATTTATTTTTATCAACAATATTCAAACCAGGGACATTTATGAAATATTTATTTAACAGATCTGCAGAGTTTTCAGCCTGTTGAATTATCACATTCTCCCTGATCCTAACCTCTGGAGACTTTTTAACAGGAGTTATAAAGGTTTTAATCAAAGATCAATATTTTTTTGGATCAGTTGTTTCTTTGATTTTTGTTTATAATAATATGCTTTTGATTTCCTGACTTCTTGTATAACTTTATTCCTCATTTTTTAAAACTATTCCTTACTTCAGAGACTAGGGATTTATTTGCTTTTTCCAGAGCTGATTTTTTGTCTTAATTAGCTTCCTTATGTTTGGACTTATCTAGGGCAAGTAATTTGATTTTTGCATAATCCTTTTCTGGGGGGCAAACTTATTACATGCTTCAGTAAACATGGCAGTAAACCTGTCCACTGCCATATTTAGATCAGGAGTAAGAAAAATCCTATACCAGGGCATCTTTGATAAGTAACCTCTAAATAAAAGGTTATTACATTTTGAGAAACATCTCTTAAAATATGAGATTGTTTGTTTCTAGGTCTGGTTTTGTAAGCAACATCTAAAATATATTTATAACATTGTGATCTCCTAGATTTGGAGAACACACTCTTCTATCTCTTACGGTCATTTCAAGAGATATGAATATAAGATCTAATAAACTACCAGGGCTAATTAATTTACCTTTCCTGGTGGGAGATTGAATTATTTGAATCAGATTTAAACATTGCATGACATTTTCCAGTTTTTGACCTCATGGACACCCCCATGCTGTGATAAAATCACCAATAAGTATAGTTTTCCTATGACCTATGTACAGTGAAGCTTGCTAGGATGAAACCCAATTCTGCAGCATTTTGCAGCACTCTGCAGCATACCACAGCCAAGTTGCTGTGGCAAACAATGTAATTTTTTTTTTTACTTGTTGAAAATGTTATTGAGTGAAGGATTAAGCACCACACATACACGTAAGTTACATATGGGATCTGGGACTATACCTCAACATTTAGTATGCCCCAATCTACAGATAAGGACATTACACATCTGGAACACAGAGTAAAAAAAAAACCTTAACTAAAACAGCCTATTGAGTTAATTATGAAGAAAATCCCACATCTGGACTGTGCAAAAAGGGTGCTAATTAAGCAGTATCAGAAATACAAAATGAGCTCACCTAAGAGACATAGCATACCTTTGGCCATAATAAGTGCACAGAAGGGGCCAAAGACCCCTGGTTACAAAATAATGTCCAGTGTGGTGCAATCTGATATCTATATAAGTACAGTAAAACTATATACAGAAAAGGCAATCCAAAAAAGGGGAAGAGAAAAACCAGGATATATCTCATTAGAGCACTAAGGGGGATCTGAGTCAGGCTCTAAGGAAGTTGGGGAACTATTTACCGTTCTAGGTGGTGGGAAGTCATGACAATATTTAGAGTTAAGAAAGGATTGCCAGCAATCCTCAAATTGAGAGATTAGGCCCAGGACAAAGCTAGAGATCCTCTCCAGCATAGCTCCTTGGGCAACAGCCAAAAGAAATTCCTGAAATGTCAGAATATCAGATGATCTCCATCAAATCAGGATAAGCCTCTTGGCTATAGCCGCTATACCAGTAACCCATTTGGCCCCAGGGGAATGTAACAATGTGGATGGGTTACCACACCTCAACAGAAGAAGAGAAGGGTCAGGGGGAACCTTGGGAAAAAATTTTTTGACACATATTCTGTACTGAGGACCAAAAGAGATGAAGAGAGGGACATGGCCAGAGAAGGTGAAAAAGGTTGGTCCCTTGATTACCACATCTCCAACAGTTGTCATCCTGTGTGAGACCCATACGCTTGAGTTTAACAGGGTCCCTGTACCATCTGTGAAGAGTCTTATTCATAATAAGCCGGGAGCACCCATCTCTACAGGCTTTATGGATTCTTGTCCATCCATGAGACCATTGGCGATCTGAGAAAGGGATCTGCAGGTCTGCCTCCCACTGAACTCTAGCGGACTGAGTAGGATCTGATGAAGTATCCCTGAGGTCCTGATATATCCTACTTGCTCTGTTTTTAAGGAGCTTACTCCATAGACTAATGGGGTGGGAATTCTAGGGGCTCTCTTATATAGCCGGAGCATTGGGTAGATGGGAGATGGCATTCCTAATTCGGAGATATCTCCAGAAGTGGGTTGTAGGGGTATGAAAATGGATTTTCAGGGTTTCAAAAGAAACCATAGAGTACGTACCTGGGAGTAGAAGATCTTGGATCAAGACAATTCCCTGTGCCTCTCAGAGCCGCCAATAGAGCATGTGGTTTCCTATTTGTATAGCAGGGTTATTCCACAAAGGGGTGAATTCCCAAGGGGATGAGTTTTGGCCTAAGAGAGCAAGGGTTTTCCTCCAGTATTTCACTGAAGTCAGTATAGTGGGAGAAACCCCAGGAGAGGGATATTTTTTGTCGGATATGACTACCGCAGGGGAAGGGGCATTCAGCAAGGAGGCTTCTAAGGGTAACCAGGAAGGCAAAGCCTGATCTGTTTTGGAAAACCACTTAGTAGTCTGTGTTGAAACATAGGCCATATGGTCTCTTGTAGCCAGGGGAGACCCCACCCACCTCTACTCCAGTGCTGCCTTAGTTTTTGTTTACTAAATCTGGGACGGGTACCTTCCCATAGAAAATTGCCCATAAGGGCCTCTAGTTTTGAAAACCATTTCTGAGGGATTGGTACTGGTAAATGATCCAGAATATATACTGTAACATCTTCGGAGTGATCATCATTTTAATGGAGTCAATTTTCCCGGCTAGCGACAATCTCTGTGCCTTCCATCTTTCTACATCGATTCTGAGAGATTGTATGAAGCTAGTGAAGTTATTAGCAATCATATTGTCCAGTTTCAGGTGTAGAATGATGCCTAAATATTTAATACCATTAGGGAACCATTTTAACCCTAAGTTAGTAAAGAATTCTCCTGAGGATTCTGAGTTCAGTGGAAGAACCTCCATCTTGGATTGATTCAACTTCAGCCCGGAAACTTGGGAGAACTCAGCTAGAGTGTTGAAAATGTATTTTATCACTTGGGGGGTGTATTCGGTAGTTATGAGGAGATCATCAGCTTAAATAAAGGTTTTGAATAGAGTCACCCCCGTATTCCAAGATTCGGGAGAGGAAGGATTCGCAGAGAGCGATGGCAAGGGGTTCAATAGCCAAAACAAATAAAAGTGGAGAAAGGGGGCAGCCATGCCTCGTGCCTTTCTGTAGTTGAAAGGGCATGGACAGGATACCATTGGTTAAGACTGATGCCATAGGGGAGGTATAGAGAAGTTTAATCCAGGAAATAAAGTTAGGCCCCATTCCCATAGTGGCGAGTGTATGAAATAGAAAGGGCCATTCAACTGAGTTGAACGCCTTTTCGAAATCAATGGCCAGAGCTACAAATGGAATTTTTGATGACTTAGCGAGATGCATCGGCGATATCAAAGTTCTGTGATGATCAGACCCTAGGCGGCCCTAAACAAAGCCAGCTTGTGAGGGATGGATTAATCCTGGAAGAAGATGCTCAAGCCTGGTTGCCAGAACTTTAGCCAGGATCTTAGCATCAACATTTATAAGGGAGATAGGGTGATAACTACTTGGAAAAAGTGGATTCTTCACAAACAGTGTAATTTCAATGGCAATTAGTCCCTTTTATCATGCAGAAAACTATGACATTCACTTCATTCTGGCAGTGTCACAGTTTCCTGTATAACAAAAGGGATTCATTCCTATTGAAACTACATTGTTTAATGCAGCAACTCTGCTGCAGCATACTGCAGATTGCTGTAGAAGTGGGTTTCATCCTGGCAAACTTCACTGTATTCATTAGTGTGTGGGAGAAACAATTAAAGTAAATAGCGTTTACTTTGGGTGGAGAATACACAACACCTACCACTATATTTAAAGACCATAAATTCACCAATAAACATTCAATTCCCTCCACTTTACCAGAAAATAAAATTTTGGGATATCCAATCGAGTATTTAATATACATTAAGGTACAACGTGTTCCTCTATATTACATATAGTGGTAGCAATCCTTTAACTCAATCTCTTCTTGTTGAATTGCCTTACAGAGTCATGTCTCTGTTAACATAATATCAGATTCTTCTAGGTCAACTCAGGTCCTGAAGAGATCCATCTTTTTCACTAGGCTTCTTGCATTGTTGTGAACCAATTTAATGGAATCTCCCACAGGACCAGGGTTTAATTCAATGTCTCCACTGAGAACCAAGAACATCCAGAGCACATGTCTGGTTGATAAGTTGAAATTCAAGTGTGATCTAAGTGGAATTTTTTGGAGTTGTAGCTTAATCAAATTGAAAGAGTTTCTCCACTTAGTCAGTTCACTTACTCAGTGGATTAAATCACTTTCTAGACACGTGGTCTTAAACATACACAATTTTACAGAGGAGGCACCCAAACGAGTCGGGACACATAGGTAATAAACAGATTATACCTACCACAATCCTTAAAAAATGTAAAAATAAGCTCTTCATTTTTCCAAATGACTTATAATCTAAATAGTATAGATTTTATTTACAACAGATACACCTTTATAAAAAAAAAAACTAAATAATTGCACTTTCAGATAGCTGCTAATATTTCTTACTCTAATCTTTAAATATGTTTTGTACTGGTGGATTTGTTTTTTAGGTTTCATACACAGTTATATGTTACAAAACACATTTCTGGCATCTTGGGCAGGTAATATAATATTTCCAGTACACAAGAACAGTTCACTTAATGATCCTCAGATGTATCATCCTATTAATTTAATAGACACAACTCAAAAGAATCTTATTGAACAGCTTGGAAACTTGTTCAGAGGAACATAACATCTTAGTTGCACAAATTGGTTTTCTGACAAGTAGATCTACAGTTCAACATCATGTGGTTTTGTTGCATTTGGTACACAAATATGTTAAAAATCAAAAGAGGCAAGTTGTTTTGTTTTGTTTTGTGGACCTTAAAATGGCATTTGATAACATAAGTAGGACATTATGGATGACTATGGTATTGGGCTAATTCATTTTTTATTAGACATTATAATTAGGTTACTTACAGTACATGAGAATACTTGGTCAAAGGTTTAATATAATGTCTAGTCACCAAATACAATTAGAACAAATCTGGGTGCTCAGCAGGGCTGCATAATTGCCCCTCTTCTTTTCAATTTACATATGAACAGTATTATCAAACATCTCTATGAATTAAGTATCATATTCCCAACATCTTAAATGAAAAGATTGCATTATTAGCATCTGCAGATGATATAGCACTTATCTCAACTTCACTCTTAGGATTACAAGGACAAATTGATGCATTTTATTGATTATGTAACCCATGATTTATACAAATAAATAATCTAAAAACTCAACTGTTAGTCTTTAATAATCATAATTTGAATAAGTATTGTGCTTTTAACAATAGTAAACTACTATAAACTGAGAATATGATCATTTAGCCTTATGATTTGCAAGTGATTTAAAGTGGAATTCTCATCATAGTTATTTGAAACAAAAACTAGTTTTAGCAATCAATGGAATAAAATGATTCATGTTGAATTATAGAGGTCATCCAGTTATAGGTTGTCTAACAATAAAAAATGCCAAAATTAGAACAGCAATAATTTTGCTGCAGGTTTTGGGACTTGACAAATATTTTCACATTTGAAGCAATTCTATGGAAACTATATAGATATCATCTTCATCTTCCAAATTGTGTGTCTGGACAAATTCTTCAAGGTAAAGTAGGGAAATAGTCTCTGGATACATTAGTTATGTCTAAAATAATTGTCTTTTTGATGCATCTACAGTTAATGAATGTTTCTAGATTGCCTCAATTCAGTATCAAGGAACACATACAACATACAAACAGAGGATTTAACTTTACTAACACGTAATCCATAAAACAGAAAATATATCCTTAAGGTCTTGGTAATGTTTTAATTGATATTTATAGACTGCATGGCAACTTGCTAATAGATCTCATACAGCATAAGTGTAAAGATACAGCAGAACAACAGGACAGCACAAAAATATTAACATCTTAAATTCTTCTACACCAGTCAGGATGCGATGCAGTAATGCTGCAACATATCACAAAATGCTGCAGTGTGCTACATAGAGCAGTGTAATTCAATGAAACCCTTTTTTACTGCAGTCTTTTGTGACATGTCATTTACTGCAAGTTATTGCATTGCATTGTGGCTGGCTGTACTGCACAGTACATGTGTACAGATACATAAAATTAGCTTCTGTAAAAGAACCTTACCTAACTATACTAGCCGATAAAGCAGCAATAAAGACATTTACTAGATTTTAGACTTAAGATATTCAAAAGAAACTATATACATTAACTTTTCTTTTTTTTTCTCTTTTAGATATTTGCTGAAGATGACCTATGGTTGAAACGTTGATTTTAACTCAATTTTTTATTTTCAGCGTGCATTAATACAGTATATGCCATTTTGTTTTGTTTTCAGGCTACATGCTGATACAGCACCTTGTTTTTTTTTTTATACATTGTAAACAACATAGAGAGAGAATATTTTATCACCATTCTGCAGTTGCAATGATGGGGAAGTGGATGCTTAGGAACATGTAATTATGTCATGTCCATTTTATAATCTACAAATCGGAATTTAGCTAAATGAAATATTGAGTGATATAGCAGGTTCCTCTAAGAAGGTTATTATCTCCTTATATATGACAATAAATCCCAAAGTTCTGAATAACCTAACTTTCTTTCTACAATCAATAAATGTCAGATAGGTATGACTTAACATTTTTCTATGTGTGAAGGAGAGATTTCCAGATTTTGGTTAATGTATCACACAATGATTATAGATATGTATAGATTATATTAAACATTATCCTTATAAGATTATATTAAACATTATCCCTATTGCCTGTTGTACTTAGAGCTGAAATTTAGAATGTGCTGTGTAAAACTGAAACTATACCTACTTACACTAAGTACAAAATTACAGAAACTATATTGTAGTTTCAGAAGAGGGAGTTAAGGAATGATCTTTTACAGCCACCTAGTTGGCTATAATTTCCTCCAGAAACTGGGAATACAGGTTTCACTACACCATATGGGTGTGTAGGTAGTAGGTAGTCAGACACAAACTCATCAGTGTCCCATTTAAATTTTGGCTATTTAGTCAGAATTAACTAAGGTGCACTTCTCTAGCTGTCTCTTACTGTGCAAACACCTTCGGTCTAAAACAATATTGCTGGATCAGTCCTGAATGTTAAAAAAACACTGACATGAAGTTTAGGTCTTGGCAGGCCACCTATACAACTGAGGTGCCTACCATAAGAGCTATTCTAGCCATATTTGACATTTTATTTTCCTCATAATTTCTTTTTATTTCATTGTAAAAAGAGACAGTAGTTGAGAGCAGTTATATTACAATTTACAGCAATTCAATATACATTGGAATTATTACATGACCATTATATATACCACTTAATACATAGTAAGATAGTCTTTAATTAGAGATGTACACAGTATTGCAGCATGCAGATTTCATCCTTTATATTTTCAGTTTTATGACTATCTTTTCCAGGTCAAGAGAAGATTCAAGGCGACCCAGGAAAATATACATTTCCTCATCTTGGTAGCCTACCTTGCCTACCTAAATTGCTATTATGGAACAAATTCCTTGTTGTGTTGCATAATATGAAGCACCCACTTTTGCCATTTTTTCTGAAATTTTTGTTGTGTATCATTTAAGTATGCAGTTATATGTTCCATATATTTTGTTAACTATTTATTGCCAATCTACTCTTGTAGGAACTATGGCTTGTTTCCACCTTTTTGTTATGGCTTTTTTAGCCACTAAAATGAGTACCATATTTGAAATTTTTTTAATACTTGGTTAAAAAATTATAAATTCCATAAAGCCCAGTTTGTAACTTCCATGTACGAGCCAACCAGCTGCTAAGCACTACAGTCCCACCCCTATAATCTGCACAGTTATGACATGAAGCAGGGAGCAAGGTTGAAGGTGCTCTATGGAGCATATAATAGGATTGGTGGGGGGGGCATCTAAAGGTACTTAGATTTTGTCGACAGGTATGCATGTATGGGGCTATAATATACTGTAGGCTATGTATTATCCCAATACATGTATACAGTACCTGCCAGAAAAGATAATCTAAGTACATTTAGGTGGCCCCTGATCCTATGATATGCTCCATAGACCACCTTCTGTTCCCTACTGTGTCATGCTGTCTGAGTTTAGAGTGGGGCTGCAGCACTTGGTGGCCACTCAGTTTGCGCATGAAAGTTATGAGCTGGGCTTTACAGAGCCTGTAACTTTTTAACCAAGTATTGAAAAAATTTCATGTATGGCTAGAATATCTCCTACACCAGGCAATTCCATTGTATGAGTTGCCTGCCATAATCATGCCAGTTTCTCTTTAAATTATTAAATGTGTTGCACATGATGAATAACTGTACTTTATATGTGAAATTTGTTTCTATATGTTTTTGGATACTGTCCAAAGATGATCACCATGCTGGTGCAGGCTATTTGAATGTTCCTGATCAGCAGGAGCTTTCTTTAATGTAACTCGTTGTTTTAAGTGCTTTTAATTAGCTTTAGCAAGTTCAATATTTTAGTGCAGCTGGAGCTTAAAGTGAGACACAGTAGGGCAGTTTAGGTGATACATTTTAGAACAGGACTGAGTACATGCTGAAAGTGCAGCAGCTTGTATGAAGTACTTCTCTGTTTGGAATGCAGTTTTTCCAGATAATGATGTCATTGGGCTTTGTAGAGGTAGTTGCCTCCAGTACCTATCAGTGCAGCCATGCCTTGGGCCTGGTTTTCTTGTTGGGTCTTGACATTAATGGTTTCAGTCTTAATTTGGTTGGATCATCATGCTGTGCAGTTTCTTTGTGGGGATCCCTGTTTAACCACTGTGGTGGAGATGGTCAGTACCACCCGATTCGTAATCTGGATCTTCAGAGTATCCTGGCGGTGGTGGACATCTTAAGCATGGAGACAGCTTGTGCACTGGGAGCTGAGGTGACTGTGGAGGGCTATAATGTAGCTCTTATGGCAGCATTTGATTCCCTAGCACCTCTCTGTACCTGCCTATTAATTTCCCAATGTAGGTCACCCTGGTTTGATTGTGATCTGCAGAGGTTGTGTACAAGGGGTGGAGGCTGGAGCTTTGTTGGCAGAGGTCCTGGTCAGAGGAGGACAAACTGGTGCTGCATGTTCATTATGAAGAGCAACAGCAAGCAATCACTCTGAAAAAGTCAGCATTCCCATCAAGCGTGATTGCTGTTGGAAAGAATTGATCTGTTCAGCTTTTCAGTACTATGAACAGATGTGAACAGATTATTAAATCTGCTCAGTCTACAGTCCTATAAAGCCTTTTCAACAGATAAATGTGATTAGTTTAATTGATTCTTTCTGGACAAGGTGTTTTCCATTCATGCTGGAATTTTCTCAAGCAGTCCATTATTAGCCGGCAGTGTCAAGTCACAGTACAGTGATGCCCTTAGTCATGGTGCACCATGATTTCCTCTTGGTTAGGAATAGTGGGCATTGTTCCATCCTTGTCCTGCTTGAACTGTCTTCAGCTTTTTGATATGGAGGACCGCAGAGTGCTGTTGTCCCACTTAAGGCAATATGTAGGACTCACAGGTACAGTGGTGTGGTTTGAGTCCTATCTATCAGATAGAGTACAATAGATGGCACTTGGCTCTTTCATCTCAAGCAGTGCTGTGTTATGCTGTGGTGTGCCTCAGAGGTCGATGCTAGCTCCCATGCCATTTGCCATATATGTGCTGCCATTGGGGGAGATCATTAGATGTTATGGTTTAGGTTTTCATTGATTTTCTGATGATACCCAGCTATATGTGTCTTGTGGGCCTGATGATGACATGACTGTCCTGGAATTAATGGAATGCCTTTGGGAAATTTTGGATTGGATGGTGACCAGCTAGCTCAGGCTCAACCCACAGAAGGCAAAGGTGTTACTAGTAGAGCTGTGTTGGTCTGATTCAGCAGTGATGAGTGTTAATACCACCCTTCCTCTTTGAGTTGCGTAATGCTTGGAGCCACAAATAGGGTGAGGAATCTGGGGGTCATTGCAGACTCTAAGCTGATTTTAGAATATTAGGTGTCAGCTGTTGTCCTCAAAGGCTTTTACCACCTCTGGAATATCTCGAGGATCAAACTCTTTCTGGGATTGGCTGATCTGGTAACTCTGGTGCATGCCCTAGTTATCTCTAGGCTGGATTACAGTAAGGTTCTATACCCTGGGTTGTCTGTGAGGCTGTTGTATTGCTTTAGCTGGTCAGAATATGACAATTGAGCTATTTGCTGGGTCCACTTGGTCTGAGCATATCAAACCAGTTCTCCATGCTCTGTACTGGTTGCTGGTATGGTGGTGCATCAACTTCAAGGTGTTTTTGTTAATTTACAAGGCCCTGCACAGTCTGGTTCCAGGTTATCTGAAAGATCTTCTGACACCTTACACTCCTAATCATCCCCTCTGGTCAGCAGATGTGAACCACCTACTAATTCCCAAAGCTCACTTGAAGTCTTCAGGTGACAGGGCATTCAGTGTGGCTGCCCCAATCCTCTGGAACACCCTTCCCCAGGAAGTTAAACATTCACCATCCCTGACCATATTCAAATCTTGCTTGAAGACCCATCTATTTTTGCTGAGTTTTGGATCTGGTCATGCTGTATTGTTTCAGTGCTATATTACTTTAGTTGTAAAATATTTATGAGTGATTTTATTCAATTTATTTGTTTTTTTTTTGTGAGATGCCTAGAGCCCCTGGGAATGGGTGCCATATAAAGACAAGCATTTGTCAATGCTGAATGTTGATTGCATTGGTCTGTTGAGCTTGCTCACTGGCCCTCTGTCAGTCGCTCAGCGTGTTTCTTCTGGTGCTGCAGGCTGCCCTTTTGTACTGGGCTCCTGCCTGCATTGGTACCTTGTTCTGCTCACTAAGAAATCTGCAGCTGTCCTGAAAGAGCTCCGTTGAGGTAGCTCACTCCCCCTCTCTCTCTCGCTCATTCTGTTTCTCCTGGCGCTGCAGGCTGCCCTATTGTACTGGGCTCCTGCCTCTGTTGGTGGCTTTTTCTGCCCACAAAGAAATCTGCAGCAGTCCTGACACAGGTCTGTTGAGCCTGCTTACTCCCCCTCTCTCCCTCACTCGTTCTGTTTCTGCCAGTGCTGCAGGCTGGCCTTTTGTACTGGGCTCCTGCCTGTGTTGCCGCCTTTTTCTGCCAACAAAGAAATCCGCAGCAGTCATGATAGAGCTCCATTGAGCACACTCACTCCCCCCTCTCTCACTCACTCGTTGTGTTTCTCCCGGTGCTGCAGGCTGCCTTTTTGTAATCCTGCCTTCATTGGCACCTTTTTCTGTCTTGACAGAGCTCCGTTGAGGTCGCTCACTCCCCCTGTGTCACTCATTCATTCTGTTTCTCCTGGCACTGCAGGCTGCCCTTTTGTACTGGGCTCCTGCCTCTGTTGGCACCTTTGTCTGGCCACAAAGAAATCTGCAGCAGTCCCAACAAAGCTCCGTTGAGCTCTCTCAGTCTCCTTCTCTCACTCACTCATTCTGTTTCTGCTGACCCTGCAGGCTACCTTTTTCTATTGGGCTCTTGCCTGCATTGCCACCTTCTTCTGCCCACAAACAAATTTGTAGAAGTTACAATCGAGCTCTGTTGGGCTCGCGCACTCCCTCTCTCTTGCTCGCTCATTCTGGTTTCCCCTCCACTGCAGGCTGCCCATTTGTACTGGGCCCCTGCGTGCATTGCTGGCTTTTTCTGCCCACAGACATATCTGCAGCAATCCCAACACAGCTCTGTTGAGCTCACTCACTCCCCCTCCCTCACTCACTCACTTGTTCTGTGTCTCCTGCCGCTGCAGGCTGCCCTTGTGTACTGGCTCCTGCCTGCATTGGTGGCTTGTTCTGGCCAGAAAGAAATCTGAAGCAGTCCCGACACAGCTCCATTGTGCTCTCTCACTCACTCATTCCATTTTGGCCAGAACTGCAAGCTGGCCTTTTGTACTGGGCTCCTGCCTGCATTGCTGCATTTTCTGCTCACAAAGAAATCCACAGCAGTCACAATAGAGCTCCGTTGAGCTCATTCACTACCACTCTGTCACCTGATCATTTTGTTTCTCTTGGCGCTGCAGGATGTGCTTCTGTACGGGGCTCCTGGCTGTGTTGGCACCTTTGTCTGTCCACAAAGAAATCTGCAGCTGTCCCAACAGAGCTCCGTTGAGGTCGCTCAGTCTCCCTCTCTCACACGCTCATTCTGTTTGTCCTGGCGCTGCAAGTGGCCCCTTTGTATGGGGCTCCTGCCTGCATTGGCGCTTTTTCTGTCCACAAAGAAATTCACAGTAGTCCTGATAGAGCTCTGTTGAGCTCACTCAGCCCCCCTGTCTCACTCACTCATACTGTTTCTCCCACCGCTGCAGGCTGGCCTTTTGTACTGGGCCTCTGCCTGCATTGATGCCTTTTTCTGCCCACAAAGAAATCCACAGCAGTCCTGACAGTGCTCCGGTGAGTTCGCTCACTCCCCCTCCATCACTTGCTCTCTCGTTCTGTTTCTTCCAGTGCTGCAGGCTGCCCTTTTATACTGGGCTCTTGTGTTTTGTGGCCTTTTTCTGCCCACAAACAAATCTGCAGCAGTTCCGACAGAGCTCAGTTGAGCTCGGTCACTCCCCCCTCTCAGTTGTTCGATCTTAAACTGTCCCAAACAGTGATTTCCCACAGCGACCGTGCTATTCTCCAGCAGGAATGAGAAACATATTTTAGCCAGGATGTGAAAAATGGCAGCTGTACTGTTCATAAGGAGGTGTGGAAAAATGCCACTGTTGAAAATGTGGCATGAAAATATTACAAAATTGCGAAGTTACAAGGGTGCGTGAAAACAGTTCAATGCACGCTCGTAACACAGTCATGTTATGGAGTTTCGTCACCAAATTTTCAACATAGGCATTTTAGGACCTCTGCTCATGAACAGTGCCACTGTTATTTTCTTAATCTGTCTCAAACAGTGATTTCCCACAGCAACTGTGTTATTCTGCACCGGAACAGTGAAAACACATTTCAGACAGGATGTGAAAAATGACAGCTGTACTGCTCATAAGGAGGTATGAAAAAATGCCACTGTTGAAAATCTGGCATGACAATATTACAAATTTGCGAAGTTAGAAGGGTGCATGGAAAACGCACCCTTGTAACACAGTCGTTTGATGGGCTATCATCACCAAATTGTGAACATAGACATTTTAGGACCTCTGCTCATGAACAGTATCACTCTCATTTTCTTACTCTGTCCCGGACAGTGATTTCCCACAGCGACTGCTCTATTCTGCACCCGAAGTGCGGAAACACATTTCAGCCAGGATGGGAAAAATGACAGCTGCACTGTTCATAAGTAGGTGTGGGAAAATGGTAATGTTGAAAATCTGGAGTGAAAATATAAATTTGCGAACTTACGAGCATGCGTGCAAACTGCGTAATGAACGCTCGTAACACAGTCATTTTGTGGAGTATCATTACCAAATTTTCAACATACTCATTTTAGGACCTCTACTCATGAACAGTGTTACTGTCATTTTCTTAATCTGTCCTGAACACTGATTTCCCACAGCGACTGTGGTATTCTGCACCAGAAGTGCGAAAACACATTTCTGCCAGGATGTGAACAATGACAGCTGTATTGTTCACAAGGAGATGTGGAAAAAAGTCAATGTTGTAAATCTGGCATGAAAATATTGCAACTTCACGAATTTACAAGCGGCGTAGCAACTGCGCAATACACGCTCATAAAATAGTCATTTTTTTGGATTTTTTCCACCATATTTGCAGCACAGACATTTTGAGAGCACACCTCATGAACACTGGCACTGTCATTTCATTACTAGGCACCAAAAGCTGATTTTGTGCAGTGACCACGAAATCACCTTTCGGGGCCTATTAACACCATGACAGTTCGAGAATTCATGAGGAGGGGGTCCCAAAAACCCCATGTTGAAAATTTGGTGCCAAAATTCCAAAAAATGACTGAGATATGCATTACAGTTGAAAAAACCCTATTTCTACCATTATATAGCTTACCGGTATTTCCTCAGTTCGCAGTTGGCTTTGAAGAGTGCAGACGTGTTCCCGCTCCACCAATGATCGTCGTGCCGGACTCAGAGGTAAGTATGGGGTGAGGGGGGTGTGGGGAGGCAGGGTCCACAGTGGGTGGGTGCAGGTGATGGGAGGGGGGCCAGGGAGACCGCGAGGGACAGTTTTCTTATTTCACAGGTTTACAAACAAAAACACCATCGTGGGACAGTTTTTTTCTTCACAGGGGCATTAGGAATGCTGGGATGGGCTCCCAGTATGCCACTTGAGTGCTTTCTTGTGGGGGCCAGTAGCCGACAGGGGATTGGGCACCCCCACCGGCACACAAGTAAAGGGGGGGTTCATGCCACCTGACTGCTTCTTTTGGGGGGGCCAGTAGCCAAAGGGGGATTGGGCACCTCGATTGGCACACAAGGAGGGGTTCCCATTATGCTGACAGGGATTGGGTACCCCATCAGCACACAATATCAGTGGGGGGGGTTGACATAATGCTGACGGGGAGTGGGCTCCTCCGTCATCCCAGTCAACACTGGAGCTTGGGCCAGTGAAGCCAACGGGGATTGGGGCCCCTGTCTGCAACTAAACATGGTGGGGAGGTGATATTGTTTGTGAACACGGTGACAAGCCACTGCCATGTTCACAAACAACATCTGGGTTTTTACATCCCGTCCTGCAATGACAGGTCACTCCCTCATTGCAGTGGATGGCTGACGCTGCAATGACGAGGCAGCCCCTGATTGCAGCAGTTACTTTTTTAGAAAGTTGTGGCACGCTGGCTGAACTAGTGTCAGCAGCAGCATGCCACGACATTGGGGGAAGTGGGACAAGCCTTTGCAGGATGTGGGGGCATTGGCCACAATAGTGCTGCGCCTCCACAACCTGCTTGTGGAGAAAGCTGATGCAACATGTTTCTTGCGCATGCGCGCAACCAACATAAAAATTGCCTTCCCTTGCAATTAATATATTGTAGAATGCAATTTGATTTCAGCTGTATAGCATTACATGAATAAAACAATAAACTTGAAACCTGAAATAGATACAGAGGACTGAAACACTGCTGTAGATGATGACATTTACAGAAGTAGGACAAACAGCATCCTATCACAGAAATGTGCATAACTGATCTGTATCACATTGCCCGATGAGAGCATCCCCTTTTAAACAGCAACAGTTGACAGTTAAACTCCATAACCAAAAAAACTCAACTAACCTTACTCAGAGGTAACAAGGGTGTATTTCTACCATCTCATGGGGCTCTTAAACTTGAACTGTTATGGGATGCTTTGGTAGATGTGACCAGGACCTTAACTAATGTTTGCCATGGTGTGCAGATAAAAAGGAGAAGGGCTGCCAGCAGGGGGTAAAACTATGGAGGGAGAGTTCCGGCAGCTATATGGGACAGCTGGTCTAGGGAAGCTGTCTGAACTGGGCCTAACAGGAGTTCCAGATAGGACGGTATCTCTGGGTTATGCCAACAGCATACATGGAGCTGCTTAGATCAGTACAAGCGATATAAGGGTGGGGGACATCGGAATCTGACAATTTAGTACAGCCATACCCAAGCTGTAGATTTGTTTCCAGAATGGTGTCATGAATGGGCAGGCCCACAGAATATGTAGATGGTCTCCACCACTGCCACAAGATCTTCAGCACCCGGTCACTGGGAAGTACAGTAACTGCAACTTATATAGTAAGAAAGGTGTCCTGTACAAGAAATGCATAATTATTTTCTGGATCAGCCTGCTATGTGTGTCTTTAGACACCTTATGACAGAAAGTCCAGCTAACTTCTCAGTCCTCCTCCAAAATTTAGCAGTTTGGCATGTTAGCCCATTTGTCTTTGGGATGGCTTGATTGACTGAGGGTACCTTCTTTAACTGTGCTGTAGATCTTTCCTGCTAGGCCTTATTTTTGCAATAGCCAGTGAGGGATGGAGGAGGTGGATGTACATTTGGTAAGTCAAATGAGAGGCTGCACTGCACTATGTACCTGTAGGTAGCACCACAGATAGGTGCAGGGAAAGCTCCACTTGTTCTGCATTGCTGGGAAGGTATCCACAATTGATTTATTCACACCTAGTAGGTCTTGAAATATGACAAGGTCTTTGCTTTGCTACAAAGGCGAGACCAGGGTTTTATCTTCACAAATCTCAGGGTTGTCCCACAGGAGCACATAGGACACTGGTTTAGGGTCTGTACCCAGCAATTTAAGCATTTTGAACAAATAGTAGATAGAGGGCATTACTGTTGTGTGGGTCAAAACGATGCATAGGAATGGTAGAGTAGATAAGGAGAGCTGGTGTAAGTTCCTTGTTTAAAGCTCATTCCATGTGGAGATATAGTGTACCATCTGTTGCAGGGTGGACAATGCCATTGTAATGTCTGAGTTGCTCTAAACACCCACATATACCCTGTGAACCAGGGTCACTCTCACCCCCAGAGGACCAATGCAATCGTAATTTGTTGCTTCTATATCTAGGGCTTTTCCCTTCTCATATGCAATTTCTTGTAAGATTTGTCAATTTGGGCAAGTCACTTAGAAGTTATAATGAGTGGGCAATGCGATGGGATCTAAAGGCTTAGTAGCCATGACCATCTTTAGGGCAATTATTTTACCTGCCATCATTAAGTGCAACAATTTCTAACAATCACACTCCATTTGTAGCTCTGATAATAGAGGGAGAGATTGGCCACACACATTTTGGAAATTTCTGAAGTATTTTGAATGCCCAGGTAAGTGATAGCTTTGGGGGACCACTTTAACCCTAGAGATTCAAAAGGTGGCGTCTCACAGATGGGTCTGAGGAGAAGGACATCTTGAACTGGTGAACTTTTAATCCTCAGAGGCTTCTAAATTAAGTCCGGAGCTGCAGTAAGGGCTCTGTGGAGGCAGATGCATCTCCTAGGAGGACCAACAGATCTTCTGCATACAGTACATCAATGTGGTATATGCATCTGGGCCCACTGAGATCCCTTTGATGTGGGCCTTTTAACAAATTGCTGCAGCTAAAGGTTCCATTGCTAAAAGAAACACCACAAGTGACAAGATGCAACCCTGCTTCAAACTTTTACAAAAAGAGAAGGGGTCAGACAAAAGTGTCTGTTAAAACTTTCACTGAGGGAGAGGAGTAAGATGAAAGTATCCATGTTAGGAATCAGGAACAAAGTACCAGATGTGCCAGAACCTGATCTAAGTAGCCCACTTGACTGAATCAATGCTTTTTTGAAGTCACTGGCCATGGCTACAGCCAGAGTGAGGTAGGATTTAGCCAACTGCATGAGATTTAGCAAGGAGCGAATGTGTTCAGAACTAAAGCATCCCTTGACAAACCCACTTGTGAGGGATGAACTAGGTGGACTAACAGGGGGTCTAATTTGCTAGCCAGAGCCTTTGCATAGATTTTATTTTCCACATTAATCAGTGAGATTGGGTGATAGTTGGATCTTTCCCTGAAGGGTAGCTTTATAGGCCTCCCAAAGTGTGCCCACAGAGGTGACAGCATTGTTGTTGTCCAACAAATTATTTTTTGTCTCCTTCTGGATCCAGAGGGTGAACTCTGGGTCCTTTAGGAGAAGAAGGGTCAGACACCAGGAAGGAGAGTTAGGTGTCAGGGTTCCCCATATGAGGTGAAGCTGCACCGGGAAATGATCAGAAATTAGCAGCAAAAGGATGGTTGAATCCACTGCCAGCTTTATGAGGGATGTGGAAGTCAGCTAGAGGTCTTACCTGCTGTACCATGGACTGCAGAATGACAGGTGTAGTCCCTGTCTCTTGGGAGGAACAGCCACCAAACAACTGAGAAGCCCTGGTCTTTCATGAGAAGAGCCTGTGTGTGAGCACCTTTAACATGTGGTTCTGTACCTGATTGGTACCTGTCAATGGTGCACTCCAAGGTGAGGTTAAACTGCCCCTGATTAGGATGGGCACTGAGGAAATTGCCATGATACTGACCTTGTAGGCAATGGTATGAAAGAATTCAGGGTTGTCCACATTGGAGGCACATATATTGACAGGAAGAATGGGGGCTGTTGGGGTGTCCATTAGGGTCAAAATTCAATGGCCCTGAGGGTCATGATCTATTGTATATGCCTTCAACTTGAGGAATTTGTGTAGGAGAATCATGACCCACTGTTTCTTTGTTAATCAAGGCAGATGCATGAATGACTGGGCAAACCCAAAATCAGTGGAGGCATACTGGCAATCAATGCCTCGAAGGGGAAACTTTGCCTATTTAGTATCTATGCCTATTAGAACTAATAATTAAATGTGATTCAAAAAGCTCCTTGCAGCTAGACATACAGTAGGTAACCTGATCCCCCCCCACCTTATCCTTTTCTCTTTTTTTTCTCTGTACAACATATAATTCTCGAAACTACCTGAAAATGCTGTCAAAAGGATGTATTACACCATTTGGTATTCTTGTCTCCCTAATCTTCGCGGACCTAATTTTCTCATTATGCCCAGCACCAGACTACAACCAGTTATGAGCTCACTAATCTCCTAGAAGAATGTACCACTCCACAAATGGATACTCTTCTGCCCTGCTGATACTCTGTGGTCATAAAGTTAACAGAAACTGCTACAAACTAATGAGCATCCAGGCAAAGCCTTGACTGATAGACCCTATCCTTCTCAACACTCTAAAGAAACTCTTCCTCTTCCTTTCAGGAGACATTGAGACAAACCCAGGGCCTGCTAATTGCAAGATCTTCTCCCCCTCTGATCCTATCTGGAAGTTTACCAGGAGTCTAAAAATAGTACAGGTGAACGTCTGCAGTCTAAGGACAAAGATGCATGAACTTGAAGCATGGGCAGATTTCTACTCACCAGATGTCATCGGCCTCACAGAAACTCGTCTAAAACCCTATATATCTGACCATGAAATACATCTTCCAGGGTAAAACACCTACCGAAAGGACAGGATGGTTAAGAAAGGTAGAGGTGTGCTAATATACATCAGGAGTTCCCTGAATACCCTTGAAACCAGTCCCCCGACCTGGAAAATAAGACTCCAGAATTGCTACTTGTCAAATTGATGTTGGATGGAAATAAATCACTAACAATAGGATGTGCATATAAACACCCCTCCCAAGTTGGACAAATGTGCACTGGCCTTTCTCTTAAACTGCAAGATGCATAATCCCCTTGGAGAGGTGATACTTATTGGGAACTTTAATGTTAACTGGCTGAGCAATGTGGTAAACAAGGCTGCTCTATCAGATGCATCTTTCCCAACTAATTAATGAACCAACTTGGCTCAACCTTATGTCTGGAAAACACACATTACTTGACTAGCTATTACTCAATAGGCCCAATAGGATAAAAACAACTGGCCTATTATCTGACTCCCTCAGCGACCACTCCCCAGTCTTCTGTACCTAGGGGAACAACACTCCCAACCCTCCTCCAAAGATCTCAATCGTTCGAGACCTCTCCAGATTTGATGAAGCGGACTTTCATAACAGCCTAGGAGATATATACTGAAATGACCTAAACAACCACTTCAACATTGACCAAGCATTGGACTTCTTCATCCATAATTTCCTTAGCGTCCTCAATAAACATGCCCCCATGAAACAACGTAGGGTCTGAGGCAAATGTTCATACTGGCTGAACCGAGTATTAAAAAAACAAGGCTTGGGGGCAATTTAAACACTCCAGTGAGCACTCACATTGGATCAAATACAGGACCTTAAGAAACTCCTGCAAAAAGAAGACAAAAATGCTAAAAGAACATAAATCGAAGCTCTCCAAACCACAAACCTAGCTGATCCAAAAATCTTCTGGAAGCAGATCAACTCCCTCATAAAAGGGTCCGCTGCTGAAACTACTCAGAGTTTCATAGTTAATGGTCACTCGATAACAGAACCTGCTGTCTTAGCTAATGCCTTCAGCAACTTCTTCTCCAACCTAGGTAAATACATCGACCCTAGACTTGGGAACATGTGCTGCTCCCTTTCTGATAAGCAATCCTCCCCCTAATTTTACTTCCAGCTCATCACCAAGAAAGAAGTGCTCTCTCTACTCAAATCACTTAAACCTGATGGTTCCCCAGGTTTCAATAAACTGAAACCTAAATGTCTGAGAATGGCAGACCCCAATTATAGCCGCACCACTCAAAAATCTATTTTAGAAGTCCCTTCTGCTCGGCCAGTTCCCTACCAAGTGGAAAATAGTGATGGTAGTCCCTATCCACAAAGGAGGTGCAAAAGATTTGGTGGAGAACTATAGACCTATATCTATTCTTGACATGCTTGCAAAAGTGTTGGAAAAGCTGGTATATAGACAGGTTCAAGTTTATATTATACAGAGCTCCATCACCTACTTTCTGATGTACAGCATGGATTTAGGAAAAACCATGATACAGACACAGCACTTATCTGATTTACTACTGATGAATTCAGGGCAATGGATCATGGCCTTGCAACTGGCACCCTATTCTTAGACCTAACAAAGGCATTTGATCTGGTGAACCATGATCTACTTCTTACCAAGTTTGGCCATCTAAGTCTGGATACCCACACTTGCAACTAGTTTCAACACTACATACGGGAGAGAGAACAATAAAACAACTGGTAAAATGGAAGGGTACTACATCCAACCTAAAACCTGTTAATCAAGGTGTCCCCCCCAAGGGTCCATTCTTGGATCTCTGCTACTGTATTTTTAATATTTATAAATAATATGCCTAAACATTGTGGGGGGGGGGGGCAAGATCCAACTCTGCGCAGACAATGCTGTTGTTTATAGGCGCTCTAGTGATATTAACCAATTAACCTGGCCCTAAATGCAAACTTTAGAACTCTAGAAAAATGGCTCACAGATAATAAACTAGTCCTTAAAATAAAGAAATCCAAGGCAATGCTATTTGGTCCCAGATATCTGGGGACTGAGCAAAAATAACCTTCTCCACCTATTCTCGACTTAACAGAGCTAGGATGGAAGTATGTGACTCCATAAAGTATCTTAGTGTACATCTGGACCAGAAGCTCACACTGAAATCTCATATGGAGGCAATTATGAAGTCCCTCCACCGAAGAATTAGGCTCCTATATAGACTCGGCAGATATCTCAGTAACAAAGTTTGTTTGACCATCACCACAGGAATCCTTCTTCCAGTGCTACTATATAGTGCTCCGGTCCTACAACCTCTCCAAAGTGCTGAGTCAAGTAAATTTAGAGTGCTCTACCATAAACGTGCTCATTTTGCACTGTTGCACATCCTCAAGAACACCATTGTAGCATACTCACCTCACTAAACTGGCCCTCATTTGAAACAAAACTAGCTTACCCTACTCTCTCCTTACCATTTAAAATAATCAAAATGGATGCTCTGTCCAGCCTTAGTGGGCTACTGCAGTACAAAACTCACAAGAGGAAGCTTTGCTCATCAGCTTGCCGTACCCTCGAGGACCCAAGGTCCAGAACCTGTACAGGAGATAGGTTCTTTGCTATATCTGCCCCATCCTCTGGAATAGCCAGCTGCCAGAGGTGTCTCACTGTACTGCTTTAAATGCAATTAAGGTTGCCCTGAAATCTTACTTACTAGTGGTAAGTAGGTAAAGATGGAGCTGATGCCTCAGATGCGCTTCCTAGCACTTGCCTACTATTTTCTTGCCTTATTTTTACTTGCCCATCCTATTCACTCATGGTCTCTCATCCCTATTGGAAATATTATTATCTAACTGCATCTGCACTCTTGTACTCCTCTCTTGTGATGTTACCCCGATATGGGGTTGCTTGCTCTTGAACATTTACAGCATATGAATGCATTGTGGTTTTCACCTCAGCCCCACTATTCCTTAAGTTGGTGTCCAGCTTATGTATATTTTGTGTCTGTTTCAAAATGTAAATTATGGTTATTAACTTGCTTCTTTATGTTAACTATTTCTTAACTGTCCCAAAATGTTAATGATAGTTGATTACTTGTCTTAGTATGTAATTTGTTTTTATTGAATGTAATTAACTCTGGGTTGCCCCTGAAAAAGGAACATTATGTCTCAGTGGGCTTACTCTGTCAACAAATTTCAATAAATAAATAGAGTCATTAGTCGATGATAATTTAGTCTCCTGTAAAAGGCTGGCATGGATCACAGTCTCTTTACGTAAAATAGGACTTTTCTCTGTTTAACTGGGGAGTAAAGTCCACACACTTTCCACGTGTGGCATATCCCATTGTAATCCCCCTACATATTGGGGTTTACTATAATGTCTTCCTGGGCTTCTTAATGCCCACTGTCAGGCTGGTGTCCTGTCTTTAGTAGTTCTGTCTATTTGTGTGACAGTGCCATATGGAGCCTCTACACCTGTCCCTTTAAGAGAATAGCTAATCTGTGTTTAGAAATTGATCTGTGCTGGGTCTGACTGACTTAGGGCTTGTGATTGGGCAGACAGTGTGTTATTTTGCTCCATTTTGCAGTCGCTGCTTGCACAGATGGAGCCTATATGGGAACTGTGATTATTTACTGTTTATCTGCTTTTATATTAAAGATAGAGAAGTTTGCCTAACCTGCTTTGACTGCAGCTTAAACATTTGGATGGAAGCCACCATATTAGGTCCTGGACTTCCAGTAACTGGACCAATTGAACCACTGGGGACCTAAAATGGATCCTGTCCCCAGGGGTGTTTTGGGAAGGAAATTCTGTAGTCTTGTAGTTTTATCCGGCTGGTGCCCAAATGGACCTGGAGGGGGTGCCTTACTGTGACTGACAGCCCATCTAGCCAACCAAACCTTTGGATTTACAAGGGAATGCCCTGTGTGCCAAGAGACAATTGATCAGTTAGAGCTGGAGGATGAAGTGTGAACAGCTTGAGCTTTCGAGCAGCTGCTCCCAGTAGGAGTGTAGGGGAATCGACAGGAAGAGGCTAGACTTGCCTTCCTGCCACCTTCTCCTGCATCAAACTGCCTGTTGCAGAATTTGGATCTGTCCAATTTCCACTCTGGAACTGTGGCAAAAGAAAATAAGTTTGTTAGTGTAACTTGTGACTTGGACTGAAGACTTGCTCCTAAAGTGATTGGCTCAGCTTGTGTGAGAAATAGACTTGAATCAACAGTTTGCGCAGTAAAGCTGATGATTAGCAACCAGACTTGAATCTGAACTGTTTTCCAAAGTAGCTATTGATTTAAATATGCTGAATGTGTTCCGTGGGTCGCAATTTGGTTCCCCACAGCTGAATCTGTTATGCCAGCAGGAGGCTTCACCAGCAGAAGATCACAAATTTTGCAAGAACTGTTCACCTTGCCTGGGTCCTGCCATCTCAGCCTAGGCCACTACTCTTGCACCAGAGACTGTCGGCGAGAGATTAACTTAGGAATTCGGCCCCCTGCCCAACATCATTGAGCAGGTTGCGACCATCTGGAGGTGCATTGTGTCGACCAAGCTTCCCCCTGCCCTTTACAAAGAAATATAGAAACATAGAAGTTATTGGCAGATGGGGACCATACGATCTATCAAGTCTGCCCTTGGCTTTCTAGCCTCCCTACTTAGCTGTCTGCTTGTGTATCCCACAGTGTCTGTCCCACTTGACTTTCCCCACTTTTTGGCTCCCACCACCCCCTCCGGCAGGCTATTCCATCGTTCCACAACATGCTCCGTGAAGAAGAATTTCCTCTTATTGCTTCTGAACTTTCCTCCCTTAAGTTAAAAGTTGTGCCCTGCAGTCCTGCTGCAGTTCTTTACCTGTAGGAGGTTCTGCACATGCACCCTGTTGTTGCCTTTAAGGAATTTGAATGTTTCTATCATGTCCCCATGATTCCTGTGTTGTTCTAGGGAGTATAATTTGAGGTCATCCAGTCCTGCTTCATATGGTTTCTGATGCAAGCCCTGCACCATCTTTATTGCTCTTCTCTGTACCATCTCTAGCCTATCTATCTCCCTCCTGAGGTGTTGCCTCCAGAATTGGACACAGTACTCCAGGTGAGGCCTGACCAGGGGCCAATACAGGGGCATGACTACTTCATGCCTTATATTCATGATGCCCCTCCCTATGCATCCCAGGATACCACTAGCCTTTAGTGCTGCCTTTTCACATTGTCTACTGACCTTGAGGTCATCTGATATGATCACCCCAAGGTCTCACTCTTGCCTGGTAGCCACCAGCTGCTCCCCTCCCACTGAGTACAGTCTCACTGGGTCACACTTTCCCAGGTACATGACCTTGCATTTTTTGGCATTGAATTTCAATTGCCAGGTCTTGGACCACTCCTTCAGTTTTCAGAGATCAGCTTCCATGCTTTGCTGTCCCTCTGTTGTGTCTACCCTGATGCCAATTTTGGTGTCACATGCAAGCAGTCACAACTTTCCTTCCAGTTCATCCCCAATGTTGCTGATGAATATGTTGAAGAGATTTGGCCCCAGAACTGAGCCCTGCAGGACCCCGCTAGTCACTCTCCCCTCCACAGACAGAGTACCATTTACTAATACTCTCTGAGTTCTCCCATGTAACCAGTTTATGACCCAGTTTGTAATCTCGGGCCCAGTTTTCATGTTCTCCAGTTTTTTGATTAGTCTCCTGCACAGAAGAGAGTCAAAAGCTTTGCTGCAGTCCAGGCAAACCACATCTACTGCCCCACCCTGATCCACTGTTTTGGTGACCCAATTGAAAAAATCAGCCAGGTTTGTCTGGCAGGACCTGCCTGCCACTAAACCATGATGATTTTTGTTGAGCTGATCAGTTTGCTAAAAAAAGCTATGATGCTTTGCTTCAGCAGGGACTCCATCAGTTTTCCCATGACTGACGTTAGACTAACCAGATGGTAGTTACCTGGCTGTTCCTTGCTTCCACTCTTGTACAGTGGTACTACTGTTGCACTCTTCCAATCCTCCAGCACCTTCCTGCACCTTAATAATTTGTCGAAGAGCACTGCTAAGGGGGCTGCCAGTTCTCTCCCTAGTTCTTTCAGTATTCTTGGATGTATCCCATCTGGCCCCATAGCTTTATCTACCTTTAACTTGTCTGTTTCCTCCAGGACTCTTTACTTTCCTTCATCACCACAAGGTTTACATATCGCCTGCAGTGCAGCTAGATCCTGGTAGTGTGAGTACAAATCAGGGTAGCTCCCTGCAACGAAAGCTAAAATCATTGTGGTACCATCTAATTGTCTTCATTTGTTGGGTTTTTGCAATGGACTGAGCTAACTGGCTTGGATCACAAATAATTGGGTTGTGTGCATGTTAACTGTTTTTCTTCCACCAAGGGCCCCAACATCAGCTGCAATGCTGGCCACCCCAGGCAAAGCTTCAGGCTAGCCTGCATGACACTCTGGGTACCTAGGGTTGCTGAATTGTATAATTGGGACTTAAAGTGCATGTCAGACAACCCTGCTTTAAATCAGATTACCAATCATTTGGCTAGATTCACGCCCCTTCCTTGTTCACTGCCCCTAAATAAACCTGATTGTCTTTTTTCATGTTTAACCTGGCTAGTGTGCATATAATTAGTTGGGCTACAGTGTTAAGATTGTATTGCTGCATTGCTAGCCTTATTTTCCAGGGGGTCGCCAGGGCAGCTGCTGCAGGTACAGCCCTGGCGGTAAGTGAGAGGAGTGTGAGCACATTATCACTGCTGTCTATTAATTGTGAATCTACCACTGTGATATACCTTAGGCCACTAGAATGGTTGGTGGATGGCTATAGCTTCTCAGAGGGCTATACTAGAACAGGTAAGCAACCCCAATACCATTTCTCTGGGTGGATGCACCCTAATTAGAGAACTCAGATCCCTCAACCTGTGTATTGCCATACAGGCAGGGGTAGTAGCCCTTAGAATAGCACTGCTTAGGGGTTAAATCTTGGAGGCCAGTGTAATTTTACAGGAAATTTGAAATGAATGTCCTTATTAGACCCAAGTGGAAAATTTCCCCCCACAAGCTGGTCATACACCACATGATGGGGTGGAGTGAGGCCGAGGGGGTCGACCCAGCCACACCATATTATTGCTTGATATCCCCTTGGGGACCACTAATGATACTATAGAGGACACTGTGGGGTAAGTTAAGTGCCTGAGGAAGGTTGATGTATGAGGGCGGGACTCAGACTTGTTTGCCCAGACCTTGGTGGCCTTCTTGTAGCCTCTCCATAGACCCTGAGACAGTACCCTGTGTTATCATGCTGGAGGGGTCCCAGAAGGGGTGGAGACTTATTAATTTACACAGTGACCCATCTTCCCTTGGGGGGGGTCCCCCATGATAGAGGGATTTAGTGACAAACTACTGAGACTTCTAGCTGCTGAGGGACAGTCAGCTATGGACTTGCAGAGGGCTTTGGAAGACTCTGAGGAGGTTACACCCATTCAGTCTCCTTTGGCCTCTCCAGCTTCCCCCTTGGCTCCCACCATTGTGGCATCCCCCATTGTGATACCTGGCAGTGCATCTGGACTCTTATTGCAGGCTTAGATTGTTTTTGGGTGCTGTTCCCGTGCCAGTGGGGGAGGATGACTTGGAAACTTGGATAGACTATGCCACTGCCCTGGTCCAAGAATGGCAGTGCTCAGAAGGGGAGAAAGGAAAGAGAATTATGGAAAGCTTGAGGGGCCTTGCACTGGAACGCATTTGGTTACTTTAGTCCACTAATCCAGAGGCCTCTGCAGCTGACTATCTATCCACTTCAGAAGGGATATTTGGCAGCACTAAGTCTGGGGAGGATTTAATATGGAAATTCAAGTCTGTTAAAGAGTAGAAAAATAAGAAACTGTCTGCCTTCATATCCTGGGCTGAACGGGCCCTGCACCGGGCACATCATAAAGGGGGTATCTCGACTAGTGAACTGAATCATATCAGGCTGGAGCATATCCTTAAGTCTGTCCATCATTCAAGTGTGCTTATGCTAAAGTTAAAGTTTCAAGACAGAAAAGCTAACCCTCCTGAATATTGTTGGCTGATGAAGGAGATCTGGGAGGCTGAGAACAACAAAGATGGCTAGGAACCATATGCTGGGGTTGCCCGCACCACCCCGACCTCCAACAGACCTGTTGAGAAAGAAGAACTCTTTGAGACACAGCAGGTTTGTGAGCTGCTGAAAGAGTTAAAAGAGCTGAGAGCCAGCCAGCAAGCTGTGGCAAGGGCAGCTAAGAATTCTAGCCCTTGCTTCCCTAAGACTGAGTCTGGCAGTGAGACCTCTCCCATGGGTATGGGGGCCCATGCCCTTGACACTGAACCTTGAACTGATTCTAAACTGGTGGAAGAGATGAGAGAGAACTGTGAACCATGGTGAGAGATCTTACTCATGCCACCCGATAACCTCTCCCCTGGCTGGACTGCAGGGGGATGGAGCCCGAGTTCAAACTGAAAGAAGACAGTAGGACTCCAGACCCAGATCACTACAAATCTCATGAAAAGCCGAGCTGACCTGGTGACCATAGAGGCACAATGTTTTGTCATAGGTGCGGAGAGGATGGGCACACCTGACATAGTTGTGACTCCCCTGAAGATCTGTGGAAAGTCACCACCAAAGTGCTTAATCTGATCTGAAAAAGCAATATAAGACCTCAGCAAAGCCCACCCTGCAAGTCTTTCTCCTCTAAAACTGTCGTAGGCCAGTCTGCCAAAAAGACGACTCTAGACTGGTCCAAGATTGTGGGCCCCCTCCATGGAAACCACAGTGACTGTTAATGGTATCTCCACCCGAGCTGTGCTAGACAATGGCTCGCAGGTCACTATTGTATTTAAAGACTGGTATGACCAACACTTGCCTGATCTCCCACTCTTATCCCAAGAAGGACTGCATGTGTGGGGGGGTAGAGTGACAAATCCTATCCTTACCAAGGGTATGTATGAATTTGGGTTTCTTTTCCTACTGCTATTGCTGGTGTGGATGAACAAGTGGAGACTCTGGCCCTGGTGTGCCCACATACTACAATGTATGATGGTATCTCTTTGTTCACTGGCACCAATGCCCATATGTTCAGCTGGCTAGCCCAGTTCTGTCAGGAGAAACAAGCAAAACTGACTGGAAAGGCACTACACATTCCGGCCATGGTGCACCGTGCCTATGACTTACAGATGCAAGCTAGACAGGCTGAGAAGGATGAGCCGGTGGGAGTAGTATGGAAGAAAGATCCAGAATCACTTGTGTTGCCCCCTAATGCTCAATGTACCTTCACTAGTGAAGTACAAATTAAGAAATATGCCAAAAACAACATTCTCATGCAGGATGCCCCAGATATGGGGAAACTGCCTCGGGGACTTTTAGCATACCTCTCAAGTGTCCCGGATTTGTCGGGATGTCCCGTATTTTGGACGCTTTTGCTGTCCTGTCCAACCATCCTGAATCAACTGGCTATTGTCCCACAAAATGCTGGCTCCTGCCGAGATATCAACATGCCATGTGGTCCATGCTGACTGTTTTCTCTGTGTTCCATTAACTGAGCACCAAGTGAGCCTGCATACATCACACGTGGTGACATCAGTGGCCAGTCTACCAATCAGGGTCACGTACTCGGTCCGTTCATGTTTTGGCACCTCCGCCACTGGGACCCAATATGTTCAGTTCCCCCTCAGGTCCTTAAGCAGTGGTTAAAGGCAGCCTCTCCAGTGCTCTTGGAACACACACTGCTGAGAAGAGTTCCAGAGTGCTGGTGAGAAAAATCGAGAGAGAGACCACTACTTTGCCCTTGTGCCAAGTGAGAAGAGAAGAAACCTGTCTGCAGTGCCGCCGAGCCGACTGAATTTGTTTCAACCACTGGCCAGTTCTGCTAAGCCTCAACAGACTTTTGCACAGAAGAGCTGTGTCCTTTTTATTCAATTCATGCAAAAAAATTGAGATGCTCAGTCAGAATCAGATTCAGAAAGAATAGTAGATTAAGACTGCCGTCACCGTCGCCGATCAGAGGGACTGGGAGAAGCAGACAGGCACAGTGAGCAAGTTGGCAGAGCAGACTCCAGAGAGCAACCACGTTTTGTTTTTGAAGGTAAGAAGAAGACTGATGAACATATTAATTATATCTTCATGCCCTGCCATGCCATTGCCTGCCTGATGCACAGCAACTGCAGAACTTGTCAGATCTCTGATCCTGTCACTAGCTGTCTGGCTGATAGGCAGCAGTTTGAATGTAGAGCTCCTCCGGCTGGTTCGGATTCCTCACTGGAGAGTGACTGATGACACCCATAGCTAGTGATAGGAGGGGGCTGGGGGCAGCTGGGGCACATTGGAAGAAGTTGCTACTTCTAGTTTGCTTCAGTTTATTTTTTTATTTATGAGCAATGAGTCAAGCAAGGTATCCCTACAAACTAAAGTCTTTCAGGTTACCAGTTCAGCATGGCTAGTGACCCTTGCAAAAATTAAAGCACAGCTTAACAGTATTTCTATTTCTAACCAAACTCATCATATCTCTGAGTTGGTCCAAATTAGAGGGAGTTTCCTTATTATGATTCTCTGGATAGCTGCCGCCTTATATTACTTTAGAGACTTTATGTGATATAATGGCAAAAATGGTGTCCCTAGCAAATGGCAAGCAGGCAGCAGCACTGAGATGCTTCTTTTCCTCATTGCTTAAACAATAGGCATCAATGTAGATCCTGTCCTGTACTTGTCCTGCAACTGAATATTTAGTTAAGGTGTTGCTAACTGTTCACAGAAAGTACTTTTGAGTTGCAGCTGCTGCTTAAAGCTTAATAGTAAGTAATAGTAGTCACTTAACAAATACAAACACAGCAAGAGCCAATATGTGTACACAGTTCATTCTATATGATGATGCAGCTCCCATTCCCTTTCATTTTATGTCAAGTCATTACTGAACTCAGATCTCCTTTTACTTGTAATGCATTGTGTGTGTGTGTGTGTGTGTGTGTGTGTGTGTGTGTGTGTGCATATTCGTTCGGTACAAATAAATCATTAACTGTGGCTCATTTAAACCATAACTGCAGGTCTGCATCTTATTTGCAAAGTGGCAGTATAAGATTTTTTTTAATATAAGTTTTTTTTTTCTTGCGTGCTGTTTTATTCATTTGGCCACTCACTTACTTAAGCTGTATATAATGGCCAGCGGGGGTTGAAATTAAGTTCTGCATCCACTAGCTAACAGGGCTAGTGACCTGGGAAATCCACTAGCCCTACAGACTTTTCTACTGGCCCAGAGCCCAGCTGGTGTACTTATTGAAATATTACTTTTTCCAGTACAAACCTGCAGGGCTAATTAAATAAAAAATTTTACTAGCCCGATACAAAATCTGCTGGCATTTGGCTAGCGGGCTGGTGCCAATTTCAACTCCTGTGCCAGGAACACAAAAATACCTTATTAAAAATTATTATATGATAAGCACCTACAACTACAATAAGCCCTGTTTTTATTTAGAAACCTGGCACAGTATGTGTTGTGTGGTTAATTTGAAAAGAGCTGTGAGCTGCAGATCTGTAAGTAACCTCCATAATGCTAGGTTGGCAGTTTTTTTTTTAATTTAAGTTATTTTTTTCTGGTATGTTGTGTTATTCATTTGTGCATTCACTTCTCCAGCAGCCTAGTTTTGCTTCCTAATTTATGCTTATTGTACATCATCTTATCATACAAACATGTTTTGCTGACTACTATAATGATGCTGTTCTGTATATACTAGGCCGCTGGAGAAGTAAATGAATAGCCAGTGCATGGTTGTTGGCTTGATACCAGTCAGCCATTTGGGTGTGCAGCTGTGTGCATGAGTATGTTGTTGTTGTCGGGGTAGGCCCAGTGAGGCACCGGGGGGAGGGGTACAGATGGTAACCAACTGAACTTGAACCAGATTAAGCTGTTGATGATATTTTTAATGAATGGGGGACATTTGGCCAGGACACCATTGAAATTCCACAGCTATTTTTCGAGAAGTGTCATGGGATCAACCCACAGGAACAACCACCTTAAAAAGGCAGACAGCAGAGTGTTTAATGTCTCATCCGTCTCATCTGAAAGATAGCTGAAAGACAGCACATCAGGAGGGCAGCATCCCGCTCATGATTACACTACAGTGTCAGTATTGAGATGTACCCAAGTGTCTGATGTGGGGCTACAACCCACATTTCAATTTTCCTGAGGGAACTTAGGGATGCGCTAACAGCACCTCGTATGGCCCTCTTCAACCTATCACTGGATACGGGGGAAGTTCCGGGGGACAGGAGGAGGAGGGTGGATTTCCTGTCCTCAGAGGTGAATGTGCAACCTGCTGAGCCATGTACTGGCACTGAGAAGTGGGCATGAGTGTGACATTGCTGAATTATTTTAAAGCAGTGACTGCTGCTAGTTGTTTGAGCATTTATCGTAAGCACTCTGTGCCTTTAAGATGAGCAATTCCAGGCACTGAGGTGGACATTGCAACACACTGAAAGTAATTAGTGATGCACATGGATGTGTGATGTAATGTGATGACAGCTACCCAAGATACATTAGTAGCTGGCAGCTCAGTGCTTATAACTTAGTAGGTTGCAATTAGAACCTGACATGGCAGGCTGGGGCACTTGGACACCACTATTGTCACAAACTGTGCTGTAACTACCTGATAAGTTGTAAGTGTTATCAGGCAGTTAGAGCACAGTTAGTAAAAATAGCAGTGTCCACAACTGGCCCAGCTTGCTATGTGAGGTGCTAATTGCAACCTACTTCTTGGAATAGTATCAAACAAGTGAATTGTAAAGCTTGGCTTGGTGCTTCATTTATTTCATTGAGTGATTTTTGGTATATTCTGTGGTGATTTTAAACAAAGTCATGCAATTAGTTTCAAAAGAAAATGAGGTGGGTTATGTGATGGTGGTGCAGGCAGCTGCAAAGTTTGTGAAAAATGTCTGTTTTATGCATTTTGTTCCTCCTTCGATCATAATGCAACCAAGCAGAGTTAGTATCTGTGGCATGGAGGTAGGTGGAATACATTGCTCTGAGGGTTGAGGAGCCCATCTCAAAGGGGCATTTTTTTAGGTATAGAATGCAGTAGTACTGCTTTGACTAGAGGTCAGTCACTACTTTTCAAGAGTTTTTTGTTCCCTGATATTCTAAATGAATCTGTGAAGCAAGCACAGTCACCACATCAAGGTAAACTCCCACAGCTGAGTCCTTAAGTAATGGTTCCAGAGAATGCACCTCAATGATTTGTAAGCTAAAGAATGTGTGTAGATCACTGACTACAGAATCGCCAAAACATTTTGTGGCTTGCTGATAATGAAATGCGGGATCACACAACATCCCTGGGCCCTGACCCAGTACTTCTACTTATCTTTGATTATTTTATACTGTCATTTTAGATTTGAAACATGAGTGGAAATGACTGCACTGTGGGCAATACTTCAATACCAGAGAAGAGAAAGAGAACAGAAGATAGTGGAAGCATGCCAGAGAAGAACCAAAGAGGCACTCTGTGTTCCAGGGCTAAAGAGTTCAACTGGGTTAGTGAGAGTTGAAGCGGACAGATATTTGCATTCTGCAAGATCTGTGGATGTGATTTTACAGTAAGCCATGATGGACATCATGATGTTGAACAGCATGAAAAGTCTGAGAAACATCAGCATAATACAATGCAAGTTGCTGGGAGAAAGGTGAACAATTTCTTCCACACAAAGGGCCAAATATTCAAAAGGGTTGCGCCATGTGCAATAGGGTTGCGCCAGTGCAAGTCCAAAATTGCACCATAGTGCGATATTCAGCAGGAGGCAGTTGCGCCACAGAAAACATGCTGAGCAACAGCACAATGCAAATGAAGGTATGCGCAACTGAAGGGGGTGGAACCATGCATAAAGTGCACAATGCGATATTCAAAGGCTTGCGCAACATGCAACAGTGGATCAGGCAGAAGTTACGCCACGGTGGAAATGAGCCAAAATAAAAAGGCTCAAAGAAGAGGCACAAGAACGCGACAGGGAATTCACATGAGGCAGCCAGACAGAGCAGGCCACAGCTGGAACCAATGCAGGCCAGGGAGTGTACAGGACAGAATTGGGGCAAGTGAAGGTGTGTGGGGCCACAGAGTGCAGAGGCCAGTAGGTGTACACGGTGCAGTGGAGGTAGCAGTCAGGACAGCGGGGGTAACAGATCAACAACAGCCCGGAGGGGACACAAGCCAAGGGAGATGGACAGTGCCAGCTTCCACATGGACATGTATAGAGGGTGAGAGGCATGCTGCAGGGGACGTGGCCGTGGAAGGGCCCAGTCGGCGGTATGCCCCCAACAGGCAGTACCGTGCCCGCATCAGCTTTGAGTTGTATTCAGATGTAGAGATTGTGGGCCGGTACCACCTGAACAGGGCAATACTGAGGCGGCTCTGTGAGCTGTGCAGTGATGCAATGCAGGCACCCTCACGATGGAGTCACACTCTGTCAGTGGAGACAAAGGTAACAGCCTGCATGTGCTTGCTCACCACGGGTACCTTCCAGAGGCCAACAGGGGACACCACAGGCATAACACAGTCAGCCACATCATGCATCCTCACCCAATTCCTCAACGCACTGCTGCCACATGCTGCGGAGTACATCCATTTCCCCAGCACCATGGCAGAGCGTACAGCAAACATACAGGAGTTCCACAGGGTAGCACATATGCCTGGTGTGCTAGGGGCAATAGACTGCACCCATGTGGCCATTCGCATGCCACCTGGCCCTGATGGGGCTGCCTATTGCAATCAGAAAGGGTTTTCCAGTGTCAACTGCCAGGTGGTGTGTGATGCCAGTGGGCGCATCATCAATGTCTGTGCCACGCACCCTGGCGGAGCACACGATTCATTCATATGGTACCAGTCAGCACTGTGCCATCAATTCGAGAGTGGGGACATCCCCACAGGACATCTAGTGGGTGAGTATGCATGTAGGATTGGCAAAGTGGGGGCAAGGGTGGGTAAGCCACAGGTGCCATGGGAGTGGCACACAGGGTTAGGGGCAATATGAGCCTGAACATGACACTAACCTCCACTATCTCCACACAGGTGACAGTGGATACCCACTCCATCCCTGGCTGCTCACACCCTACCGACAGCCCATGACCCCATCACAGCAACACTTCAATGAGGCACATGCCGCCACACGCAGCATCATCGAGCAGGTGTTTGGGATGCTGAAGGCACGCTTCCAATGCCTAGACACCTCCAGCGGTGCCCTACAGTACAGCCCCTCAAAGGCCTGTGGGATATTCCTGGCCTGTTGTATCTTGCACAACATGGTCAAAGACTGTGGGATAGCCATACAGGTTGAGGAGGGGGACAGCGATGGGGATGCTGGTGACGCCGGTGATGATGGGGATGAGCAGCCCCCCCTTGAACGGCGTGACCCCCAACTGACCTGGCTGGCCCAGCTGCACCGGGACACTATCACAGAGGAGCACTGCGCACAACACAGGTAAGTCATGGGGCCATGTGCAACCAACACTGTCCAGGGCATAACCAACATACACACAGGGAAACACACCAGGGGTGCATGATGGCGAGGGAAGTGGCAAAGTACAGGTGCACAAACACACAACCAGGGAAGGGTGAACAGTCACACGCCACATGGACAGACACACACACACACACACACCAGGCACAAAGTGCACAGGGGTCAGGTGCACAGCAGAGCAGGAACAGACATGAGAAACACACACGCGTCCACAGGCCACCACCACCACCACCACCTGTACTGTCCATGTACATGTGTCAGATGCTGGGCACCCTTGCACCTTGGTGTACAGTGCAATGCAGGCATCATCATGCACACGCACCTGTGGACAGCAGTCGGAAGGGTGTGGAGGTGGTCCATGTGTCGTCATGTAGGGCAGGGCACCCACTGGTGCACTGCCCACCAAAACACACATTGCACACAGGGCAGCACCAGACAGGACCCGCACTGGGAGACAGCTCAGTCATGTGGCACAGTGCCACGGCCACCTCAGATGCATGGGTGACCCCGCTGAGACCCAGCAGCACTGGCAGGCTGAGCATGGGCCACATGGGGTGGCACCGATGGACCACCAGGAGTCCCACTGTGTGAACGTGACCTTGTCCGCACAGGGGTCTGCAGCATACCGAACATACCTGCGCCATGGGTGCTGGGATGCCACAGCTGAACCCAGTGTCGACAGGTGGGTGTCATGATGCGGGGAACGGAGTGGATAGCATACTTGTGGTGTGAGTGGCAAGGGGCACCTGACTGTGTGCCCAATGTGGCCACAGCACTGACCACTGCCTGTGTCAGCCTGTTGATGGCGGCGGTCACATCCACCCGCATATGGTCAGTCCGAGACAGGATCCTCTCAGTGTCCCTGCTGTGTCACTCCTCAACCCACTCCAGGGCCACACACAGTGCCTCCACGGATGTTGCAACCCACATCTGCTGCTGTACTGATGCCTGAAGCAGGCGGGTGTACTCATCAAAGAGGTCGTCTGCCACATCGGCAACCTGTCCCTCAGGGTCTGGAAGGGCCTGATGTACAGCACCCCTTGAGGGTGGGTGCTGCTCACCAGGACCAGATATGGGCATGTTCACAGGTGGTGCATCTCCATCACTGCTGAGCCCTGTACCCCCAGTCCCGGTGGGTGACTGCTGCTGCTGCCCCTCCACCTGCTGTGCCCACAGGATCAGTGGTTCCCCTGCTGTGGCTGCAACAGTGCCAGTGACCTGCACAGCCACCGGTGCTGCCCCACCGGTGCTGACAGGCACAGCCTGGGACTGTGCTGACATGCTGGCACACACGTTGGAACCAGCTAGATTCATGGGCATGAGCTGGCCTGCTGTGTGTCCATTCTGTGACACACACATGTCAATGCCCATAGTGGTCAGTGCATCATCGATGGTGCAGGTCTGTGCCACAGCCACAGCTGCAGCATGCTGGCATGCTTGCATGCCAGACTGCTGGGACACAGGAAGGGCACTCCTCACACCTGTCTCAACATCAGTGAAGGAAGATGGCCGTGCACACTGCCGCAGTGCACGCCAGCAATCTGTGGAGGTGGATGGGCCCTTCTCCAACTCCGGGTGGCTGTCCGCAGTGGACAGGCCCTCCACTGCTGACCCCTGCAGACACACAGGATCTGTAACAGAAAGGAAGGACACGTTAGTGCATGTGAACTACCTTCTCCCCCCAACATGACATACCATGCAGTGATGGGCTACCACCTGTCTGGAAGCCACCTCCAGGCACACCCTCAATGGCACTGTGCTGCATGCTTGCAGTGAGCATGTCCTCCGATGGGGTCAGCTGCACCACCACCGCTGTCCACCGCCTGTAGCAGCATGTGCCACCCTGATGGCTGCAACCTTCTCCTTTACCCTCCTCCTGTCAGTCCCCATCTTCTTTTTACACTCCTGCATGGAGCACTGGTGGCTGCTGTGCAGGTTGACAGCATGTGTCACCCCCTCCCATGCAGCAGCTTGGGCCTGAGGGGTGTCCCGCCATCCACTGAGAAGTGGCTCCTCAGCCAGGTAGGCCTCAAACAGTGCCTCTGTCTCTGCCTTGGTAAAGTTGGGCCTCCTCTTCTGCCCACCATCATCCTCCTCACCCAGTCCTTGCTCGGTCATTTCACAGCCTGTATGGGTGAGAGTGGTCACCTGTGACTGTGCAGTACACAGCTTCTCTGGGGCCATGGTCCAGAACAGCAAAATACATGCAACTCACCTATCAGCTGCAGTAACTGAATATGGCCACTGCAGATCAGTGTCGCACATTTATAGTGCAATGCATGCAAACTAGGACTGGAGCAACTTTAATGAGATGCAAATCACGCCACTGCGCCATTGAATGGCTGATCGGATTATTTGCATACGACAGCTGAATATCACGCTGTTGCGCTTTGCGCAATATGGTTGAGCTGGCTGAGTCAATGGCGCAGTTCTGTGACTGCGTAGTACACTGCACTGCGCATGCCCAGGTAGCTTACACAGATGTCTGCCACGCTGATGATGTGCTGTGCGCGATCAGCAATTCAGGACACAGCCACCATTGTGCCAGTGGCGCTACAGCGCCGGTCACCACATGGCGCTGTGGTACAACTGCGCAATAGTCCACTGTGGCAATGGTACACAGGTGACCAATTGCGCTGGACATGTAGATGTCCAATGGTGCTGTGCGTGGCCTTGCACCAGAGACCCATGACCTTGTGCCCAACCTTTGCCCCCTTGGCGCTGTACGTATGGCATGTCTGCAGCTCTATCACATTGTTCAGTAACAGCGCAATAGGGACTGGTGATGCTATATGAACAGCATGATAAGGACTAACGGAGTTGTATTGCGCAACATTTCCACTTGGGGTTGCCACACTGCGGAGTGCCATATTGTCTACTATACACTTGCAGGGATGGCACGAAGGAGAGCACCACAGTGGAGTGCATTGAGCTGGCCAAACTGGTGGCTGTAGGAGCTCACCATGGGCCACTGTTTGGGGATGAACCCTGAATGGCCCGCACACTGTGTGCAGCAGGTGGCTACCGAACAGGAGGAGGCCACTGGCTGGCGGTGTCAGCCGGATCGGTGCGCAGGCACCAGTACGGGTGACCTAAGGAGGAGGAGCCGGGCACTGCTGGTGCAACGTACGTTCACGCGTTGCGAGGAGGCGTGGTGCGTGAGGCCAGGTGGGTGAGCCATCTATGCACCTGTATTGTCCACATGGGTAACACTGTATTGTGACCAGCACATGGGGGAGAGTTGGTCTATGGTTGGCTGTGGCGGTGTTTACAGGTGTGTGATGTATGGGTCTGGCTGTGTGGGCAGGCACACTCATTGGGGCAGGGGGCTGTCTGCTTTGGGATTTCACTGATGTGTTTCTCACCTTTTGTTTCCCACAGGCGTGGCGGAGCGGAGGAGGCCCAGGATGAAGCACAGCGAGGGGTGGCAGCGGTGGCTGTACGAGGTGGTGGTGGTGTCAAACCATGGCAGCAGCAGCAGTAGCAGCTGCAGCAGTGGTTTGATGAGGGTGAGTGTCATGACATCATGGATGCTATTGCATGCTGTGGGGGGCAGGGCATGGCCACCATCCATGGACAACACTGCCATGCACGCGACATGTGACAGTCAGCACTGTCCAGTGGCACTGCATATCTGGGAGTGTGTCACTGGTGGTCCATGCATGCACTGGGCACATGGCTGTGGCACTAACTTCCCACCGCGTAGCCATGTCACTGTACAGCCTTGGTTGTGCTGTGCTGAACATGGGTGGTGTGTGTGTGCAGTGGCAAACATGGCTGTTGCTGCATGGTTGGGCTTGTCTTGTGTATGGTCACTGTGGGTGGGTGCAGTCCATCACAGGAGTGGGGCACTTGACTGTATGCCATGCATGTTGGGTGGGCTTCAGGGTTGTGGACAGTCACAGCCATTGATTCTGTTCCCTTGTCCTAGGTGTCCAGATCCTGAGGAGGATACAGCGGACAGTCCACTGCCTGCTGGACATCTTGTTGGAGTCCCTTGAGATCCTGAGGGACATGCAACACAGAGGAGTGAGGCATAGGAGGAGGCCCTGGGACCAGCAGCAGCCAGCCGATGTGCGGCCTGGTGGGCAGTAGCTGCCCCTCACCTACCCCCCCTTTACCCATCCCTCACACCCTGCCTTCCCTCACCCAGTTGTTCACCCCTGCCCCTTACCCACTTCTACCTTGTACCCATACCCCCACCCTTGTCTTGTATATAGTTGTACATAGTTCTGTCTGTTCCTGTTGTTCCTGTTAATATTTTCATTATATAAATCTATTTTGTTATGAATACTGTGGTGGTCTCTGATTTGCAGCTGGCTATAGGTGCTCAGTTGCAGTGGTGTGCATGGCATCTGGGGTGGTATTGTCCTGGGTATGTGTGTGTGTGCATGGGGAGGTGTCTCTGTTGTGGTAGTGGCTTTCAGCCGGTCTGGCCGTGTGCTGCCACACACCGCTGGGTGCTTCTCGTGGGTCTGGCTTGTATGGTTCTGTGGTACACGAGGTTGCAGTGTGGTGGGGGGGATGCATGGGGATTCCTGCAGTGACTGTCACTGCTCATGGGTGGTGTCTTGGGGTACCAGTGCAGGGTGTGCTGTGCACAGCGTGGTGCTGTTGTGCACTTGGGTTGTCCGCCCCCTTTGTGTGGCAGTCTCAGCTTGCCAGTGGGTGTGCTGGAGCACCATGGCCCAGCTGTGCTTTGTTGGCTTGTCCCCATGGGCCGGTGGATATTCTGTCCCTCCCCCAGTGATGCTGTGCTTAGGGTGTGGGGGTGTATTGTTAGTTCTGCAGTGTGTTCCTGTGCCCATCTGTGGCATGGGTGGTGGGCCCCTGCCTACCTCCATGGTTGTGCAGTTCCATTGCTGTGCTGCTGGGGGGGCTCTCTGCTTGTGCTATGGTGCCTCTGTACTGCTCAGTTGGGCTGTCCTTGTTGCTCTATGGTGCATCATATCTGCTCAGCTTCCCCTTCCTGGTTGCGCTATGGCGCAGGTTGTGCGATATTCAGACGTTGGCTGGTTGCGCAATTTGACTTGCTCCATGTTTGAATATCGCGTCTATTGCACATGTGCACAATTGACCTGTGCTTGCTCCTGCTATTGCGCACATTTTGGGCGCAGTTTGAATATCCAGCCCAGAGACTACATCCAAGGTGACAGAGGTATAGGTGACTTTCATCAGTTTGCTGGCAGAGCACAACTTATCCTTTTCTTGTTCAGCCCACATTATAAAATTTATCAAAAAGCACTGCAGAGACCAAGAAGTTGTGAAGAAAATGAGCTGCAGAGCCACAAAAGCCAGCTGCATTGCCAGAGATGTTCTAGGTCCCAAATATCAAGGTGATGTGGCCAAAATGTATCAAGAGGTCCCATTTTGTGTGTACCTTGAACTGAGTACTGATCTTGGTGATATTAAACTACTAGTAATTTTAGTGGGATATTTTGATGAGAGCCTGCAAAAGAACATGATTCCATTTTTGGACATGCCAGAATGTGTATCAGGGACTGGAGAAGCAATGTTCAACTGTTTAATGGAGTCTTAAAATAAATTCAGCATTCCCCATGACAATCTTGTTGCCTAGTCAGTGGACAATGCAGCATCAATGACTGGGAGAAATAACTCTGTGCTGTCCAGACTGAGACAAATCAACCCAAACCTTGTTAATATGGGTTTTCTCTGTCATTTGGCAGATATCTGTTGTAAATCTGCTATAAAGGCTATAAAGATACCTGTATTGCCACTTCTCATCTAGCTCCCAGAGACAGCAATTACTCAAAGATTTGTCCTGTTTGTTGATGTGGAACCCATGAAAATAATGAAGCATGTCCCAACAAGGTGACTTAGCCTACACAAGGTGATAAAGTGGATGATTAACATGTGGGATGCATTGAAGTCATATTTCTTGTCTGTGGAATCACAGGGCGCCAAAGTCGAACTTATTTGTCAGCGCCTACAAGATCATGAAATTACAGCCAAGTTTATTTTTTTGCAGTACGCACTGGAGCCACTTTGTCAATTCAATGTTAAAATGCAAGCACTAGAAAATCAAATGCTGACCCTACATAATGATCTGTGCAGGATTGTGTAGTTATTTGCCGTACGACTTCTAAAACCAGAGGCTGCAGTCAAACTCTTAAAGCAAAATGATTGAAAGATACTGGACAACCAATCTAATTTCCTGGCATATAATGACATATGTGTTGGTTCAGAAGTTGAGGACTACCTTCAACAACATGATGACAGCATAGGTGGTACATCTGTAGAAATAAACATTCATAAAAAGGCTACATTATTCTATGGTACTCTGCTGAGGAAAATGATAACAAAATTCCCCATAATAGATCAGCTATTGAAAAATGCTGCCTTGTTTCTAGATCTGGTTTCAAAGCTCCAGCTGTTTGCCAAAGCAGTAGCTGATCTTGCTACTACTTTAGGTATTATAAATAGTGCCAAAGAAGCCAGCCAGCTGATGGACCAGTTCTCCATGTATCAGTTCCAAGATGCTGATGATCTAATTCAAGATCCTCCACAGGCAACTAAGTACTGGGGCACTGTGCTCACACGAATGAATGCAGCCTGAGAAGAAATAAACCTCCTTAAAAGACTTGTGATGCCAGTCTTGTGTTTGCCGCACTCTGATGCTGAGCCTGAACATGCTTTCAACATGGTAAAAAAAATTAAAAACTGAGCTGAGGCACAGTCTAAACATAAAAGCATTGAATTCATTGATTTCGATAAAAATGAATAACGATCGAGATTGCTTTGATGCACATCAGCCGAAAGAAATCTTGGAGACTGCAAGGAAAGCAACTACAAAATTCAGCAACGATCATTAGAACAAATGGGCTGTTTATGTTTATTATAAATAGTTTTTTTTTCACATGAAATGAGTAATTTGGTGCACATGATTATTCTTTGGTGCTATCATACTGAATTTCAGGCTATTTGGATGCTTTGTATCCTCTTTAATAATAAAAAGAATGTGTGAAATCATCATCGGTGCAAAAATTGTGATGTCCTTCATTTCAGGGTGTGGTGTCCCTCACTGTCCCTCATTTCAAGGGTTGGTGGCCCTCATTTCAGAGTCCAGAGGTTGAGAGGTATGACTATTAGTCAAGCCTAGCATCTTGCCAGCCCGGGCTCATGCTTATGCTTAGTGGGTAGTGGTCATAGTCCAAAACATGTCTGACCAAGATATCAGGGTAAATCGAGGTTGCACCTTGGCTACTGTATACTGTGCGGCACTGTGGTGTTACCTAGGAAAAATTGCACTGGAGAGACTGGCGAAGTAACCCCTGATCTGTTCGATGTCAAAGAATCCCCCATTCCTGAAGAGTGGAGAAATAAACTCAGCCATAAGCTGGCTCAAAAAAGTAAGGTGTTTTCATTGAAAGAGTGGGATGTGGAATGCATTACTGGGGCTGAACATTACATTTGACTGCATGATGAATGGCCTTTTCGTGAGAGATCTCAATGTCTAGCCCCAGCAGACATCGACAACATTTGGCACCACCTCCAAGAGATGCTGCAAGCCGGAATTATACAGGAGTCTCGTAGGCTATACAACTCTCCTATTGTGGTAGTCCAGAAGAAGAAGAAAGGCTCAGTAAGGATGTGTGTGGACTACCAGATGCTGAACAGAAGAACTATCCTTGACACATACATTATGCCACACATCCAGGATGCCCTTGAGTGCCTCAATGGGAGTCAGTGGTTTTCTGCATTAGACCTCCGGAGTGGGTATTACCAGAACCCAATGGCTCCTGAAGATAGAGAAAAGATAGCTTTCATTTGCCCTTTGGGTTTTTATGAGTTTCTACACATGACCCAGGGCATTTCAGGAGTGAACACTCAGTATGGCTCACATTGGATATGGGCAAGGAAGGAGTGGAATCTGGCACAAGAGTGCTGGACTTCAGGAGGGCCAACTTTGGGAGGATGGGGGAAGTGGTAAAAGGGTACCTAGCCAGAATTCAACCTAGTATAGACACTAACCAGAGGTGGGAGTTCATAAAGCTGGGGATAGTGGAGGCAACCAAAACCTGCTGCAAGGCATAGAGCAAGAAGACTAGGGCTAAGAAACCAAGCTGGTTGAGCAAGGAGGTCATGGAAAAGGTAGGTACAAGAAAGCAGAGAGGGGGCAGGACAGGGAGGAGGACCTGACGGAATCGAAGGAGGTGACATGGGCAGTAAGGGGAGCCAAGGCAACTATGGAGCTCAGGCTAGCACAAGGCATTAAGAAGGGGGAGAAGGATTTCTTTAGGTACATCAGGAGAAAAGGAGCTGTAAGCACCACATAGTAAGGTTTAGAAAGGGAGGGGTGGTGGGAAGTAGGGTGCATAAGGCAGAAGCACTTGATTACTTCTGCTTGGTATTTACTAAGAAGAAGAGGGGGTGATACCCAAGAGGGGAGGAATGGCAGAAACGGGGGGGAGGGGGTGACAGATGGGGAAATCATGGAGGGCAGAGTTTGGGAAGGTGCCAGACCCAGATGGCATCCACCCCAAGGAGCTGGCAGAGGTCCTTGTGGAACCTTTGGCAGACATATTTAATGCCTCATTACACTCAGGGTGTATACCTCAGGACTGGAGGATGGCTCATGTGGTGCCCCTCCACAAGAGTGACCCCAAGGATGAACTGGGGAACTACTGAGCCTCACATCCATCGTGGGTAAGCCGATAAAGACTATCCTGAAGGAGAGGCTGGTGGCCCTCCTAGAGGCCAAAAGACTACAGGACAGCAGACAGCATGGCTTCATATGGGGCAGATCCTGCCAAACCAACCTGGTGGAGTTCTATGACTGGGTAACTAGGCAACTGAACAGGGGCCATGCAGTGGATGTCCTGTATCTGGATTTCAGTAAGGCATTCGACTCAGTGCCACATGGGAGGCTGGGAAGTAAGTTAGAAGGCACAGGGGCAGGTGCTAAGCTGGTGAGATGGGTAGGGAACTGGCTTCAGGGAAGGCAACAGGGGGTGGTGGTGGCTAGGGAACTCTCACACCTAAGGGTAGTGACAAATAGTGTTCCACAGTGCTTGGTGTTGGGACCAGTGTTATTTGGGATATTTATTGCAGACATATCATTAGACATCAAGAACAAGATCAGTCTGTTTGCTGATGATACCAAGATGGGAGCAATGATGGATGACTTAGGGGGATGGCAGGGGTTGCGGGATGATATGGCAAAGCTGGAAACCTGGTCAGACACCTGGCAAATGGGGTTTAATGCCAAAAAGTGCAAGGTGTTGCATTTTGGGGTGAAGAACCCAAGAAGGAGTTACCAGCTGGGGGGAGTGCAGCTAGCCCAGACACAGGAGGAGAAGGATCTGGGTGTGCTCATTACAGGGTCAATGAACAACTTGGCACAATGTAGGAAGACAGCTGCAAAGGCCAACAAAATGCTGGGTTGTATTGCAAGGGGTATATCCTCGAGAAGGGGGGAGGTGATTCTGCCACTGTATAGGTCATTAGTTAGACCGCACCTAAAGTACTCCGTGCAGTACTAGCACCCGTATCTGAAGAGGACATTAAATTACTGGAGGAGGTGCAGCACAAGGTGGCAAAGAAGATCAAGGGGCTGGGGGATGTATCATACGAGAGGAGGCTGAGGGAGTTGAACATGTACTTGCTGGAGGAGAGGAGGGACGGGGGACATGATTGAAACCTTTAAGTACATGAAAGGAATAAACAAGACAGGTACAGAGGGGCAAAGTAAGGAAGGAGAGCGACACCAGGGGCCATGATATGAGACTGGAGGGTGGAAGGTTCAGGAGGGAGATGAGGAGACACTTTTTTTACAGAGAGGGTGGTAGCTGGGTGGAATGCATTACCTGCAGAAGTGGTAGTAAGCAAAACAGTGGATTGCTTCAAAAGGTGATGGGACAGGACAAGGGGGAGGGTCAATGGAGGGGAAGGGTGGAAGGGAGGGGCAGCTGCAGAATAAGGGGTGCTAGCTGCAGACTTGATAGACCTCTGGGCTTTTATCTGCTGGCAAATTCAGTATGTTCATACATTCTAGTGGTTAATGTAATGAGCCGTGGGGGACATGAACCTACTAGAATGCCTCATCTACCTAGATGATGTTTTTGTGTTTGGCTACATCCTTGAGGAACATAAGACTCGCCTGTTCAAGGTTCTAGACCAGCTGGAGGATTTTGGCCTAAGGCTGTCTAGCGTCAAATGTCACATTTTCCAGCAGTCTGTAAAATATGTTGCATGCATTGTGTCATCTGAAGGGATTCAAACAGACCTGAGTAAAGTGGAATCTCTGACCACCTGGCCCCAGCCTAGCAATCTTAAAGAACTGCAAAGATTCTTGGGGTTCTGTGGTTACTATCACTGATTCATAAAGGACTACACCAAAGTCATCCATCCTTTGCTTAACTTAACTCAATGTTACCCACCCAAAAACAGAAAATACAAGAGAAGCACAGTCAAAGAGGAAGAAAGGTTTACTTTCTGACAAATGAACCTTTTGGAACCAGGTGGACTCACGAGTGTGAGGTGCCTTTCTATTATATCATTCACCAACTCACACATGCACCTGTGTTTGCATATATGTCCCTCTCAAACCCTATATGTTGCATACTGAAGGGACTTGGTGTTGTCCTATATCAAAAATATGAGGAAAGGTAATGCCCACTGGCATTTGCTAGCCAGAGCCTAACGCCATCTGAAGATTACTACCCTGTACACAAACTTGAGCTCCTTGCATTGAAGTGGGCCATGGTAGACCAATTTCATGAATATCTTCATGGTGCCAAAATGCTAGTAAAAACTGAAAACAATCTCCTCTCCTATGTCTAGACCTCAGCAAAGCTGGATGCCATTGGGCATCGATGGCTATCTGCGCTTTCCACTTATGATTATTCAGTAGAGTATTGACCGGGCTTGAATCACATTGATGCTTATGCCTTCTTCAGGAAACCCAACACTAACCTGGAGTGGGTGAGAATGTCTGAACAATCTGTTTAAGCACTTTGTCAATAATTTGATAAAGATGAGCACCCCTCTCCTGAAACAGTTGATTGCCTGGTGGGCTATCTGGGCCCTCTTGACACTTGTGTTCCTGTGGCCTACTGCCATTTTGCAGCTTTAGACTTCAGCATTTTGCCACAACTGACTCCTGACAATATACAGTGAGCTCAATCCCAAAATCCTATGATTAAGCCTGTGTTGGATGCCCTTCATGCAGGAAAGAATGTGTCCAAGATTCATTCTCAAATCCCAGAACTGTTGGACTTCCACTTGCAGCACCAGAACCAGTGACCCGGCTTTGGGAATGGACTTGGGTCACTGGAGAGCCATCAAGGGGAGATGAATTGAGCGCCCATTGGGCTGCTCTCCTTCTCTGAGTGGAGGGTCGGGTGAGTGTCTGGTGCATGTGCTACTCCTGGCAGAGGCCAAGAGGATACGCTAGCACTGGCGATGGATTCAACGAGGGGCGGGGTGGACACTGGATGTCATTGCACATTCCCACCTCTGGGGCAGTACAAAAATACATGCGTCGACCACCACGAATGATGCGAGCCTGGCACCTCAGCCTTAATGGCCCCACCTCCCACCAACCAATTACTTGTCCCAATGCACCACCCAGCCCTGAACCCCACCCTGAGGGGGAATCCAGGGAGGCAATGCCAGCAGACACCTTTCCCGTCTGGGAGACAGACTGGGCACGGGTGTCAGACTCATCTCAAGGGGTAAGTTGAGGGGCATCGGTGGGTAGGGGGAGCGAGGACGTGGTGTTCAGGAAGGCCAAGAACAAGGTTGCAGGGGTGGCAAAAAGAATGCAAAAAAAAGATCCTGGAACTGCTCTACTGCTCAAAGAGGGGCCCAGATTGAAGTTGCACAACAAATTGCTTTACAGAGAGATTACCAACAAACATGGTCAAGTTGCCAAGCAACAGCTAGTTCTACCTACAGCTTTTAAATGTGTGGTCCTAAGAGCTCTTCATGACCAGATGGGGCATCTTGGTTGTGACTAGACTACTGATTTGGCTCGTGCTCATTTCTGCTGGCCCCAAATGGGTCCTGACATTGAGACTTACATAAGAACTTGTAGCCGTCATCTGCAAAGGAAAGCTCAGCTCCAGAGGGCTGCGCACCTGGTCAGCATCTCCACCAGTAAGAGGGGTCACATGATGAGCCTGGCATGAGAGGACATCTACAGTGCTGCTCCTTGGCCCTGACTACTTTATAAAGCTATAAAAACCTAATTTGGATTGCTACAGTTGATCGCATTCATTGCCTCAATCGGTGAAGCGCTCCTGAGTGATTCCTGCTTGTAAAATATTGTGGATTGAGAGTGTTACAAGGAAATTTCTCTCAGCCTAATTGGTGAATCTGATGCTGGTGTGAGGCCTTGCAAAAGCGCCGAGATGGAGGGTGAAGCTGTCGAACCCCTCACGGCAAGAGCGCATGCAGTCAAGCGGCAGAAATCTCAATAGCCAGAACCCTGGGAGCAAGGGGATCAAATTGATCGAGAGCAAGAATGGAGAGATACTAAGAGTGTGGATGACCTAATGGAAATAAAACAGTTGCTGCATGGTCTGGTAGCTGATTTTTCTTCAGTGAAGCTGGTGCTTCAGTCCCTGGCACAAAGAATGGGGGATGTGAAAGATAGAGTGTCCTCGCAAGAACAGAAGATCTCTGCTGTAGGTCAAGAGTTGATTTTAGCTCGCAAACAGATAAAAAAATTAGAGGACCAGATGGATGATCAGGAGTCCAGAAGTTGAAGAAGCAATCTTATCCTTGCAGAGTTACCAGAGAAGGCCGAGGGGTCTGACTGTGTTACTTTTGTGCAAGATTTGCTTCTTAAACTGCTGGGCCCTACGCCATATGGGGAAGCCTATAATCTGGAGCGTGTGCATAGGGCTCTCAGAGAGATGCCTCCACTGGGAGTGAGACCCAGAGTACTAATTATGAGGTTTTTGAATTATAAAGAGAAATTACATGTGCTGGCTAGTGCTCAACAGAATAAAGCCATGCAGTGGAATGGCGCTTCCATTTGGTTATTCCAAGATCAGACACCCTCGGTGCAGGAGAAACAAAAGGAATATTCGGACATAAAGAAGATGCTTTATCTTGCGGGCATCAAATTTAGGATGCAATACCCTGCGACCCTGTCTGTTCATCTTCAATCAGGGGAAAAAAGATATTTGACTGTTCGGGATGCACTGGAAGGTCTAAGGTTCGAGTTGCCTGCATTATTTCAAACTATGACTTGAGTCCCTGTAAGAGGAAGGAAGAAGTGGTCTGATTAATCCTTTATAATGGGGACTTGAGATAAGACTGCAATGAATGAGGTTTCGTTTACTCCTTTTCTAAGCAAGTCGTCTCCCAATTTGGGTTGTCAGTATGTTTATGGACCTATGGTCTCAAATGCTATTTGGTAGAGGGGTGTTTTTTTGGGGGAGGTTTACAGCTGATTTGTTATCCACAAGAAGTGGGGGAGGTCCGTAGTGGCAGCTGGGCAATTGAATGATGGTGGGTGTGTTTGGGCTACTAATGTGACCCTTTTCTGTTATATGGGAGGGCCTCTCATTATATAATACTGCGACTCCATTTTGGAGAAGGTGAGTGCTATGAATATGGTGGGGTTCCTCCTCAAAGATTGAACCTGATCTGGATACTGGGGGGGCTCAGGGAGGTTGGATACCAGTTTACAGGTAATGATTGGGACAGGTAATTTTCAAATTCTCTTCTGCTGGTGTACACAGTTAGGGGGGCTACTGGAGTCCCCGTATGTGAATGAGGGCTTCCCTACCACCTCATGATGGAGTGGTATAAGCGAAGTAGGGGGATAATGGGCATTTTAGGGGTCAGGTACCTTTTCTGGACTGCCTGGCTTTCTTAATGGGACAGGGTTTAGGTGCCATTTTGGCTGGTTAACTCCTGATCTCCCGCTGCAAGTTGACGGCTGGGAGACTCTTATACGCAATGCTTTAAGTTAACATAGTAGAAGGAGTTAGAATTTAATTTAGGTATTAAGTAAGGGAATAGGATATCCCTATGGGGAATTATATGCACTGGGGAATAGGGAAAGCTGGAGTAATTAGTTGATTGTAGGTTGCTAAAGATGGGCAGAGTCTTATGAGCTACGTTGGTGGGCTTGTGGGGCTTGGGGGCGCACTGCAAATGGCTCATCCATGAACCGTGTTTATTTAGGAGGGCGATCTTGGGATTGGGGGTTGTGGGGATGGGTGAGTTTGGGGAATCTGGAAAGAGAGAGAGAGTATACTACAACACAGGAGAGAGAAGCTAACCCAGAGATAGTTGCTAAGCTGGACAGGGAATTTTCCACATTGGTGAAAAATGTCTGGTATTAAAATCATCTCTTGGAATGTAAAGGGTCTTAGGGGTAGATGTAAAAGAATTGTAATCTTGAGGCATATTGAACAAATGTGGGTGCATATTGCTACACTACAAGAGACTCACCTGTTGTAGGAAGAACTGACTCTGTTAAAGAGGATGTGGGTGAGCCAGGTATATGGAACAGGTAAAGAAACAGCCTCAGGTGGGGTAGCGGTTTTAATTGGGAAAAATTGCCCATATATTATTGAGAAGGTGTCAGTTAGACAGGATTGTAGGGGGATATACTTTTCTGGTACCATCCTGGGTAAGGATTTGTCAATTGCATCTATCTACGGTTCTACTCCACCTAACCCTCAGTTTTGGCCTCTGTGGAGACAGATATTGCTATGTTGTCCTCGCATCCTATTATTTTGGCAGGGGACTGGAATTTTTGTCTACATAATTGGAGGGATAAAATACCGCCTTCCAGAGGCCCTCTATCTGGAGCTCAGGTGGCTATATCCAGATTATTGGAGGTCACTGCGTGAACAGACCCAATAAGGACCCATGCAGCTGGAGGTAATAATATGACATTTTATTCCGCAGCACATAAGAGTCAATCAAGAACAGATTTTTTTCTGGTAAATAAGGAGGCACTCTGGGAGGTAAAGGAGCTAGCTACCAAAAGCCGGATTTTGTCAGATCATTCCCCAATTCAACTGACCTGGGAACCAGAGAATATTCCTTCTCAACCCTATAGGTGGAGGTTAAATGATTCCCTTTTTGCAGATACTACAATCCAGAGTAAATTTGAATATGCTTTACAGGATATTATACAGAACCAACTACCTATATTACAAAATAAGGTTTTAGCTTGGCCTACATGTAAGGTATTATACTCAGGGATTGCAAGGAGCTACGCAGTAAGGCAAAATAGAAAGAGAAGAGCAAAGGAGGAATTCTTACTTGGGGCTATTGAATCTCTGGTGCCCCAGTAGGGGACTTCAGGGAAGATAGACTCTGAACTACAAAGCTTATGACAGGAGATGGCTGACATTAATTATAGTAAAGCGGAATTTTGGCTTGAAAAGATTCAGGCCACATACTTACTACAGGGTGACATTCCTGGATGTCTGCTGGCAGCCAAAGTTAAGGAGTGGGAAGCCAGTAGAACAATCCTGGCTATAACACGGGGGGGGGGGGATTGTCATTACAGACCCTCAAAAAATGGCGGATGCATTTGCATCCTACTATAAAGAAATCTATCAATTACAGCAAGTTGGTGGGGAAAAGGAAATTAAGACATTCCTAGATGGTATTTCTTTACCGGTTCTGGACTTAGTCGAGGCTGGAAATCAGAGAGGAAGAGATAATAGCGGCGATTCAGGCTTTACCTTCAGGTTAAGCTCCGGGGCCAGTTGACCTTATGGCTAAATTTTACCAGGTGCATCTGCATACTATACTTTCCCTGTTAAAAGATTTATTTAACAGTATAATGCAAGATGGTGTGCCCCACACCCTGTTATACCAGGCTTATATCACATTGGATCCTAAACCGGATAAATCTAAAGAATTACTTGGTAGCTATAGACCCATCACCTTGATGAATCAGGATATTAAGATTCTAATAAGGATTCTAGCTAATAGAATCCTGAATATTGCACCAAATTTAATTAGTCCTGAGCAGGTGGGATTTATGCCAGGGAGGGGGGCACATGATGCTCTTAGAAAACTACACCACATACTTAGTTATGTGCCGGACTCTCAACTACCTTTAGCTTTGATATCCCTAGACACCGAGAAGGCCTTTGACAGGGTCTCTCATTCATTTCTGTTTTCCACTATGGAGAGGATGGGCTTTCTGACGGGCCTTCTCAGAGGTAGCAGAAATTTATATTCAGCTCCCATGGCTAGGGTAATGTGTAATGGGTATATTTCATCAGAATTTTTGCTGGTCAATGGAAAAAGGCAGGGTTGTCCTCTCTCACCAATACTGTTTAATATATATTTGGAACCATTATTAATTGCTATTAACAATGATGCTAACATTAAGGGGCTCTCAATCACGGGGAGGGAATTAAAGTTTACAGTCTATGCAGATGATATACTTCTGCACTTTGCCAATCCTGTGGTAAGTTTCCGCAGAACAGTTGATGTTATAAGCCAATTCTCTAAAGTGTCAAACTATAAACTAAATTTGACTAAGACACAGATTCTCCCCCTGACACCTCATGTGTGTAGATCTGACTTCGCACCAATGCAAATACACTGGGCTGGGGACAGGATCAAATATTGGGTATATGGATTACTGCATGCATGGAGACTGGTGCTGTGATGAATATGAATAATGTGCTGGCTGCAATTAATGGGGATACGCTTAGATGGAATAAACTTCCTTTAAATTTTGTGGCTAGATTGGGCCTAGTCAAAAGGAATCTAATGCCGAGATTATTATACCCAGTCTATTTAGCACCATATAATATCCCCAAATTACAGTTCATTAAAATTAGAAGATTACTCTCTGAGTTTCTGTGGAATTCTAAGCCCCCCAGAAGAAAACATAAGGTGTTATATTTGCTGCAAGAAAGGGGGGGATTAAACTGCCTGATTTACACTTGTATTATGTAGTGGGTCAATTGGGTATCATGAGTTGTTGGGGTTTATGTGATGTGGCGGAACCATATACTCCGATATGGCTCCAGCTGGAGAGGCAGTTGTTAAAAGATCTGGGCTTATCACCGGAGGCATTGCTCTTTGCCAATCCGGGGAAATACCTTGGCAAAGCAACAGGGACTCCAATTGAAAAAAACTGCAATGGCATGGTGGATGTTTCTTTCACCTTCCCAGAGAAGGGAGCAGGCGAGGACAATAGAACAGCCAGTGTTGGGAAATCCCAATTTTTTGATTGGGGGTAAAATCATTACTAAACGTTGGGCAATCCAGTTAGAGGGCCTCACATTAAGTGATGTCATGCAAGGCAATTGGGTTATCCTTCTGGCGAGATGTGAGTCTATGCACTTTTTTAAAACAATACAGCTGGTCAAAATGTTGGAGAGGGCTGGGAAAGACCTGGGGGGTCCACCAACAAATCCTTTTACCTGGGAAAACTTTTCTGTGCTAAATCTATCTTCTAATTCTCTGTCAAAGGTACATAGGGTATTATTGGACTATCTCAGTCTGAAGTCCCCAGTACAAATATTATACTGGGATGGTGCAGTTGCCTCTCAATAACTACCTTGGAATGTTATCTGGAGAGGTATCAAATATATACCTATACCTAGGTACAGAATTATGCACTACTTTATTGTCTCAAATATGTATTTTACCCTAAGAAATTGTGTGATAGACAGCTGAGACAGACAGACCTATGCTTTAGATGTGGAGCCAAGCCAGGTGATATCCTACATGTCATGTGGAATTGTTGTAAAATACGGTCACTCTGGGTAGAAATTAAATGACAAATGGATCCCATGTTAGACTATTCTGAGTTCATCTTGCCAGAAGTATGCATTTTAGGTGATATGTCGCATTTATCAGGATCCACACCTAAATATCACCTATCATTGAAGACGGCCATAGTTAAATCTTTCATATTGAAACATTGGAAAGATGATCACTGTTATAACTACAAACATTGGGTGAGGGATTTTATATGGGCCCTGGGTAGAATCATGAGATTTATGTGCTTAGAGGGCAAGAAGGGTTTGTTTGATAAAAGATGGTCGACTTTGGAGGCCATTTATCTATTACAGGTTGGCAGTACTGAGACATAGATCTGTCTGTTGGGTTGTGATTAGTAATAAGACTATTGTACTGTAGATTCAGATGGTTTAAGTGATCACTATACAGTGCCTAGTGGCAACAATCCATAAGTTTGTGTCTAGCTCCTGTAGTTTTATGGAATTATTAGCAGGCTCTGGGCTATGCGTTGCTGGGGTCAAAAATAGGTGGGTCTCTCTCTCTTTCCAGGTGACACAGAGGGGGGTTTCCCTCAAGTTAATCAAGTTAACAAATTTCCAACTATAGGGTGTTATTTGAAACTAAGTGTTGGTCAGACTATGTTGAGTGCAATAGAGGGTCAACCCTATTGCTGTGTGTGTACATAGTTTTATTTGTATATAGGTTACACAATCAGTTTTGGGTTTGTGGATCCTGGATTAATCCGGGATTGTGTATGTATGTCTTGTCTGAAAAAAACAGAAACTTAATAAAGAATATTGGCAGAAAAAAAAAAAAATTCCACCAGTAACCACATGGAGCTTGTGTGCATTGATTTCCTGTGTTTAGAGCCAGAACAAAAGAACATTAGTAATGTGCAGGTTGTGACTAACCATTTTACTCTACGCTCAGGCCTACCCAACCAAAGACCAAAAAGCTTCCACTGTGGTGAAAGTCTTAATAGAGAAATTCTTCATCAATTATGATGCCTCCCAGAGGATCCACTCAGATCAGGGGAGAGACTTCGAAAGCTGCCTAATTAAAGAAATGCTTTCACTTTGGGAGGTGCGAAAGTCCAGAACCACTCCTTATCACCCTTAAGGAGATCCACAGCCTGGATGATTCAATCACATGTTTACTTGACATGCTGGGCACACTTCACCCCTGAGACAAGCCGAGGTGGAGCCAACGGATTAGCACATTAGTTCATGCCTACAATTGCACCAAATGCAATGCGACTGGATTCTCCCCCTACTGCTTAATGTTTGGTCGAGAAGCCAGGTTGCCAATAGACATCTGTTTTGGAGTGTTCCCTAATGAAGTCAAAGCAGAAAGTTTCCTCCAGTATGTTCAGAAACTGAAAGCTCAGCCAAACTATGCCTACCAGTTACTCCACACATGGCAGCCAAAAGGAACCTGACAAAAAAAGAAAGGCCTGGCTGACATGTCAAGGCCCAAGAACTGCAGCCCAGGGATAGAGTTTTGTTAATGAATTTGGGATTGCATGGAAAACACAAGATAGCCAACAGGTGGCATCACATCCCATACATTGTTGTCAGCAAGCTGGAGGACCAGCCAGTTTATAAAGTGCATCCAGGGAATGACCCATGAGCTGTAAAGACAATGCACAGAAATCAGCTATTATCAATTGGGCAAATAATCATTGATTCTGCACCCCAAGACACTGACCCTCCTGGGCCTGTAACCAGAGCTGCAGCTAAGAAGAAACAGTTAACCCTCTCCCCAATTGTTAAAGATTCAAGGCCTTCTATCAGTCTTGTCCTAAATGAAACTGACTGCCAGTCTGAATCTGATGACAGTGTGAAGCCACCTATTACCCATCCTATGAACTGTGTCAGTTGTTTCAAGGCAACCCTCTGTGCAATTTTGGAGATGAAGCTGGACCCTCAGGACTGTCTAACCCTACAGCCTTCTCCACAGCCCCTCTGCCCCCTGAAAGTGAAATGCAATGTGTGATTTCTGATGTGGCTGACTCCTTGTGTCTTGTGGAAGTAGCTGAGCCCCAGCAAAGAGAACCAGAGACAGAAAGCACAACTGGTGACATGCCAGACTACCCAGAACTAATTGCAACTAATGATTCCAATAGTACTATGGACAGTGAGGTGAATAAAGCTAATGATGTTGAAAGTATCAGTGATGTGTTACATGATCTAAAGTCCATTGAATTTCCTCTTGATGATGAACTGAACCTGGAATTTCTTCAGAACCAAGTAATGAAAGTAATATTGTTAAATCAGAATCAGAAGCTGTAAGTGCTTCCAGTCCAGAACAGACAGCCAGTGCAGAGGTACACCTTTCTTCAGAAGCAGATTTACTGACAAGCAATGATCAACCCAAATGCCACTGTTGAAAGAACTGGGTCTGTGCCTGCCCCTCCCAGGAAGTCTGGAAGAGCCACAAAGCCTGTAATACACCTCAGTTATAACTCCCCATGGAGGCCTGTAGACCTCCCATTGCATGTAGTTCACAAAGGGGTGTACATTCTGAAAACTCTATTCCAAAACTGGGTTTTTCTGCCACATCCAAGTTAATAGTGAAACCCTCCAATCAGTATGCTAATACACTTGCCCCATGCAGCCCTAGTACAGCTGATAAGGATAGGCCCCAAGCTATGTGAGTTAGTGTGCAGGAGGTAATACAGACATAATTGTAAGAGTAATGTGTTTGACTATTTGAATCTGCTAACATGTTTTTGAAAATGTTATGAAAATGTGTTACTGTGGAATTTTCATTGCAAATGGAAAAAGTGTAGTAATACTGTTGTTATAAGCAACTTATTTTACTGATGCATCAGCTTTTATTTTATGGTATACAAAATGAAACATGCATGTATTTTATGTATAATATTTTCCTATAAAATATTTTAGTATGTGTAGACTTGAAGCGGACGCCAAGTTTTTCCAGGCAGGGAAGAGTGTAACCCCCTACAAATTGTGGTTTACTGTAATGTCTTCCTGGGTTTCTTAATGCCCACTGTCAAGCTGGTGTCCTGTCTTAAGTAGTTCTGTCTATTTGTGTGACAGTTCCATACTGAGCCTCCGCACCTGTCCTTCTAAAAAGAATAGCTAATCTGTGATTAGAAATTGATCGGTGTTGGGTCTGAGTGATTTAAGGCTTGCAACCAACCAGACAGTCTGTTATTTTGCTCCAGTCTGCAGTCGCTGCTTGTGCAGAGGGAGCCTACATAGGAACTGTGATTGTTTACTGTTTATCTGCTGTTATATTAAAGATAGAGAAGTTTGTCTAATCTGCTTTGATTGTAGCTCGAACATTTGGATGGAAGTCATCATGTTAGGCCCTTGTCTTCCAGTATTTGGACCAATCAAACCTCTGGGGACCTAAGACGGATCCTGTCCCCAGGAGTCTTTTGGGAAGGAAATTCTGTAGTCTTGTAGTTTTATCCAGTTGGCACCCAAATGGACCTGGAGGGGAAGCCTTACTGTGACTGACAGACCCTCTAGCCAACTGAACCTTTGGATTTACAAGGGAAATGTGTGCGCCAGGAGACAATGGATTGGTTAGAGTTGGAGGCTAAAGTGTGAACAGCTCAAGCTTTTGAGCAGCTGTTCCAAGTAGGAGCATAGGGGAATCATCAGGAAGAGGCTAGGCATGCCTTCATGTCAACTTCTCCAGCATCAGACTGCCTATTGCAGAATTTGGACCAGTCTGATTTCCACTCTGGAACTGCAGTAGAAGAAAAGAAGAAGTTTACTAGTGTAACTTGCAAATTGGACTGAAAACTTGCTCTTGAAGCGAATGGCCCAGCTTGTGTGAGAAATAGACTTGGATCAATGGTTTGCACAGTAAAGCTGATGATTAGCAACCGGACTGAATCCAAACTGTTTTCCAAGGTATCTGTTGATTTAAATTTGCTGAACGTGTTCTGTGGGTTGTGATTTGGTTCCCCATGGCCAAATCTGTTATGCCAGATGAAGGCTTCACCAGCAGAAGATCACAAACTTTGCCAGAACTGTTTACCCTACATGGGCCTTGCCATCTTGGCCTAGGCCACTACTGTTGCACCAGAGACCATGTCGGCGAGAGACCAGCTTTGGGATTTTTTCCCCTGCCCAACACATTGAGCAGGTTGCAACCATCTGGAGGTGTGTCGTGTTGGCCCAGCTTCCCCCTGCCCTTTGGTCATCACCATGAGGTCTACATATTGCCTGCAGTGCAGCTAGATCCTGGTAGCAAGAATACAAATCAGGGTAGCTCCCTGCAATGAAAGCTAAAATCATTGTGGTACCATCTATTGTAATTGTCTTCATTTATTGGGTTTTTGTAATGGACTGAGCCAAGTGGCTTGGATTACAAAAAACTGGGTGGTATGCATGTTTAAATGTTTTTCTTCCAAGGGTCCCAACATCAGCTGCAATGCCGGCCACCCTGGCAATGCTTCAGGTTAGTCTGCATGACATTCTGGGTACCCAGGTTGCTGAACTGTATAATTGGGTCTTAAAGTGCATGCCAGAAAACCCTGATTTAAACTGATTACCAAGCATTTGTCTAGATTCATGCTCCTCCCTTGTTCACTGCCCCTAAATGAACCTGATTGTCTTTTTTCATGTTTAACCTGGCTAGTGTGCATACTATTAGTTGGGCTACAGTGTTAAGATTGTATTGCTGCATTGCTAACCTTATTTTCCAGGGGGTCTCCAGTGCAGTTGCTGCAGGTCCAACCCTGGTGGTAAGTGAGAGGGGTGTGAGCACATTATTACTGCTGTCTATTGATTGTGAATCTACCACTGTGATATACCTTAGGCCACTAGAAGGGTTGGTAGATGGTTATAGCTTCCCAGAGGGTTATACCAGAGCAGATAAGCAACCCCAATACCATTTCTCTGGGTGAAGACACCCTATTAGAGAACTCAGACCCCTCAACCTGTGTATTGCCAGACAGGCAGGGGTAGCAGCCCTTAGAATAGCACCACCTAGGGATTACACCATCACCCATTATCCAAGTTGAAGCAAGAAGACTGAGTAAATGGAGAATGTGAAGTCAGATGTGGAATTGTAAGGGGGAAAACAGAACTCTTGCACCAGTCACTCCATGCAGGCCCCAGCCTTCAAACAGCTAAGTCCATCAAACAAGGGGAAAGCCTTATATGAGGTGGGGAAAAGGAATCCCTATTTGTGAAAGTGGTTTCTGCATAATTTCTGAGTATAATCTTTAAAACAGTAACATGACCAGAATATCTAAAGCTATAAAAGAAATACAACCCAGTATAGGGACAAAGAGGAGTTGAGTGGACCCATATAAAGATCCGAGGCTATCCTGTTCCATCCTGAAGGCATGGTACCTGCATAGTCTATAGCATAAAAAGTGACAGCTAGACAGTGAGATTATATAAAGATATGAAACTATCAGCAGATACAGGCCACACAATATATCATGTCTGCTCGTGTGTGCAGCTAGCAGTCCATTACACTGCAGCTGCCCTTCCCTCCCCATCTTACCTGTGACCTTCCCCTTTGCTTTGTCCCATTCCCTATTAAAACTACCGACTGACTTACAGGATACCACCTCTTCAGGCAGTGTTTTCTACTTTCACACCACTCTTTCTATGAAATAGTGCCTACTCATTTCTCTCCTGAATCTTCCACCCTCCAATCTCAGACCATGCCCCCTCGTGCCCCTCCATCCATTTAATGTAAAATTCCCCTCTGTACCAGTCTTGTTTGGTCTTTTCATATATTTAAAGGTCTCTATTATATCCTCTCTATCCCTCCTCTCTTCCAGGGAATGCATGTTAAGCTCTCTCAGCCTCTCCTAGTAGGGTTCGTCTTGCAAACCCATGAGCATCTTGGTTTTCTGCCTGGGACCCCATGCAACAATTTAACATCTTTCCTTAGGTATGGGCACCAGAACTGCATGCAGTACTCCACGTGTGCCCTCACTAATGACCTGTACAGTTTCAGGATTACCTCCCCCCTCTCCTGGATGTAACTTCTCTGGCAATACACTCCATCATCTTGTTAGCTTTAGCTGCTGCATTTCCACACTGTGTTGAGTGGTTCATTTGCCCTGTTATTATCACCCAGAGATCCTTCTCCTCCTCTGTAGCAGCTAGCTGGTCTACCCCAGCTGATAACCGTTCCTTGGGTTCCTTGCCCCCAAATGCATGATTTTGTAGTTCCTTGCATTGAACCCTAGCTGCCATGTGTCTGACCAGTACTCACGATTAGAAAGATCACCCTGTAGCCCCTGCCACCCTTCTGTGTCATTCATCACCTCACCAGTCTTCGTGTCATCTACAAAAAGACTAATCTTGCTCTTAATGCCATGTGAGATGTCGGCAATGAAAATGCCAAACAACACTGGGGCCAGTACTGAGCCCTGTGGTACTCCACTTGTTACATCCCTTGGAGAGGAGAGCCCCCCCACCACCACCACTACCCTCTGCTGCCTGTCTTGCAGTCAGTTCCTGACCCATTCTACCATTTTTGCCCCTGCTCCCTGGTATCCCAACTTGCTAATCAGCCTTCTGTGTGGCAATGAATTGAAGGCCTTGCTGAAATACAGATACATGACATCCACCGCATGGCCCCTGTCAAGTGCCCTAGTCACCCAGTCATAGAAGTCAACCAGGTTTGTCTGACAGGATCTGCCAGAGACAAACCCAAGTTGCCTTCCATCCTGGAGACCATTACCTTCTAGAAAGGTTACCAGCCTTTCCTTAAGGATCATCTCCATGAGCTTCCCCACAATGGACGTAAGACTAACTGGTCTATAGTTGCCCAGTTCATCCTTGGGTCCATGTTTGTGGAAGAGCACCACATGTGCCATTCACCAGTCCTGCAGTATACTCCCATTTCCCAGAGAGGTATTGAACAAGTCTACTTTTGGCTCTGCTAGGACCTCTGCCAACTCTTTCAGTACCTGGAGGTGTATGCCATCTGGGCCAGGCACCTGTATCCACCTGCAGGGCCCTTAGGCATTCCAGTACCCTGCCCAAAGGGATTTCCCCATCTGTTATCCCCACCCCCCGTGCCTACCTCCCAGTCCCCTGTGTCAGTGACCCAACCTTTTCCCTAGTAAAAACAGAACAGAAGTATTCATTGAGTGCTTCTGCCTGGTCTGCTCCCTTCTCTGCCCATGAACCATCTTTCCTGATCCTTACAATTTGATCTTTCCTTTATGTACTTGAAGAAATCCTTTTACCCCTTCCTTTGTACCTTGTGCCAGCCTAAGCTCTCTCGAGGCCATGGCTGCCCTGACTGCTCTGGTTACTTCTCTTGATTTTTTCAGGTACTCCTCCCTGTTATCCATGGACCAGCACCCCTGATTGGCCCCCTACCTCGCAGACAGCAATACTTAGTGCACAGGCACTTATCGTATAAGCATAAGTGTCAGGATCTGAGTTCTACTGTAGTTTCTACTGAGAATCATAATGCATTTGCCATCATTCTAACTGTACCACTTGGGAGACACCTCTGTTTATACCATTGTATAATTATTAGTTAGACAATACTGCCATCTTTAGTTCTAGTGCAGAACAGCAATTACCTATGCAATTATGTATGTAACAACAAGTGGCCTTCATGAATACAGGTCCTTTGTTTAGTTATTTTGTCTTTCTGCTAACTCAGTTTGCTTTCCCAGGCTAGTAAGAAGTCAGGTTATTTGCCATTATCCAATGATAAGACTTTTATATATCTTTTTGGTAGTTGCTATGGTTATTATCAGGGGTATAAGACCCTTTACATTGCACCTCTTTCTCTAAGAAGAAGATACTTGCTGCTGCCTATAGATAAGAAAGATTGGAGGTGTTCTCCCCGGTGTTTATCACTGTGATTTGGTTATAAGCCTGCTTTATATACCAGAAATAAATCACTTTATGTGCTAGACACCACTTGTCTGTTGTTGCTTCACTTTTGTGCAGTTCCAACAAGAACCTGAGAAATGTAATTTTATTACCCGGTTACATTTGGTGACCATGTGCAGGTTGGAATGTAAAAAGTGAGGATACCATTTGAATTCTTTGAACGGAATGTCGAGTAGTGTGGTGCATTTTTGCCCACTTGGACCTACTCGAACTTACTGTGGCTGTTCTTTTACGGACTTGTTCTGTCTCAGTTGCAGGCATGGCACACCCACTGTGAACCACTGGTACAATCCCTTTGTGAGTAGCAGCATAGCACCTTGGCACCACTGTTTGCACATGAGGGACCAGAAAGCCGCTGGGTGACGGCGCCAAGGATTTTATTCCAGTCTTTCAACTGCTTTCTTTGTCTGTTTACCCCTTTGTTTGTTATGCCTGAACTGTGCACAGAACTGAGACTCAATGTCTCAAACTATCTTACCTTCCATGGAGATTGGACTGATTTCATGCTGGATGTGAAGTTGTCAGAAGACCCTCTGCTTACGATCTCTGATCAATATCTAGAGTTGAAGCAAAAAGCCAAGAAATACCACACCAAAGGTCTCTTGGTCGCAGCTTTACATACAGCCATCGAAAGTTTATTAGCACGACGTGCCTCCCTTGAGCTGCAAAATACTTCTCTAAAAAAGAGTTGGGCTTGCAGGGATTGGAGTTACTGAAAAAGGAACAGAAACTCGCGGAGGAGACACAGTCACTCTGTGATCATAATAACAGATTGTTGCATTGCACTGCTCAAGACTCTGAGCATGAACTGTGTATGTTTAGGGATGACAATGAAATGCGATAAGAAACTGTGTAATAAAATGTGATAAGAAACAGCTATCTCATTTGAAAGACATTTTGAGTGATATGAATGAAAGTTTGAGAGAGGATAATGTTAAATTGAAGGAAAAGAATGTGAGGTTGATGCATGAGCTAGATAAAGAACTTAGGGAAAATGTCAAATTGGGCACAGCGTACAGAGTATTGCAGCATGAGGTTGAGAAGGGAATTGAGCAGGGTACTGCTAAAGTTTGTCACAAGAAATGTAGAGACAAGATGGCGAGAATACACCATCAGCGAGATATTCTCACTGGCCATGTAAAAGCCATGAATGGTTTTCAGTACACACCCATTGACATTACCACATCAGGTGATGATGACTCTTATTACGAGAACATAGGATGCCTCGTTACATCCAAGACCCAACCCCACAGGGTGGTGGCCTTTACCAGCCATTCCCAAGATGGCAGCCGATATTGCCAACCCCATGTCATGTTGGTATGCCTTCTACACTGCCACATGAAAATAAACATGGCAGCCCCATGATACAGGAGGCCAACCACCTCCAAGTAGGAGCCCACTTCCACTGGCTCCCCTCTCCTGGGAAGACTTTATGGAAGTATGAGGCATTGTACATGACATCTTGACTAGACTACAATACCTGAGAGAAGCTCCTCCATGCAGGAGCAGATCAGATGCATATTTGAAACTGCTGTAACCCAAGAAAATGCAATCAAAGCAGTCACTGATGCAGTGGCAGAAGCTGCCCTTCACAGTGCTTTGGGTTGTGGGGAACTAAACACCACTCCCCACTCGCTCACTTCCAATCCCTTACAGGTTGCTTATTCTGTTCAGCAAATTCCCCAAGGCATCGGACAGATGGGACCAACTGACAACCTCAGATGTCATTTGGAGAAGGTGCACTCCCTCTGTGAAAAGCTTTCTCTCCAACCTGAGTACCAGGTCCAAGTTCTGAGGCAAACCATTGAGCCTAACCTCTAGGACAAACTTCCAGAGGCCGTCTGTTATTGTGAGATGCTCAACTACAATGATATCGCACAGGCACTTCTTGCTACCAACTCCCTAGGTATCGTTGGAACAAGTTTAGCCTATAAAGACAAGCAAAATGTGAAGGAATGCCCAGAGGCTTACCATCAATGGTTGTGGCTCACCTACGAGGCCGGCAGAGGCCTAGCAGGTGAGACCGCCAATAAAAAAACAAATTGAGTACATGAATTTGTACAACCAGAACATGACTATGGCTCTCTGTGAGAAAGTCGAACTCAACATCTACCCGCAGACCGATACCTTCACCAACATCCTCACCATAACCTAGTTTCTGGTAAAGACACCAATAAGACTGCTGCCATCCAAACTCCAACGGCCCCAGCCACCCTGGCCCAAGTCGCCGCAGTAGGCCCTGCCTCAACCCACTATATAGTGGAAGGCAACAATGATAAACAGGAAGCCCCTTCTGACAACCTACAGTCTCATGGGGGGACCAGAGCTATAAGAATAACCGGAAAAAATAACAACTACAACAGAAATGAAAAATACTCAAATTTCGATGGCAAGTACCATAACGGGCCTAGCTAATGGGACCCAAAGGAAGAAAATGAGACCCTCCATAAACAGCTAGAGGAGGCCCGTGCTGGAAAGGAGACAGCATCCACATGTTCTGTGGTGACCCTGGCACCAGCTAGTAATAGCACCAACCCTTTTTGGTCTTCGGCTATTGAACAATTGAGCAGCCGAGAAAAAAATCCTTTCATGGCATCGGGCACTGGCCAGGCCAATGTGGTGATTTGGGAACCACCAATTGAACAGTTTGAGATTGCAGCCCTGACATCAGAGGCACAGTACTCATGTCCTGTAAACCGCAATAGGGAAACCCAACCAGCCACATTAGGCCTCAGGTTGCAGAAATGAGACGATGAAGAAGAAGCCGGGAGCAGTACTGATTGACAATTGCAGGCCCCAGTCTGGATTGTGAGTAACCTGCTTGTTGACACAAATGGACGGCCCTGTGTAAGGGCCACATTCGGGGCCGCCAACTGGAAATGCTTCAGGATACAGAAGCAGCTATGTCTGTTCTCCATAATGAGAACCCAGCCACGTCTGCCTGGTGTACCAGCTGGAAGACCAGTGCACAAGAGGTAGATGGTACCTAACTGCAAACTTATTGATCTGTGTCTCTCCCTATGCAGGTAGGCCACCTTAAGACTAATTTTGTCTTTGACCTCATGGTATTACGTCATCACCCCAGCATACTGGGAATTGATTTTCTTGCACAGCATGGCTGTGTGGTGGACCTAGCTAACAGGTTATTGCTACAGATAAAAGGATAATGTCATGCTGTCACTATACTAGACTCCCATGCAGTGGCAGCCATCTCCCATAACAACAAAGAGTATGACGTCATGGCTCTGTTTGAAAGTCATGACTTGTTTCCTGAACTACAACCATTGCTACAGGACATATTGATGTGTTTACTACCAAGAAAGATGATTGTGGTAGGATTCATACCACCATTGAAATCCCAGGACCTAATTCTGTAACGCAGACGCAGTACCCATTTCCTGCTGAAGCCTTATCCTCATTGAGGGAAACCATCCAATCACTGCTACAACAAGAAGTGATTAGGACTTGTGTTTCCACTGTGAATTCACCCATTTGGCCTGTGAAAAAGCCAAATGGAGCTTGGAGACTTACAATTGATTACAGAAAGCTTAATCAAGTCACCCCTAGCTGTGCTCTAACTGTGGCATTAGCCCCTGATGTGCTCAAGTTGCTGACACCTGACAAAAAGTGGTTCTCAGCTCTTAACATCTCTAATGGGTTTTGGTCACTTCCATTAGCACAAGAAAGTCAATACAAATTTGCCTTCACATTTGATGGGCACCAGTACACCTGGACCTTTCTGCCCAAGGGCTTTCATAACAGCCCTTCCCTCTTCCATCTCCATATGATGGATGCTCTGCAAGGGGTTTTCCACTCCCCAGTTCATCTTGCAGTATGTGGATGACTTGCTCTTGGCAACTTCCACAAAAGAGGAACACCTGACCCTTCTGGATGAACTAATGACTCTCCTCAGGAGAGCAGGCCTCAAGTGCAACCCCTCTAAAGCACAACTGTGTGAGAAGGAGGTTATCTTCCTTGGCATACACATCACTGATCAAGGAAGAAGCCCTGCTGTCAAAAAGATCTAGGGCTTGCAAGATCTGCCACTTCCCACCAGCGTGACAACACTTAGACTTTTTGGGAATTATAAACTATTCCAGGGATTTTAGTCCTGATCTTGCCTTGAAGGCTGCCCCCCTGTATGAACTTCTATAAAAAGGATGTCCCATGGACATGGGGATCCGCACACACACACACACACAGTGAAGCTGTGGCCCAGCTCAAACAGGCCTTGGCCTCAGCCCCAGCACTGATCAACCCAAATCCAAGATTACCTTTCCATTTGGAAACTGCCACCTCTGATGTGGCCATGTCTGCAGTGCTGGCACAAAAGTATAATAGGTACTACAGATTCATTGCCTATGCATCTCAGATGCTATCCCCAGTAGAAAGAAAATATAGTCTGTGTGAAAGGACACTCTTGGCAACCTTCTGGGCTGTCAGACACTTTCTCTACATAATTGGGTACTCTCCCATCATTTTACATACTTGTCACACTCCAACTAACTTTTTGCTTTCAGACAAAGTAAAAGATGGATCAGTCTCTAACACCAGACTCACCCAATGGTCTTTGCTTTTGCAGGATAGAGATATCAAAGTACTGTCTGCCAAATGCCATCAATTCTGGCCCATGGCCTACTCTACACAGGTAAGCCCTGTGACTGTGCCCTCCAACCACCTGACCTACCTGACCCAGGACCCTTCCTGCCAGCAACACCTGAGGTTCTGGAAGACAAAACAATGTTCCATATCTTCACAGATGGCTCAGCATCCTATGTGGAAGCAGAACAGGTAGCAGGGCTTGGAGTGCTCATTAGGGATCATGAGGGAGAATTTAGGTGCATTGCTAGAAAATGCACTGTTATCTCTTCACAGTACATCAAACTGGCTGCTGTGGCCTGTGCATTGGAGATCATGCCACATGGTGACAAGGATGCCATCATCTTTGAGGACACCAGTTGGGTATGCTCATCCCTAACTGAGTTCTTTCCATTCTGGCAAAAGAACAACTTTACCTCATCTGATGGTACCCCTGTCAAATACAGGGAACTATTTGTGTATATACACACCCTGACACAAATGTTCACACATAAGCTGTACATACAAAAGGTAAAGGCTTACTGCAAATCTGACCCTTACCTGAATTCAATGAATGAGTGGACTTGCTTGCAAAAGCAGGTGCTTGGGGGGGGGGAAGACATGGGAAATGACTCACCCACAGTGCATAGCAGCAATTGGGGCATCTATAATTTCTGCCACCAAAAAAAACAGTACCAGAACCCCATTAGATATTTCTGCTATAAAGAAAGCAGATCCAGAGATCAGAGATGTGTTCAAATTCCTAGATAAAGGAATGGAACAGCCACTGTCTGTTGGCAATCCCTACAGAAGACACTCGGACAATTTACATTTGTCCAGTGATCAGAAACTCATCTGGTATCACAAACAGGATACAGGTGACAAATTGTGGGTTGCAGCACAATCTCTGCGGACCAAATTTATTTATACGGTCCATGATACTCCTACTGGTGGACACCAGGTGACAGAGAATACCCTCTAGAGACTCAAGACAGTCATCTGGTGGCCTGGCATGACCAAAGATGTGGAACACTATGTAGACAACTGCATAGTGTGTGCTCAGAACAATCCTATTTCAGTGAAGAAAAATGCCAAGTTACTGCCCCAAAGGCAGTCTGGACCATGGAATGCAATACAGATCAACTTTATTGGCCCTCTTGCTATTTCCAGTAAGAACAACAAGTATGCACTTGTTGTCACAGATTTGTTCTCCAAGTGGGTAGAGGCATTTCCCACTAAGAATAACATGGCAGAGACAACTGCCAAGATCCTGGTGGATCAATTGTTCTCCAGGTGGGGCCTACCTTTAAAGGTAGACTCAGACCAGGGAACCAGCTTTACAGCCGAACTGATGCAACAGACACTCCAACTTCTTGGAGTTGATCAGAAATTCCACATTCCTTACCATTCTCAATCAGTAGGTCATGTAGAAAGAGCTAACAGATACATAAAACAGAAGTTGTGCAAATTCATTGATGGCAATCCCAAAGATTGGGACTCCCACTTGCCCCTGTTACTAATGGCAATTAGGGGTACCCCTGCAGCTACTACCCAGTGCACACCCTATGAGGTTATGACTGGTAGGGCTATGAAACTACCTGAGCACCTGCTGATTGATCTCCATACCTCTACTGCAGATAGAGTATCTGTAGACAAGTATGTAGAAAAGCTTCATGATGACATCATGAAGACACGCCTGTTCGCTGCCAAGCAGATGGGCAAGGCTCAACAACAAGCTAAAGCTCATTTTGACAAATATGTGAAAGAAGTTGACTGGCAAGTTGGAGACCAAGTAATGCTTCTCCAATAAAGGCAACCCACACACTCATTTGCCAGTTAATGGGAAGGTCCTTATCCCATTGTCAACAAGCTCAGCCCTGCTGTGTATCAGGTTAGAGTACAGCAGCAGAAAAAGACTGCTGACAAGTGGTTCCATACTAACCAACTCGAACTATATAAAGGTGACTAAAAACTTACTTTTCCTAACCCCATAGGGCAGAATAGTACTTCCAGCTAACTAATCCTTTTCTATTTTTTTCAGTTATCGGCAAGATGGCTATCTTGCACCCTCTTCTTCTACTGGTGGGACTACTGCCTCTAACCATTATAGCACCCCACTCAAACCCCCACAGACTCACAAGGAGCAATTGGATCACTTGCTTGGTCAAATGGAACATTCAACTCCCATGGGCGTTCAGATTAACATTCCAAACAAAAACATTAAGGTTACTCAAGGCAAAGATGCCTTTCTGGATGCTGTTGTTGTTGCCCTGGATAAATCTTCACTTTCCATTCAATGGCAAACTGATGTAATGGGCTACACAATCCCTGTAGCTCACCTGGCCAAAGGTACATTCCATGGCTGGCCTAATACTGATATATCTCAAAATGGTACTCTCTCTATTAGACAGGCTTCTCCATGACACACTGGTCAGTATAATCTTACTGAACTCATAGACCCTGCCTTTTGTGACAGATTCCCATCACAGGAGACCATTGACTTCTGTTTTCAAAACTATGCAGTATCTTCTTCTCTCTACCTGTCTGTAGTCCCACCCAGTCAGAAAGAACTGCTTGCCTGTCCTCGTCTGGAGGATGGCCCACCTAGTGGTTTGACTGCCACATCATTCCCAGGAGCTCTGATAAACAATGTGCAATTTATGTATGTTCCAGTTATTTTCAATTTATCACATTGGAATATGGCTGAATTTGGTTTATGTCAACATACTAATACTTCTAAATTTCACAGTATGATGCTTACTGATATTGTAGCCGCTTACTAAACATGCACAAATGATCCTAGTGGTGGACCTCACACCACTGACCATATTGGTTTTTTTAAGACCCACCCATAAAAATGCTAAACCCAGACCAAAACGCACCAAGTGGGATGCAGCCTCAGACGTCGCTGGTGCAGCCAGTTATTTCTCTGGTATAACTGGAGTAGCCAGCACTGTTGCTGGCCTTTTTTTTGGCTCAGGAATGTCTATTTGGAATAGAGCAGATATTGCCTCTATTAAAGCACAGACACTTAAGTTCCAGCAAACACTTGGCAATGATGTTATGCCCCCTATCTTGCAAGGTGTTAATTCTCTCAGTGAGGAAGAGCATTATACAGCTTATAATATGAAGGACATTGCTCAATTGTTCAATGACACAAGACAGAAACTTAATCTTATTTTTCAGAATAACCATGAGGTGGACAAGCAATATATTGGATGTGAAATTCTATGTTCTGTTTATCGCTCTTATGTTATATCTACAGTTAACAGTCTCTTCAGGGACTTGGAATCAGGCAAAATCCCAGATGTTATTCATGATCTCAGATTGGGTATATGATATTGCCCACATTGCACAGCCACCGGTTGCATTTCTATGTGTTTAAAGAATACTCTTAACATTTCTATGTCTACAGTGCATAATATTGGTTACGTTTCAGGTTCCCTAACAAAGCACCATGTTACCTAACCAAATCTTGCTCCATTAGGGACAATATGTCCATCACCTTCACGGTCTCCTTACCATACTTTGATCCAGCTACATCTGTCTTCAACAAGCTGGAAAATATTCACTCCACTGGACATCTTGAGAATGACATTTTCTGTGAATGAACTGAACTTCCTTCTATGCTGGTTTACCACCCTGTTCTCCAAGCTTGGGTGGCTCCTCACACTAACTGCTGTGCCAAGAAAGGATTCTACTTCTTGTGCTGCTGTGACATATTTGACATTGTGAAACCAGTTTGCGGCTACTTGCCAGAACATCTTGACTGAGCTTTGACATTGGGTGAAGACTTGCTGACCAACCTTACTGACATTGATCCAGATGATGTCCCTCCAGCTGCATCTTCAGCGTTTGATGCCAAAACAGCACCATCCAGAAGCTATCTTGAAGAGATACATCACTTCACCACTTGGCTGACAAATCAGACCTTCACTTGCCCTGTACACTTACATTGCTGGCCTGTACTGACAATCAGAGTCACCTATACCTCTGAGGGTCAATTCTGTGTAGTCACTAACTATCCGTCCTTTTCATATGGAACTCGTGCTTGCAATATTGATAAATCTAACTTTTGTTTTACTCCACAGCAGAAATCTGTCATTGGTCACACTGTGACCATGCCTGTTCCTCTCCCTGAACCAGACATTATCAATACTGACCCCAAATACTTGCTTGCCATGTCTCAATATTTGCCTATTATTAATGTGCACATTGATCCATTGACTCTCTCCTTACGATCTCTTTTAGCTAGAAAAGATGCTCATTTGATTTACATTAGCAATAATATATCTAAAGCTAATAATATACTTAATAATTTGATTCATGATGGTGATATAAGTCTTGCCATTGGCAATTATTGGGTAGAACTTAGCTTCAACGTTTTTGTTATTATTCAAGCATTCTTGATTGTCTACCTCATCTTCACTGTATGCTGTATGCGATGTACCCTAAAACAACATTGAGAACAAACTCGAATTCCTTTACAAGGCTCATGCATTGGGACTGTAAACAACTTTTTAGCTCCATCCCTACCAGCTTACTTGGGATTGTTGCCCCCTTCTGAGGAATAAGGGGGGGGAATGTTATCCATGGACCAGTACCCTGATTGGCTCCCTACCTCACAGACAGCAATACTTAAGGCACAGGCGCTTATCGTATAAGCATAAGTGTCAGGATCTGAGTTCTGCTGTATTTTCTACTGAGAATCATAATGAATTTGCCATCATTCTAATTGTACCACTTGGGAGAAATCTCTGTTTATACCATTGTATAATTATTAGTTATACAATACTGCCATCTTTTGTTCTAGTGCAGAACAACAATTACTTATGTAATTATGTATGTAACCACAAGGTTCCTTCACGAATACAGGTCCTTTGTTTAGTCATCATGTCTTTCTGCTAACTCAAAATTCTTTCCCAGGCTAGTAAGAATCAGGTTATTTGCCATTATCCAATGATGAGACTTTTATATATCATTTTGGTAGTTGCTATGGTTCTTATCGGGGTATAAGACCCTTTGCATTGCATCTCTTTCTCCGAGAAGAAGAGACTTGCTGCTGCCTATTGGTAAGAAAGATTGGAGCTGTTCTCCCTGGTGTTTATCAATGTGATTTGGTTGTAAGCCTGCTTTATATACCAGAAATAAATCACTTTATGTGCTAGACATCACTTGTCTGTCATTTCTTCACTTTTGTGCAGTTCCAACAAGAATCTGAGAAAGGTAATTTTATTACCCAGTTACATCCCTATCCCCCCCCATTTGATCTCCTGAATCTTCTGAAGGCCACTCGTTTTACCCTCCCCTGTTTCAACACCTCCCTGCTTAACCAGCTCAGTTTCTTGGATCTAGCCTTTGTGCTTTGTGCCCTTGTACATGAGCTAGTAGCCTCAGTGAGTCCTAGCTTGATAGTTTCCCATTTCTGGTTAGCATCCATGTGTGTGTGGATACTGGCTAGGTGCCCTGCCACTATGTCTCTCATCCTGCCAAACTCAGTTCACCTGAAATCTAACACCACAGTTCCTGTTCTTGAAGCTTCTGTACCCATATTAAGTGAGAACCACACTGTGTGGTGGTCACTCCCTGCCAGTGGATCCTCCACCACCAGCTCTGTAACAAACTCCCCATTAGTTAGCACCAGGTCCAGAATGCTACCTAACCTGGTTGGATCCTTTACCATCTGTACCAGGAAGCTGTCCTGAAAAGCCTCCAGGAGGACCTGCTCCTTGATGCTCAAGGTGGCTGGGGTGCTCCAATCTACCCCTGATGGATTGAAGTCCCCCACAGTCATGGTGTTACCCTTTCTACTGACCTTTCTTGTCTGCTCTGCTAGTTCTCTGTCCAAGTCCTCCACCTGAGATGGTGGCCTATACACCACCCCATCCTAACTCTCCTGCTCCTCGAATCATGGATTTGTATTAATGATGTTTATAGATCCTTTAATGCACAGCCCACCCTCAGTAACCTCTACATTAAAGCACATTTTAAGGTCACATGAAATTCTGTGTACAGTTAAACCCAAAAATATAAAGGGTAAGCCTTGTTCACTTATCATGCTCATAGCTCTATAAACAACCCGTGTGCAGGATACTGCAAGGAAATAGTGAACCAGGTCGACAAGGTACCTTTCTAGCACCACAATTTGGGTGGAGATGCCCCTGCTCAAGAGGAGATCTATGTTGGAAGAGCCAGTGCAGTCAGAAATGGTCATCCCTAGGGATGCCCCACATCTCAGGGCCTCCACAGGAAACAAACAGAAATAATATGATAAGCACCTGGTAGAAGACCAAAGCCCCTATCAGCTATGCTAGTCCAGCATCCCCATCCCAGGTGCTCATAGAGAATCCAGGGCAAGCTAGGGGGAACAGCTGGTGGTGGAAGCAAGTTATGACCTATAGGAAGGGAACATACCTGGTATCAATCTTCAGTTGCACAATGTAAAATTTCCCTTTAGCCCTGCGGTTACTATCCCTCCATGGCACATTAATGGCATATGCTGGAAGGAGTATCAAATGTTACCCTTCCCTTAGATGGTGAATAAAAAAGGTATTATAAATTTAGTGGCAGGAGAGTGGCTGCTGATCTTAGAGTTGACACTGACAGACAGGTAACCACCCCCAAGTGCACCAACAAATAAACACACCAGATTCTCTCTAAGCCTCCAAGAGACCCCATAAATTAGGTTGGGCCACCGTGATGGGTAATCAGGGAGAACAAAGACACAGGAGAAAAGCATATAGTGTCACAAAACAGTCATATTAAGGGGAAGCTTTCCAATAGTCAAACAGTCCCAACCAGAGTTCCAGAGGGTTGAGGATAGAGTGATATAGTTCCTCCAGCAGACAAAGAGTTGAAATCTCTGGGTTCAAAAATGCTGAGTCTGGTTAACCCAGCAGGAAAGTTGGAAGGACCATCTGACACAGTTGCACGTTATCAGGTGAGGATAAGGTATATGTGTGGTGGGGCAAGTCTGAGGTGGGAAGCACACAGAGTGTGGTCAGGCTGTCTTTGAGGTAGCCCATGAAAACCGCGAGTGCAGTATCACAAATCTCAAAACCGCGACTGCAAAACAGTGAGGAGGAAAAGGAGACATGGAAAAACAGAGACTGCCAAAAAGGTGACCTACAGCTTTCTGCCACTCCCTAATGTGTTCCATGTGTTCCCTCTAGAATTGTTTGTATATAGAAAGGGCGTGTAGGGGGAAAAGCTTCTCGCAGAAACTCACTTGCCATTTCGGTGATCATTGTTATGCGATGGTCACTCCTTTTTGCCTCAGTCTTTTCCCATCTCTCTTTGGCCGTCACTGTTTTGCTTTCACTAATATCATATAGAACTGTTCCAAAGTCCTTTATGATGGACTGCAACTTCCCATATTCCTAGCACCCTCCCATTACAAATTATTAAACCAGTACATTAGCCATCAAATAAGTACTAACAGCCCAGAAACATGAGAGTCAGTCCCCCAGAGGCACATGCACATATGTTTGGGCCAGAGCCAGGGCCTGCTTCTCCTGGTCAGCATCCTTGGGCCCCAGTGAAGTTGAGGTTGCCAGAGGAACAGCTGCAGCAACCACAGCTGCCCAGGATTTTCCCTGCAGGTCTTCAGGGGACACTAGTGTTCTAGTTCTGCAGGACACTGAGTGGTGCAGGTCAAATGTGTATCTGGAGTGTCTGCTGACACAGCATTTGGGATGAACCCTCAAATTCTTCTCCCCTGCTGTTACTGCCAGAAGAGAGAGTTTGGACAGGGGAATATTTTTTTCCACCACTGATGGCTGAAGGGCCTTCTGCAGCTCCCCTATGGCAAAGATCAAGTGTTCAATTTTCCAGCATGCCCAGACAGATCCCTGGAGGCTGATGGTGGAGTGCTGGTGTCCATATCATCCAGGCCCTGGAAGGCACCAGGTGATGGAGTGTGGTAAGGTTCCCACATTTCTTTGAGCCAGTATTTGTGTAGAAAGCTCATCAGTGCTTCTGGGGTAGCAAAATGAACAGGGACCCCATTATGCACCTCTCTCATCATCACAGGATAGCTTAATGAACATTGTAAGCCTAGGTGATACATGATATGTTGGGCAACAGTGTAGTGCGCATCTTCTATTGGACAGATCCTTTGAGAAGTCCTGATATATGTGGATTACATTTTTCTGTCAATGTAGTTCTCCCAGCTCCCTGGAGCTATGTAAAATTGCCTCCTTCGTGTTGAAGCTAAGAAAACACAACAGAATAGGCCAAGACCATTCTCCATTTTTGGTGGAGGAGGGAGGGAGCAGTGGGTCCTTTTGATATAAAAATGGTGGTTCCATATTTAATTTCAATGCCTCTGACAGCACATATTGAAGGATTGCTGCAGTGTTTTTTTTTAATTCAGCCCCCGCCAGAAAACACTCAAAGTGCAAGTTGTTTCTGCAGCTGCAGTTTTCCAAACCATCCACCTTACCATGACGTGTATGGATAAGGTGGCACTGCTCTCTGATTGAAGCCTGAAGGCCTATAGGACAAAATCATGGCTGCCAGCTCGTTTCTTGGTTTGTAACAGCATAGCATTGATCTTTGCTATTGCCTGCAAGCTAAGAACCTATGTACACACCTACAGTGTGCTCTGAGTGGAGCAAAGGTGCCGAAAAGAGAAAAGCCACTTAGCAAGAGTAAAAATAAACAACTGCTGCACATGTGCTGGTTAACTTGCAAAGATCTCTTACACATACACAAAGAACAAACTGGTGTGATAGCCCATTGCCTGGCACTTCAATGCACACTGTTTTTCATCAGGGGTTGTGTCTTAATTACATCAGCTACATGACTCAGTATTTAAATGATTAGTTCACACCTATTTATAAATTTCCTTATGCTCATTTATATTCATAAAGAAGAAGGAGCAAATGTATAGACTCATCCCTAGATGGGAAGACTACTAAACAACTAGTAGAGTGGGTGGGTGGGTGAGAAGCTCACCAGATGGGTCAAAAGTTGGCTAGGAGGGAGAACCCAGGAAGTCATAGTAAATAGGGACTACTCTGGTATTAAGGATGTCTTCAGTAGGGTGCCACATGAGGACAGTGCTGGAATTGGTCCTGTTTAATGTACAGTACTTTCATTTCATGTATATATTTTATACTTGTAGGATAATGAGCATTATTGTCCATTTTCATCAGTGACAAGTTCATAAATACACACATACAGGATAATGCAAAAAACAAAAACAATAGAAAACAAATCATACATATAGTATTAAACAGTAATGGATTAATAAAAATATGTGCAAACATTATGTTGAAAGACCCATTGTTTAAAATGAACTTATAGATGAAGAAGAAGAATCAGCATTTGTGTAGCGCTTTTCATGCACATTGTATCCCAATGTGCTTTATGAGCAATCAGAGAATGGTAGAGAAGAGACTGAATGTGTAGTGACAGCCATAGATAGAGTAGGACAGTTGACAAGTCTGTTAGGAAACATATTGTGACACTGGGGAGCCCTATACAGTAAGGTACTTTGGCTAGAAGATTTTTGAAAAGGAATACTATAAAGCCTTCTGTTTTGAGATCTTGTACCATACAGATTGTGAGTCTTGCTTAACAATGCGGAGATAGATCCTGGTAAAAAATCAGACAATCTTTTTGCAGCATAACACCCAAATGCAATTTGAACCTGGCACCAAGAGGGAGACAGCCAACAGTTGTGTACAAAGTACAGTGGTGTGTGGATCTTGGGAGAATAAATATGAATCTGTAAATATTATTGTACACAACCTGAATTTTGGACAATGAACATTCATTAGCCACTGCCTAAATTGGTATCCCATAGTCTAATGCTGAAAGTGAAAGGCTAGGGGCTAGCAGTTTGTGAGATTATGGGATGAGAAATGTCTTTACCCTAAATAACAAACCCAGCCTTTGATGGGTAGTCTTAATAACGTATTTAACATGAGGCTCAAAGGACAGTGTATTGTCAAGAATGATGCCAAAATACTTGAAACAATCAACTTGCTTCAATCAATCAATCACTCAATCAATCAATCAATCAAATCTTTATTTTACCAGGCAAAACACCATTGTGAAAAACTCATTTACAAGGTGGACCTGGGAGGGTCAAAGTAAACACAGTGGAATAACATAATAGGGTTGCTTGACAATACATATTTACATGTGAACATTTACTTATTTACATATGAGCGTATTTACATAAGAGCAGATTAGTGTATGATGAGTCACTGCGAGGAGAAAACTAAGAGTACTTTAGAGCAGCAGATATGTGGTACTTTAGAGCTGCACACCAATAGCTACAGTATATACATATATATATATATATATATATATATATATATATAGTAGGACAGTGGACAAGTCTGCTAGGAAACATATTGTGACTTTGGGGAGCCCTATACAGTAAGGTACTTTGGCTAGAAGATTTTAGAAAAGGAATACTATAAAGCCTTCTGTTTTGAGATGTTGTACCATACAGATTATATGTGTTGCTAAACAATGCAGAGATAGATCCTGGTAAAAAATCAGAGTCTTTTTGCAACATAACACCCAAATGCAATTTGCACCTGTCATCAAGAGGGAGACAGCCAACAGTTGTGTACAAAGTACAGTGGTGTGTGGATCTTGGGAGAATAAATATGAATCTGTCAATATTATTGTACACAAACCTGAATTTTGGACATTGAACGTTCATTAGCCACTGCCTAAATTGGTATCCCATAGTCTAATGCTGAAAGTAAAAGGCTAGGGGCTAGCAGTTTGTGAGATTATGGGATGAGAAATGTCTTTACCCTAAATAACAAACCCAGCCTTTGATGGGTAGTCTTAATAACGTATTTAACATGAGGCTCAAAGGACAGTGTATTGTCAAGAATTACACCTGAATACTTGAAACAATCAACTTGTTTCAATCAATCACTCAATCAATCAATCAATCAATCAAAGCTTTATTTTACCAGGTGAAACACCATTTGGAAAAAACTCATTTACAAGGTGAACCTGGGAGGGTCAAAGTAAACACAGTGGAATAACATAATAAGGTAGCTTGACAATACATATTTACATGTGAACATTTACTTATTTACATATGAGCATATTTACATAAGAGCAGATTAGTGTACGATGAGTCACTATGAGGAGAAAACTTAGAGTACTTTAGAGCAGCAGATATGCTGTACTTTAGAGCTGCACACCTATATATATATATTTATTTATTTATTTATGCAACAGGTGTGAGCAATAAATGCATGCCATAAATAGTGTGTATTGTAGCTACTGTGCAAATAAATCCATTTATATGCATAGTAAGTATGTCATCACCATTTATTTACACAGTAGGTACGTCACACATGATTTATTTTAACAGTAGATATGTCATAAAAGCCTGTCCATTGCCATGGCGACATGAATCAGTAAAAAAATAGCCAGGACTACTTGCTTTTTGGAATTATTTTTTTTTTCTCCTCCCGCACCTGGCCAGTCTCTCTTTCAGGCCCCCACATGAACTGCCCCACTGCGGCTTCTCCCGACCCCTACCAACCCACATTGCAGCCAGCTCCAAGTAACCCCAGTGTATCCCATCACCTGGTGGGTCTCTTACCTCCGTAGGAGAACGGCCCTGGCAGCCAACCAATGATCCTGGGCTGCTGCTGGGATGGCATATTGAGGTCTGGGAGTCCAGTGGTGAGGGTTCTGGAGGGCTGTCACCCGATCAGCCCGGCACCATTTTTCCACTTTGCTCCCCTGAGAGTGACATGCCACTGATGTCAAGGCATACGCCAACGTCCATCACTCCCTAGTGTATTGGGGCCAACATCCTGCTGTGCTCCCAGCCTCCACCAGGAGTCAGCAGGCGCTGAGCTGCATATCCCTCCTCCCCCCTGAGAAGGCGAGCCATCATCAGACGTTCATTTCCTTCTCCCCTGGCCATCCCTCCAGCAGCCTGAGTCCATTCCGAAACCCAGGTCACTGGCATCACAGATGGAAATCCAACCGCTGCGCTGGTGGGCCAGTGCTTTTTGGAATTTAATGCAATCAGCATCTGTTATCTCAGTAAAAAACACAGCAATGCTACCAAACAGCACATTGTATAATAAACAAGCCTCAATAGCGAGCAGCATGAAATCATCAGCATCTATTTAAAAATTAAAAAGTGTTATCAGTTCCCCAGGTGACAGTATTAAAAGCTTCATAACTAACAGGCACAAATTACATGCCACAAGCCCCTGTATAATCTTTTAAAAGAGCCGTAATTCTCCCGATGTGCAGTCCCATTTTCCGATGTAAAAACGTATCTGTTTAACTGTGGTAGCATGTAAAAAGAATAGCTTTTAACACCAGAAGTGTCTCGAGCCACAGTTAGTAGCAGCCCAACCTTTCACCTATGGCAACAGTACTTTGAATGTTAAAACGGACACCTCCTACCCTGTCACATAAATTTAGCATCTGTTTTAAACACAAAAGCGCAATGCTATAAAAATAATCTGTAACTGATTAAAAGGTAGTTTGGAAAAATGAATTGTTTAAAAAATGTCATGGCACATCAAGACAACTTGTTTAGTATGGAGCTAGAAGAAATTCTCACCCAAATTGAAAATGACACAGAGCCATTTGAAGAAGAACATCCAGAGATAAATAAAGAACCTGTGGGAGCAAACGACAGTACAAACATCTGTACAGCAGAACAAAATGAACAACCACAGAGCCCAGAGAATGACCAATCACCATCCTCACAAGACACTATAAAAATCCCTGTCCAAACCTACATAACTTGCAGCAAAGCACAATAAGTGAAACAGGGGAACACTTGCAATCGGTAACTCACCTAGATATAGACATGGGAACCATAGAAGCCTTCATTCAAAGTGGTAAAAACTAAAACACAATGTTGAAAACAAGAGCTGATGTGCAAGGGTTCTGCACCTAGATACAAGAACATTTTAAAATCAGAACAGAGCTACACCTACTGCCACCAGTAGAACTGGATAAAATGCTAAGTCACTATTTCATGAACACAAAAAAAGGGATGGTACCAACTATGAGCCACTGTCCCTAATATCAATTTTTCAAAGCACAGAACATCGCCTAAAACCAAAAACCTACCCTAACTCCCTGTCCACCTCGATACTATTCCAAATGACATGGCAAATTCTGCAGTCAAAACAAAAGGTACTCAAAAGCGAAGGTAAAGGCAACAAACCTAACGCTGTGGACATGCTCACAGATACACTAATAGACAATCTATGTGCTATTGAGCAGCTAGGTCCACATACTCCTGAATCCATCCTGAAAACCATGTGGATAATAGCGACAATGTTTTTTGATGTGAGGGGTAGTACTGAAAGTAGAAACATAAAGTGAGGTGACATTGACTACAAAAGTGATGAAAGCCATGTAAATTACATCCAGTTTAATCAAGAATGTCAGACAAAAACAAGGTCTGGCACAAACCTACGAGAGCCCCACAAACTAAAGCCCAGGGCCTATGCCACTCCAAGTGACCCCATCAGATGCGCAGTGACCAACTATCTTTTTTACAAGAGTCACATGCCAGAAAAATGTTTAACATCAGAATCACCTTTCTTCCTATCAATAAACACCAACAGCAAGTTCCAGCACCCAACATCCTGGTTTAAAAATCAACCAGTTGGCATAAATAAATTAAGAAATCTAATGAAAGCAATGATTCAAAAAGCAGGAATACAAACTGAGAGGAAAATCACAAATCATTCAGTTAGGAATCACATGATACAGAAGTTATGTAACAGTGGAGTGGCTACCACAGAAATCATGCAAGTCTCAGGTCATAAACAGCTCCAAAGTTTGAATGAATATTCAAGAATAAATGAAAAGAAACAGCAGCATATATCAAGCCTACTAAGTAAACAGTGTTCCCAAAAATCCCAGCAAAGAAAAAGTTCAGATTCAAGTGAATGCCTCCGGACTGTATCCCCAAACTGGAAGTAATTCATTGATTCCTGTTTCCACTAAGCCAACCATAAGTGCAAAATCAATAACATTCAACATTGTCCAAGGTAAGAGAAAAAATTAGTTGTAAAATAAACTTAGACAAAGTAAAGCATTTAGTAAAAAAAAAAAGATTACAGCAAACCTGTTAGTAGAGAAACAGCAAACTGATACTGTATGGTGTATATATGTGTGTGTGTGTGTGTGTGTGTGTGTGTGTGTGCATGTGCGTGCACATGTGTGAGTGTGCATGTGTGTGTGTGTGTGTGTATGTGTGTGTAAGTGACAGTCTGTATAGTAGTAGTCTGTGCAGTGTGTATAATATGGCACAGTTCAAATCAGGCCTAACTTAGTTGTGAAAAGTCTTAGTAGTAGTAATTTCTCAGATACCTCAGAACTGTAAAACATTAGCAATACAATATAACATGAACTCCATATGATATAACAAGAAAATTAAATGTTTCTTCCTCTGCTTTCACATGTAATACAACAAGAGGAAACCACTATGACAGCTTTAAAAGGAAAAGACCTCAAGTCCTGGACTCAGAAAGTGACTCCTATTAGCAGAAGTAAGACACATACATGCTATAAAAAAGATAGCAGTGTAAATCAATACAAAAAAAAGTCAGTATTTAAATGTTTATAAAAAGTGTAAACACAGACCTCCCCAAAAAAAGAAGTAGATTGTATTGAGCCCAACTAGCAACTTGAGTGTGTAAGTAGGGTGGATGGTTAAACTACATCACCACAACAGTAAAAAAAAACAAAGATAAGTTGCAGTCAAAAATGCATAGAAAATTAAGGTTGACAGAAATTGTATATAGAAAAGTGATGTAAAACCAGCTCAGCAACATGTTTTACAGCTAATGTTTGTTTTTTGTTCTCTTCCCTCAGCACTTCCCACAAAACAAGCATTTGTCAATGCCGAATGTTGCTTGCTTCTATGTGCTGTTTAGGTATTTGGAAGTCATTGGAGTGCAAATATTGAAAAATTGCGAACTTGCGAGCGTGCGTAAGAACTGCGCAATGCACGCTCGTAAAACAGTCATTGTTAGGAAATTTTTCATGAAATGTTCAACATAGCCATTTTAAGACCTCTGGTCATGAACAGTGTCAGTGTGATTTTGTTAATGTGTCCCATACATTGAGTTTGCACACCGACTGCGCCATTGTGCGCTACATGGGCGGAAACACGTTTTGGGCAGGATGTGAAAAATGACAGCTGTACTGCTCATAAGGAGGTGTGGTAAAATGGCAATGTTGAAAATCTGGAGTGGAACTATTGAAAATTCGCAAACCTACGAGCGTGCGTGGGAACTGCGCAACGCACACTCGTAAAACAGTCATTTTTAGGAATTCTTTCACCAAATTTTCAACATTGCCATTTTAAGATCTCTGCTCATGAACAGTGACACTGTGATTTTCTTAATGTGTCCCATACACTGAGTTCTCACACCAACTGCGCCATTGTGCGCTACATGGGTGGAAACATGTTTTGAGCAGGATGTGAAAAATGACAGCTGTACTGCTCATGAGGAGGTGTGGTAAAATGGCAATGTTGAAAATCTGGAGTGAAAATATTGAAAATTTGTGAACTTACGAGCCTGCGTAGGAACTGCGCAACGCACGCTCGTAAAACAGTCATTTTTAGGAATTTTTTCACCAAATTTTCAACATAGCCATTTTAAGACCTCTGCTCATGAACAGTGTCACTGTGATTTTCTTAATTGGTCCTGTACATTGATTTCGCACATCGACTGTGACATTCTGCGCTACAAGGGCGGAAACACATTTTGGGTGAGATGTGAAAAATGACAGCTATACTGCTCATAAGAAGGTGTGGTAAAATGGCAATGTTGAAAATCTGGAGTGAAAATATTGAAATTTCGTGAACTTACTAGCCTGTGTAGGAACTGCGCAATGCATGCTCATAAAACAGTCATTTTTTGGAATTTTTGGACCAAATTTTCAACATGGGGTTGGGCTCCCAGCGTGGCACCAGCTATGGGGGGGATGATGACAGCAGCTCAGCCGGCAGGGATTGGGCACCCCCTCGGCTACACAGGACGTGCGGGGGCATGCACGCCTGTGTGTGGAGGGGGAGCTACACTTATCGGTGCTCACTGAAGCATAGCTCCCCCTTTCAACTGTATGCCACTGCATTTTGGAGCGTGTCATAGACAGCTCCAAAATGCATTGGCTTACAGGGGCCATGCCTGCCAGCTCACTGACTGAATCGGAGGAGGAGGTGACACACCTCCGAAATCTCCGATGATGGCACTATGTTTCTTGCACATGCGTGCAAGCAACATAAAAAACATAAAAATTCAAAGGGAGCCAACAGGACTTGATACAACATTTAAGCACTGGACATTTCACAAAGTATTGACTCCAAATGTATTTTTTCTCAGTAAGGGAAAATAGTGTAACTGCTCCAGATACAACTTTACCCCTGAATCAGAACATTTGTCAAGTATCAGTTCAAAAGTGCCTGAGCCATCGTAGAATAATAATTGAACTTGAGCTGACTTGAATGAAAACTGTAACTATTTAAAGACCATCTAATATGCATAGAGAAACCAACAGCCCTTGTTGGAATTTAATGTTTTTTGTTTATATTTTGTCTTAACTTATGTAGATACATAATGGTATGTGTTGGGTGTCTCACTACAGCAAGCTAAATGTTGATATCTATACTGCTTGTAATAGTTGAAATATGCAAATGTTTCCTGCTGTATGTATAATAATTTAAAAATATTTATTAGAAAGTGAACATTAAAAAGTATATGGTTGAAAAGAAATGAATGAATCTACTACATCTAGAAACATAGAATTTGACAGTAGATAAGGACCGCTTGGCCCACCTAGTCTGCCCATTTCCCTACCTGAAGGATAAGCTGCAGATCCTAGTTAACCAGCACCACCAGTAAGCTATCTGTTTATTAGCATTGCTTAAATACGAAGTCAAATATCGTAGGCATATTTATGGTTTCGTTCCTTGTATTAAATAATCTGTCCTTAGTAAGCTATCAATAAAAAGTAACCCTTACTTCTTTGTTGTTCTGCATGTTCACTTTGAGGAATAAATGAGTAGAAAGCATGTGTAATCCATGGTGATAGTAAAAAATTAAAAAATAAAAAAGGTAACACCCAGTGTAACCCATTTACTGACAGTAGTATATCCAGAGAGCAAAGTTTTATCAAGATGGTTCTGGTAATCTCCCACGAGAAAATAAAAAAACAAATGAGCCAAATCAAAAGACAATGATGTTAAAGATAAAAAAAAAAGTAAAAACCCAGTATCATCCATCGAACTACAGACTACACTGCACACCGAGGCCGCATGCTGCTGACAGACACCCGCATACAATTGGTTATATCCACCACTGAACACTATCAACATCGATCATGATTATACCTCTAACTGTGCCCCACAGAACAGTCAGTATATCCAGTCATAAAGGATAAATCTAACTCCATGAAACCCATGCCCAAAAGCAATGTGAGTAGGCTGCAAAATCCACCAGACACCTAAAAACACTTGAGAGGTCCTTCACGATCTATGACCACGCATTGACTGGGAAACCAACAAACTGCATCATAAGGAGCACACACGACCACGCCACTCAGCCAGTCACAAGCATTTTCCTATAGTCAGATCAGCCAATCAAGTTCTTTGTGGCACATCCATTCATAAAGTGTTGTCCAATAAGAAACCACACACATCAACCCATTCACAGACACATAAATCTACGCTAATTTCAACAACCTCTTCACAAATAGTTTGAACAAACGGACAATAATTTTAAACTTTAAAAAAAAATTAAATTACCCCAGAATGTAGACAAGTCCTGTTGCATAAATCAGATACGTGATGATGGTCTGTGTCATACACGATTTATTTGAATGAGCAGTTCATGCCCTCAGTGGACTCACTCATGGCTATGCTACTTGTGAGGTCAATCAAGGTCACTCACAGCTCATTCAAATAAATCGTGTATGACACAGACCATCATCACATATCCCTTATATATGTATACACAATGGAGAACTACCACGTACGTTTATGGTTCAGCAGCTATACAGATAGTTTTATAACTAGTAAGTGGTTCAGGGTGACAATGCAGTGCAGTCAGAGGGGCTCCATGTCAATACAGCAATGCAATTTCGCCGACTGACAATTTCAGTGACTCAGATATAGTGACGACAATTTCAGCAGTTTTTTTTTTTTTTTTAGCAACTGTATTTTTCAGTTATTTTCAATGAACTGATTGTTAACTTTTGGGTTCTAAGCATGTTCTGAGCAAATATCAAAATGTGGTCTGCATTGCCACTGTCCCACAGCAAACCCTCTCACCTCCAAGGGTTGTAGAATACTGTGGTGGAATCATGAGCTCGGAAACACTCACCGGCATTTCAAGACACACTCTTTCAGACTGCTTGATCCTCTGAACTGTGCAGCTCATCAACCGCACATCAGGTAGGGCTGCTGCAATGGCATTGGTGGCAGCGACTGCACTCTGTAACACAACCTATACTTTCTGTACTGCTCCTCGCCCTTTTCCGCATTGATCCTAGTGATGCATCCCCCCAGGGGCTGCATCCCCCAGACCCCCTCATTTCTAGGATTCTAACACCACAGCGCACTTGGACACAGGGGATTATTAGCTATTCAGTATAATTTACTGTCGCTGTGACTATTAATCGCTGTATTAATGCATTTACTATTATGTGCCATGTGCTATCATTGTAATCACTATAGTTCACTAGCTGTAATTGCATCACTGTAATCACTTGCTACCACTCAGAGATTAAAGCACAGTGCGAGCTGGTAAGGTGGAACAATGGAGAGGAACAGTAACTCTAAATGTGCTGCTTACTCAAACAGTGGGTCACTAGTGAGGACATTTGCATGAGTCTTTGTCAGAGCGATCAAGTAGGGTTTTAGAGAAGGATAGCTTCGCAGGAATTGCAAGTTTTAGTGATTTTTGAATGGTGTTCCAGAGGGCGGGAAGGGAGTAACTTATTGTCAATTTACTGAAGTGAGATCTGACCTTGGGGATGACAAGAGAGATACAGGATAGATTTCTCAGCAGATAGCTACCCATGACAGAACAAGGCAAGTAATCAGAGATATATCAAGGGAGCATGTTGATGATGGCTCTATAAGTCCATAAAACTGAGTTTCTTTAGCATTTAAAGCTCAGAGAGCTCTAGCCTATGGATGAATAAAGGGGGCAATAATAAGTGGAATAGGGTGCATCCATAATAAATCTAAGTGCTCTGTGGTACAATGTGTCAAGCTTGGACAATGCAGTTTTCAAGCCTTGCCCATTCAGAAAGATAGCATAGTCCAACAATGACATGAAGGTTGTTTGGACCAGCCTAGTTTTAGCTTCCAAGGTTAGCAGGTGCCTGATCCTAAAAAAGAGACCAAGCTTTTGCCTAAGCTTCTTTGAGAGCTCCTTTGATAGGACTACAATTCAAATCAACAACTGATAGTTCAGAATCTCTTTCTATCTTTGAGCTGGAACATACCATCATACCATTAGTTTATTTTTCTTTAGAATTTAAATCGTCTTGTTTGACTAAAGCCAAAATTCTGAAAAATGAAGCTCTTTTTGAACTCTATTAACAGATACCCTAACATTTTGGTCAAAAGAAAAAAGGAAGGATCCCAGAATTGATCCCTGAGGAATACCACACTCGATGAGAAGAGGAGCTGAAGAACAACCCAGTATGGACATCTCCCTGACAGATAGTTAGAAAAACAATTTGAAACACCTTGAGAAAAATGGTAGTCTAACAAAGACTTTACCAATAATTCATAGTCGGCCAGATAGAAAGGTTGGTGGGGTCCACAAAAATAGCCATGGCATGGTGTCCCTATCAATGGCACCAAGCACGCTGCCAATGAACCTCACCAACGTTGTATCTGTATTATGTGAAGCACAGAAACTGTGTTGGGCAATAGTATTTGCTTCAATGGCAAGTAACTTGATCATAGATCATCCTCTCTGAAATCTTAGAGAGCAGAGCAAGTAAAGAAATGTGATGGCAATTGGAAACAACATCCTCATTGCCTGACTTATGGATCAGTTTGATTACTTCAGTGTATTATGAAACACAGAATGACAAAGTAAATAATTAAAAATGAAAGCTATTGGCTCAGCCAATTGAAAAATTGTCAACTTTAGAATTCTGTAGTCCAAATTATCTATGCCAATAGTGGGGGCAGGGTCATACTTTGAAACATAATCATAAACCAGTTTAGGAGGATGTAAAGAGACACAGACCAGGGCTGTGGCAAAGTCTGTGTACTCTCTCCAGTTGGCAACTTCAAACACTGAAGGGCCTTGTGGTAAAATCTGTTTTATAGGGGCATCCATATTTTTTTCCTCTAACCCCCCTTTTTATATATTTTTTTTGCCTTATTTTATTTTGTTTTATATGTTGGATCAGTCTGTTGCAACAGCATGTCTCTTATTTTATTTTAAGACATTATGTATTTAGGTACACTGCCCCTTTAAGGTATATGTGTAGGCTGGCCATCTATGCATATATCGGTGTAATGTACTAAAATACATAAAGTTTATGTGTTGCCCTGATAAAATTAATTTATTTCCACCTTTCTTGCTCTCCAGCCTCTTTGGGAACTGTTTAAAATATAAAGTAGAAGCAGTGTTCATTTTGTTTTGTAACACCCCCCCACCCCAGCGAGAAGGATTACCTTGGGTTTGCTGTGCTGCTGAAGCAAGCAGCTAGAGATTTCTTCTAGAGACACTATTCCTGCTGGAGATAACTCCAGATACTTATGTTTTCTTTCTTCCCTTTCCACAGAATGAAGCTGAATTACTTGCAGTCAAGTAGTGAAAACCCTAAATAAAAAAACTGGTGGAAGCTCTAAATAAAAACTGTTTAAAACCTTAAGTAAAAACTGTTGAAAGCACTAAATCACAGAAGGATGATTTATTCATTTTGTTTGAAAGCTGTAATGCTAGATTACAGAAGTATAACAGTGTTATAAGCTCTATCTAGTAAATCTGAATTCTATAATTCTGAATCTTAAAGCTGATACAACTAAAGGGTCTAAAAACACAAACATATATATTCTACAGTTATGTTTATTTCTTCTGCTTTCTTTTTGGTGTGTTTCTTCATTAAAAGAAAGGCATGTTTGATAACATTAAGTTAAATTAAGTTAAATTAAGTTTTAAGAGAAAAGCTAAGTTTAAAAGTGCTCACCAAACCCAGGGTGTAGCTCTAGGGGAAGTCATGTTTGTTTTGCCTTTCTTCCTATAGAGACAGCCAGCCTTTCTGTTTCATTATTTATAGTTTGTAAATAAGGGGGCAGGTCTAGATAGTTATGTAATGTTACTTTATAACTCTAGGCAGGATTTTATTTTGTGTGGTTACCAATATGATATTTTAATTAAGCCTAAAAGGGGATTTATGTTGTAAAAAAAACAAATATAATGTTTATTTAGCTGTGTTTAAGAGTTAGCTTCTAGAGAAGGGGTGGAGCTTCCAAATATCACATGACTTGTAAGTATAAAAGGAGACATTTCTCATTCTGTGATCAGATCTCGACGGGACTAGTGCTCTGCTATCCCATTGATGGAATTACACTAGCTGTTTTCTAGGGTGTTGCTATTTTGTCATTTGGAATTATTTTATTTTTATTCTGTTATTTTTTTTTTGGTCGTTCAGTTCGCTTCTTATTTTTGTAAATAAAGACTTATTGCTGGACTTATTCTAGACTCCAGTGTCATCCTTATATCCACAGCTTCACATATGGTGTCAGCAGTGGGATAAGGTTTGATAATTCAGACTGAGAGATACTGCCAAGTATCAGTGAAGGATTGGATGCTGGAAGGAGAGCTGACTAGTGGTGTTTATGCTAGAACCATGGCAGCAAAATCTGGCACAACCTTGTTACCCGGATTGGGGGATGTGAGGCGCAAAACGACCAAGACAGAGGAGGAGGAGGAAGGCGCCATTGGAGGAGAGATGGCGGAAGACATCGTACAGGAAGAAGAGAAAATGGTGAGTCCACCTGTGGGTGACTCTCAGGAACTGTTACAATGGCTATGTATGAAGCAGATAGCTTTAGAAAACCAAAGAGAGAGAGAGGGAGGGACAATCAGCGCAATGAGGCTAGGTGGGCAGACACCTTAAGAGCCATCCAGATCTTAGGAACAGGTCATCCTCCTGCACCTGTGGATGGCCCTAAGGATATTAAATTGACAAAACTTACAGAAACTGAAGACAGAAACATTCTTGACTACTTTTGAACGCATCGCCCGTGCATGTAATTGGCCCAGAGAACAATGGGTCATTAGACTTGCCCCATATTTGACCGGAAGAGCTCAGTTGGCTTATGGGCATATAGACAGTGGCATGAGTGACAACTACGACGCTGTAAAGGAGGCCATATTGAAATGTTATGATATATGCCTGGAAACCTACAGACAGCAATTCAGAGCTTTAAAATTCCAGACTACTGACACCCCACAGGAGGCATATACGTGATTGAAGGACTTGTGTACCAAATGGCTGTGCCCAGGGACTAATACTAAGGAACAGATGCTTGAGGCTATCATATTAGAACAATTTGTGAGGATTCTACCACAAGATGTGCAAGTATGGGTCAGAGAACATCGACCTGAGACTGCTGCAAAAGCTGTAAGCCTGGCAGAAGATTACTTGGCAGCAAGACCCCATAGACAAAAAGGACACTTTTCCACCAACACACCAGCTCCTACGGTAAGGACTTTTTCTTCTACATCAAACAATACATTTGTGGGTGTAAGACCAGTAAGACCTGAGAGACCATATAATACTGATATTGTATGCCACATCTGTCAAGCGAAAGGGCATATCACCAGATTTTGCCCTAAGAAAAAGACTGCACCTATACATTTAGCTTTGGCTAACTGGGGACAGTATTTAACATCAGTCACTGTAAACGGCCAAACAGTAGCTGGTCTTCTAGACTCTGGCAGTCAACAAACTTTGATAAAGGCTAATTTAGTACCCTGTACCACAGAACCTGTGGACGTAACTGGAGTCACTTGTATTCATGGGGATGCACATTTTTACCCAGTGAAAACCTTACTTCTTGAAATACAGGAAACTCTCCAGCAAATGCCAGTTGGGCTAGTACCCCATTTGCCTGTGCCAGTCATTATCAGACATGACCATTCTAGTTCTGGTACCTTGTTGTCTAAGGCCACACAGTTGGGAGCCTTTACCACCAGGTCAAAGACTAAGCAGACTGTGGAGTTAAATGATGTCTTTCCATTCAAAGATGAACTGTGTACAGAGCCAGGAAAGTCTCATAAGTCCAGAAGAGAATGAAGACTGGATAAGAATAGATGGACACTTCTACAAAAGGAACTTAAAAATGATGATACCAAAAAGATGAACAGTGATAGTGGAAAAGATATTTCTTTAAAATCTTTTAGAATTGAGCAAATGCATGACCTAACTTTGAAACCATTTTTTCTACAGGTGGGGAAAGATGCTGGAGAAGGACCAAAAATGGTATTACTAAAAGGGTTACTGTATAGGGAATGTGTTAACCCTAAGACTGGGGAGATAGTTTCCCAGTTAATGGTCCCAGAGAGCTACAGACAGCATTTACTATACATGGCACATGATATACCATTAGCAGGACATCAGGGGGCAGAAAGGACTTTGAATAGACTATTATATCAATTTTTCTGGCCAGGTATCCATAAGCAAGTGAAGGAGTACTGTAAATCTTATGAATACTGCCAAAAAGTGTGTCCTATTACCAGAAAGGATAAGGTACCCCTACAACCTCTGCCTTTAGTTACTGAACCTTTTCAGCATGTAGCTGTGGATATAGTAGGCCCATTACCAAAAACAACAAAGGGGAATCATTTTATTCTGGTAATCTGTGATTACAGTATGAAATATCCAGAAGCTATACCAATGTGTACCATAACTACACAAAAAATATCAGATGAACTGGTAAAAATGTTTTCCAGGGTAGGCATTCCTAAGGAAATTCTTACCGATCAAGGAAGAAATTTCTGTTCTCAAGTATTAAAATGTCTATACCAAGCATTAGGGATTCATGCTATATGCACATCGCCATATCATCCACAAACCGATGGTTTGGTGGAAAGATTCAATCAGACTTTAAAACACATGTTAAAGAAGTTTACGCAAGAGGAAGGAAAGTACTGGGATCAATATCTGCCATATCTAATGTTTGCATATAGAGAGGTACCACAGGCATCTACTGGATTTTCCCCTTTTGAGATGTTATATGGAAAAAACCCCAGAGGTATGTTAGATATAGTGAGGGAGGCATGGGAAGATGAACATCCAGAGGCAAAAACCTTAACAGCGGTACAATGCATCACTAACCTGAGAAGCAAACTGATTAGATATGTGAATACAGCACAACAACAGGCATTAAAACACCAACACTACCAAAAAGAGAAGTATGACCAGGGAGTAGGTAATAAATCCTTTCAACCCGGCAAAAGGGTTTTGCTCTTACTACCCTGTTAGGACAACAAGTTATTAATGAAATGGCAAGGACCATATACCATAATAAAACCTGTGGGAAATGTTAATTATGAGATAGCATTACCAGGTAAAAGACACAAAAAGAAAATATATCACGTTAACTTATTGAAAAAATGGTATGATAGAAGTCAACCTAGTATGTATGTCCTACCTGAAAGTGAGGAGAATGAAATGAAGTTGGCCTATGAAAAACTAGATAGTAAAGGGTCATTTAAGGACATTAACATACATCCTACACTACATCCTGATTAAAGAGAAGAGAAGAGATAGATACAGTACTCAAAGTTTTCAGCCTTACTTTACAGTCACTCCTGGCAGGGTAAAAGAGATAAAACACCATATTGAAGTAACACAGGTAAATCCCATCCAACAAAAACCATACCGTTTGCCTGAGAGTGTAAGAGAGGAGGTGATACAAGAAATAATAAAAATGCAACAAATGGGGATTATAAAACCATCTAAAAGCCCTTGGAGTTTCCCCATGGTGGTAGTAAATAAGAAAGAAGGAGGAGTACGTGTCTGTCTTGATTTCCACAAATTAAATGCCATATCCGTCTTTGATGGATATCCGATGCCTCGCATCAATGACATCATTGACAGACTGGGTCAAGCACAATATATAAGCACCTTGGATCTGTCAAAAGGATATTGGCAAATACCTTTGGATGAGGAATCACAAGAAAAAATGGCATTCACTACTCCTCTTGGACTATTTCAGTTTATTACCATGCCTTTTGGCCTTCATGGGGCCCCGGCAACATTCCAACGATGCATGGATCAGATTTTACGGCCCCATATTTCCTATGTTGCAGCCTACCTAGATGACATTATTATATTCAGTCCATCTTGGAATGCCCATCTAACACATTTACAACAAGTACTTACAGCTATAACTAAAGCGGGTCTGACTATCAATCCTGTCAAGTGTTCTTTAGCTATGCAAGAAACAAGATAGTTAGGATTCATTATAGGTAATGGGATGATAAAGCCTGAATCATCTAAAATATCAGCTGTTCTACATAGCAAAAGACCCCAAACGAAGAAGCATGTCAGGGCCTTCTTAGGACTTGTAGGATATTATAGAAGATGTGTCCCAAATTTCTCGGAAATTGCTAGTCCACTAACAGAACTAACCCATAAGGTAAAATCCGACAAAGTACATTGGACAGCAGAATGTGAGGAAGCCTTTTGTACCTTAAAAGCGAAACTCTGTTCGTATCCAGTACTGCACAGTCCTGATTTTTCTCGCCCTTTTATTGTACAAACGGATGCTTCCAACAATGGTATTGGTGCTGTCCTTTCTCAAATTGATGGTGATGAAGAACATCCTGTTATATATATCAGTCGCAAATTGCATGAACGGGAGTCCAAATATTCGACTATAGAGAAAGAGTGGCTATTCACTGGGCAATAGAAGCTTTAAAATTTTATTTATGGGGGAGAAACTTTAAAATCATAATGGATCATAACCCCCTTTGTTGGATTAATGTGATGAAAGACAAGAACCCCCGCATAATGCGGTGGTACCTTGCACTTCAGCCTTATCGTTTCTCTGTAGAACATCGTTCTGGTAAGAAACATCTGAATGCAGATTTCATGTCCCGTTTTGGACATGATTCATCAGCCTACACAGACCCCGGGGTGAAGAATATATAGGAGTGGAGATCGATAGGGATCTCTACTTGAGTTAAGTAAAATTTTTTGTAGTTTATGTAAAGGGACCCCGTGGTGGAGCTTTGGGAGAGGGTGGGCTGAAGCTCTATCCTTCAAAGTAGAGGGATCCGTGTAAGTATACAGAAAACAGTAATTCTGTGAAAACAGTTTTCTTCTTAGGCAGGGAGGAGTGTGGTAAAATCTGTTTTATAGAGGCATCCATATTTTTTTTTCTCTAACCCCCCTTTTTATATATTTTTTTTTTGCCTTATTTTATTTTGTTTTATATGTTAGATCAGTCTGTTACAACAGCATGTCTCTTATTTTATTTTAAGACATTATGTATTTAGGTACACTGCCCCTTTAAGGTATATGTGTAGGCTGGCCATCTGTGCATATATCGGTGTAATGTACTAAAATACATAAAGTTTATGTGTTGCCCTGATAAAATTAATTTATTTCCACCTTTCTTGCTCTCCAGCCTCTTTGGGAACTGTTTAAAATATAAAGTAGAAGCAGTGTTCATTTTGTTTTGAAACCCTTCCCCCAGCTAGAAGGATTACCTTGGGTTAGCTGTGCTGTGCTGTGCTGCTGAAGCGAGCAGCTAGAGATTTCTCCTGGAGACACTATTCCTGCTGGAGATAACTCCAGATACTTATGTTTTCTTTCTTCCTTTTCCACAGAAGGAAGCTGTAATTACTTGCAGTGAAGTGGTGAAAACCCTAAATAAAAACTGGTGGAAGCTCCAAATAAAAACTGTTTAAAACCTTAAGTAAAACTGTTGAAAGCACTAAATCACAGAAAGAGGATTTATTCATTTTGTTTGAAAGCTGTAATGCTAGATTACAGAAGTATAACAGTGTTATAAGCTCTATCTAGTAAAGCTGAATTCTATAATTCTGAATCTTAAAGCTGATACAACTAAAGGGTCTAAAAACACAAACATATACTGTATATTCTACAGTTATGTTTATTTCTTCTGCTTTCTTTTTGGTGTGTTTCTTCATTAAAAGAAAGGCATGCTTGATAACAATAAGTTAAATTAAGTTTTAAGAGAAAAGCTAAGTTTAAAAGTGCTCACCAAACCCAGGGTGTAACTCTAGGGGAAGCCATGTTTGTTTTGCCTTTCTTCCTGTAGAGACAGCCAGCCTTTCTGTTTCATTATTTATAGTTTGTAAATAAGGGGGCAGGTCTAGATAGTTATGTAATGTTACTTTATAACTCTAGGCAGGATTTTATTTTGTGTGGTTACCAATATGATATTTTAATTAAGCCTAAAAGGGGATTTATGTTGTAAAAAAACACATATAATGTTTATTTAGCTGTGTTTAAGAGTTAGCTTCTAGAGAAGAGGTGGAGCTTCCAAATATCACATGACTTGTATGTATAAAAGGAGTCATTTCTCATTCTGTGATCAGATCAAGGGTGTAGACAGGCATACTCACTGTACACATTTGTGTACAGTTTTGTTGAGTGCCTGTCACAAATCATAAGCCACTCTGTTAACATTATCATTCTAATCTGTAGTATTTGGGTTAGTGTAGGCCACTGTGGAGTATCCAATACATGTATAACCTCTTTAGAGAGTAGAGGAGTCATCTGACAACAATCTGACTTGTTTGGAAGGGGGTGCCATTTGGAAAGGATGTGTACATTTTTTAATGGGGGTGTGTAACTGTTGGAGATTGTGTACAAAATGGACATTTCTGGCTACACTCCTGGATCAGATCTCAACGGGACTAGTGCTCTGCTATCCCATTGATGGAATTACACTAGCTGTTTTCTAGTGTGTTGTTATTTTGTCATTTGGAATTATTTTATTTTTATTCTGTTATTTTTTTTTTTTGGTGGTTCAGTTCGCTTCTTATTTTTGTAAATAAAGACTTATTGCTGGACTTATTCTAGACTCCAGTGTCATCCTTATACCCACAGCTTCACAGGCCTAAGCAACAGGCAATTACAACAATACTTCAAAGTACCCTGGAAAATAAGCTTCTGCATCAAAGATGATCAAGGGGATGGGAGACTTACCATATGAGAGGAGGCTGAAGGAGTTAAACATGTACTCACTGGAGGAGAGGAGAGGAGAGACAGGGGGGATATGATTGAAACCTTCAAGTACATGAAAGGAATAAGCAAGACAGGTAAGGATGGGCTGTTCAAAGTAAGGGAGAAGAGGAATACCCAGGGCCATGATATGAGACTGGACGGAGGAAGGTTCAGGACGGAGATGAGGATACACTTTTTTATAGAGTGAATGGTAGCTGGGTGGAATGCATTACCAGCAGAAGTGGTATCCAGTAGAACAGTGGACTGCCCCAAAAGAGGCTGGGACAGGGCAAGGGGGAGGGTCAAGGGAGGGAAGGGTGGGAGGGAGGGGCAGCTGCCGAATAAGGGTGCTAGCTGCACATTCGAGCAGACTTGATAGACCTCTAGGCCTTTATCTGCTCGCAAACTTTGTATGTTTGTACATGCAACACCATAAAACTTTTTTACTATCAGATGTTGGAACGGCACAAGCAATGGAGCAAACTAATAGTAAATCTTCTGAAAATCCATCAGAAGCCACTGGATGCAATCCCAAGAAGGTAGAGACACCGGGTGAAGACCAGAAATTATAGATGTTTCAAGCCTTGGAAAATGTCGGTTTGTGGATGGCTAAGTTAGATACAAGATTTTCAAGTATTCAATCAAGTCTTCAGATATTAAATAATAAAACTACAGTTTTAGAAAATGACATTCAAAAAACAAAAGATGAACGTGAGAAAGTTAAGAAACAGGTTGACATTTGAGAAGCTAAAACCACACCCATTGATGCTAAAGTAGCAGCTAACATAGTGGGGCAAAATGTAGTTACCTGAAAATTGGAAGCACTTGAGAATGTGAACAGATACAGAAATTTAAGATTCCTCTGAATTCCTAGTTCACTTGATTCTAACTATCCTGAACTTAGAGACCTGGTAAAAATGTACTGCTGGAAACATTTCAGCTACCAGAGAAAAATCCACCTATTATAATTAAAGTTTATAGAGTGGCAATGAAAAAAAATCCAAACAACCTAAAACCTCCGATCCTTATGCAGCTTGCTTTTGAGACTGATCGTGACTCAGTTCTAAAGTTAGTCTACATACAGTATGTAAAAGTCTTGAATACAGAGGGTTTTAAATAATCCATTTTAACAGACTTTGCCATTGCCACACAAGAGGAGAGATGTCAGTTTCTAAACTTGAGGGAAGATGTGGTAGCTATTCGAGCAAGTTTTATGTTGCAGTCTCCTGCAAAAGTTAAAATCACTCACAAAGGTGAGCAGGGAGGGGAAGGGAGTACTAAAATGGGAAATAGAGGGGTATATATCAACAAAGACTGAATTAAACTAGATGGGGGTGACAAGGGGACCACTAATAGGAAAGGGGTCCAGAAAGGGGAGCCTAGTGAGCTCACCCCCCCCAGTTCTGGGTAAAGGCAGTGGGGAAGTGGCACAAGGAGGGATAATGGGGTGAGAATAGTGGTAGGGAAGGGGAGGATACAGGCTGGAGGGTGGTCTCACTGAATGCAAGAAGCCTAAGGAATAGAATAGCGGAGTTACAGACTGTCTTGGCAATGGAGGGAGTGGACATTGCAGCCATCACAGAAACGTGGGCCACCCAGTACCACGACTGGGATATGATGATCCCAGGGTTCAGATTATTTAGAAAGGTTAGGGCTAACGGGAATGGGGGGGGGTTTATTTATGTAAGGGAAGGCATAAAGTGCATAAGGGAGGAAGGGGAGGAAGGGAGGACAGAAACACTATGGAATCAGTTTCAAGATGCAAAGGATAGGACACTGAGAATTGGGGTGGTATACAGGCCACCAGCTGAGGGGATTGACCTGAATAAGGAATTGGCTGAACAAATTAGGAGCATCTGCAGGAAGGGGAGTATAGTGGTGGTGGGGGACTTCAACCTACTGGGGGTGGAGTGGGGCAGCCCATCCATCACGAGTGCAAGGGAGTGGGTCCTGCTAGAAGCATTTCAAGACAACTTTCTGACACAGCTGGTCCAGTGGCTGACACAGTTAGAAAGGACTCTGGACCCTGTACTGGATAACGGGGAAGCTGTAAGGAATCTGGAAGTGGAGGAACCATGGGCTGGGAGTGACCATTATTTGGTGTGGTTCATGCTCAACATGGGGAGGGAAACAGGGGGCAAGGGTACAAGAGTGATTGAGCTTAGGGTGGGACTTTAAGAAGATTAGGGACATTTTGGGCAGGCACCTGGCAGGAATGCCACCACACATGGATGTAGACCAGAAATGGGACATCATAAAGGAAGGGCTGGCGGAGGCAACAGAGTCTTTCACTAGGAAGAAAAGCAAGAAGGGAAGGGCAAAGAAACCCAGGCTGACACAGGAGGTTATGGAAGGGTTGAGGGCCAAGAGGGCAGTGTATTGAAAGTATAAGAAATTGGAGAGGCATGAAAACAAGGATACATACATAGAGAAATCCAAGGAGGTTACCAGACTGGTCAGGGTAGACAAGGCAACAAGGGAACTGAGACTGATACAGGTAATTAAAAATGGAGAAAAAGACTTCTTCTGCTACATCAGAGAGGGAAGAAAGAGCAAGGATCAGCTCGTGAGGATTAAGAAGGCCAGGGGTGGGTGGAGAAAGGGGCAGAGCAGTCAGAGGCACTGAATGAATACTTCTGCTCTGTATTCATGCAAAAGAAGGGGGGAAGATACCTCAGAAGGGGGTGGGGGAGGGGATGACAAATGTAGGGATTACAGAGAGCAGGGTACTAGATGGGTTGAGGGCATTAAGGGTGGACAAAGCACCTGAACCTGATGACATTCCCTCTAGGGTACTAAGGAACTTGACAGAGCTCCCAGCGGGGCCACTGGCTGACCTGTTCTATACCTTCCTGGACACAGGATGTGTACTACAGGACTGGAGAATAGCTAATGTGGTGCCCATCCACAAAAATGGCCCAAAGGATAAACCAGGAAACTATAGGCTGGTGAGCCTCACATCAATTGTGGGAAAGCTCATGGAGACCATACTAAAAGTGAAGCTAATGAGCTTCTTAGAGGAAAATGGTCTCCAGGATGGCCAACAGCATGGCTTTATGGCAGGCACATCTGCCAGACAAACCTTGTCGAGTACTACAACTGGGTGATGTGGGAACTGGACAAGGGCCATGCAGTGGATGTCCTATATTTGGACTTCAACAAGACATTTGATTCAGTGCCGCATGGGAGGTTGGGGGGAAACTGGAATATGTGGGGGCGGGACAAAAAATGGTGAAATGGATCACAAACTGGCTAAAGGGAAGGCAGAAAAGAGTGATGGTGGGGGGGACTCTCATCACTGATAGCACTAATGAGCAGGGTACCACAGGGATCAGTATTGGGACCGGTGCTGTTTGGGATTTTTGTTGCAGATATCTCACATGGGATATGGAGCAAGATCAGCCTCTTCACTGATGATACCAAGATGGGAGCTGTAGTTGATGATGCAGAGGGGTGAAATGGGTTGCAGGAGGACCTGACTAAGCTGCAGGAGTGGGAGGAAACATGGAAGTTGAGGTTCAATGCCAAGAAGTGCAAGGTTATGCACTTTGGAACCAGGAACCAGGGGAGGGATTATCACTTGAATGGGGTACAGTTGAAGAGCTCCACAAAGGAGAAGGACCTAGGAGTGATCATTACAGGCTCTACGATGCTGGTTCGACAAGAAAAACATCAACCAGCATCACAGCACCAGGCACCATGTTGACAGCGATTTGCAGTCTGCATGGAGCTGCACACATCGGTGTGTGTGTTTTTCTTCAGGGCTTTGCTAGCTGAATGAGAGGCTCTCTCTGCACCCCCATACTTAGGTTCTAACCCAGGTTGGAGTTAGTTTGGGGAAGGGTACAGGTTGGGGGAAGGGGTTGCCTGGTCCCAGCGGCACTTCTACGGTGACATGGTGCTGTTGTCAATATCAACGCATGTCGCCATAGAAACGTCACTGTTCGGAGGGCATATAATCATTACGGGGAGCATGAACAACTCTGCTCAATGCAGGAAGGCAGCAACAAAAGCCAACAAAATGCTGGGGTGTGTTGAAAGAGGGCTCTCCTCCAGAAGGAGGGAGGGAGGTTATTCTGCCCCTGTATACGTCATTGGTCAGGTCTCACCTGGAGTACTGCATGCTGTACTGGCACCCATTTCTGAGGAAGGACATCAGATTGTTGGAGGGGGTGCAGCAAAGAGCCACAAATATGATCCAGGGATTGGAGAGCAAGCCCTACAAGGACAAGCTGGGAGAGTTGAATATTTATTCACTGGAGGAGAGGAGGGGTAGAGGGGATATGATCGAGACCTTTAAGTATCTGAAGGGGATAAACAAGACCAACACAGAAGGGATTTTTCAGATGAGAAGGGGGAAGGACACAAGAGGGTATGCACTGAGATTGGAGGGGGAAGGTTCAAGAGGGAGATGAGGAGACATTTTTTCCTGAAAGAGTGGTGGACAAATGGAATATCTTACCAGATGAATAGTGTCCTGTAAGATGTTTGGCAGTTTCTAGAGGGGTTGGGACAGGTTAAGGGTAAGGGATACTGGGAGGTGGGCTGCAGTGGCAACTGCATGATGAGGGGCTAGCTGCACACTCAAACAGACTCAATAGACCATGAGGCCTGTTTCTGCTGGCAATTTTGTATTTTTGTATCTAAAGACCATACTTATATCTTTTTTGACCCTGATCAAGTAATGGAATTTCTGAGAACTCATACTACTGGACAAAATATTTCTTTGAATTCTGATTCTGATTTAGTAGTACCTGCTACTGAAATAGAACACATTTTTGTAAGTTGGCCCGCCGGCGTAGTGGTTGGATTTCTGCTTGCGGAGCCGGCGACCTGGGTTCAGGAATGGACTTGGGTCATCAGAGGGCTGGCTGGGGGGAGAGGGATTGAGCATCCCTAGGACTGCTCTCCTTTTCTGGGGGGAAGGGGGGGACTCGCAATCGCACAGGAGCGACACCTGGTGAAGGCTGGGTTGCCGCCCTGTACACGATGCAGAATCAACGCTCTCTGGGATGGGACAGATGCTGGCATCATTGCACGCCTCTGCCCCAGCCTACAGAAAGGAAAAAGCATGGTGGGACCCCCGTCTCTGTGAAGCCCTCCCCGGGACTTCAATTAGCCTCTGCCGCCATAAGCTCTCCCAACTAGATACTACCCCGTGGCACAGAATACCGGAGACTCGAGAATACCACAGCCCCGCCCTCTGAGGGATAAGCCAGGGGTGACCGGGAGTAGCAATAGCAATAGGCAGTAGGTGGGAGTCCTGGGGGCCGTGACCAGGGCTGATTCTGACAGGAGGGTCCTGCCAGAAAAAAGTGAAATAAATGTAAAAAAAAAAGAACACATTTTTATTGACCAAAAATGAGAAAAAAGCTGATTTATAGTTTAATATAAGAGTTTTTCAAGAGCATGAGTTTTTTTGCAATTAGAGACTTTCTTTAGATTGCCAATTACAATTATATTTATTACATTTACTTAGAATTTAGTTATAAATCTTATTGATTGCTATCTGATTCCTGTTTGTACAGGCCATAATTAATGTTCCTTGTGACAGTCAACATTTTTTTAAGCAACTACTGGGCTTAAATTACTTTATTGATATAATGATGTAATTGAATTCCCTCAGACAGGGATTATAACATTATATGCAGGTACAATTCTGTATATTGAATATTGTGAAAATTGAAGTAAAAATAAAATTTGTTAAAAATGGTTTAGGAGAAACAATAATAAAATAAAAACCAGGTGAATTTATTTTAACCACATCTTCTATTCTAAAGGAGATCATAGGATCATTAAACTTTGCTTTATACATTTCAAGGTTCCCAAAGTAGGTATTAAAAATCTCAGCAACCTTTAAAGGGTCATTAACTGGATCTGAGTAGCCTAAAAGGGAAAAGTACTCAGTATGGCCCTCCCTCCCTAACAGTTCACATGTATTTTTGGAATCACTGAGCTGCATGGATCTGAAATAGCTAATGTTGACAGTCCTAACTGCAGCCTTACGTTTATTTCCCATTTGCCCATATTCTTGCAGGGTTGTAAGGTCATGGGAAGCTGTATACTTTTTCCACTTTTTCTCCCTTTTTTCATAAGTTTTAATAATTCCTGGTTAGTTTTTGGGGGGCCTTTATTCTCATTTTCCTTTTAGGTATGACAGTCACAGATTTCATTAAAAAGGCAGCAAAACTTGTCTAGTGCAGCATCAGTATCCAAAATGGTCTCTAAAAGGAAAAATGAGCCATTGAAAATGTCCTTTTCAGGGCTTGAGTATTTAAAAAGCCCCTGACGGCATTAGGAAAACACTGAAAAAAGTAAGATTTATATTCAACCCCATCCCATTTTCTTTACTACTGCATATATTTTTTAAGTAATTGACTGCTCATTTTTAGGGCTGCAGGTAGGTGGAGCCTGCAGCTCTATTGCTTCAGCTCCAAAAAGGAGCTACAAAATTCAGACCTTGGAACACTTCCTTTGGAGTTTTCAATTGATCCTTCCACCTCTTTGCAGCCCTTCAGTTTAACCCTTACAGTGCTGCACACTGAACATCTATCCAGAGCTCAATCAAATAGATTCATTCTAGTTCTTTCAGCAGCCTAGGGATTAAGAAACAAATGCCCTGGAGAATCACCTCTCCTCCCCAACCTTATAGTGCTTCTGTGAGTACAAGATACACATGTTTTCATTTGAATCCAACTTGGTAAACAACTGTATCCTTATACCCTGACTGCAGTATATAGCACTGTTTCTAGAGCCCCTTAAATAATTATGCCTCTTAAAAGAGCTTAAGGCAGTAATGGCTGTAATTTCTATAGAAGCACATTCATCATGTTAAGGGCATGTAAGATAAATAACTATGGAACAGCTAACTTCCATAAAGAGTGAAAAGATTATTTATTTTCAGTGGCACTTATTTTCCTGCACTCTAGCATATTTACCTGAGTCTGTAGTATATGTGTTGATTCTCTGCGAAATCTGTCTTTAAAACTAAGATATTTATAATAATTAGATAGTTAATGAAGCTGTGTGCCTTTTCTGGTATTTTTTTAAAACTCAGAGTTTATTTCCAGAATCAAGTGTATAACTCATATACATATTGTATCACACAAAATGCATCAGTGCCTATTAGTTATACACACAGTAATTGTGTCTGTTTAATATCTCCCTTCTTATACATCTTAGAGGGAAAGATACAGCACTTTATATTTCTATAATCATTCTAACCCTCCTGAATCTCAGACTTGAGCAAATGATATTCTATTTAGTAAAACTCAGGTAGCTATAAGCTGTACATTTCTCTCGGGTATCTGCGTGTCGTCTAAAAAGAGGTGAGGCAACATGCCCCTATTAATTGGCAGTTACTTGATGTTACATTGGTATATCATGCTAAACAGAGGATCATTTTACATAGATAAATTCTCATGTTTTTCTCTTCTTTTTTTAAATAAAGGAAAAAGAAAAAAGAGCAAAAGAAGAAAACAAACTCTGGGGGTAGACCCTCTTCAAACATAGGCTCAACAGGAGTCTTTTAACTTTTCAGGGAGACTCATCAGGCATGTTGTGGTAACTAACCCTTGTAGCATTCCGAAAGGGAGGAAAGGAATAGAGAGGAATGGATCAGTCCCTTTTTCCCCTATTTTTTTTCTCCTTTTTCACACCACCCTTTACCCTCCAGGAGTCTAAGATGTCATTTATGACCAGTTCTTTTTACTTTGACTCGGCTATAATGAAACTCCTTTCTAGGAGAGCCTGACATTAGAACCCCCCAGAAATCCTTGAATCTAATGTAGGGATCCACTGGGTTCTGGTATCTCAATGTTCTCTTCCATTGCCCCTCTCTCCCAAGTTCTCCACTGCTGTCTACATTTCTCTTCCGTCAGTCACAGTATAGCTGTAAGGCCTTCCATGAGCCTTAATTCTTCTACTCTGTGTCTTCAGGAGCCCAGATCTGGTGGGGTAGCAGTGAGCCATCTAGCTGTAATTTCTTTAAGTGCAGCCAGGCAGAGCAGCCTAAAATAGCGACTGTTGCCCATTCCCCCTAATATTCCCAAGGTCTAATCCCAGGATAAGAGAATCAAAGGAACACGGAACAGCCACTCCCCAGAGCATACCCAGGGTATGGGATATCCCCTGTGAGAAATTCTTCACCCATGGGCATGTCCAAAAGATGTGGGCATATGTACCCACCTGACCACATCCACTCCAACATAGGTCTGTATTCCCCACCTGGAAATACCTCTTGACCGAGGGTGTGCGGAAGAATCTGGAAAGACACTTCCAATGAAATTCCCTCCATGTTGGGGATGCTGTCATGTGCCATCCTTTTTTCCAGGCTTCCTGCCAGCAAAAGTCCAGAATTTGGTGACCCAGTTCCTTTTCCCATCTATCTCTAAGAGCCCAGCAGCAATTCCTGATCTCCCCTTGCAAAGCCCTATATCCCAATGACATTGTTTTCCTTTGACCAGTTAATTTGGCTGACCAGTACATAAATTCCTCCAACCCTGTCAGGTGCCTTGTAATTTTAGGAATCAATCTATGTGTGTTTAAGTAATGCCTCACTTGAAGGTATCTATACAGATTGGACTTATGAAGACAGTATTTTTGTTGTGCCTGCACAAAGGACAGCATAACATCTCCCTGTAGTAAATTACAGAACCTGACCAGGGCTTTGTTGTTCCATATAAATCCCAGGTCTACCTGTGCCAGAGTAAAATTTAGGTCACCCAAGATAGAAGTTAATGGGCCTATCCCTTCTGGTGTTTGAGTGACTTTTCTGGACCTAATCAGAGTCCTAAGATTATGTCTGGTCCAGGGACTTTTAATTGACTGCCAGACAAGATCGGTAATTAGTGCATGTGGCAGGGAGGCCAAGGAAAGCTGAGTGGAATGAAATCTTTCTATCCCCTACCACCCCTCTTCTCCCTCTTGCTACAACCAGGAAATAATTGAAGCTAAGTGGGCTGCTAAGTAATACAATTTAAAATCTGGATAGGCAAGGCCTCCCCTCTCTTCAGGCTGGGAGAGAAGCTCCATACTAACTCGGCATCGAACACCATGCCAGACAAACCGCGATAGATCCTCTAAAACCCCAGTCCAAAATCTCCTTGGGACCACTAGTGGTAAAGCCTGGAATAGAAACATAAGCCGGGGTAACACGTTCATTTTTATTATTTCCACTCTGCCTCCCAGGGAGAGTGGAAGAAGCTTCCATCTTATAATATCAGCAGAGATTTCTCTCCAAATCTTCCCATAATTCAACTCAAACAGGGCAGACAATTGCGGAGTAATTTTGATTCCTAAATATCTCACCGTATTAGCCCTGGCCCATTTATAAGGGAAATTCTCCATAACCCTCCTAGGAACCTTCCCTCCAAACCTTATGGCCTCAGATTTATCGTAATTTATTTTATATCCCAATATCCTTTCATAGGTCTCTAATTCCCACTGTAATGCCATGAGAGATGCATCCGGGGAGGTGATATAAAAAAGGGAATCATTGGCATATAGAGATGTTTTAAGTTCTCTGTCCCCCACCCCAATACACCTGATGTCTTGTGCTGATCTAATTCTCACTGCCAGTGGTTCTATGCACAGGGCAAATAAAAGAGGTGACAAGGGGCATCCCTGCCTCATCCCCCTTGTAAGGTGAAGCCTCTCTGTTGTGAACCTATTTACCTGGACCATGGCCTATGGGGCAGCATAGAGAGCCCCCACACTCTCTCTGAACTTCAGTCCAAATCCCATCTCCAACAGGGTACAATGGAGAAAACCCCAATTGACCCTGTCAAAGGCCTTTTCTGCATCCATAAAATTGGACAGGTACATTCATTGATTGATTGTTGATGGGTAATCAAATTTAAAAGGCGTCTAATATTATCATGCAAAAGTCTCTTATTGATGAACCCTATTTGATCTGGGTGGTCCAGACGACCCACCACCCCTTGCAGCCTCTTGGCTAAAATCGAAGCATAAACCTTCTGATCAACATTGAACAAGGTGATAGGTCTGTAGGACCCACATTCCCCCGGATCCTCGCCTTCTTTGTGTATTACTGTGAGCTGTGCGTATTGCCAGCTCAGTGGTGTTATACCATTCTGCTGGACCTCTCTGCATACACCACCCAGCAGCTGGTGCAGCAGGTCCTTAAATGTTTTATAGAACTCTGCAGGCATGCCATCTGGGCCGGGGGCCTTACCTACTCGCAATGCCTGCAGGCTTGCTGAAACTTCCTCATTCCCTAGAGGAGACTCCAGAAAATCTCTCTTCTCTTGGGGTAGCCTTTGAAGTCCGGTCCCCTCAAAGAAATTGTCTAGATAATTAAAGTCTTCTACCAATTTATAAAACTTTTTAAACTGGTTAGCTATATCTTCTGGGTTTGAGGCCCATTTCCCCTGTGTGGTTTTAAGCTTAAGAATATTCCTTGAAGCAGCTTCCTTCCGGATCTTCCAGGCAAGTAATTTGCCTGCTCTCCTTCCCAATTCATAAAACCACTGGCGAGAGTATCTGAGCTGCCCCTCTATTTTCCCATCTCATATCTTATTTAACTTTTGTCTGGTGTCATCTAGTTCTCGTTTAATCTCTGGATTCAAAACTCTTTTATGTTCTACTTCTAGATCCCATAGTTTAGCTTCCAGCTCTGTGATCTCATCTTGCTGCCTTTGTTTCAGTTGAGAGGCATATTGTATAATTTTCCCAGTCAAATAAGCCTTAAGCCCATCCCACCATATAGCTGCTGTAGTTTAATGTGTCGGGTTGTGGTGAGTGTATTCTTCAACCGCCCTCTGAACCCATTCTTTGAATTCAGCTTTATTTAGTAAGGAGACATTTAGTCTCTATGTGGAATTTTTCACTTCTGGGGTCATGTGTAGCCTTATCCGGACCATACCATGTTCAGAGAGTGTCCAAGCATGGATTTTGGCCTCCTCCACTCTGTGTGCCCATTCTTTAGGCATGAGTACCAGATCAATCCTAGAATAGGTGCCTTGAGGGGATGACCAACATGAATAATCCCTAATTCTTGGGTATAAGTAATGGCAAATGTCTAAAAGACCTAGGTCTCACATGAGTCTAGCCAGAGTTCTTGCTGCTCTAGAGGGTGGCCCTCGGTTAAGGCCAGACCAATCAAGCAAGGAGTTCAACACTAAATTGAAGTCCCTGCCTATTACTAATAACTCTCCTGGGGGAGGCATTACCCTGAGCAGTGCTTTTTTCAGAAAGGCATGATTTTCCATCTCCGAGTTGGGGGTATAGACATTTAATATTGTACAGGGCTGGTCCCTCTATCTGCCTCTTACTATAATGAATCTACCATCTTCGTCAGCATCACAACTCTCCATTTGAAAAGGACGTTCCTTATGCATTAGGATAACTACTCCTCTTCTATGGGGGTGAGGTAAATAAGGGGCCGCAAAAACCTGGCCCACCCATGCTCTCTTCAACTTGGCACTTTCGCTGAGATCCAGATGGGTCTCTTGTAAGAGGGCTATTTCTGCCCCAGCCTACTTGAGTTCATTTAGAACTCATTTCCTCTTAATTGGACTGCCCAACCATTGAACACTGTAAGTTAGAACTACTCTTTCCATCATTTTAACCATATCTCCCCTTCCATCCTCTGCATTCATGCCATGGAATCACCCTATTTTGCCCTGAGTAACCGTAACTTAAACAGTAACTTAAGCAAAAATGAACTTTATGTAACACATACACAGTGCTTCCAATGTATTCTTTGCACCCTGCCCACTTCATCGATGTTAGTAAGCCAGCTAGGTGTAGCCCTACCAATAGGGGCCATGCGCACATCCAGTGCTTTGAGGGAATTGGCTTTTACTGCTTGCCAAACTCATATTAATTAACTGCCTCCCTCCTGTTGAAACCCCACCACCAGTTGTTTCTGTTTGCATCTTTCCAGTGATTATGTAGACTGATAAGGTCATTTCTATTGTTCCCCCCCCAAGGAATAGATATGTATAGGGAAGATAGGAGACACCTATCCTGTTATTACTTAAAGAAATAAAGAGGGGTTGCTCTGTGTATCCACGCCAATTTCTTTCCCCTTCATCTCATCCACAGGGTCAGGGTTGATATACACCACCATGTCCCTCTATTCTCAGGAGCTAAGAATGGCACCCAGGGCAGGGTGGTATTGTACTCTCTTCTGTTATGACCTCCTAAAAGGAGAAAAAAAAAGGAAAATTGGTCTACAGGCACAGAGGCAACCAGCCAGCTTAGCCCAGGTCACCACCTACAAGGCGCATAGAACAAGGTCTAAGCCCCCCCAGTTACCATCAACCTGTTACTCCTGATATCCAAAATGGAAAAAGGGGGTCATGGTCCCTTACCCTGTTTTCTCTCATTGGCGTAGATGCACCAGCAAGGAGCCTCCCCCACACCTAATGAATTTCTCCCCCACAATGTGCCGGCCATCTGACACCCTTCGACCCCCCCATGCCCTCACAGACATGTCAGTCAGTAAACAAGCCCTTCTCTATCATGAGAAGGGAGCAGTAAGACCAAGCAGAAAAGGATATCAAAATGTCCACTCAGGTCCCTGCGGTATTGTTGCTTTCCCTTGATAGTCCCACTGGTGTATCTTCCTCCATATTCAGGTTCGATTCCTTTCCATTCAGTCTCTGTGGGTCCTCAACCATTTCCCCACATTGTGAGTTTCTTCTCCTCTTCCATGGCTTTCTCTCCCTCCATCTGCCCTCCGGTGAAAGGGAATCTGGTCTGCTTAGAAGATCACTAAGAACCTTCAACTCCAACAGGGCAGAGCGAGCCTCTGCAAGTGGTCTAAAGGGGCCCTTAGACAGGAACATTTTCAGTTGAGCAGGAGCAATAAGGTGCATTTTATTGTTCTTTGCTGACAAATTCTTTTTAATCTCAAGGAGAACTGTCCACTTCTGCTGTGTGTAAGGAGTGAAGTCGTGATCGAAAAACAGGCGCGTATCACCAAACAGCACTGTCTTTTTGGCCCAGGCCACCTGAAACACCAATGTCTTGGTGCAGTAATCGAGGAATTTTAATACAATAGATCAGGGAGTAGCCTTCAGGCCCACTGTTTTTTTTGCCAATGCTCTGTGAGTGCGAACTATATTGAGATGCTGATCCATAGGTAGATTGAATAGCTCCTTCAGAAAGCTGTCTATGAAGGTCTCCATCTTCTCCCCCTGCTCAGTGTCCTCAGGGACTCCGTAAATCCGGATATTGTCCCCGTGAGATCTTAGTTCTAAGTCATTTAGTTTTTTCATCCATTCTCTATCCCTCTTTAAAAGGTATCGGAGTACTTCTTCATGTTCTTGTACCTTGGTATTTGTCTCTGATTAACCCACTTTGAGCCCCCCCATTTGTATGGCCACTGCTGCTACCTCTGCCTTGGTCTCCAGTACTGTTTTTTCCATTTTCTGCATGGTCCCATTTATTTTTTGGAGGTCCTGACATAGCCTTCGAGCAGTGATAGTGACTTCCTCCTCCATTTCATCCTCTGAACAAGTAGCTGGTGGGGCGGGTGGGTCTGGGCCTTGTTCTTTCCCATCTGCTTGAGGCCTCATGAGTCCAGTGCTAGAGCCGGCTTTAAGTATTCATACAGATTTCCTTTGAGCAGCCTTTCAGTGGCATTTCTGAAGACAGTTTAGTTAAGTCCTTCATTCTGCTAGGTGGGGAGGAATCGATGAGTGCCAGAATCAGCCAAATTTAGCAATTTAATAGCCCGTGGGGTCGGCGCTCCGATATCCAGGTGTGCATGAGGAGGAAGATGGAACCGGAAGTCCTTTCTGGTATTTTAATGGTTTCAACTCCCCCTGTTCTCAGATTTCCTTCATATACATTTGAGTCTTAACCTTTGATTATGCTGGTCATTAATCTTCAGCCTTCTTGTGTGCTTTTATATACATAAACATTGACATTTTGTTTTCTTCTTCAGTACCATAAAGACATTATTTTTTTGCAGAGTTTTTTGCAAATTCCTTGCCTCTTTCATTTAATTTTTCTGTCCAATGTCCACCTCCAAATTTACATTTTTTATTTCTATTTGATCAAGTTTCACAGCATGTGAGGCTAGCAGCAGTGGCAGCTCCAGCTTCCATTAGTTACCAGGACACCGGCTAGGCACTACAGTTGGAAGCCAGGGCACCTATTGAAACTGGAATGGAAAGCATAAGTGCATATTCATGCTTGATTCTTAGAGTATTTGAACTAATGATGAATGTTATGTTTCTAAAAATAAAAATGCAAATTCCATGTTCTTTTTTTACAGGGGATGGCCCTGCTTCTCCCATCTTGGGGTTTGGGGTATGGATGGCCCGGCTTCTCTTGGTTTGGGATGGATGGCTCTGCTTCTACTGGCTTGGGGAGGGTAGGAGTGGCCCTGCCCCCTGCTTTCTCTAGTAGGAGAAGCTGGACCACATGACCCAGAAGATAGGGCCATCCCCAAAGCCAGGCAAAGCTGGGCCACCCCAAGCCAGGAGAAACAGGGAAATACCCTTCCCCCAAGCCCAAACAAGCAGGGCCATCCTCACCCCCAAGCTGGGAGAATCAGGGCCCCGACCACCAGGAAAAGCAAAGCTCTTCTCCCTGGGGCAGGAGAAGTAAAGCCTTCCCCATCACCCAAACAAGAAGAAATGGCCATCCCAACCCTTTACGGGAGGTATCCACCTACCAAAATGGTCTTCAATGGATTGGCCACCCACAATGGCAGGCCAGAAGATTGAGGGCCATGCATTCTCTCTTTTGAGTCTCTCCCCTTCATTCCCCCCCCAGTACTGAGACGTTTTCAAATAAACTCATCCACTTTCCTTAATGAAAAGACATAAGCAGTCAAATCCCTGTCACTTTGGTTCTGCAGGCAGTTTCTTTCTTGGCTGTTTTTGCTGCAGGCAGGACTTTTACTTGAGGGTCTGACTCTGTGCTGCAGCTACTGGCTAGCAAGGTCGTACACTGGTGCTGCACTATCTCATTGTAAACCAGATTGTGCTGTAGTATTTTATGAAAAAAGCATAGCATAGTACAGCTCTTTTAAAGTTAGCTATACTGCTTGGTTGTGGGGGGGGCTTCTGTGCTGCAGCTTGCAAGCAATGGCAATGTAGTTCTGGTTTGGTGGGCATGGTAGGCTGGGTGACTCCTGATTCAGGCAGCTAGGCAGTCACCAGGAGCCAAGCCACAGTGCCACTTGCTTCCCCCAACACTGGGTGCCCAATTATGGCGTAGGGTGGTAAACTAAAATAAAAGCAAGTAGCCACTTGCTGCAAAACCCTGTTGCCACCAGACTTCCACAATTCTGACACCAAGTCCCTAAACCTAGGATCAGACAGTAAATGAAAAAAAGTAAGCAAACATTGACAGCCAAACCACAGTGCTGCCAACCCTCCATTCTAACACTAGGTGCCCTGCCTCCCAGTCCAACAATCAATGAAAAAACACAAGCAGACAATGGGAGCCCATCTACAGTGATGTTTTAGAAAGAAACGTTTGTTGTTTTCTGCATTAATCTATTGTAGCATTGCTCTATTATTCAATGTACTATTGCACATTTGTGTACTTGCCACTTGTACATCAAATAAAAAGCAGTGTTTTTCTATAGTCAGCAGTAAAATTTTAACCCGCTTAATAGAAAAGCATATGGGAATTCATAGGATGAATACTAAAAACAACAAAAGTACAGTACTGCAATGAATTTCAGGGAGCAATGGTATGCCATATTGGTACAAAAACAACTAATGTTTCACTCCAGAAGAACAGTTTTATCAGAGTTAGTAACTTACTGCAGACATGCTCTTATATTATCTGTCAGTAGGTCTGAATAGCACATGTATATGTATATGTCAATAACAGCACCTTCAATACAGCACTATGCAGAACAGTGGCAGGATCAAATGCGGCAAGTAAAGGCAATGCCACTTGTAGCAGTCACAAAGCACACTGATGACAGCTACCAGTCCAAACACTTATTTTAGTGGGGACTCTGCCCCCCATCCCCTTAACTAAAATAATCAACTCTGAGTTGGAGTTGGATTATGGGAGAAAAACAAAATTTTGCCTGCCAGGATTAGATCCCTGATCTCCACCGCTTTGTGGTAAAGCAGCTCCATGTCTCAGTCCTCTCTGTCATGGGAGCAGCTCATCCACCATTTTCAATTTCCCAGCCCTTGTCTTCTTCCTAGTACTATGGACAGTGACTTGGGTAGCGCTTACTGCACAGCATTGCTTAATCCCTGTCTCTGTTTGTGGTACGCCATTCGGACATCGCTGTTTTTTCCTTAAGCTGCGGTATACAGTATTTGTAGCACTATTGTAACCAGTGATGCGTGCAAATAAAAAAATTGAAACAATGAATATGATGCATCCTCAGGATACAAGGAGGTACTTATAAAATTACAACCAGCAATTAAGGCAATGAAAAATATATCAAACCTAGTTTAAACTACCCAAAAGGCATATTTTCGCAGTTGGTTAGTGCATGTAGTTATAAAAAAAGCTTTACATATAAACTACAATATCAGGAAATATAAACGTATAGAAATACATTTTGTGGATGTTGGAGTGAAGCAATGAAGATATAAAATTGACAAGTATTCATTCATCTCTTGAGAGACATTTTCTTTAGAACAGTGGAACCAATGAACTCTTCAGCACAATGATTCCAAATATCAGAAATCTATTCTAAAACATTAGATAAAAAGTAGGGCATTATTATATCAGATGCTCAGCCATAATGGATCTATACCTTGGGGGCCTCACTATAGCCCAGGTGTGAATGATTTCTATTGACAATCTTTATTTCCTGTATATAAAGATGGCAGACACACTTTGCAACAGAAGTGTGTGTGTGTTTTTTATTGTATTACAGTGGTAGTTATCTAAAAGTTGCCTACCTCAAGGTACCACTGAGGCACTCAAGTTGCAATTTGCATTGATTGTAATGTGATTTTGCCTTATTCTGATCCAGTATACTTAGGTATACCTTGGTACTGAGAAACTTCTAGGTATACCTCAGTACTGAGACACTTTTCAATGGCTGCCACTGTATGATTGACTAAATGAGCATCTGATATAATACTGTCCTGCTTTTTACTGTTTTTTAGAATGCATGCCTGACATTTGTATTTTATATCACAGAGTTCACTGGATCCACAGTGCAAGAGAAAATGTCTTTCAAGAGAAGGAATATATATGGATGAACACCTAAACATTTTATGTCCTAAGTGCTTCACCCCAGCATTTTCTGTTATTGTGGTTTATATGTAAAGTTTTTTTTAATACTTTCATCTACTAATCAACTGTTGAAAATATGCCTTGTGGGTAGTAAATACCAGGTCTGATGTTATACTTTTCATTACCTTTATTGTCAGTCATAACTTTATGAGCCTCCTCGTAACCTAACAATGACCCACATTCCTCTCCTGAAGCCCTATTGGCTCTGGCCAGAGCTTGTCTTTATTACTCAGAACAGCTGCATGAAAACAAGATTCCTGTTCTCTAGACTATATCTTCTCTGACTGATTCTCTACACATGACATCACAATTCCTTGTGGACTCTTTCTGTAGGAGGTAATAGCGGGGTTCTGGGGCCGGGGCGGCAAGATGGCTATAGGGCTGCCCCGCTCCCGGCTGGCACTTCTTATCCTTAGTTTTTGGTTTTGAAAATTACTTTTCGGAGGCTCATTTATCATTTTTATGAATGAAACCTCAAATATATTTGTCTGGCTGATTCCTATAAGCTATTCTATGTTACCAGGAGCTTTTAGGTAATTTAGTTGAGTGACCATTTGCTTTTTGCGTTTGGCGTTCTGTGTTTTGGCATTTTTGTAGTTTAATTCTGATTGTCCTCCTAAGAGAGAATGACTGAGGTGCAGTGTAAAGGAGGTAGAAGATTGTGAAAATATTGTATTTGTTTACTAGCTCCCCAAAGCTCAAAACAGCTCCTGGAGTGTGGGCCTGGGGTCGTCCAGGCTTTATCTCAAAAATAGCTTGCCGAATTGTCGGAGGATACTGGAAAGCAAAAAAAAAAAAAGGGGGTGCTTGCCTCAGACCGGTGGCACACTGTGCTGATAAGTCTACTTAAAATTTATAACAGGTATACCAACGTTGCCAGAGGGCCTGCATAAAGTGTTATAAAGTTAAAAGATTTTATTGCACTCAGAGGAGTGCGACTTTTATTTTTTGTTTTCTCAGGTCTGCTGCAGAGACAAGATGGGGTGTTGCTTTGCTGTCCACAGAACTTAGTTTGCTTCTATGTCTAGCTATAGAAAAGCAAACTGGCATGTGAACTCTCAATGAAGATGAGGGGAAGTTTGGAAATTACCAGTCACTTAGAGGAACTTCTGGGATGGTGATTGAGAGCGTGCCATGGACTTTTAGTGTAAAGATGTGGCCTTGTTCCTTGAAAATGTGAAGGATGGTCTGGTGGAGGAGACTGATGCTGAAATTTAGAAAGCCTCAGGAATTCAGGGATTTGAAATCTTGGAGAGTGGACTCCTGAAGCCAGGGCTTAATTCGGGTTTGAATCATGGTACAGTTGCACTGCAAGTATACATATACATTTGTACATTTGATTGAGCTCTGAATTTTTCTGTCCCTGTTTAATCTAGCTTTCCAGAGTTCTAAAATTGATGCAATGGTGAACTCCCAATTTAAAGGAGCCTTAAAATGACTGGGTTAATTTAGCCTGTTTAAGTGTACAGCAATAGCTTGGTTAAAAGTATCATTATGGAACTTGTTTTAAATTATGTTTACACTTTTACAGTTTAACTGATGTGTTACTTTAATGTTAAAGTGTAGAAAGGAAGGCCTATTCTTATTGCTAATTAGCCACCCAAAATAAATTGAATGGGCATTCAGTTTCCTGTTGATGGCTTTAATTGGGCTTGAAACTGGTAGCCATGCTGGGCCCTAATAATAGGCTCTGGGGGCCTAATTGTGATAAGGAAAATTGTAGACAGGTGAAATTGGATAGGGTCTCTGGTAACTAGCATATGTATTCTAATTGTAATTGGTTTATAAATCCTCCCATACCTAGAAAACACCAGGAGCACATAGCAGCATGCGTTGCAGGGTGCACCAGGGGTTATATCAAAGAGGGGAAGGTATTATCGACAACATATGATTTCTGAGTGTTGGTCTGGAGACAAAATCTTGCCACCTTGTCCGGAACAGAGTACTTTAACAGGTGGTTCTGGAGTCCTAAAAGGGTTCCAATTATGGTGGTAGGAATCTGTTATCAGGATTGGATTTGATGGTCATAACTGTTCCTTAAATGGTTGATTCGATGCCCAAATATAAGAAAGAAAAGAATGGACAGAATGATTGTTCTTGTCAGGGTATACCTTTAAGTGAGTCTCATTGTAATTGGTGTATAAATCCTGCCATATCTGGGGATAAGGAGCACAGGGTGGCATGAGCTGCTGGGTGCACCTGAAGTCTTACCTAAAAGGGGATGGTGTCACTGATTCCTAATAGTAAGCTCAGAGACTATGTGCTCTCAGTCTGTAATGTCACAGTATTTCTGTCGGACATCTGGATACCTTTAGAGGGTTTCATGATGCCCTGATTTTCTTTACCTAAGAATCAGTATGATGACCACTGGTGCTAATAGGGATGGCTAGTATAATTGAGCTCTCAGGGAGAATGAATTAATCCTCTTATTTGTAGCCTTCCTATTACAAGGAGGGTTCTAATTAACTGTTTTTCTATAAAATGGTCTAATTTTAGTAGATTTTCAGTAGATCTTATTTTAAGATAATTATTTATGACCAATTTATTGTATTGATGAAAGTCAAAGTATATATGACTATATTACTTCTATATTGTAAGTGATGTATTGTAATATTTTTGTGTTGTTTTTGAAATGTTGTAATGGTTATTCGACCGATCAACAATAAATAAACTTGACTTGATAATCTCTTATTTATGGCATCATAAATATCTCCACAGCAACATATGTCAATGCCATCAACATAATTATGATGTCAGGTGTAGGCAGGCAGCCAGAGCTAAAAAGGCAAAGATACTGTATGTATGCAGATACTCATAGTAATAAGGAAATAAGGGCGATAATTGCAGAATAACATACTCACAAGCTACATTTATGCCTGAATATTACATTTTTTCAAAGTTGTCTCAACTGTGTCAGGAGCTGTTTAAGGACATTTGATTCCTGGAGCTGATGAACACTGGAAGACTGTTGGTCCCTTTAGCTGTTCATTTAGCATTGATCTGCAGCATACAGTAGGTATTTAGATAAAGGGCAACAGTTTTCTCTTTGCAGATGACACTAAACACAATGGCAAGTTGGATTCAGAAGAGGGAAAAAGGCATTTGAAAGAATATCTAAATAAACTGGGAGATGAAAGAAGTTGTGGCAGCTAAAGTTTAACATCCAAAAATGTAAAGTTATTCATATAGGCTAATGGACCTTGATGTAGAAATGTATACAACCAATGAAGAAAGGGATCTGGGGGTAATCATTTGTGATGATCTCAAATCATCAGCACCATGAACTAAGGCAATAGGAAAGGCCAATAGAATGCTGGGTGGTATAGGAAGGGGATTGGCAACATGGGCATTCAGATTTTTTGTAATACGTTCCATCGGTAACTAGTCAGAATTTTTGAAATCCAATTCTAAGTCCAGTTCCATCTGAGCTCTAATTAAGGCATAGGAGCAGAATCAGAGACTAAGTAGGAAGTTCCTATTCTGCACTGGACTCTGCTTCTGTTCAAAGACAAACCGTCCCCCATCCAGTTAACTAACAGGGAACTTAGGGGAACAAAAAAGCCTTCCTCAGCCTTAGCTGTCTCCCACTCAACTTAATCCATGGCTGCTAGCTGGATGGGGTCTCTGGAGGCTCTGGCAGCTGTAGATGAGACAGGTGGCACTACAGTTAGGGTCCAGTAACAGCAATCTAAAGACTTCTTAGTTGCCAAAAATGTCTTAGGATCAATAGGTCCAGTACGCTTCCCCATACCCTGGCCTCTTCCCTGCATAGTACCCTAAGACCATACCTTGAATCCCAAAGTAGACTCTGTCTCCCTGATCCTGCAGCTGGCTGGTGACAAGTTCACCAGGAAACCTGAAGGCAAGTTGGAATACCATACACAAAATGCACTGAGTGCTGGTGTTGTAGCCTGACCCCCCCCTCGGATCTCTAGTTCTCCCCCACCCTAACCATCCCCCCGAAGCCTGCTTCTCCTTTTGCAACCTGGGAGATGTCCAAACAAAAGATAGCCCTTTAGCAGCCACCAACTGACCAGATAAGCTGCTTCTGAGGAAAAGAATTGTTGAGTACCTAGAGGCCAGTGGGGCACAGGACCCAAGGCAGCATGGATTCATGATGGGAAGGTTGTGTCAGATGAATCTAATAGATTTCTTTGGCTGGGTGACCAAAGTAGTAGATCAGGGAGGGACTGTGGACATGGCCTACCTAGATTTTAGCAAGGCATTTGATACAGTCCCACACAAAAGATTAATACACAAGATAGCCAGCCTTGGAGTGGGTCCCAAGGTGGTAGCCTGGATAAAAATTGGCTAGACAACAGGATGCAAGGGTAGTAGTAAATGGAGTACACATTGAAGAAAGGAGGTTACTAGCAGGGTGCCATGAGGGTTCAGTACTGGGACCGGTCCTTTTAATGTCTTTATAAGTGACATTGCAGAGGAACTGGAAGGAAAAGTATGTCTCTTTGCAGATGACACAAAAGATCTGCAACAGGGTTGATACACAAGATGGAGTGGAAAGGATGAGAAGGGACTTGACAAGGTTGGAGGAATGGTCAAATGTATGGCACCTCAGATTCAATGCAAAGAAGTGCTAGGTAATGCACATGGGAAACAGAAATCCAGGGGAAGCATACACAATGGAGGGTGAGATACTGACAACAGTAAAAATAGAAAGGGACCTGGGGGTAATTATATCACATGACCTAAAGGTGGGCAAGCAATGTGAGAAGGCAGTAAGAAAGACTGGGGGGATACTGGGATGCATAGGAAAAGGCATCAGTAGTAGAAAACAGGAAGTTGTTATCCCTCTGTACAGACAGTTGGTGAGACCCCATCTGGAGTACTGTGTGCAGTTCTGGAGACCCCATCTCTGTAAAGACATAGACAGAGTGGAGGCTGTCCAGAGGAGGGCAACCAAAATGGTGCAGGGTCTGCACCAGAAGACATACGAAGAAAGACTAAAGGAGCTTAATATGTATACCCTTGAGGAAAGAAGGGAGAGAGGGGACATGATAGTAACTTTCAAGTACCTCAAGGAATCAACAAAGTCAAGAGGGTAGCATCTTCCAGAAAAGAGATGTACAAGAACAAGGGCACAATTTGAAGATAGAGAGGGACTGCCAGAGATAATGTGAGGAAGTATTTTTTACAGAGAGGGTTGTGGATGATGGAACAGCCTCCCTGAGGAGGTTGTGGAGTCAAGAACAGTGGGGGAATTCAAGAATGCATGGGACAGGCATAAGGCAGTCCTAGTGGGGGGTAGGAGGAAGTAAGCTGTTGGTTAATTAGGATCTGCAGCTTATCTGTTAGATAGGAAAATGGGCAGACTAGGTGGGCCAAGCGGTCCTTATCTGCCATCAAATTCTATGTTTCTATGTTTCTAACCCCATTACTTTCTTCTGGTTGACCTTCTCCCTGGTCACTTAGGAAAACCAGGGGTTTCTGGTAGGTGTTGAGGGTGGGGAGAACTGAAGATCAGATGGTGGTTGGACTGCAGTGTCGACACTCAGTGCATTTTGTCTAGTACATACCAGTTTGCCTTCAAGTCGGGTGTTGAACTTGCCACCAGCCAATTACAGGATTGTGGGGGGTAGAGTCTACATCACTTGGGGTTGTGACTCAGGGTATGGGCTGTGGGTACAAGCCAGATTATGTGGAGTAGCCTTCTGGACTGGTCAGTCCTACAACTTATTAGAGTCAGGGATGTGACAGGCACTACTGTAGTGGACAAGTTAGTCATTATTTACAACAAATCACTACCATTGGACTCACTTTTGGCAGCTAAGAAGTCACTGTACCACTGTTTCTGGACCCAAACTGCAACACCTGAGCCTCCAGAGACGCCAGCCAGCACAGCAGCGCTAAGGTAAGGGGAGGTAAAGAGTTTTTTACATTTGTGCTGGGTGGGGCGAGGGTTTAAGATGGGGGATTGGAGTCCGATTCTACATTCATTAATGGTTTTTCAGAATTCAGATTTTTAACACTGAATAATAACATTCTGAATTCTAAAAAATAGCTCAGAATCTGATTTCAATTCCATAATTCCAAGCAACCCTACTCTGCAAGCAGAAAAAAGGATGTTGTACTGCCCCTCTATAGGTCATTATTAAGATTTCACCCAGAGTACTGCATCCAGTTCTGGAGCGCCTCCTCAAAAAGGACATGAGTCAACTTGAATCTGTCCAGAGAAGGGCCACAAAAACAATCACTGGTCAGTATGAAAGGTCATAAAAGGAGGATAGCCAGCCTGAATATGTTTTAAGAGAGCATGGAATGGACATAAGGGTCTAATGAAACCACACTGCACAGTAGCTCTAGAAAGTGCATTTAGATGGATAGCAAATGGGTAAACTAGATGGACTTTGTTTTCTTTTGTCATCATCTTTTTACGTTTCTGCAGTATTAAAAATGGGTACATTACCAAGGGACCTTAAACAAGGAAAAACATAAGACTATTTCAAAGAAAACTTTCAGAACAGTACACTGTGGTCATTAAAGGGATTTCACATTTTATATGTGAAAAGTTACAATTATTAAAAAAAAAAAATTAGGGATTATATTCCATTAAACGTTGTGAGGATTGTGGGTAGGGGGAGGAAGTCAGAAAATATTTATTTATTTATTTATTTATTTATTGTGATCTCAGATTAACACCTTTGAGAACAAGCTCGTTACAATAGGTTCCACATCAGGTAAAACAATAACAGTGACAACAGTTGGTTTTACAGGTAAACAGGTAATTCAAAAACTAGACATACAATGCTATACATTATATAACTACAGAACAATAGAAAGAATAACAACAATGCAGGCAATGTACAATATATGCTAATATTTCCAGGAATGGACAGGGTGAAAAGTAAGGGGTATGCATGCAGGGTGACAGATAATTTAGTGCAGGGCCTCATCAATGTAGGGTCAGAGGAGTGAACAGGTATGTGTGCAGGGTGAAGAGATACTTCAGCTCATGGGGCCTCATCAATGTAGGGTCAGGGGAGTGAACAGGTATGTGTGCAGGGTGAGGGATACTTCAGCACAGGGCCTCATCAATGTAGGGTCAGGGGAGTGAACAGGTATGTATGCAGGGTGAAGAGATACTTCAGCTCAAGGGGCCTCATCAATAGAGGGTCCGGGGAGTGAACAGGTATGTGTGCAGGGTGAAGAGATACTTCGTCTCAAGGGGCCTCATCAATAGAGGGTCCGGGGAGTGAACAGGTATGTGTGCAGGGTGAAGAGATACTTCAGCTCAAGGGCCTCATCAATAGAGGGTCCGGGGAGTGAACAGGTATGTGTGCAGGGTGAAGAGATACTTCAGCTCAAGGGGCCTCATCAATAGAGGGTCCGGGGAGTAAGACTATCTGAGAAATTATCACAGTGACTGTCGAGTAGGGAGGGAAGTTAGGAGGGTGTGGTAAGGGGTGGACCAGTGAGGAGAGAGGGGTTGGGGAAGGAATAGTATGATTGTGGAGAAAGAGGTAGGGGATAAGTAGGAAGAGGTGAAGGATTCCAAGGTAGTTTCTGGAAAGTTCAAATTATCTACAGGGAATCAGGCAGAATTTTGCTAGGTAGTGGGTCATAAGATGGACGCCCCAGGGGTAGACTAGGTAGGAAAATTGCTGTTGAGAACCATTCAGAGTTAGAGAAAGCAGTCATAGCAGGCCTTTGAAACAAGGTGTTCCCTAAGCTTTTGTTTAAAGGGGCCTAATGAAGTTACAGAGGAGATGACCTGAGGCAAAGAGTTCAGCCAGTAAGGAGCATGATGAGCAAATGTCCTCTGACCTACAGAGGTGCTACAGCAAGGAACTTTGAAAACCATACTGTCAGTGCTTCTGGTACAGTGGCTATGTTCATAGGGGATGAGGATCTTCTGAACACCAGCAGGAAGCAGGCCTTGCCTAACCTTTTTGGCCAATAGACAGGTTTGGTACCTAAGTCTGCCACTGAACTGGAGCCAGTTTGCCTTTTTATACAAATCGCAAGTGTGTGTTGGCCTTAGTGAACTGGTAGCCAAATGGCATGCTTTGTTTAATGCTACTATGATACAGTAGAGGGATGTGGTCATTGCTGAACCATAGATTACTAGTCCATAGTCAACAAGTGAGATCATTGAACTATGGATGGCCAGATTAAGAGCCTCAGGGGAGAGACTTTGCTTGTGTCTATGAAGCATACCAATGCACCTGTTGGCTGCATTTGCAGTATTATCAATGTGTTGTGAGTAAGACATGGTGTAGTCCATCAGAATCCTAAGTATTTAAAGTGTTGACTAGGTTCCAGTAAAATTAAATACATTGAATGATGCTGAGGGGGTATGCACGAAGCCTGTTCTGGGTGCTGGAGAACAACATTATTTTTGTTTTCTTGTGATTCAAGATGAGTTTTTGATCACTGAACCAGTGTTGTGCATCCGAAAAACTTTCTTGTAGCTTCTACTCCAGTGCTTAGGGTCAGGGTCACTGGTGAACAGCACTGCATCATTGGCATAAAGCAGAATTTGACACTGCAAGGGGCATGAGAACCACTTGAGGAATATGCTAAATAATAATGGACCCATTATTGAGCCTTGGGGAACACCAGAGCACACAGGTCTGCTTTCAGATAGGATGTTGTACTGTTTTATGGGACTGATGTTGTCAATCCCATAAAGGATGACTATGCTGTCTTTTGGTACCATATTTAATATTTTAAGTAATATTTTGTTACAGATACAGTACACACTTAAAAATAAAGAAAAGCATTAAAACCCATTTTATGGTGCAGATGATTTATAAAAGTCCCTGTTAAGCAAAAAGTATGTTATCAGGAACAAATTACTCTATCTGCTAGGGAAACAATCCAGCCTAATCCTTGCTATTCATGATCACAAACCGGGGTCACATAAATTTCAAATAAATAAAGATTGAAGTTTAGAAATTTCTGGTAAAGATGTATGGGGAATAAACATAAGCAAACAGAAAAAAAAAATCAAAACTCAAACTGCCAGTAAAACCTTTTCACTCTGCTTTTAGATAAAGACAAACATAGGTTCTGTGTTCAACACATAAGACTGTGTATTTCAAATTGAAATGATTGGGAAATGGTTAATGCAATACATTTCCATTCAACCTCAACAGGGTAAACATTTTTCAAGCTCTGGGTCTGGTAGTGGAAACTAAACTGCAAATAACTTTTCCTAGTAGATGTTTTAGAATGATGATTTTGTGTGGTCTTTGTGCAGTCTTTACATGAGATTTCAGGTAAGTTGATAAGTGTAGTTTTAGTTTCGTTTTTATTTCGCATAAAACTCAAATAGGCAGTGCCTATTTTCAAAGGGTTTAGAGTCAAGTACAACAAGTACAGAAAGTGCAGAGTAGGATACAGATAACAATCCAGCCGAAATTACAGTAGAAAGTACAGTTTCGTTAGAACATACTGTAACAGTAGATCTTGGAGAGAATCTCTCGCAGCAAGCCACACCTTTGGAACTATAGCCATCAGGCAGTAGGACCACACTAAAACTTTCTAGCTAGCAGTCTACTGGGGCTGCCCATGATGACATCATCAGCCGAAGTCACCACTCCTATATATACATGGGGGGCCCCACGGCCTCCTCAGTTCATCTGCTGGTGACCAGACATAAAGGATGTCCTCTGAAGGAACTGAGGTAGGGCAGAGGTTCTCACCACTAACAAATGAGAGACAACAGGCAATGCACCCTGGAGAAGGAGACAGACACAGAGGATCAAGGAAGACAGAGGGAGGGATGGCATGGCTTGCTTGTCTTGAAGATCTACTGTTATGGTAAAGTCTTACATAACTGTTCTATCTTCATCGAGGCTATCTCTTGCAGCAAGCCACACCTTCAAATGAGTTCCAAGCAGTACTGACAGAAAGACAGTCTGGGTGGCTGGAAACAACAGGCCTAAGAAAGGAAACCTTGTGGCGTGGCTAGGCCAAAGACTGCCCTTCTTCTAGAGGCATTGTCCAGACTGCAGTGTCTAGTGAAGGTGTGGACAGTACTCCAGGTAGCTGCTGCACAGGTCTCAGCAGCAGAAACATTACTGAAACATGCAGCAGAAGTAGCCATGCTGCAAGCTGAGTGGCCACACACAGGAACAGGAAGCATTTTACCGTACTTCCTGTAACAAAAAGTAATGCAGTTGGCCAACCATTGGACAAGCCCTGCTTTGAAACAGAAATGCCCTCTTTTCCAGGGGTAAAAGAAACAAACAGCTGCAAGTACTTTCTAACATCCTTCATATGGTGAAGATAATATATGAGTATTCTATGTACATGTAAGGTATGGAGCAATGGTTCCCCTAGATTGGCATGCTCTGGAAAATACACTGGTAGGTGGATGGATTGATTTAAAGTAAACTCAGACACCACCTTAGGCAGAAACTTAGAACTGGTATGCAAAGACACTCTGTTTTTGTGGAAATTCAAATAAGAAGGTTCACACATGAGAACCTGAAATTTGGAAATCCTCCAAGCAGAAGTAATAGCAACTAAAATAATGCTTTACACGACAGAAAGCACAGCTTGCAAGTCACAGCTGGCTCTAATGGAGCCAAAGTAAGCTTCTTTAACACAAAATTTAGATTCCAACGTGGGGCTGGATTGTCAATGGGAGGCTTCAATTGCAGGATAACTCTCAAGAATGTATGAGTCACATCCAGGTGGGTACTGTACGACCATCAACAGGCATGTGAAAGGCCAAAATGGCTGACAGGTGAACCTTAATGGAAGAGTACTGCAGCCTGGCATCGAACAGGGAGTGCAGGTACTCCAGAATCTGATTCACTGGACTAGTGAAATGATCCAGGTGATGGGAAGCAGTCCACAGAGCAAAATACTTCCATATCATAGAATAAGTGGCCCAGGTGGAGGATTTTCTGGCAGCCACCAGGACATCAGACACCTTCTGGGAAACTCCAAATCTAGCAATGGCCAAGTCTTCAGTAGCCATGCATGAAGGTGAAGAGACTTGAGGTCCAGATGGACTAGAGTGCCTTGCTCTTCTGACAGCAAGCCAGAGAATAGAGGCAGAGGTACAGGGTGTTCTACTGCCAGCTGCTGAAGTAAGGGGAGCCAGATCTTGCGAGGCCAGAAAGGAGCCATTAGGATCAGTGTGGCCCTTTCCTTTTTTTTTTAACTTTCTTTTTATAAAACCATATAGAGGTACAAATTTTTATATGGAGTACAATACATTTGATCCATCATTACAAATATAGATCGGACATCATAATATTTCCAGTTAATCCCATGTAGACAGTTAGATATCAATATCAATGGTTTCACTTGGACTACCAGCCAATATTTTTCAGCTTCTGTTAAGTCAAATACTATGCATTTTCTGCCACTAAAAGATCTACACCCAGGGACAGGCTCCTCCAGTTTCTTCTAGCCCCCCTCCTCCCCCTCACCCCCCTTCTACGGGACAAAGAATGGGTCCTGATCTGATATAAAAAAGACCCAGGTGCACCATTGAAGCTCTGATCTTTCATATCTATTATTGCATCTGGCTATTAAGCGTTCTATGATGTATACCTACTCTATTATTTTATACCAGTCATGGATTGTTGGGGATCTATTCTGTTTCCATAGTCTAGTAATTGCTTTCCAAGCTCCCAATAAATAAATAAATTTAATAAACAAAGGGAACCTTTCTGTATACGCAGGCCCTCTGGGGGTACTGAGAGTAAAACTAGTTCTGGAGTGAGAACCGCCTCCTCTCCCACCAACTCCACCAATGAGTTAGCTATCTTCTGCCAAAATATTCTTAAGGCTAGATAAGACCAGAAAACGTGTACATGATTGGCCATTGGTTGTCCATACTGTCTCCAGCAGTTTCCTACTGGGCCTGGGAGAAACTCTGTAGCTTAGCTGGCATATTAAAATAGTGACTGCGCACCTTCCAAGCGAATTCTTGCCAGTATGGGGCCAAAGAGACCCTGAGGGAAGGGCGGGCATACTTGAACCACATTTCCTCTGAAACTGGGGCTGGCAATTCCCGATTCCAGGCCTCCAATATCACTATAGTCAAGTCCATTAAGTATTCCCTGAGCCCCCTATATAAGAACCCAATCATGTGTTGCCATGTATTACCTCGAAGGGTAGAAATAAACATATTTAATAAAAGGGGAAGTGGATTTGGGAGACAGCTCCTCTGTGGGCCTTTGTGAAATAAGGAGGTTTGTACTTGTAAATATCTAAAATATTCCCTATTAGGTTATGGGCTTCCTTCAGTTGTGAGAAGGAGACTCCCTCTTTCCCATCCAGAAAGTGGAAGATAAAGGACTGATCACTTTCTTGCCACCTCTGAAAAGTAAGATCTATCCAAGTTGGTAGAAATTCCACTTCAGACTTAAGTAATCTTAAAAAATATAACAGTGGTGTCAATGCTGGAACATTTCTTATTTTGTACCATATTTGTAAAATTCCATCTGAAACTTGATCAGAACATTCTGAATTAGGGGGAATGGGGGGAAGATGTAGAGGAACCTCCCTTTTCCAGGAAAGGAACAACACATCTCCCCAGAAAACTCCAGGCCCTGGAACAAGCAAGCAGAAAAGTGGCAGGTTTGCAGTGGGGATGCAAAATGGTCCAGCTCTGGATGGCCCCACCTGTCAAACAGGTCTTCTACAACCAAGGTCAGCAGCTCCAACTCATGCATCCTGGATTGTGAGTCAATGAGGCTGTCTGCCAGAGCATTTTGCATGCCTGGAACATGGATCGCTGAAAGTTTTAGACCATGTTCTATAGTCCAGTACCAGACCCTCATTGCTTCCTGGCATAGGGGGTATGAGTGAGTTCCCCCCTTGCTTGTTTTTTTTTCTTTTACTTTATTTTATTCATTTTGATATGAACATGCTGAAGCATTACATTTGGTAGAGTCAGGTTACAGTTGCTCCTGCCTTTACAGCAGTACACATATGTTAACATCAGTATTAGTTGTCTTACGAGCAGTGATACATGATACGGGGTACCATCCTTGTATACAATTTTAAAAGTCAAAACATTTAGAATGGCCAGCCACATTAAACCGGTGGGACAAAGACTCAATTAATGAAACAATTAAGGTATTGCCATCCGTGACCTAAACAGCCACTATTCCCGGTTACTTAGCATCTGGATGATAGGTACATTTCTTCTCCCCGAGGCTGCTTCTGCTCCACATGAAACCTATATGGACTTAAGCATGCATGAATTTCTAAACAAAGTGACCCTTATAAACTTACTCTGTGTTCACCCATGGATTAATGTGCTTGCTCTTTGAAGTGTTTAACTGCAATACTTTCTACTGCGAGCACCTATCAAAACAAAAAAACTCTGTTTAACTACTGCGCTATATTAACTCCCAGTCCAGCCTTTCTTCCATCACTCCAGCTATGAGTACACTGCCCCAGTGAGAACATGCATCCCATGGTCGGCACCATTTAGAACACATGGCGAACTAGTTATAATGACATCAAGGAAGAGAAACAAACAGCCAAGTATTTCACTGAGTGTCATCTTTGAATGGGAACCACTCGAGAAAATAAGGACTCCCTCAAAATCCTAGGGAGCAGTGGTTAAGAATATAGTACAATTAGTCATTTAGGTAGTATCCCAGTCTCAAAGACAATCACTGTCTCATCCATCTCACAGACGGCATGACAATGTAACCACCATACCTCAGATGTCTTCTTCTGAGTCGTGTAGTTCCCCCTGTGGTTCAGGCGATCACTGATGGAATTCTGATACAATGGCATCTACCTTTTTGCGTGCCTCCTCCAGGTCATTTCCCGCATAGGTGATACGGAGGTGTGCTGGAGCTATGAAGGAGTGGGCCACCCCAGGCCTCGGAGCTGCTTCCTCAGTGGGTCAAATAACTTCCGTCATGATCGAGTAGGGAAGGACCAATCTGGAAATAACTTAACTTCATGCCCATCCATGGACACTGGGTAATTGGCTCTTGCCCACTGCAGAATCTTGTCCCGTATGTCTGCTCCAGTTGTTATGAGCATGATGGTGCGGGGTGTTGCAGGATTACCTTGGGCCCTTCTGAAGTTAATACAGAAGGCCTGTTTAAGAGAGCCCAGATCCAGCTGCAGGTCAGAGGGGAGTCTGTTTGCAAGACATAGTTTAAGGTAGGTTAGTACGTTCTCTTTCTCCAAGCCTTCCTGAATCCCTACCAGGTGTATGTTAATTGCCCTTGATGCATTTTCCATGGTCTCCATACATGCACAGAGATGATTAATCTCCATGGTAGAATTGGCAAAGGCTGTCTGGGTCCTCTGGGACCAATTGTTGGCTTCCATGGCAACCTTGCTTGTTACCTCTATCTTTGTGTCTTGTGCCCCCGATCTCTCCAAACTTTCTCCAGCTTGTGATCCATTTCTCTGACTGTGTTTAGAATAGTACCCATGGCAGGGGATCACCCTCACCCTTTGGGCCTGCTGATGGTTCATGTTCCTCATGCAGAGCCTGTGAAGGTGGATTGCTAGGTTTTTGGCCAGAGCCTCCAGCTGTTCCCTTCATGCGCCCCTTACTTTTTGGGTATATTTCTTCTTCTTATCCAATAAGGCACCTGAAGTTGTCATTGAATTTATAAAATAATCACTCTTAATTTAAGTTTTTTTATGGTTGTAGAGCATGATGCAGTGCAGTGGAGAAAAACGTCCAGTCTAGAATGTGGATCTCTAGTGCCCTCATCCCCCCTTGATTGTTGATGTAATGGACTACGCTGGTGTTCTCTGTCTGGACCAGCCGATGTCCTAGGGACAAGTGAGTCTGGAAGGCCTAATCAGCCCTCCTCTCCAGGAGCTTGATGTGGAGGGTAGCCTCCTTTGCAGCCCGTGGCACTTGAGTCTGATGGGACCCCAGAAGAGCCCCCCAGCTCAACCCTGAGGCATCCATCATGAGGATCTACTGAGGGGAAGGAAGGAGGAAGAAAACCCCATTCAATAGGTTGCTGGGTTCCATCCACCACTGCAGCACGTTTTTTGACTGAGGAGGAGACTAGAACTGGCTATTTAAGGTCATCGGTGCATTGATCCCATTGGACCCTTAAAGAACAGCTGACATCTTTGAAAAAACTTTGGAAAACATATTAGCCGGACACAATTTAGCTTGTATTTCACATATCTTGTATAGATTTCTCCTCTTCATTATTTGTCACTGAAGAAATTCCCACAAAAATAGGATTGTTATCCCTTAGAGCTCATCTGCCTCTGTAACTTACTCCCTACTTGGCATCATACAGCTCGGTTGTGACATCATAGTGTGTTGCTCTGGGAATAACTGTGATGTCACATGCACAGTATTGTGACATCAGGTTGGGAAGAAGCAATAGAAGCTGATGAACCCTCAGGGGAAAAAGTCTTCTGTTTTCATGCATCTGGCCTCAGTAATAAATAATAGAGGGAAGAAATACAGAGCTAATGAGAAATATAAGCTGCTTTCTGTTCAAATATTATGTTCTTCAAAGTTCTTCTTGAGATGCTGGTGGCTCTTTAATGTCCACTGGGGAATCCTCATGTGCAGCCTGGCTAGAGGCACACAATAACGCTAGCCGCTGCAGTCAGAAGTTCTGGCCATTACATACCAATTATTGTAGAGCATTTGAGCCTGAGCCATCAGGCATTGTGCCCTGTCCTGTGATAGAAAATCAAAGCCCTGACCCGTGTAAAGGACTGCCCTAATGTGCTGAAGACATTGACCAGGGGTCAGGACTGACTTAGGCAGACTGACCGTGATGCCCAGCACCTGGAACAGCTGAATGGTGTGCTGTAAAGTCAAAAGTAATAGGTCTCTGGATGGTGGTTTAAGCAACCAATCATCCAAGTAAGGGAAGATGTACAAGCCCTCCCACCTGAGGGTGTCCGCTACCACTGCAAGGCATTGGGTAAAGACCCGGGGCACTGAGGGCAAGCCAAAGGGCAACGCTTGAAACTGGTAATGCTCCCCCCGGAAGTGGAGCCTGATGTATTGCCAGTGGGGAACAAACATCTTGATATGCTGGTATGTGTCTTGCATATCCAGAGGACAGATCCAGTCTCTCTGGTGTAGCAGGGGCAATAGGCCCTGTAGGGTCACCATTCTGAACTTTTTGTACCTGATGTAGGATTTGAGGTTCCTTAGGTCCAGAATGGGCTGCAAATCCCCTGTGCATTTGTGGACAAGAAAGAAGTGGGAATAGAACCACCTGTTTCTCTGATGCACTGGAATAGATTCAATGGCATAAACATAAAGCATTTATTTTTTCAGGCACGTTTGCCTTTCATTTGTAAAGGGTGACCTAGGGCAAGAAGGGTCCTGTTCTCAGTCACTATTTGGTGAGGTGCAAAATAGACAGAAGTTGGTTGCACTGTTGTGCTGGCACTCGATATTACTGTACACAAATGGGGCTGCATATCGCTGGTTGGGGGAGTCCTCCCCCTAGTGAAAGAGATGTGATGCAAATGAACTGCTGAAATTAAGGGTGAACAAATGAAGAAATTTGCAACTTCAGTTTGCCTTCGATTCAGACTCCCTGTCTTTGGTTTAGCTTTAACAGTTTGGCCAAAGATACTTAAGACCTGTGGTACAAGAGTTTAGTAGGGTACAAATAGGGGTAGGTGGCACTCTTGGACCACCCTCAGTCAGTCCCAACCTTTACTATCCTCTCCTGGCCCTCCAGTCAGATTTCCTTTTTTAAAAACTTAGTCAACACCTGGTACAGTGCCAGGAGCTGGAATTTTTTTTATATATAAAACAAAATGTCTAAGGCAATGAGTAGGACAGTAGGAAATGAGTGCGGTAGGTGAAGTGCTGATCATGGAACTAGCCCTGCCACCTGTGAAGGGCTAAAGTTTTTTTCTACTTGACTGGCCAAAAGTTGAAGTGATTCTGAAATGGCCCAAAAGTTCCATTGAGCAGAACTGAAGGTAAAAGTGCAAAATGTTATTATATTAACCAAACACAAATTCAGATCGGCTCAGCTTATACTTAGCCAAAAGGGGTGTTCACCTGCTAATGGGTTGGACTGCACCAGACTTTGACTAGGTGGCAGCACGGCATTGTGCCAGGTTCATACCACAATGGAATGCTGTGCACAGTCAGAAGTTCACCAGTACAAGCATACAGTATGAAGTCCAGAAACATAGAAACATAGAAACACAGAAGCTGACGGAAGGTAAGGACCACAAGGGCCATCCAGTCTGACCATTTCTTTTTCTATCTTATAAATGTGCCATAGGCCTTTTCTCTGTCAATGGCCTATCTATTCATACTCATCTGTATTGCTCACTTTTGCCTATCCCATGCCTGTTTGAAGCCCTTCACTGTATTCATATCCAACACTTCCTGAGGTAGGCCGTTCCATGCATCCACCACCCTTTCTGTGAAAAAGAACTTCCTCTCATTACCCCTTAATTGGCCTCCCTCTAATCTCATGCTGTGTCCTCTTGTCCTGCTAATTTTATTATATTGAGACATGTCAGACTCTTTCACATTGTTAATGCCCTTAAGGTATTTGAATGTTTCGATCATATCACACCTCTCCCTCCTTTGCTCTAGGGTATACATATTGAGCTCCTTTAATCTGTGCTCATATGTTTTCTGATGCAGTCCCTGCAATATTTTGGTTGCCTTTCTCTGGACTGCCTCAATTTGGTTAATGTCCTTGTGAAGGTGTGGCCTCCAGTACTGCATGCAGCACTCCAGATGGGGCCTAACCAGTGTCTTGTAAAAAGGGATTATTACCTCCCTCTTATGACTTGTGATAACCCTACTAATACACCCCAGCATCCCCCTAGTCTTACCTACTGCTTTAGTGGTCTGCTTGGATAATTTCAAGTCATCTGTGATGATGCTGCCCCAGTCTCTTTCTTCCCTTTGACTGCCAGCAACTCCCCTCCCAGCCTATAGATGGCTTCAGGGTTTCTCTTCCCTATGTGCATGATCTTACCCAGTCAAAGAAATCTATGAGATGTGTTTGACAGGACCTTCCTGTTGTAAACCCATGCTGTCTTGGATCCTGCGCTCCTATGGATTCCAGGTGTTGCACTATCCTTTCCTTAAGGAGTGCCTCCACAATCTTTCCCACTACTGAGGTAAGACTGACTGGTCTGTAGTTCCCTGCTTCCTCCCTGCTACCACTCTTGTGGAGTGGGATCACATGAGCCCTTCTCCAGTCTTCTGGGACCTCTCCTGTGCTCAGAGACTCACTAAACAGTTCTGATAATGGTTCTGCTAGTTCCACCCTTAGCTTCTTTAGTACCCTGGGAAGTATGCCATCAGGTCCCATTGCCTTGTCCACCCTAAGCTTATCGAGCTCCTGTAGGACCCTTTCTTTTGTGAAGGAACTAGTGCACCCCCGCATCCATGGTGCTGAGTTGTGGGCCCTGCCCTACCTTCTCTTCAGTAAATAATGAGCAGAAGTATCTATTTAGGATAGATGCTTTTACATGGTCCTCCTCCTCACATGCCCCCTTATCCCCTTTCATCTTAGTAATACCCCCTCTGGACTTTCTCCTTTCGCTAATGTATCTATAGAAAGTCTTGTCACCTTCGTTTACTGTTTGTGCTAGTGTTTCCTTGGTTTGGGCCTTTGCCTGCCTTACTGACTTCCCTGCCTCCCTTAGGGAAGTTTGGTATGTCTCCCTATCTTCAGTCCGCTGTGTTCCCTTATATTTCCTGAAGGCCAGCTTTTTGGTTCTGAACTTTTCTGCTACCATTTTTGAGAACCAAAGTGGTTTCCTTCTTCTTTTGCACTCCCTTTTCTCTCTAACACAATGGGATGTTGCTTCAAGTATTGCATCCTTAATGTTTGCCCACTTTGCCTGTACCCCCTCACCTGTATTTCTTTTTTCCAGGGCTATCTTAATTCTGTGGGCCATCTTATCAAAGTCAGCTCCTCTGAAGTCACATATTTTTGCCTTGGAATGGGATGATTTAGTTCTAGTGGCCAAATTGAACCATACCATGACTTCCCGGTGGTCCAGTGCCCCTTCCTGTTTTCTCAGGCATATACATTCCTTGTAGTCAAGTTATTCCCTCTGCAACAGCTCCTGTATTCCACTGTCCTGGATTATTCTTTGGTGTCCCTCATTTCTGGACCAGGAGTCAGGAACCTTCAGACAGTCACAGCACTATACCTTCTGTTACTGCTTTTTTTACCAGGCAGTAATCCTTACCAGGTCAATATGTAGCATGCTTAATAGCATACTACATACCCGAGCAACAGGGCCAGTGCAGTAGTGAACAGTGAGAGGGTGCAATACCAGTAAAGGAAGTATGTGCAGTAGTGCACCCTCTGTCTGTTCCCATGCAGAGAATAAGACCTCTGCTGGGACTGGGGACTGGCGAGATGCTGCCATGGCTTGACGGGATGAGCCATGAGCAGCAAGGGATTCTGGCAGTGCATTTGGGACCAGGTTTCGATTCCCGGTCCCAGATGCTAGAAATGTTATTTTGTTCGCATGTTATGCGATTTTAAGTGATGACCCGCCCAGAGTTAGATATATCAGTAGAAATGGGTTCTGGGGGGTGCAGACCCCTGAAACAGGGGGTGTGGGGGTATTGCCCCCCACAAAACAAAGACATATGCTGCTGCAATATATTGCACTGTATTGGCACCACGGTATATTGCGGTGGCATAATGTCTTGTGACATTATGACCCTGTGCCACAGTAATTAGAGAGAGGAGCAAGAAGCTGAGACTGTGCTTGCAGGGGCTGCCATGTTATCACTGCCTTGTTCTACAGGCTTCAGTGTTTTTGAGACTACTCAATGAAGATGCTGTGACCCACACTGAGCAAAGCTCAACAGGGCTGGATTATCACCGGGGATGCTAAGTGGTTGTAGCTACTACCTAGCACCACTGCTAGTGACTGAGAATGGGGCAACACATGTTTCAACTTTATTTTCATGAACTGTATATTGGCAACCTATGTTTTCACAAGCAGGTTGTTAATTTTTTCTGGAATGGCAATTGTACTGGGGGACATTTTAATGTATGTCTAAACTAGGTGTAAATCCCTGCCAGTTATTGGTTGCATTAGCCAACAGGATTCCTCTAAAAGTGGAAAAGACATGTTGGTACTGCCCAAAGATTGATAGGGGAATCACAGGAAAACAGGAAGATGAGTTACACTTGGGTGGCCAGGATTGACTGGGAGTCTGGATGGACCTACCAGCCCAAAGTATGGTACATGCCCTGGTCTGGATGGGCTTGGGGTCCTCCACTGGTGCTAGTTTCTCAGAGCCCATCCTTGATGGTGTGCAAGGAAGTTAGCCATAGCTGGGACCATGAAGCCAATTGTATACTGCTAGAGGGATGTTGTCATTAGGGTGCTGTAATGTGGACACTGCAACCAGTTCACATGTCATACTGGCAAACTGGAATTTGCAGTGCTTGGCTTGGAAGGTGTTGTAGGGGTGTTGTGCCCCTTGCCCCATACACCTCCAACATGTAGGTGATTATATTACAGTTTGGGGTTGGGGGCAAAGCCTGCTGAAGGGGGGGGTGCAGTGGGCGCAGCCCTCCACAAATAGCCCACACTTACCTCGGCACATTGAGCACAACTGGGCTTGGGTGGCACAATGACTGGGCATGATGATCACCATCGGCAATGTGCTGTTGCCCTAATGTCCCTTGCCCTTTTCCCTGTTGCACTGGTGTGGGCAAACTAATGCCAGTGGGTGGTGGTTCTAGCTTTGGATTGGAGGACCTGGGCATTCCCTTGCTGGTGCCAGTTTCTGTGAGCCTGAGGGTGCAAGGGAGTTTGTGCAGTAGCCAGACTTGCTGCAATAATGGAGAGTTCCCATCCATGGCTTGATGGACAATGGAGGAAAAGAATGAGAGAGGGAGAGATGGCGAGAGAGAGAGAGAGAGAGAGAGAGAAAGAGAGAGAGAGACAGAGAGAGAGAGAGAGAGAGAGAGAGAGAGACCAGACGTTGCCATGCAAGCCTGAGTAGAGATGGGGGAGTGGTCACATGCAGGATAAACTCCCACATGTTCCTGATAGAGGCAGTAAACCCTAACAGGTCGTGAAGAAGCACTAGAGAGAAAGAGGGAGAATTAGGTAGTGACCCTGGGGTTACAGTGTTGTGTGTCCATCACAGCGATTAATAACTGCAACATACAGGGCCCCTGTTAACCAAATTCAGATCCAATATGATCAAGAGATGTCTAAAGCTGAGTTAGTCAATATACCAGGGCTCCCCAGAGAGAGAGAGAGAGAGAGAGAGAGAGAGAGAGAGAGAGAGACCTCTGGGTCTCATCTGGTTCCCGAATGACCATCAAGTGATAAAAAGTATCCCAGAAAGGGAAATGGAGCTGCCTGAACTGTTTGTGCCTTGCAAGGGTGTTTAAAATTGAAAATAAAATGAGTTGCTCTCAACTATTATTTTGTGTTTGGAATGAGTTTTATTTTATCAGTAAGCACAGTGCTGGAGAAGATGTCAGAGTGGATTTTCATATGAGGGAGATATCAGGTATTGTGATACTTTTTCTCATAAAGGTGCCACCAGACTATTGACTGCTCAGGCCTTTAGCTAGCCAGGTGATTAATTTCATAAGCAGCAACATTTGCCTGGCAGCCTCCCACATCTCCCCTCTCCAAATCAAGACACACACACAGATCTTGGAGGAAATGGCCACAGCCTTGTGCTTATTGTTATTGCTGACATAATCTTGAGCAGCGTGCACTGATGGGAGGACGTGGACATCACTCCTGGGGAAGGTCATATGGCCAAGGCTTCTGCACGCCACCCTCCATCTGGCACCACTATCCTTGCAGTTTTACCTGATGAGGTTGGACCATGATCCTGCTTTTGGGTGGGTACATGACTATTCGCTCCCTTAATTTCGCTCCCAGTCTTTTCATTCCTGACAGTACGCTCCCACGTAAACCTCTTCCTATGTCAACATCTCCGAGTCAAATCGCTCCCGCAGTGCTCTATAGCAAGTGTAGCTAATAGTATTTTCAGACATTTTGTGAATCCTGCAGACACAAGTACAAGTGTATGTGCAGAAAATGGCAGCTTACTTTCCCGTAGCTAATAGTATTTCAGACGGTTTTTTATTCCTACAGACACCAGTGCAAGTGTATGTGCAGAAAATGGCAACTCACTTTCCTGTAGCTAATAGTATTTCAGACGTTTTGTGAATCAAATCGAATCGCTCCCGCAGTTTTCTGTAGCAAGTGTAGCTAACAGTATTTTCAGACTTTTTTTATTCCTGCAGACACCAGTGCAAGTGTATGTGCTAACAGTAGCTAATAGAATTTCAGAGGTTTTGTGAATCCTACCCCTACTTCTTCTTTAAACCATAAGCTCTGTTGCAAGTGTATGGTGCAGAAAATTAAATATTTAAATCAATCAATTAATCAATTACCTGCATTGGCCAACCACGAGCAATTGTACTCTGGAGTTATAAATACAGTCACTAAAGCACACTGCTCCTCGTAGGTTTTTTATTACAATGGCTTGTCGCTTTGTCCTGTCATCTCGGTCCAAGAAAAAAACTTGTGGACGACCGTAACTACCAAGCGTCATGACGTCACATCACGTCACGTTTTACTATGGGCTGCATTCGTTGCTATGGTTTCTATCACTATCACTACCTGGCCAAGTCACATGAGCTGCAGTTTCCATCACTACCTGTGCTAAGGTAAGAGCTATTAAATTGAATGCATTTGAGCTCACACTGGGAGCGAGGGAGCGAATTGACAGGGATCTGCATTCGTTGCTATGGTTTCTATCGCTATCACTTCCTGGCCAAGTCACGTGGGCTGCAGTTTCCATCACTACCTGTGCTAAGGTAAGAGCTATTAAATTGAACGCATTTGAGCTCACACTGGGAGCGATGGAGTGAATTGACAGGGAGTGTAATTACATAGGAGCGAGTTTATGTGGGAGCGTACTGTCGGGAGCTAAAAGTCCGGGAGCAAAAAGACGGGAGCGAATTGTCATGTTCCCCTTTTGGGTCATACTCTAGTGGTCCCCTGACCTTATGCCAACTGGAGACAATGAGTCCTTCAGGAGAACTGGCCTTGTTCCCCTTTTTCCCCATACATCTTTGGTCTGCACTCCTCCCAAACTGCCTCACATGGCTGTGACAGTTTAGCTACCATGGACTATCCATACTGTATCACTTCTGCCACTACCGTTATATCTCTTCCTAGTTTACATCCCTTTGGAGAATGCAAAAACCTCAGAAATACCCTGATGTTAAGAGGGAAAACTGGGAAAAGTCACTCCCCAACCCCTATTGCAGTCACCCATATTAGGTCAAAGGGGGCCCCACCTCCCTGGGCCCTACCCTGCATTCCCAAGGGTGGGCGGGCGGGGATTCATTGGACAGAGGCGAGAGAGGGGGGAACTACTGGCCACAAACTGATATATATCCCCTCTGTCTCCTTCCTCAGGCCAATGCTTCCCTCTCTGGGCCCTATGTCCACCCCAGGATGTGGCACCCTCTCAGATGGCCAGGTCCAGGGAGGGCAGGGGACCCAGGCAAATGGCCAGCTGCTGCTATTGTTGGCAGTCTCTCTAGCGCCTGGCAGCCCCCCACATCTCCCTTCCCCAAATCAAGACACACACAGATCTTGGAGGAAATGGCCATAGCCATGTGTTTATTGTTATTGTTAATACCATCCTGAGCAGCATGCACTGATGGGAGGAAGCTCCCATCACTCTTGGGAGAGGTCATATGGCTAAGGCTCCTATGGCTGCCCTCCATCTGGCACCACTATCCTTGCAGTATCACCTGATGAGGTTGAACCATGACCCCCCTTTTGGGTCACATTCTAGAGGTCCTCCTGACCTCATGCCGACTGGAACACAAGTCTTTCAGGAGAATTGACCTTGTCCCCCTTCTTCCTCCGATACCTTTGGTCTGTGCTCCTCCCAAAACACCACAAGTTAGACCCCGTCTAACCCCCCAAGCCACTTTCTCAAGATGTTCCACCAATATTCTCCTAAATGCTAGCAGCATCCTGTCCAAACCTTCAGCCTGCCCTTGCCTGTCCTCCCCCACAAAAATGGGCTGGCGGGATGCATAAATGTCCCTATGTCTCACTATTGCACCCACCCCATGGAGTCCATAAAGGCTCTCATCTCTTGATTAACTCTCATGCATGCTGAATTCAAGGCTTCTTGGACCCTCACATGCTTCTAGTGCTCCCTCTGAATAATATGTGACCAGATGAGGCTTGTATGGTGCCATCAGTCTCTAATGGCATGAAAAGTTTCCTTCACAGCCAACAAGAGTTTTACAGTTGTCCGATGTCCCAAATCTTCCCCTCCTAAATAGGTCAACATGATATCTGGGATCCCATGCTGGCCAACCTCTTCTCAAAGCAAAGGGAGCAACCCCCCCCCAACACATGCCTTCCCTGCCCAACCAGACAATCTGCGCCGTATTTAGTGGAATGGTCAGGTTACTACCCCCCAGGTTGGTTGTCCGCTCACCTTGCTGTTCAATAGATGAAGGAATGCTCACATACCCATACACTCCTGGGACCATTTGGGGGACCTACAAGTAAACAAAGGTACATTATTGCAAGTGAGGTTGCACATAGCGCAAGAATGCCTGGGACCTCCAGTGCCCTAACACCTGGATGTCTTGATCCAACAATCTATGGCCCTGAGCATTCATTACCACTCCAATCTGAAAGGAATGGGTGCCAAACTTGTGTGCATCCAAGCCAACCTGCTGCATGGCTCTTTTCAATATGTATCGGAATTGATAAGCAGACACTGGCTTCCCATCCTCAGACCTAAAGAATGCCTCTGCCATGGCCAGGCAAGATGCACGTAGGCCTGGACCTTGTCTACCACTGACCACGAAGACCTGGGAGGAGGTTTCAGCACATACCAGCATCCACATCCTCTCTACTTCGTCCTACTCTTCCTTAGATGGACATAGATGCCTTCTGCTAAAAACACCACATTCCCCACCAGTAATCCTGGTGACTCTCTTGTCTGCATTGGCTGGATCAATTCTGATACCCTGAAAGCCCTGTAGAATGCCACCAAAAACATTATCTCAAATAATTTCACATCATAGGAATTACAGCACACTTGAGGCAATGCTATCCAAATCTGGGCCAAGATTGCTGGAGTAATGGTGTGCCTGTCATCTGTTTTAGCCCCTACCGACCTCTTCAGCCCTCCAACACCTTCCGCACCTTGAAGGCCTTGGTGTTGTCTGCAAATCCCATGGCCTTAGCTAGCCAGGACAGCCCAGCCAGGTGGTACCCCACTATTCCTGGTGGCAGCCACCACTCTTTGCCCACATAACTTAAGCACACAATTGATCCACTGGGATAGGCCAGACATCCATCGACCCAGCTGCTTCCTGAATCTATACGTAATGTTCCACCCCCTGACAATAAGTTGCATTTGTTCCTGGTGCAATGGAATTATCTATGCATCTCCAAGTTTCATGGCCACCACCTCCCAGAGGAATGGAGGGACTGTCCGGGGATGCTGTTCCACTGTAGGTGCCAGCTCTCTGAATCTCTGCCACTGCGAACAAGATAAAACATTTGCAATTCCGTTTTCCACCCCCGGTGCATGCACTGCTTTAAAATGAATATTCAACAGCATACATTTCAAAACAAAAATCCACATCAAATCCACCAGGGGGGCCCCCTTGGACCCAGCTACCCATTAATGATGCACACCACTCCCATGATATCTTTTTTTTTTTAATCAGTTTTATTAGTTTTCAGCATAGCAATACAAACACTAAACATATATAATAATGCTTGACAAGTAATCAAAAACTGTTATATATCATGTGTCAGTAAAACAATTAACAAACAGAACAGAAACATCAGGGAAGCCATTAAAACCATATAATCTCAGTACAGTACAATGAAGCAGCACCCCTATACACTGCACATTAACAATTATGAGGGAGTGCTACCAGGCCCGGAAAGAATAGGACAAATGAGATAGAAAAGAAAGTAGAGCAAACCCTTGCTCTGGGCAATTTCTCTGTTCTGAACACATACTATCAACAGAAACCTAGCACTAATAAGCACACAAATCAGGCAACGGCATGGATGGTAGAGAGAAAAATAAATAAAAGAGGACAGTATAAATGGCTGCAATCATACACACTGTCAGTACAGAACATCACTGCTGTCAAGTGACTCCCAGGGAGTGGCATATGTATAAACTTCATTCTCAATGTCCGTTCAGCCCATTCCAGTTCTAGGTTTTAAATACATGAGAAAGGGGTCGCAGCAAGTAAAATATTCATCCCAAGTATTAGCTGCTACATGAGTTAGACAATTCAGGGATGCCAGATATGTAAATAACTGTAAAAGTTCTGCTAATGAAGGAACTTGAGTAGTCCTCCATTGACACAATATGAAGTGCTTGGTCTGAAGCCTGGGCAGAGCCAGCCAACAGCTCTGATGAGATGTAAGGTGTGATTGTTGTGGGGGGAGACCCAAGATCCAAACTAAGGGGTCATTTTCTAGTTGGGTACCTAGAATTTGGTCAGCCAATTGCCAGACTGCCTTCCAAAAAGGGGATAACATCGGGCAGAGCCACAGGATGTGATATAACGTCCCTATCTGCACCTAATATCTCCAACACAAAGCACTATCCACAAGTTTCAGTTTGTGCAGGACATCAGGTGTTCTATACCAATTATGCAGAATTTTGTTTTGAATGTGTTTACTACACATATCAGGGTATCTGATGTGGGCCCATTTCCAACATTGTTTCCATTGGGATTCTGTTACTGTGAGGTTCAGAGCTTTTTCCTATTTGATTTTGGATTCCCCAGATTGGGATGGGATGCTGCCCCTTATGGCTGCATACACTTGACTGGCTTGCCCTCTACAGAGCGAGAGCCAACCAGAGAGCTTTTGAGTGTGTGCATCTCCTAGTGGCGAAGTTTGATAAATTCTATTAAGGAGCTGCAAAGCTGCAGGTATCTCCAGAAACAGCTTTCCCTAACCCTTTTCCCTGGCTCAGCTCTTTAAAGGATTGAATTGCTGTCCCAGATATATCTAAGACATCGGACATAATATTTATATCTTTCTGCTCCCATTGAGGCCAATGCAGAGGTTTATTATCCACCAAAACATGCGTATTATGAAATAAAGGGGTGTGGGAAACTGGCCAGGGATTAGCTTTGAGCTGAACATGGACTTTGTTCCAGATCTTAACTGCTGGTGCAATGGTGAGATGCAACACTAGGGCACGAGGTAAGGGATTGTATATCAATAAAGGGAGGCTAAGTACCTGGGCAGCAATCTTTTCCAAGTGTAGCCACTGTGGCAATTCTGGAGATGGTTTAGTAAACCACTTCAAGGCTTGTGCTATGGAGAATGCCCATTTGTACTCTTCCAGCCATGGAAGACCCCAGCCCCCATCCTTCCAGTGGGAGCAGAGTTTATTCCCGCTATAGCATGGTTTCTTTCTTTCCCAGAGGAAGTTACCAATTCAGCAATGGTTTGTGCCATTTTGTAGGAAAGGGGAATATGTGACAGGGGATATAACAATTTAGGGGCTAAAATAATTTTTATTGCTGATACTTCCCAGAAAAAGTTAGCATAAGAGCTGATCAGCAATCCAGTTCAGTTCTAAGTGAGGCTACTAAAGGTCTTAAATTGAGATCCCATATTTTAGTGAGGTCTGGGGTAATGTACACTCCTAAACAGACCAGTGCATCAGGGGTCCATTTTAGCCCAAAGGGGGTCACCATGTCCTGCGTACAGCTAACATTTAGAGGAAGTGCCTCTGTCTTAGCTTTAATCATCTTTAGACTGGAGAGACCAGCAAAGTCTGACAATAGGGGTAGGAGAGAAGGGCAGCAAGGTGCGCATATCTTTAAGCAGGACAAGCAGATCATTTGCATACATGAGGGTGGTGTACAACTGCCTGCCAACTGGAATACCTCAGATAACAGCATGTTGCCTTATGGCAGCAGCCAATGGCTCTACAGCCAGGACAAACAGTACAGGGGATAGGGGCAACCCTGCCTTGTACCTCTGCCTAGTGGGAACAGGTCCGAGAGTGTGGTATTAGTCAAAATTCTAGTTGAGGGTCGATGATACAGAGTTTCAATCCAATGTATGAACTGGTCCCCAAACCCCAGATGTTTTAGCACTACCATAAAATAGTCCCATTCTAGGGAATCAAAGGCTTTTTCAAAATCTATGGCTACCGCTGCAACAGGGGTGGAGAGGGAGCGCGGGCCTGATGTATGAGATTGACCACGGACCTGATATGGTCTCTGCTGAGCCTACCCAGGATGAATCCCACCTGTGATGGATGTATAAGTAAGGGGAGCAATGGACCAAGCCTGGAGACCAAGATTTTGGTAAAAACTTTACTGTCAACATTTATAAGAGAAATCGGCTGGTAGCTCAAAGGAAAGGTGGGGCCCTTACCTTTTTGGGGAAATATTGTAATGACCGCTTCTCACATAGTAGAGGGGAAAATGCTTTTGTGTAGCACCTCATTGTACATGGAGCTAAGGAGTGGGGATATGTGGGGTGACAGAAGATGCCAAACTTCAGCCAGAAACCCATCCCCTCCCGGCGTCCATTACTTCTTCTGGTGTAATAGGCTTGTTTAGCTCCACTGCCTGAGTTGGAGATAGCTTGGGGAGATGCAAAGAAGAGAGGAATTCCTTAACCCTAGCCTCCTGCAATACCCTAGCTGAGGTATATAGCTCAGCATAGAAACTTGTCATAATGGCATTAATTTGCAGCGGGTCAGTATGTGTTTTGCCTGTCTGTTCCTGTAAGCCAGCAATATGTTGTTCCACCTGCTGCTTTCGCAGTCTATTGGCCAACACTTTCCCACCCATCTCCCCCCCTTCCCAATATTTATGCCTAAGTCTCAAAATAGCCACCTCTGCCTTACTGGCTAAGAGGTCATTGCTCTCCATTTTAACTTGAAGTGTTTCCCGGCCTAGTGTGGAATTCGTATTGAAGTGTTGTATTTGCTTTGATTGGGTCTCTAGCAGTTGTAATTTGGTCTCTAGAGGTTTGAGGAGATGTTCTCTCTTCTTACACCTCTTAGGTGCATAGCCTATAATTGCACCCCTTAGGGTGGCTTTAAAAGCCTCCCATGTAGTCCCTGCAGTGGTGTATGTAGGGGGGGTTTCTGTTAGGAAGTGGGCAGTTTCGTTGGTGGCCCATTGCATAAACTCCGGTTCCCTTAAAAAAAGGGGGTCTAACCTCCCGGAGGGAGATGAGGATGAGCAGGGGCCCCAGAGGAGATGTAGGTGAACAGGGGAATGGTCCGAAATAACCATGAGTAAAATTTTTGCACTAACTGCACATTGAGTGATATCCTCCAACACCAACCAATAGTCCAGCCTACTGTGTGAGCCATGGACTGAGGAAAAAAAGGAGTAATCCTTCTCTGTAGGGTGGAACGTCCTCCAGATGTCTGTCAGTCCGGTATCAGCCATCAGTTGGTGCAGTGCCAGTCTGGCTCTAGGGTGTGGCAGAGAGGAAACGGAGCTCCGATCCAGCTGAGGGACCAGAGATAGGTTGGAGTCAACTCCCAGAATCAAGGAAGGGGAGCATGGCAATAAGTTCTTGTGCCACCTCATGGAAGAACACCAGGGTGTCTTCATTGGGGCCATAAATGTTGCCCAGAATAAGTGGGCCTGTAGAAGTGCTCAAAAGAGCCATGGCTCATCTTCCTTGTGAATCTGACTTTAATTGGGTGAGGGACTACTTCAGCGATTTATTAAGTAGTATGGCTACCCCTCTTTTCTTAGATGGGTCTGAGGACGAAAATATTTGCCTGACACAGTCCCTGGCCAGTTGGACGTGGTCTTGCTCAGTGAGTTTCATTTCCTGAAGGAAGGCCACCGTAGCCCTCAGCCTCTTCAGATGTGACTACACCTGTTTATGCTTTACCAGGGTGTTGAGGCCCCGTATGTTCCAGGTGATAGCATGTAAGTCACCCATGATCTAGCAAAGGAATCCACATGCTGTCTAGGGACCGGTAAATAAAGCAAGGGTCCAAGGCTGAGGGGCACAGCACCCTCACCAAGAAGAAACAAACATATTCACTTGGTATGGAAGCAATATACCATCTATAAAGTTGCAGCCCAAACACCCTAACCATTGCCTGTACCTGAGAAAGTATAATAAAACAGCATGAGCCAACAAACCATACAAAACAGTAACTATATACAAATGCATTCATACCCGAATGCATAACCCAATTCAGAAGAAGATAGTAAGGCCAGCAGAGAAATGCCAATGCCACCCACAACCTTCTTGTGGGGAGTGAAAACTGGTAGCTACTTATTAATAGCAGCGGGTAAGCAACTGAGCAGCTCTGCCAGTGGGAGACCATACAGGGAGAGAGATTAGGAGTCATATACTGTAGGTTGGTAACACAAGGAGGGGAGCATTGTCCAGCCTCATGAAATTGTTACCCATAAGGTTGCATACCAGAAGAGACCAACCCATATAGGCTAAGCCCTGTATGCCAGCTGTTACCAGCCCTCCAAGAGAGAGAATGTACAGGCAGAATAGTACATAGCAGTTCTCGGCTTGCCACCTGTAATGCAAGTAATTTGGGGGCATGTGTAGGTACAACCATGGTAGATGGTGTATCCTACCAGGTGCCAAAGCCAACTATATACTTTAACCATACAAAAAAGGGGGTTCACAGGAGAGAGTGTACGATGTCTCCTACAGGAGGTCAAAGGGTTAGCTGTCTTTGCAATGCACTTTCAGCATGCTACACATTCACCAATCCGGCAAGGAGAGGCAAACAAAATCGGTGTCATTGCAGTATACTTATACATATAGCTTGCAAAAGCAAAGAAGGTCTTGCCACTATAGCCCACAACAAAGTGCAGTAAAGGAAGGTCCTTTATGTCCAATGACCAAATCTAGCATGTGATCCAGGGCAGCCCAGCACTGGAGTCCCGCTTGCTGTGGGAAAAGGACATGCCTATCAAGCGGCCTGTTATCAGCCCATGGGGGGGGAGGGCAATAGAATCTTAGATGCACAGAGAAAGTGCCTCATCACACCCCCAGCTCTCTCAAAAAAGTTAAGCCAGTCACTTAGCTGACAGTTCATCTCATTGTAGTGGCACAGTCAAATTCTTTCCTGCCCGAGGTGAGAGGTTCAGCAGGTACCTCTGGTGTCTGTGAATGGCCAGTGGGGACCACCGTCAAGTATCTGTTGCACTGTTCTTTTTGTGGTTTAGTTGCAGCGATTGCAGCCCATGTCTTCTGACCCTTCAGACTTCCCTTAGCAGGGGGAGCTGGCAAATTAGTGATGTCTAGTGGTGAAGGGCTGACAGGCTGATCTTGCAAAACAGAAAAAGGGTTTGGTGAGTAAAAATTCTGAAGACTAGCACATTCCTAATCCATGTCATCCTCCTCTCGCTGTCTGTCCACTGGGTGCTGTCGCCTTTCATGTCTGTGGGGCGGCAGGCGCTTTTTGCTTCTAGGAGGGAGTGAGGCCTCGAACACTTGCACCAGAGATCTATCTTGGTGATGAGAGGCACCCAGAGGTGCTGCTGGCTCTTTAGGATAGGCATGAGTTGGGCCTTTTGCCATTGGTGAAGTATTCCAGCTACGAAAGTCTTCTGGATAGGTTTTCCTGAGGTAGTCCATCAAGCTTTCTGGGTTTGCGAATGTGAGAGGGCTACCATTGACAAGCAGCTGCTTAGTAGCTGGGTATCTCAGGGAAAGGGTGATGTGGTTATGGAGGATCATGCGGCAGTCAGTGTAGGCCTAGCGCTGGTCCGAGAGTTCTCGGGAGTAGTTCTGATAAATCTGGCTGCAGTTGCTGGTCCAGGTAATTGAGCGCTTTTCTCTGGTCGCTGCAGCAACTTGTTCCTTTTGTCTAAAATCTAGGAAGTAGGCTAGGACCAGACACAGGCAGTTCCCTGGCTTGGGAGGGGGAGCTAGTGACTGGTGGGGCCTCTCAATCTGGAGGTGTGTGTCAGCCGGAAGGTCTAGGATTTTAGGTAGAGTGGCTTGAAGGAATCCGACCATATCACACTGCTCAGTGCCCTCAGGAAAACCGATAAACCACAAATTATTGCAGCTGCTGCAATTTTCAAGGTCCTTTACCTTGTCTTGGAGCTGGTGTATAAGATGGGCTTGTTCTCTAGTCACCACTCTAAGGTCTTGCAAGGCTGCATCGTGAGACTGGAGATGTCGTTCAGTATGAAATAGTAGAACTTCGATATCCTGTAAAGTTTGTGTTAGCATTCATCCACAGTTATTTGAGTCATCTGTGCGAGTAATCAGTTGAACATTTGTTTTGTTGAGGCCAAGCCTGCAGCAGATGAAGTAAAAGTTGCCATTATGTCTGTCTGGCCCTGTTACACTTGGAGTTGTACGTTCTATTAATCCGACGAGTGAAGAAGGAACTAAGAACATCAGATTGTTGTAGAGACTCCTCCCTCTGTAGTATGAAGCAGAATTTTATTTAACAATTCTCCCAATGCCGGATCTTGACAGATTTTGTCCCACTGCTTGTGGAGCTAAGAGCTCAAGCTGCCGTCTTGGTCTCAGGCTAACCACGCCCCCCTCCTCCCACTCCCATGTTATCAGATCAAAACTGAATTCTCCTGTCCCTCAACCTAGGACCCTAGAGGCACACTAACAGTGTTATTTTCTTTCCCAACCCAGCCTTCAACCACTGCTGTGGCCACTGACTGGCACACCACTCCCTTTGAAAGTATGCCCAGAACCCGAGCCTTCTAGCTGTGTCCGTGAACATTTCCAAAGTTTAATCCTCTCCAGGATCCTGCCACAGGCCTATCTTGTTGAAGTGATTCACAAAGGTTCTTCAGACCAGCAGGTCTTCCTGAAACATACAAACATACATACAAACATACGAAGAAGCCAGCAGAAGAAGGCCATTCAGTCTATAAAGTCTGCTCCTTTTGTAGAATCCATAGCTTGAGATAATGTTCCTGCCCTCCTTCCCTACTCCTCCCATCCTCCCTCCCATGACCCTTACCTTCCCCTATGCCTGTCCCAGCCTCTCTTAAAGCTGCCCACTGTCTTCAATAAGATTATCTCTTCTGGCAGCGCATTCCAAGTGTTCACCACCCTCTCTGTGAAGAAGTGCTTCCTGACCTCCCTCCTAAACCTCCCACCCTCCAGCTTAAGACTGTGCCCCCTCATGTTATGGTTGCCACTCAGCTTAAAGTGACTCTCCTTATCAACCTTAGTTATCCCTTTCAAGTACTTGAAGGTCCCAGTCATGTCCCCTCTCTCTCTCCCCTGTTTTCCAGGGAGTACATGTTCAGTGCCCTCAACCTCTCCTCATATGGCTTACTCTGCTGACCAGCTATCATCTTTGTAGCCCTCCTCTGGACCTTCTCCAGCAGGTTAATGTCCTTTTTGAGGTGTGGGTACCAGTACTGAACTCCATAGTGTAAATGAGGCCTTACCAGTGACCTGTACAAGGGCAGTATAACCTCTCTCCTACTACTGATCCCCTTACATATGCATCCCAGCATCTTGTTTGCCTTTGCTGATGCTTCCTTGCACTGTGTGGAGTGCTTCAGGTCACTAGTGATCATCACGCCCATGTCCTTCACCTCCTCTGATGCAGATACTCAGACTCCATCCAGGTAGTACTCTGTCCTAGGATTCTTAGCTCTAATATACATAACTTTGCATTTCTTGGCACTGAAGCCAAGCTGCCATATCCTGGACCACCGCCGTAGCTTTTCCGGATCTTCCTGTAGGTCTTATATCCCTGACCCCATGGTGCTATTTTTTGCAACCCTTACCTCTTTTAGTCAGCCATCTCATAAACATCCTCCCACTGGGGATAACTCTACATGCAAAGTTAAGGTGCACCACCAACTGTTGTATCTCCTGCAGCAAGGAGAGTAAAGGGGATCTGATGGCCACAGACCAATATACTGTATATCCCTTCTGTCTCCTCCCTCAGGTAGATGCATCCCTCTCTGAGGGTAGCCTGTTGGTGTCTCCTTCTGAGGTTTACAGGCCCTATGTTCACCCCAGGAGGTGGCACCCTGTCAGATGACCAGGACCAGGGAGGGAGGTCGAGGCAAATGGCCAGCTGCTGCTATGGTTGGCAGCCTCTCTAGTTTTCCACCAGTCCCAATCCAGCAGTGAGTATAATTTGCTGCTAACAGTGAATATTGGCTAGTCCTCTTGAATATAGTGGAATCACTCCAGTTACACACAGGGAAATTCCTGTCAAAGTCAAATGATACATAAGTGAGTGTGTGTGTATGCGTGTGTGTGTGTGTGTGTGTGTGTGTGCGTGCATGCGTGTGTGTGTGAGTGTATGTGTTTAGATACAGTATGTCTGAGTGAGTGCATACTGTGTCTGCAGAACATAAATAAATCTCTTTTCATTTAAGGGTTTCTATGCTGCCACATACTTCACAGCCATTAGTGTTTTGTCCGGTAATTGTACGGAAAAAGGGAAAAGACATGCAGGAGGTATGCAAAATGGGAAAAAAAAATTACTGAACTAAAGAAAGCAGTTTTGTTAACTCCACTTATTGTATCACATCTAAATTGCTTTATTTTAAAACTAAAAGGATTATTGAAATGTGTTTTCACAAAACACTGATGCATTTCATTAGATCATTACATTTTAAATAATACATTTGAGTTAGGAATTACAGCTGGCAGTCTACAGTCTGAATTGCTATTTGCCCATTAACTCAGGTGCTATATTAGCCACCTGCCTCATAGCCTGTAAAGGCATACATGCATGCACACTGGGCTTCAGAAATGTGTTCAATAAGTAATCCATAGGGTTTCTAGATCTGTTTAGCCAACAACTGATTATCACTGCTTTTAAATCCACATGCACAGTTACTGCACTTATTTTGCATAGGAGCTCACAGCAATTTAGGAAGAAAATAATTTTGTGGGGCTACGTGAAAGATAATTGGATCAGCAAAGTTTCAGCATACTGTGAACTAGTTGCTGCTTTGAGGGTTGTAAAGTTTAAATGAGAGACCAGGGAATTTCTCTCCAGTTCAGGCAGGGGTCCTAGGTAATTGATATCTTGTTTGTCAGAGTATTTTACAACATCACAGTCATCCACCAAGGGCACCAGAACTGAATCTGCTCACTATGGGGGCAGAGGGGATGGGATACACTCCATTTAGCTCCAGAGGATCTAACAGTATTGCTTACCTTTTCAAAGTAGAAATCCATCTTACAGATAAGAGATAAACAGAATTCTTGTTTGCTTGTTTTGGTGGTTGTTCAGGTGGATGTGAATGATCTTATAGTACTTCTAGAAGGAGAAGTGTAATTTCCTGGGTACCCTCCGTTCACTAACCTACCACCAGATTATCTGGTCAATTATCTAGTCTAAATTCTAAGAGTGGGGAAGGTAAAAACTGATGGTGGGAGATGGGGAAAAGTCAGGAATACTGCACAAATACTTTTGCTCAGTATTCACAGTGGGGGGCATTACCAGAGGGAGCACTCACAAGTAAAGGCGAGGAAGACAGGGAGATGGGCAATATATCATTTTCCAAAGAGAAGGTTTTGAAAGGGTTAAAGGGGTTAAGGGGGCTAAAGGATAAAAAGGCCATGGACCCCAATGGATTGTACCCAAGGATGCTAAGGGAACTAGTTGAGGCTCTGGTGGCCCCACTGATGGACTTAACAGCTCTCTCTGGAACAGGGGTGATCCCAGAGGACGGCACAACAGATGATGATGATGATGTTGCCTCACACAAGAATGGCAGCAAGGAAGAGGCAGGGAATGACAGGCCAGTGTGCCTAACCTCTGTGGTGGGAAACTGATGGAGACACTGCTGAAAGAGAGAGTAGTAGAATTCCTGGGGCTCAATTCTCAAAGAGGGCTTAGATCGGAGCAAGCTGCAGCAAACAGAAGCTTGCACCAAAGCCTGGTGTACCAGGGACCCTGCACCAGATTCTGGTACAGGAAGGGTCCCAGCACCCAAGTCCCCACACTTGCTGCAACTGCCCCCATGTAACTGTGCAACAAACACAAGACACATGGGAGGGGTTTGCTGCATGCTCCATGCGGCAAAAGCTAATGATGCCCCCATCCTTGAATCCCTGATCCCCTGACAAAAATAAATCAAGTCTCATCACTGGTGGTCCAGTGGCCTCCCCAATCCCTGATGTCACCCGTCATAATAATATTTAATACAACCCCCTGTCCTTGTGGTCTAGTAGCCCCCACCTCTGAGTGCCCACCACTCTGATCCACCCCACACCCCATCCTCAAACTGAGCCGATGACTGGCACAGCCCCTTGATTTCACCTCCGTGGCTGGCCACTGACTGAACTGTCACTGAGTGTGTACTGTATGTGTACACACTTATTGATTGACATCGGTGAGCATGTACAGTATACAGTACATGCTCAGTGACAGTCCAGTTGGTGTCCAGCTGCGGAGGTGGAAGGAATGCTGTGCTGGTCACCAGCTCTGTTTTGGGATGGGGGGAGTGGGGTGGTGGTCAATACCTGTTGTGGTGGGCCTCTAGACCACCGGAGAAGGGTTGTATTAAATATTATAATGGGCGACATTGGGATACAGGAGAGGGCCACTAGACCACCAGGGAAGGTAGTTTTATTATATATTATTATAATGGGTGATATTGAGGATCAGGGAAGGGGTGTTATTATATATTATTATAACAAGTGACATCAGGGATTGGGAAGGGGGCCACTAGACCACCAGAGGATACTATTTATAACTAACTTCAGGGACATCAAGCATCGGTGGGGCTGCTAGATCACTAGAGCTATTTACTTTATGACAACGAGGGATAGGAGCTAGGAAGGGGGGACCACGGCATTGCCGCAAGGTGCTACACCCTTCCAAAGGGATATGTCTAAGTACCCTTACACCAATCCTGACCGGTCTGAGGGTACTTAGTAATTCTTCCTCTGGGAGAGTTTTGTGAATCCCACGTTTGGGGATATGCAGCCTGCATCTGACACAAGCCCCCTAGGGTCATGCCACCATCCATTTTGTGGCGCAAGGCTGGTGCAAGTCCACTTTGGTGCATGCAGCCTGCATTTGATGCAGGCTGCTTTTGTGAATAGCTCAGGGCTAATTGTTTGATGCAAGGTGCCACTTGCACCATTTATGTTTGATGCAGGCACCTTGCATCAATATAGGGGCTTTGAGAATCAAGCCCCTGGAATCTAATGGCTTATAAAACAGTAAGCAAAATGGCTTCACAAGGAGGAAGTCAAGCCAGAGAATCTAGTAGATTTTTTTTTTGCAATTTAATGTGCTTTATTAAGATTTAAAAATAAGAAACACAAAATTGCAAAAAACACACAGAAACATAGAAAAAGAACAGAGGAAGGTAAAAAGCACAGGCAATACAACATTTTAAGATAATGATAATGTCACAATAAGAATCATATCAATATACCCCAAAAAGAAAAACAAAAAAACAGGTGTTAAGAACCATCCCCCATCCCGCATACCAGCCCCCCTCCGTTTCCCTGTAACCTGCATAAGGCTGAGAGAGAAAGAAAGTGATGGAAAAGAATATCAAGAAGCTAATTAGACAAAGATATAAAAAGTAATGTATGTGAAGTTTCCCATATGGACCTGTACACATGCAGAGACCTATAAAATGCTGCAGTAGTCTTTTCAATATTTAAAGATGTGAGTATTTCGGTCAACCATTCAGCTCAAGTGGGAAGAGAGGAATCAATCCAATGTCTCAGGATCAATAATTTGGTTATAGTAGAGATCTAAGCCATATAAGCCTTGTGATCCCTTATGAGTAGTATAGTCTCTCAGAATACAAATGTCAGGTGTAAATGCATCCTGAAGGCCAAGTAGCAGATCTAGTCTGGGTGGTATAAGCTGCCAGAAAGAAGCAATGAGTGGGCAAGACCACAGCATATGGTATAGAGAGCCTTCAGAAACTTTGCAATGAGGGCATAAAACTGATTCTGCTCTTCCCATTCTATGCAGGCTTAATGGTAATAAATAGAGACCATGCAGATTGTTAACTTGCTGCAATCTAAATCTATCCTGTTTAGCATATTTATATAAATTGTTCCATATCTGAAACCAGAAATAATTATCCTGGTCAATATGAAGAGTGTTAACCCAGTAAAAGGCATCCAGTGAAGTTGACTCATAGATTACCTGTCCTATGGCATTACATATCTTAGAAATGGAATGGTCATTTTATTCTAAGTCTGAAAGAATAGGAAAAAAGGTACTGGCTATGGTGGACCATGGAGGACAGCCCAAAAACTGAGTTATACAATGCCTCAGTTATAAAGAAAGAATTGAGGAGCTGAAGCGCCAAACCTGGTCTTAAATTGGTCAAAGGATATCATTACACCATCCACTATGAAGTCACTATGTATTGGGGATCCCAACTATGCCCAGTGTTTCTGGTGCAATGGTTTATTATTAATTGTATGATTAGGATTGGAAAAAAGTGGTTGGGCCAGGTCTTTGACCTACACCAAACGCAGATGTTTACAAGAATGAACCTCTGCCTATAAGGACCAGAATAGTGGAGTTGCTTTTAATTGCGGGGGCAGCTGATTAGGAGATAGAAAAAGCAATCTAGTAGAATGTTTTGACTGGGTGGCAAAGGAGGTGGACACTGGGAAGCCATTGATGTGGCCTACTTGGATTTTATTAAGGCTATCAACACAGTGCTACCAGAGAGGTTACTATAGACATTAGAAGGCTGAGGGGTGAGGAGCAAACTAACACAGTTGGTATGAAATTGGTCAAGAAACAGAACCCAGAGAGTAGTACTAAATGGAGAATTTTTAGGGGAGATTGAGTCACAAGTAGAGTACCCCAGGGGTTGGTACAACTCATATTCATTAATATGTTCATACAGGACATAGGTGTAGGGCTAGAAGGAAAATCTATTTGCAGATTGCACCAAGATTTGCAATCAAATGGAAACACTGGAGGGCATGAAGGGCATGTGGAGGTACCTGGAAAGGATAGAAGAGTGGTCCAGAATTTGGCAGCTGGGATTCAAAGTCATGCACATAAGACACATACACACACATACACACACAGAGCCAAGTACATGATGGCAGGGGAGGTCATGGTGTGGTACCTTGGAGAAAACCAACCTAGGTGTTATCATTTTGTACAACTGGAAAGCAGTGGGCCAAAGTTCAAGGGTGGTGAGGAGAGCAAATAGAAAGATGCACTGCACAGGGAGGGAGACAGGGAGGGAGATAGCTAGCAGAAGGAGAGAGATTATACTCCCCCTGTACAAGTAATTGTTTCACCCCCACCTAAAGTACTGTGTGCAGTTCTGGAGCCCTCACCTTATAAGGGATATTGATAGGGTGGTGGCCACGCAGAGGAGGGCAACCAAGATGATAAAGCAGCAGCAGGGAAAGCCCCATGAGGAATTCAGGTCAGCTTAAGACAAGACAAATGGCAATGACAGAAAAAGTATCAAACAAACTATAGATCTGAAAATAGCCTGCATAAAGGCATAAAGGTGACAATCCATATAAAATGTGGAAATCTGATGGCTAAAAGGATGTAGATAGATTAATAATAGAAGTACAGGTAGTCCAATATCTGAGCCCAGAGAAACACCATAGATTAGAGAATAAGAGGAAGATTTATGACCAGTTAAATAAATGGAACAGTTACAGACATAGACCCTAATTGAAGAGGGCATGGAGCCAGATATACTAGCAAAAGTTTCAAGAAGATGCATCTGAAGAGAATGATAAAGAACCTCTGTGCGCAAACACTGAGGCAAGGGTTACCCCAAAGGGCATTTGGCTGGGAAGCCAAGTTTCAAGAAAATACAAAATTACACATGCCCACACAATGCAAAGCATCATGAGCTGCATATGCAACTCACCACAGAATGTTATGCTGGTCCAACTTTAAGCAGAATTATATGGTGCCGAAAGGCCTCTCACACAGTTTGCAAAGGGTGCTAACAGATGACATAGACACGTGTTTCGTCCTACCAGGACTCATCGGTATGCCTCGTCTGTTTGACACCCCAGTGGAATGGACCAGCTACCCTAAGACAGTGTGTCTTGGATATGTTGTGGTGAAGAGAATGATGACTAGTGTCAACAGGAACACAGTAAATAATACATATGGAAGCTCAGAGACTGACCAGAAGGAGGTTATTGTGCACTCTAAGGATAGCTTCAGTATTACAGAAAAGGGCATTTTCTATTATCGATGTAAAGGAAGGTTGGAAAATGGAGAAGAAATTGATAAACAAAAAACGCTCAAGTGAAGTTGTTTGAAAAAAAAAACAGAATTTGCAACTGAACCCTTGGTCATTCACAAGCTTTACATTGCTTTTCTCATTAGGAATGCAATTGGTTAAGGCACAAATCAGTTAAAACAGAGAACGTCATGCACACTCCCCCCTTCCAAGGCAAAACATTCACATAATAAAATACACTTTTTGCATAAAATCGCCACTCACTTATTTCATTCCAAAGGGGAGTGGAGGCCTCTTAGTATTTAATTCAGAGCTCTGATATGAATTGTCAGCCCAGCCACTAAACATCATGGTGGACCACCCATTGACTTTGCCAACTTAGACAGTTACATTTCAGAATAAAGACCCAGCCAAGGGGCAGTCCACCATGATGTCTGGTGACTGAGCTATGGAAGAACATAGACAGGGTGGAGGCTGTCCAGAGGAGGGCAGTTAAGATGGGGCAGGTGCTGCATCATAAGCCCTAAAGAGGGATCTCAATATCTATACCCTGGAAGGGGAGAACATGATGGAGACCTATAAGTACCTCACAGGGGTGAAGAAGGTACAGGAGGTGAGTATGTTTTAGAAAAGAAAGGGAACAAGAACAAGGGGGCACACTATGGAACTGGAAGAAAGGAAATCTAGGAGGTATGTGAGAAAGTACTTCTTCACTGAATGAGTGGTTGACACCTAGAACAGTCTTCCAGCAGAAGTGGTGGGGACAAAAACAGTGGTGGGCTTTAAGAATGCATGGGTTAGGCACAAAGGAATCTTGGTAGAAAAGTGGGGATGGGGAGTAGCCAGAGATCAGATAGGGCTGCAGTGACAGTATAGACAGGGGAAAAAAGAACAAAGTGGGTGGGCCAAGCTGTCTTTATCTACCAACACATTCTGTGTTTCTGTTTGTCCTTAGGGAAGGGTGTGCACTTGTTTTTAAATAAGTTGAGTAAAAGCAGCAACTTCAAGAGAGCCACGAACAATGCCATATTGACTGATGATAGACAAGATGGCAGGAGCAATAGCTGAGGAAACAAGACAAAATGAAAGGAGAAGGCATATCAACAAGGAACATATTTGCTGATGAGTGGATGCTAAAAAGAACATTGCAGGAAGGGATAGGGAAGAAGAAGGGGTAGATTATAGAGTGGAGAAGAAAGAGGAAGAAGCTACAATTTTATCAGAAACAGGAAATTTTAGATGGACAGAATGATTTAAAATCTTTAGTGAGAGGCAGATAAAGAACAAGAAGGAGAAGGACTTTTTGGATAAAGAAAATGTGGTTAGACCACACCTTGAGTACTGTGTACAGTACTGGAGACCACACTTGAAGAGGGACATACAGCTCCTGGAGAGGGTACAGAGGAGGGCAACTAAGATGATACGAGGGCTAGGGGATTTGACGATGAGGACAGACTTGAGGAGCCTGCCTGTTTTCATTGGAGGAGAGGAGAGACTGGGGACATGATTGAGGTCTTCTAGGCACCTCAAGGGAATAAATAGGGTAAACATGGAGGGATCTTTAGACTAAAGCAGGGAGGTATCACCAGAGGGCATGGTTTGAAGTTGGAAGGTGGAAGGGTGAGGGGGAAGAGGAGGGGGTTTTTCACTGAGAGGGTGGTGGACCCTTGGAATGCACTGCCTGGTGAGCTGGTTCAGAGATCCACAGTGGAGGGCTTCAAGAGAGGGTGGGACAGACACAGAAAGTGGATGTATCAGATGATGGCCTGTCCCAGTGGGGTGGGGATGGATGATAGGAATTTCTGGAGCACAAGGGATGGGAGGGCCTCGGCACCCAACTAAGGATCTAAGGTTCGAGCAGACTCGATAGACCGTTAGGCCTAATCTGCTGGCAAATAGTATGTTAGTATGTTAGTAAAATGTTAATGGTAGAGCACAAAAACTGAGAGTTGTTATGTTTACAAATACAGGTAAGGAAAGAATAACTTTTAGATTTTGCAAGTTGAAGAGAGCGTGATTAAGATCAAAATTAGCTTTCCAAGGAAGAATGGAGATTGGAAAAATCAATTTAAGATGAGTGGTTGGATTTTAGGGGTAGTAAATATAACATGTGGCAGGGTGAAAGGAGAAGAGTTTGTTGGGCAGGACATACTGTATGAGCTAAAGGGAATGTGTCATGGCAAATAACTTCTAAACTGCCCTTGATCAGTGAATAATGAAATTAATAAAAATAGACAGGTGGGGTAGCATTAGATATAGGAAGATGTGTGTTAGTACTCTTATTGTACTTCTAGTGTTACCTAATAAGCGAACAAGGGCATCACCAGTCCAAACCAGGGCTGGGGACAATTATTGTCTTTAGGCAGCAAACTGGGGCAGGTGAGTTAATAATTCACAGTAACCTAAGGCTATCAAGATCCCAGTTGGGCTGTTGGAGCTCACCTTCCATGCATTATGAGCTGTACTGCATGGCACCACTGGATGAGGCATTCATTTTTATGACCATCTTCAAAAGTGTTCTGAACCATGTTTCAATGAGTCAGTTCCTCATGTTTATCCATTTAAAAGCAGCAGCAGGCTTGAGCAGATAGCACAGGACAAATTTCATTGAGACAAGTGGGATCAGCCTACATTGTTTACACTGAGAACGTCACTGGACTGTCTCCTGTTCTCTGTTAAGGAAACTAGATTATTTACATGTCTGTTCCTTCAGTTACAGCAAAGCATAGCAGTTCATCTGTAGCTATCTATTTTCATGCAAAGCAAACAGCTTGTTACTGGAATTCCACATCCATGGGGGGGGGGAGAGGTCCCACTCCACACATGCAGAGACCTCCACACATCCACTGCTCCTAATTCTCTTCCTCCAGAGGCCTGTCCTGATCTGAGGCATGCCACTACATGGACTAGATGGTTGGGTCAGGTGCTGCATGCTATGAAAAACAGTTTTCACACCATGGAGGAGGCGCAGAGGGTGACTGTATTATGCAAGGTAGAAAGCAGTAGTAATGGCAATCCTCCCTCACTGGAGTTGTCTCCTGGCCCTTCCTGGACCTTCTCAGAATTAGTTGTACCCCAGTGCTGCATGCCCAGCCCTTTGAACTGGCATGAAGGGCTTGGAGTACCCCCCAAAACAACAAACAAACAAACAAAAAAAAAAAACACAAAGAGTTCTTTAAAGATAGGATACAGCTGTTCTAGGCAGATTGCTATATCCAACAATTCGTTGCTCAGTGGTGTGTAGGATATTCACTCTAGCAACAGTCCATGGCATCCAATTAGATAAATACTGTTCTACCCTCTCCACACCCTAACATGCCCCCAAATCCTCTGTGCTCTTCTCTGCTTGTATAGGGGTGAGGCCCTGGGTCATAACTGCTGCAGCGAATGTAGTACTTTTTGCATGGAGATATGTCCAGATTCACCTTTGGCACATATCTGGGCCACCTTTGTGGATCAGGCCCTTCATTTGGAACTTGAGCAAATTGCATTGTCCTGATCTTTTGTGATTATGACTGGGAGACCAAGTGTACTCTAATTTATAATTGTATTTACAATTATGTGTATTAACACATTCTATAAATCAGTATGTCTCTGATGGTATCTTGGGGAAGGGAATCAAAAAGAAATGACAATCTATGAAATAAATGTAGATGAAAGTGATTTCTTCTGAATAGCACTATTTGATATCTGGCACAGGTTTTTAACCAAGCCTTTAAACAGCAAGCAGGAATACAAATTTGAAAGAACAAGCTTTCTTTTAATTCCCTCAGAAAACACTTGCCATTTAACTAGTTCCATGGGATTAAGAATTTGTTTCTGCAATGTGGAATTGGACAAACAGGCTGCAACATTTGATAATTATTTCCATAATTATAAATCATGATGTTATTATTAGCCTGCCAGGATTGTTTACTGTTGTTTTATATAAGAGGGTGTCTTATGCTAAAAGTTCTAAATTTCTGAAGTTCTCAGTTCAATTGGCATGGTCCATTTCTCACAGGAGGTTTCTCTAATATTCTGCAAAGTAAAACATTTTAAAATCAGTCATTTGCAATATGATTTATAAACTGTATAGTGAACTTCCTGTATCCTGATTGGACGAGAAGAGTCTGAAACATTGTACTTCAGAATAGGACTGCTCTGGTTTGCACTTCTTCTGGCAACCAGAACAGAGCATCTAAAATATCAATACCTTCCAGAAACATGTTTGAACAAGTTTCTGTCAGCCCTCTTTGCATTGATAAACACCTCACTTACTTCTAAAAATATAAACACACCATGTTTTCAAAGTGGCAACCCTCATTCCCACCTCAGACACACTGGTTACTATAAAAAAAAGATGAAACCCTATCTCCTTCCTTTAATTTTGCCTTTTACTGTGTGCCAGCATTTGTTACAGGCCTTCTGAACCTTGGTGCTGTATTTCCATAATCCTTGCTGTTAAACCCCTGTCATGGCTAAGCTACCTTGGTATTTAACCACACCTCCCTGACACTGCACAACACATCTTTACTGCACGCTGCTGTCAGCAACATCTAATACCTGATGTCCTGATGATAGAGCCATGGAGTGCATCAAGCAGCATGGGTGGGCAGCCATAAGTAAAGAGATCCATGAAGTGATTGAAACTGAATCAGCTGGTGGTTGGCTATGCAGCACCACAAGTGGGTGAGCAACTGAAAGTATGAGACGTGGAGTGGTTGTAAGGTAGCAGGTGGGTGGCTGGACAGTCAGCAGCAACCAGAGTGAAACATAACAGAACATATACCAGAAAAAAAGGTTCCTAGGTAACAAATAAAAATAGCAAAACAAAACAATAAAACCTTATTGAAAACAAGCATTTGTCAATGTTGATTGCGTTGGTCTGTTGAGCTCGCTCAGTGGCCCTCTGTCACTGGCTCAGTCTGTTTGTCCAGGTGCTGCAGGCTGCTCTTTTGTAGTGGGCTGCTGCCTGCGTTGGCACCTTGTTCTGCTGAGGAAGAAATATGCAGCTGTCCCGACAGAGCTCCATTGAGGTGGCTCACTCCCCCTCTCTGATTCACTCATTCTGTTTCTCCTGGCACTGCAGACTGCCCTTTTGTACTGGGCTCCTGCCTGTTTTGGTGGCTTTTTCTACCCACAAAGAAATCCACAGCTGTCCTGACAGAGCTCCTTTGAAGACGCTCACTCCGCCTGTCTCGCTCACTCATTCTGGTTCTCCTGGCGCTGCAGGCTGCCCTTTTGTACTGGGCTCCTGTCTCTGTTGGTGCCTTTTTCTGCCCACAAAGAAATGTGCAGCAGTCCCGACAAAGCTCCGTTGAGCTCGTCACTCCCCATCTCTCACTCACTCATTCTGTTCTGCTGGCACTGCAGGCTGCCCTTTTCTACTGGGCTTCTGCCTGTGTTGCTGCCTTCTTATGCCCACAAAGAAATGTGCAGGAGTTACAATACAGCTCTGTTGAGTTTACTCACTCGCTCATTCTGCTTATCCTACCACTGCAGGCTGCCCTTTTGTATTGGGCCCCTGCATGCATTGCTGCCTTTTTCTGCACTCTCACATTCTGTTTCTGCCGGCACTGCAAGCTAGCCATTTGTACTGGGCTCCTGCCTGCGTGGCCGCATTTTCTGCCCACAAAGAAATCTGCAGTAGTCACACTAGAGCTCCGTTGAGCTCACTCACTATCACTGTCACTCGCTCGTTTTGTTTCTCTTGGCGCCACAGACTGCACTTTTGTATGGGGCTCCTGGCTGCGTTGGCACCTTTGTCTGTCCACATAGTAATCCACAGATGTCCCTACAGAGCTCCGTTGAGGTTGCGCAGTCTCCCTCTCTCATTGCTCATTCTGTTTGTCCTGGTGCTGCAAGCTGCCCTTTTGTACGGGGCTCCTGCCTGCATTGGCGCCTTTTTCTGCCCACAAACAAATCCCAGCAGTCCTGATAGAGCTCCAGTGAGCTGACTAAGCCCCCTTGTCTCACTTGCTCATACTGTTTCTCCCACCGCTGCAGGCTGGCCTGTTGTACTGGGCAACTGCCTGTATTAACGCCATTTTCTGCCCACAAAGAAATCCGCAGCAGTCCTGACAGCGCTTCGGTGAGTTCGCTCACTTCTCCTCCCTCACTCGCTCTCTCGTTCTGTTTCTCCCAGTGCTGCAGGCTGCCCTTTTGTACTGGGCTCTTGTGTTGGGACCTTTATCTGCCCACAAACAAATCTGCAGCAGTCCTGACAGAGCTCAGTTGAGCTCGGTCACTCCCCACCTCTCACTTGGTCGATCTTAATCTGTCCCAAACACTGATTTCCCAGAGTGACCGTGCTATTGTCTGGCAGGAGTGCAAAAACTTACTGTAGCCAGGATGTGAAAAATGACAGCTGTAGTGTTCATAAGGAGTTGTGGAGAAATGCCACTGTTGAAAATGTGGCATGACAGTATTACAAATTTGCAAAGTTACAAGGGTGCATGGAAACAGTTCAGTGCATGCTGGTAACACAGTCATGTTATGGCATTCCCGACAAAGCTCCGTTGAGCTCACTCACTCCCTCCCCTTCTCTCACTCACTCATTCTGTTCTGCTGGTGCTGCAGGCTGCCCTTTTCTACTGGGTTCCTGCCTGAGTTGCTGCCTTCTTATGCCCCCAAAGAAATTTGCAGCAGTTACAATACAGCTCTGTTGAGCTCACTCACTCGCTCATTCTGGTTTTCCTGCCACTGCAGGCTGCCCTTTTGTACTGGGCCCCTGCAAGCATTGCTGCCTTTTTTGCCCACAAACAAATCTGCAGCAGTCCCAACAAAGCCCCATTGAGCTCACTGACTCTGCATCCCTCACTCGCTCATTCTGTGTCTCCTGGTGCTGCAGGATGCCCTTTTGTACTGGGCTCCTGCCTGCATTGGTGGCTTTTTCTGGCCAGAAAGAAATCTGAAGCAGTTCTGACACAGCTCCATTGAGCTCACTCACTCCCCCTCTGTCACTGTCGCATTCCGTTTTTGCTGGCACTGCAAGCTGGCCATTTGTACTGGGCTCCTGCCTGCATTGCCATGTTTTCTGCCCACAAAGAAATCTGCAGCAGTCACAGTAGAGCTCTGTTGAGCTCGCTCACTACTGCTCTGTCACTCGCTCGTTATGTTTCTCTTGGCGCCGCAGACTGTGCTTTTGTATGGGGCTCCTGGCTGCATTGGCACCTTTGTCTGTCCACAAAAAAAATCCACGGCTGTCCCGACAGAGCTCCGTTGAGGTCACGCAGTCTCCCTCTCTCATCGCTCATTCTGTTTGTCCTGGCGCTGCAAGCTGCCCTTTTGTACGGGGCTCCTGCCTGCATTGGCACCTTTTTCTGCCCACAAAGAAATCCTAGCAGTCCTGATAGAGCTCCGTTGAGCTGACTAAGTCCCCTTGTCTCACTCGCTCATACTGTTTCTCCCACCGCTGCAGGCTGGCCTTTTGTACTGGGCCCCTGCCTATATTGACACCTTTTTCTGCCCACAAAGAAATCCGCAGCAGTCCTGACAGCGCTTCGGTGAGTTCGCTCACTCCCCCTGCCTCACTCGCTCTCTCATTCTGTTTCTCCCAGTGCTGCAGGCTGCCCTTTTGTACTGGGCTCTTGTGTTAAGGCCTTTGTCTGCCCACAAACAAATCTGCAGCAGTCCCGACAGAGCTCAGTTGAGCTCAGTCACTCCGCCGTCTCACTCAGTCGATCTTAATCTGTCCCAAACACCGATTTCCCTGAGTGACAGTGCTACTGTCCAGCAGGAGTGCAAAAACATATTTTAGCCAGGATGTGAAAAATTACAGCTGTAGTGTTCTTAAGAAGTTATGGGAAAATGCCACTGTTGAAAATGTGGCATGACAGTATTACAAATTTGCGAAGTTACAAGGGTGCGTGGAAACAGTTCAACGCACACTTGTAACACAGTCATGTTATGGAGTTTCGTCACCAAATTTTCAACATAGGGATTTTAGGACCTCTGCTCATGAACAGTACCACTGTCAATTTCTTAATCTGTCCCGAACACTGACTTCCCACAGTAACTACGTTATTCTGCGCCAGAACTGTGAAAACACATTTTGGTCAGGATGTGAAAAATGACAGCTGCACTGCTTATAAGGAGGTGTGAAAAAATGGCACTGTTGAAAATCTGGTGTGACAATATTACAAATCTGCGAAGTTACAAGGGTGCGTGGAAAGTGCGCAACACACACTTGTAACACAGTCAATTGATGGGCTATCATCAGCAAATTTTCAACATAGGCATTTTAGGACCTCTGCTCACGAACAGTATCATTGTCATTTTCTTAATCTGTCCCGGGCAGTGATTTCCCACAGCGACTGCTCTATTCTGCGCCGGAAAACACATTTCAGCCAAGATGGGAAAAATGACAGCTGCACTGTTCATAAGTAGGTATGGGAAAATGGCAATGTTAAAAATCTGGAGTGAAAATATTATAAATTCGCAGAGATTCACGGTAAAATTGTGCGCAACGATGCTCGTAACACAGTCATTTTATGGAGTATCATTACCAAATTTTCAACATAGGCATTTAGGATCTCTACTCATGAACAGTGTCACTGTCATTTTCTTAATCTGTCCTGAACACTGATTTCCCACAGTGACTGCGCCATTCTGCGCCGGAACTGCGAAAACACATTTCAACCAGGATGTGAACAATGACAGCTGTACTGCTCACAAGGAGGTGTGACAAAATGCCAATGTTGAAAATCTGGCATGAAAATATTGTAAATTCACGAAGCTACAAGTGTACGTAGCAATTGTGTAACGCACGCTCATAAAACAGTCATTTTTTGGATTTTTTCCACCAAATTTGCAACATAGGCTTTTTGAGAGCCCACCTCATGAACACTGGCACTGTTGTTTCATTAATCGGCCCTGAAGGGTGATTCCTCACAGTGACCACGAAACCACCTTTCGGGCCGAGTGACGACATGACAGTTCAAGAATTCATGAGGGGGGGTCACAAAAACCCCATGTTGAAAATCTGGTGGAAAAATTCCTAAAAATGTCCAAGATATGCACTAAAGTTGAAAAAACCCTATGTAATACATTATGCAGTTTACTGGCATTTCTTCCGTTTGCGGTCGGCTTTGAAGAGTGCAGACATGTTCCCGGTCCAGCGAAGATCGTCACGTCGAGCTCCGGAGGTAAGTATGGGGTGAGGGGGGTGTGGGGAGGCAGGGTGTGCAGTGGGTGGGTGCAGGTTGTGGGAGGGGGGCAGGGAGACTACGAGGGACTGTTTCCTGTTTTTAGGTAATAAAAAAGAAAAAAACGTCATGGGACCGTTTTTAGCTTTACAGGGGCATGTGGCACACTGGGGTGGGCTCCCAGCATGCCACCAAGGACTCTTGCTTTGGGGGGCAGCTGTAGCCGACGGGGGATTGGGCACCCCTGTCAGCAAACAACAAAAGGGGCATGTGGCACGCTGGGGTGGGCTCCCAGCGTGCCACCAGACTTGTTTTTTGGGGGGGCAGCCGTAGCCGATGGGGGATTGGACATCCCCTTTGGCAAACAACAACAGGGTGGGGAATTATTTTCTGCAGACGGGGATTGGGCACCCCAGTCCGCAAACAACAAAAGGGGGGATTCCTTTGTGCTGAAGGAGATTGGGCACCCCCGTCGGCAAACAACAAAAGAGGGGGACTCCTTTGTGCCGACAGGGATTGGGCACCCCCGTCGGCAAACAACAAAAGGGGGGGATTCCTTTCTGCTAACAGGGATTGGGCACCCCGTCGGCAGACAATAAACCGGGGGGGTGCATTATGCCAACAGGGGTGGGCCTCACGACAAATAAACATGGGAGGGTAAAATATTGTTTTAGAATATGGCGGCAAGCCGCCGCCATGTTCACAAACAATATCAGGGGTCCTACATCCCGCCCTGCAATGATGGGTCGCTCCCTCATTGCAACCGATGGCTGACGCTCGCAATGATGAGGCGGCCCCTGATTGCAGTAGCTGATTTTTTAGAAAGTTGTGGCATGCTGGCTGAACTAGTGTCAGCAGCAGAGTGCCATGGCATTGGGGGGGGGGGACAAGCCTCTGCAAGCTGTGGGAGCATTGGGCACAACAGTGCCACGCCTCCACAGTCTGCTTCTGGATAAACCTGCCGCAACATGTTTCTTGCGCATATGCGCAATCAACATAAAAATACTCATTCATTTCACCACAGCATGTACACCACCTAGTGGCTGACACATAAAACTGCATCTGCTGTACAAAGCTAGACTGTACAGAGTATTTAAAAAAATGTTTTTGCACACAAAGTTCATATTGAACAAGCTTCACACTTGGCTGTAGGGCTCTTAGTGCTGACTATTCCCCTTTACACACAAGCTTATAATTACATAGGAACTATACAAACAGGCAACACAAATGCAGCAGAAGGAGTTGTAACCATACTTAATGGGTATGTAGGCATGAAATGCATACAATGTGATATGTGTAGCCTTGAGCCCACAATAAAGAAGCAGAAATTTAAAATAGAAATTCTGGAAAGAATTAGAAAGAGTTAAGAGGTTACAGGAGGATGATCAAAGTTTACTAAACCAGAATAAGGAAGTTAAGACCTTGGTGGCTATACAGGATGCAAACACTAAACATACTGGGTGGGATATTCAGACTGCACCAGACTGTGGTGCAAGCTTGGGCGCAGCACAACTGGGATGCACCAGGGCATTGACAGGGTGATATTCAATGGTACTGCGCCATGGCTCAGCACCACTGAATATGGCACTGTGGCCACTCACATTGCGCATGGCACAGTGGCACTGCGTTAGTGCAAGTGGCCAGAGAGGAGCAGGGGGATAGGCCAGCGCAAGTGCCATTGCACTAGGTGCAGCAACCATGACATTCAGTGGTGGATATGCAAATGGGGTCAAAATGCATGCAAGGTGCAAATAGGGCCTTTGCATGTCATTATGGCCCCATTTGCATGCAGGTGCGCTGATCCCTGGTGACTTGCACCTGGCGCCCTGCCAGGCAACAGCCGTTGGGGACCAATGTCCCCTGCCCCCAGTGGTCAATGTGCCCCAATGCCCAATCATGGGCATTCAATTAATTAAAGTCCCTGGTGGTCCAGTGGACCCTATCCCTCAGCCTGATCATGGGCATTCAATGAATTAAAGTCCCTGGTGGTCAAGTGGACCCTATCCCTCAGCCCGATCATGGGCATTCAATGAATTAAAATCCCTGGTGGTCCAGTGGACCCGATCCCACAGCCTGATCATGGGCTTACAGTGAGTGAAATAACCCTGGTGGTCCAGTAGTACCTTCCCAACCCGCCCACTCACAGTCCCGCCACCCCGCCCTCAAGAAAGTCACGGGCAGGCGGCAGCACCCTGCCCGCAAGCCGCCTGGTCACCTGCCGACTGACAGTGTATGGTATGGCTGGATGCCCATTGGTCCACAGCATGGGCCAATGGACGTGCAGACCATACTGTACTACACAGTCCTAATATGTGAATGAATGGATTCATTCACTTTTTCTACAGTGCTTCTGTTTATGTCCAGACTCCTTCTCTACTCCCTTTCTAGCAACCTTCTTCCTAGGCATAAACAAAAAACAAAAACAAAAAAATACCCTCTCTAATACTATTTCTGCAGGCACTTCTATTTTCATCTGAACTCCTTCACTACTCCTTTTCTAGTAACCATCTTCAAAAAAAAAGTTTTAGTTTTTTTCTCTCAAGCAGGATTTATATTTCCATTCACACATCCTCCCTATTTCCACTACAGCCAACTTGCACAGGTACTTTTTATTTTCGTCAACACTTCCACTTTGCCTTCCTGAGCTCAGGTAGTTGTAACTTACAAGGGGGTTCACCTTGTGTACCATCCATCTTTAGATTTATGGCAACTTTTATTTTCATCTGCTACCCACACAACAATATGGACTTCATCAACTGCAGATAGTGTGGGACCCTCATCACCAGAGCTTACACAAGGCAGATGGGGCATCATCATACTTGCTCTACACTAAATGATCTATGCAGTCAATTACATGCCACTCGTGCTGAAATATACTTCTCAGGGTGTAACTCAACAGTGCTGCACAGCAGTCGGACTTCAGGCACCAGCCACCAATGCCACTCCCCCAGAGAGCTAGCAGACCAGGGGCTGGCAGTTGGTAGGAAAACAGAAAGTGCAGCAAAATAACTCTCATGAAATAACTCCAGCACCAATCACTTTCATCCAAGCCTACTGCCAGGGCAGGCTTGACAGTGGAGAGGACCCTCACACAACGCATGGACAAACCACAACAAAAACCTCCAATCAAAACAAAAAGCATGTCTTAAAAATAGGTAACTCTATGATCTGGGGAGTAGAGTCACACATCCACCAAAGTGGCCAAGCAGAAATTGAGGTTAGATGCCTCCCGGGAACACTGGCATGGAGGGACACAAACAGAATTGAGGGAATTGTGCATAACACCAAGAAAGACATGCACATTCTCATCCATATAAGTACAAATGACCTGGCCAGATGATCAACTGGAGAGACTAAGCAGCATCTAATGACTCTAGGAGAAAAACTCACTTCCCTTTCATCCAAAGTCTCCTTCTCTGAAATTCTGCCTATGTGGGGCAAGGGGGATAACAGGCAGAAGATCAGAGAAAGGGACATCATCGAACTTAATACCTGGCTCAAAAACTGGTGTCAGGAAAAAGGTTATGGCTATGTAGGAAACTGGCAGAACTTCTGGGAGAGGGTGTTCTTTAGATTTGATGGCCTACACCTTACAAAAGAGGGAACACATGCTCTCAGCCAAAAATTTGATGTCTTTTTCAACCATTTAAACTAGAAGGAGAGGAAGGTGTATCAGCAACAGTTGCATCATATGAGCGCATGAATGCCCCTCCTCTATCTAAGGAAAATGGATAGGAACCAAAACAGGGCATCACAAGCACCACGTGCGTCACAACTCCACATGGGCATTCCAAACATGATAGGGATGTTCAAAACATTAGGGACACAACCCACAAGTGGAGAAATTGTGCAGCAAGCAGGACAAACCAAGACTGGAAGGCAATGTGTGTCAAAGCCCATACCCTTCCAAACAAAATCACAGATCTCACAGCAATGATGGCTGAGGCCAGCCTTGACTGGGTTGCTGTCACAGAGACTTGGTTCACAGAAAACCATACCTGGGATGTTGCCATCCTTGGTTACACATCCTTCAAGAGAGATTGCATAGGTAAGAAAGGAGGGGGTCACCATTTATATCAGGGATGGGATAAATGCTACTGAGATCTAGGGAACACAAGGCAAGACAGAGGCCTATGAATCACTCTGGGAGCTGAAAACAGGAACCCTATCAGGGTTGAAGTTATCTATAGACTCCCAAACCAGGAGACTGAAAAAAGAAGGTTCTCCTAGAAGACATAATGAGGGTGGCTGACAAAGGCGAGCTATTGCTAGTAAGGGACTTCAATCTACCAGATGTATAATGGTCCACCTTCACAGCCTCCTCAGAGAGGACTAGAGACTTCCTCAGGGCTGTGAGGGGGGCAGGACTGAATCAAATGGTGGTTTCTCCCACCAGAGAATCAGCTACCCTGGATCTGGTACTCACTAACAGTGCCAGAGTATCAGATGTACAAATGGGATCAATCTTGGTACCAGTGACCACAGGTCAATCTGGTTCTCCATTAGCAAGACTGAGGATCCCTGCCACTCCAGAATCAGGGTGCTCAATTTCAGGAAAGCAGATTTTCCAAAAATGAGGGAAAGGATCAAGCCCCTGCTGGCAACAGATACCACATGGAATGTGGAGGACAAATGGACAAAGCTGAAATATGCTACAGCATCAGTCACAGCACTATGCACTAAACAAATCATCAAGTCCAAAAGGGCAAGGAACCCACTCTGGTTCTCCAAAAAGGTAGCTACTATAGTTAGGGAAAAGAGAAAAGCTTTTTGGAAGTGCAAGGAGACCAAGTCTCAAAAGGATAGAGAAGCCTACAGAGAGAAACTCAAGGAAGCCAAGAAAGCTATTAGGGTGGCAAAGGCCCAGACCGAAGATAAACTGTCTCAAGATGTGAAAAGTGGGGAACAAAACATTTTATTGATACATTCAAGACAAAAGAACAAGCAAAGGAGGAATAACATGGCTGGCAAACAAGGAAGGACACCAGGTGGAAAATGATAAAGACAAGACAGAAGTTCTCAACTAATTCTTTTTTTTTCCATTTAAAGTTTATTAAACAGTTTCACGGTACAGGAGACAAAGCAACATACATGTTATGGTGTACAGAGAGCACATGAAAATTGAGAAGATTTGTCCTCTCCCACCACCCTGATCTTGCATTTTAAAAACATATAGACAATATGTAGAGAAACCGACCGTTAGATAAAACATGACTAAGCAGGTTGTAGGGAATACAGAGCTTGAAAAGGGGCCCAAAGCTTTTCAAACTTAGAAGTGCAATTAGGAAGACTGGCAATCATTCTTTCAGTTCTCAAGTTAGCTAATTATTCCTTCAGCCATTCTGTATAAGAGATCACCACAGTATCTTTCCAATGTCTTAAAACTAATTTTTTGACAGACAAGGAGATTAAAGCCATATAAAATTTACGGGATTTGACTGAGATCTCTGAAAAATCCCCTAACACACAAATCTTTGAAGGAAACAAATCATTAATTCCTAAAAGGGGGTCTGCTCTTTGACAAGGGACCAGAGAGGAAGTATCCTAGGACAGGACCAGAAAATATGCAAGAGATTACCTTCACCTTTTAAACATCTTAAACAAGTAGAGGAAGGGGTAATCCCATATTTAGCTAATTTTTGAGGCGTGTAATATAGATTATGTAATATATTAAATTGAGTAAGGCAGAGCCTATCTTGAGTAATATACTTATGACAATCCCGCCATAAGATGGGCCAATTGATATTCTCTTCAGGAAAAAGAGAGGTCCAGTATGTGGATGGGCCAAAGTGTCCTGGATATAGCCAGGTAAACAAAAGATTAATTAACTTTGACAAAGCATGGGGGAGACCCACTAGGGGACCCATCTTGGTAATAAATTATAATCCTACTAGGGCAACAGGGTTTCTCCCAAAGTTTTTATTGACAGGTGGCATAATTGGAAAATTTTAAATATATTGGAAGTGGGAATACCAGCTTTAATAATAATCAACAAATTCTTCTGCTTGGTCTTCACACAGGAAGACACTGGTAATTGTCCAGCACAAGCCAGGACACTTTTCCATACCAGGGGAGCTGACATATCCTCCTTTATGAGAGAAAGGGTCCTTGAGGAGTTGTTTAAAATAAGGGTGGACAAGGCAATGGGCCCTGATGGAATACACCCAAGAGTTCTAAAAGAACGTAGGGAAGAAACTTGCCATCCCACTTGCTGAACTGTTTAACAGTTCACTGGAACAGGGGCTAGTGCAACTGGACTGGAAAAGGGCCATAGTTGTGCCATTGCACAAGAGTGGTAGCAGGGAGGTAGCAGGAAACTACCACCCAATAAATCTGACTTCAATGGTGGGTAAAATAATGAAGACATTGCTTAAAGAAAGGGTAATGAACTATTTGAAAACAGGAGGGCAACTTGACCCAAAGCAGCATTGATTCAGATCAGGATGCTCATGCCAAAAAATGTTATAGAATTCTTCAAATGGGTTATGAGAGAAGTAGACCAGGAGGCAGCAGTGGACTTGGTGTATCTAGACTTTAGAAAAGCCTATGATACAGTTCCACACAGAAGGCTAGCCAACAAACTGGAGCAAGCTGGCATTGTTCACAAAATAGTTAAATTGATCACAAGTTCACAGCAAGGCAGGACACAGAGGGTTATGGTAAATGGCACCTTGTCATAAGAGGGAAAGGTATCAAGTGGTGTGCAGCAGTGATCAGTACTAGGCCCCATCCTTTTCAACATATTCATCAGTGACATCGATGAAGAACTGAAAGGGAAAGTCTGCCTCTTTGCAGATGATATGAAGCTCTGCAACAGGGTGGATACACAGGAAGGGATTGCAGAAATGGAAGCAGACAGCTAGTTTTGGAACCCACCCATGAAGGAGCAGTCTCAGACCTCATGCTCTCAAATGGGGACAGTGAGAGGATCTCAGATCTAGAAGTAGGTAGTCATCTGGGAACAAGTGACCACCAAACAGTGTGGTTCACGATGAACTCAGCTACAGAATCAAGCCATATAAAAGTGAGGGTACTGGACTTCAGGAGGGTGACTTTGGCAAGATGGGAGAGTTTCTTAGAAAAGCACTAGCAAACAGACTAGAAAGAGGGGTGGAGCAACAATTGGGAAACATCAAAACTGCCATCACAGAGGTAACAAGCCTTTGTGTCAAGCAAATAAACAAATCAAAATGAAAGAAAAAGCCACTATGGTTCTCAAAAGAGGTGGCGAGGAAAGTTAGGGAGAAAAAGATAGCATTTAGGAAGTATAAGGAAACACAGAAGGACCAGGACAGAGAACTGTACCAGTTAAGGCAGAAGGAAGCAGGGAAGGAAGTCAGAATAGCAAAGCCCCAAACTGAGGAAAAGATAGCCCACTTGATTGAGAAGGGGGATAAAACCTTTTATAGGTACATCAGGGAGCATAGAAAGACAAAGGGAGGGATAGTGTGACTGAACAGAATGGACGGCGAGTGGGCAGAGAGGGACAGTGAAAAAGCAGAGATACTGAATGAATACTTCTGCTCAGTATTCACAAAAGAGGAGGAGGGGGAGGTGCCTAATCCAATTAACAGAAGCACTCTGGATGGGGGGGTCGATCAAAGTCCTTTCACAGAAGACAGAGTTATGAAAGAACTCCTAAAACTGAAGGTGGACAAAGCAATGGGGCCTGACAGAATTCACCCCAGAATTCTAAAAGAATTAAGAGGAGAACTAGTGACACCACTGACTACTGTTTTTAACAAATCATGGGATGATGGTGTGGTACCTGAGGACTGGAGGAAGGCAGATGTAATTCCACTTCACAAAGGTGGGAGCAAGACAGAGGCAGGAAACTACAGACCTGTCAGTTTGACCTCTGTGGTATGGAAAGTGATGGAATCACTTCTGAAGGAAAGAATTGTTGAGTACCTAGAGGCCAGTGGGGCAGAGGACCCAAGGCAGCATGAGTTCACAGTGGGACGGTCATGTCAGACGAATCTAATTGATTTCTTTGACTGGGTGACCAAAGTAGTAGACCATGGAGGTGCTGTGGACATGGTCTACTTAAACTTTAGCAAGGCATTTAACACAGTCCCACACAAAAGATTAATAATCAAATTAACCAGACTGGGAGTGGGTCCCAGGGTGGGATCCTGGGTAAAACATTGGCTGGACAACAGGACAACAAAAGGTAATTGTAAATGGAGTCCATGCTGAAGAAAGAGGGGTTACTAGTGGGGTACCGCAGGGTTCAGTACTGGGTCCAGTCCTTTTTAATGTCTTTATAAGTGACATTGCAGAGGGACTGGAAGGAAATGTTTGCCTCTTTGCAGATGACACAAAGATCTGCAACAGGGTTGATAAACATGGAGGCATGGAAAGGATGAGAAGAGACTTGGCAAGGTTGGAGGAATGGTCAGAAGCATGGCAGCTTGGATTCAATGCAAAGAAGTGCAAAATAATGCACCTGGGAAACAAAAACCCAGGGGAAGATTACACAATGGGAGGGGGGAGGTAGTAACAACAACAAAAATGGAAAGGGACCTGGGGTAATCATATCAGATGACCTTAAGGTTAGCAAGCAATGTGAGAAGACAGTAGGGAGGGCTGGGGGGATACTGGGATGTATAGGGACAGGCATCACCAGCAGAAAACAGGAAGTTGTTATACCTCTGTACAGACAGTTGGTGAGACCCCATCTGGAGTACTGCATCCAGTTCTGGAGACCCCATCTCCACAAGGACATAGACAGGATAGATGCAGTCCCAAGGAGGGCAACTAAAATGGTGCAGAGTCTATAAGAGAAGCCACATCAGGAGAGACAAAAGGAGCTTAATATGTATACCCTTGAGGAAAGAAGGGAGGTGGGGACATTATAGAAACTTTTAAGTACCTCAGTGGAATCAACAAAGTCCAAGATGGTAGCATCTTTCAGAAAAAGAGATGTGCAAGAACAAGGGGACACAATTTGAAGATAGAGGGGGGATGGCTCAGGGGCAACGTGAGGAAGTATTTTTTCACAGAGAGAGTGGTAGATGCATGGATTAGCCTTCCTAAGAAGGTTGTGGGGTCTAAAACTGTTGGAGAATTCAAGAATGCATGGGATAGACATAAGGCAATTCTTCCGGGGGGGGTAGGAAGAAATAGGCAGTTGGTTAACTAGAATCTGCAGCTTCTCCTGTAGGTAGGAAAATGGGCAGGCTGGGTGGGTCAAGCAGTCCTTATCTGCCATCAAAGTCTATGTTTCTATGTTTTTATGTTAGATCTCAGGATGCTAGAGGAATGGTCCAGGAACAAACAGTTGAGATTCAATGCCAAAATATGTATAGTCATGCACTTGAGTAGAAGGAACCCATGCATGAAGTATGTCCTGGAGGGGCAGCTACTAGAAGAAACAAAGTTGGAATGGGATCTTGGTGTCATGATCTCAAATGATTTTAAAGGTAGGGAGGCAATGTGAAAAAGCGGCACTAAAGGCAAGCAGCATCCTCAGATGTATTGGTAGACGTATTACTAGTAGGAAGCATGATATAATCCTCCCGATGTACAGGTCCCTGGTGAGACCTTACTTGGAGTACTGTGTGCAGTTCTGGAGACCTCACCTAAAAAAGGACATAGACCATGTGGAAACCATGCAGAGACGTGCCATCAAAATGGTGCAGGGTCTGCACCATGAAACGTACGAAGCTAGACTCAGCCAGCTAAATTTATTCTCCCTCAAGCAAAGGAGGAACAGAGGAGACATGATTGAGACATTTAAAATTGTTAAAAGGATCAGCTCAGTACAAACCAGGAACCTCTTCCAGGAAAACAGGGATGCATGTACTAGAAGACACAACATGCATCTGGTGGGAAGTAAATTCAAAACAAATGTTAGGAAGTACTTTTTCATGGAGAGGGTGTTGGACCCTTGGAACAGCCTGCCACCAGAGGTAGTGGCAGTCAACACAGTCAGTGAATTCAAACAGGCATGGAATAGACAGTATAGTCACTTTAGCAAGACAAATTGATAGTGGTGGGGGGGGCAGAAAACTCAGGCAGACTAAATGGACCACACGGTCTCCTTCTGCTGGCAAATTCTTATGTTCTTATGTTCTAATAGACAGAGCTGTGTTCTGGGAGCCATGATGAAAGATATAAATAAAATATTAGATAATATCCTGAAAGGAAATGAGCTAAACCAGAGGTAATTATACACACTGGCTCAAATGATATAGGTAAAACTTCAACAGAGTAAATAAAAAGGGATTTGGAAGTACTGATCTAGAAAATAAAGGTTCAAGGTGGTAAACTAGGAATCTCAGAGATCCTACCAGTTCCCAGGGCTAACAAGAAAAGAAAATTAGCCATCAGAGAAAAAGAACTTGTGGCTAAGGATGCATAGTAATGGACATACATTTATTCATAATTGGGATATGTTTCACAATAAACATGAGTTCTATACCAGAGATGGGTTGCACCCAAGTCTACATGGTAGCAGGGCACTGGAAAACAAGATAAACAACATCACAGAAAATATTTGAAACCAAATAAGTTGGAGCTCGGGAGACTAACAAAGGGGCCAAAAAGAATAGGAAACAAGGTAAAACCGCAAACAAAAAAGACTCTGTGATTCTTCTGGTATCATCCTGATCCTAAGTTGTTATCCTTATATTTGCACTTGACATTGTCCTTTGTGACATTCTGTTTATATGCTACACTTAATAGTGCTGTTGTATAATCTCTTAGTTACTGCTGCCTCTGTGTTGTAACAATGATAGCTGTATGTTCACTTGTTAAGTGCAGTCCATATGTTGCACTTATAGGTATTGTTGTATTTATTATTGTAAGTTCCCTCTGACTCTTTTGTTGGAAAAATGATTGTTATATGTCTTGTGTTCATGTGTCTCCCATTACCCCTTCCCCCAGGATGCACCGTGAGACGAGCAACTTGTTGTTCAATGTGCCCTTCCTGGTGAAATGTTTCAATAAATAAAATAAATGATATTAGTACATACCCATAACCTAAATACAAGCAAAAAAACCCCATCAGAATTAGAAGTCACCGAGACCTGGTGGAATGATATGGACTGGTCAAAACAAATATCAAAGTACTCCTTGATCTGACAGGGTGGCAATCTATGTCAAGACTAGTATTCATATTCAGAGGTCAGGGATAGGAAAATATGGGATTCATAAATAGAAAATGTATGGGTGAATGTCAACAGTGGCAGCTGTAGTAAATTTACAGTGGGGGTGTGCTATAGATTCCCAAAAAGTAGCGATAACTATAACTTCAATGTGCTTACGCAACTGGTATGATGTGTGCTTGAGTGACTTAGATACATTGTGGCTGTTCACCTCTCTAACCATGGGCTATACCACCCTGTAGTGGTACGATGGTCAGGAACCCTAGTGAAGGATTCCACCCCTATAGGTGCCATGGGAATGGTTCCCTTGGCTAAAGGTAACTTAGGAAGAAGCTCACGGGAAAGAGAGATGTGCCACTGGAGGAGGAAGGGAGGATGGTTGGGTGATGAAAGAAACAAATCCTGGACTAGCCAAGAGGAGCGGCCTTTAAAGACCTGATGGGGGAGTGGTTTGTTGCTCTGCCCATTGAACTACAGGCATAGCCTTGCAATTCAATGTGCTTATGCAACTGGTATGATGCATGCTTGTGTGACTTAGATATATTGTGGCTGTTCACCTCTCTATCCGTGGGATATACTACCCTGTAGGGGTACAACAGCAAGGAACCCTAGTAAAGGGTTCCACCCCTATAGGTGCCATGGGAATGATTCCTTTGGCAAAAGGTAGCTTAGGAAGAAGCCCCAAAAGAATACCCAAAAGGATGTTGAGCATCAAAGGAGGCAAGAAGTCAGAAGATATCGAGGCCAGAAATGAAGGTGATATACTTAGATGGGAAGGACAGGAGAGGAATGAGAGATGACGAGAACGATGAACAAAATGAAAGCTGAAAAGATGCAGAAGGGTGGACTTCCTAGGGAGAGAGGGAACAGCCAGGGCCACCATCCGACTCCATCTAACTGTGGAACCTAACTACAAAACCTATGAAAGCACTAACCCTGTATAAGATTATAACCATCGGTACAGAGGAGAGGAAAAAAAACCTTTGAGGAAGAAACCTTTGGGGATCCAAGGCCTAGGTCACTTTTCCTCCAGGCTGAAGGATGTTTTGGTTAGTGACAGCTCAGCTACTGAAATTTAGAGTTGACACTGAGGGAAGAGGAAAAGATTCCAATTTAGATGAAGCTCTCACTCTGTACTACTAACGGAAATGCTGTTGAGGGTTGCAAGTGATGTCTCTGCAACTAGGTGCCCAAAAGCAAAGGACCTCAGAGGCACTCAGCTAGCCTACATGAGCCTATGAAACAGACCAGGTGAACTAGAGACGGTCAGATGAAAAATGCGCAGAGGGTGCCTCCGAACCTGCTTGGGCAGCCAAAGGGGCCTTGATGATGAGATCCCCACCTCTCACAGCTTGAAGTCATAAATTCTACATACAGAGGTGTCACCAAAATGAGAGAAGACTGAAGGTTCACCCAGAGTAAAGACATTCTCACTATGGGCCAGGGAGAAGGACCCGGCTCCAAGCTTCGCATGCTCTAGATGTGGACTTAGTGGGTGCAGAGCAAGACTGTCAGCTACAGGCTAGCCCCAAGCCATGGAGCAATGGACACGGAAGGCACGTCTCTAAGTGAAGAGCAGGTTGAGTCGACGTAGCATAGAACCCATATGAAGGGTATGCTCGAGTAGATGATGTGAACGAGTAGACCTATGGAGAGGTTGGATTGAGAGAAGGAGACCCTGACATGGGTCCAGAGGAGGCAGGTCACAGTAGCAACCACAAGAGTGTGTTCCAACTGGGTCCATTGAGAAGACAAATTAGGGATGGATCAAACTTCATGAAGGTAGAAACAAGAATGGCCGGCCAAAGCCCACTGCTGATGGTTGAGGTATGAATTACCAAGAGTAGAGAGGTAGGAGCTACAAAGCTGGAATGGAAGAGTGGAGGTTCGAGAATGGACATATGAGATATACTGATAAAGGAAGCCTTGAGGGCTGACAAGAAACTGCAAAATTGGATTGAATGGGATGGGGGGGGAGAGACGATGATGGCCAAGCGAAGCCTGAAGCCTATGACGAGGGGAGTTATCAGTATGGGAAGAGGAGAAGTTAATGCGGGAGGACAGAATGATTGAGAACGAATGAATGAGAAATGATGGTGGATTGAAAGCCTTGAAGGCTGGAATGATTTAAAGTGAGGTATGAAATGGATGATGCATGATAATGAAATGAAGTTTGGAAGGCTGGTAAAGCGAAGGTGAGATATGAAATGAATGATGCATGGTAATGGAGTGAAGCCTTGAAGGCGGTATGGGTAAGGTGAGGTAAAAAATGGATGATGTATGATAATGGAGTGAAAGCCTTGAAGGCCGGTATAGTTAGTGGTAGGTAAGATGGCAAGTAGGGTGTGGGAAGAATGAGGTTTGGTAACGATGGAAGTTTGACATAGAGAGGAAGATATACGAGTTGAGTGGTCCAAAATGTAGGACTTGGGTAAGTGGAGGATACAAATAGGTATGGTGATGGCAGGATAGGGAAATGCCCACAAAAAGAAAGCACAGGACAAGGAAGGAGAAGAGGCAAAGAGCACGAGTCAGAGATGAGAATGGCAGGGCGAAGCCCAGCCAATGGTCGGAGTACAAAGAACCAGGAAAAGATTGAGGGAGCTGACATATGGAAAGACAGACAGGTGAACCATGGAGAAAATGATGGGCATGGGGCCTGAATGAATGGCATGGGAAGCAGACATCAGTATCAACCTTTAAATCCCAATTGAATATGAGTATAACACAAAAATATAATTGTTCTTAAAAATGCTGTTCTACTTTGTGTCCCATTGTTTGTATTTGATTATCAAGTTAGTGTTAAATGTTTGTGCAATATATGTATATTCTATGTTCTTACATGAACTTATTGAATGTTGGTCTTTAGTATGTTTTATATGTACACAGGACAACTTTCTAAATAGGCTCTTTGGACCTAAAGTTTCATCCTGTATAAAAATAAAGTTTTACCTAACGAACGAACGAACGAACTAACTAACTAATATGCATGCATTGAAGAGTAATGGAAGGAAGTAGAATGCAAATCCCAGGATGAGCAGAATTGGAAAAATGATGAGAGGGAGAAAGCAGAAACTCCCCAAAATTGCAGGGAAGCAAGACCTCAGATGTGGAGGGTATGGTACAGAGGGGAAGACAGGGATGGATGGACGAATAGAGTAGTGGGGCAGAGACCTACCAACTTCCCAGGGTGGATGAGGGAACTATGTATGAGGACCAGAGATGCTGGCTGGTACTGTGTGGAGAGAGAGACAGGGTCCGACAGCTACAGCCAAGCAATTGAGAGAATGAGGCAAGTAAAACACCGGCCATGCTGCGGCCCTGTTGAGAGCTCAGAAAATGATGAAGGAATGAAGAATGAGGCATGAGAGGGGAGATGCCAGCCATAGCACTGGGGCATTAGAGACAGTTGGCAAAGGTCTCCACAGTCTGACAAGAACAAGACAGGGGAATATGCCAGGCCATAGTCTAGAGGCCCATGCCATCAGCTGGAATCAAACATTGTAAACAAATATGCCCCGACTCAACTGACCAGGGATACGAATAAGCCCGAAACAGGAGATAACTATGGTCATGCTGTCAGGTGATTGAAATCCTGGTTATCCCCTGCTAGTGCTCCACAAGGCACTGAGAGAGGTACCGCTGCTGAAATGCCTGCAGCAACTCAGACGAGCTGAAAGGTCAGGATACAAATCGAAGTGCTGCAGTACTGGCGGTATGAGGAGCCACAGGGGCAGCAAAAACAAAGCAAGTGGCCAGAAGGTGCAGCACTTTTGGAAGGTAAACATTAATATGTCTACAAATAATGGTCCCCATATAGTTGCTGATACAGGATGTATTAGTTTGCGTGTCCAGAAATAGCTCTAGAAATAACAAGAATGGCAGTAAACCTGCGTGCAGCAAAGGTAAATAGAATTGGGAAAATCAGAGCACCATGTGAAAGGCAGAGCAGGCAAGAGGCAAGAACAGAGGAGTACTGAACAGTGAAGGAATGACTCATGGGAAGCTGCAAACCGCCAAGGAGGAATGAGAAAAGTAACCCCTGCAGCTGAAAACTGGCTGACCCATGAGAGGGAATACAAGGCAGGACGGTGTAAGGGAAATGAAGATACAGGGAGAGGACATCAGTTGAAGCAGGAATGGATAGGGTGGATCATGGAAGATGGCAGATGCAGGCAATAGAAGTGCCATTAGGAGGAGCCGAGTCGGTGCAGTTCTGGGAAACAGAGGAAAAGCAGATCTGATGACTCTGCCTGCAAACCAGAACAGGAGGAGCAGCAGTAGCAGAAGCCGGAAGAAGAGGCTGCATCAGAAACCCAGAAGCTACATGATAATGAAGCAGGCCCGCAGAGGAGCAAAAAGTCCCAAAGAGCAGGTAAGGAATTGAGAGAGCACTACGCACCGTGGTGGTGGGGGAGGCAGCCATGGGGACCTCATGGCCACCCAGGATTGAACGAAAAATTGAGCAGGAGGGAAGGGACAGGTGGAGAGCCACACCATGAATGGCACAACAGCAAAGGGGGTGGGGAACAAATGAACAGGGGAAACGTGGGAATGAGAAAGACTGCCATGGGACAAGTGGCACAGGAGAGAACGAGGAGAGTGGTGGACAAGATGGAAATAGAAGGAAGAGTATGCTGGTGAATGAGACGGGCAGCATGGAGGACCAAGTCTGCAGCAGCAATGAAAGAAGCAAATTCTGGACTAGCCAGGAGAAGCAGCCTTTAAAGGCCTGATGGGGGAGTGGTGTGTTGCTCTGCCCATTGAACTACAGGCATAGCCTTGCATAAGTGGTCAAAGTTAAAGAAACTGAGTGCACTCTGGCAAAGTACGAGATTGTTATTCTAGGGGATTTTAATATCCCAGAAATAAACTAAGTAACATACCAAGCAACTGGGAATCTGGGTAATGAATTCCTGGACCAGGTGGTAGGGCACAATATGCATCAACTGGTTAACTGCCAAACAAGGGGAAAACAATATACTGTACTTAAGGTAAAACTGACCACCTTACCAGAAAATGCAAACAATAAAGATTGATTTCTGTGCCCCACACAATCAGCAGTCAAATTATTTCTCAAAGAATTCCATCAGATTCCCTACTGCACCTTTCCCTGTCTGTTTAATTAATTTGTACCAGCTCCTGCTACAGAGGGAAAAACAAAATCAATTAGGGATCTGGGGCCTGTATACCATCAGCATGCAGCAAAGAAGCATGGGCCAATGCCAAACATGTTTGCTTGGGTTATATTTACTGTGTAGTTGTTAGGCATAGATGACGCAGCAGTTAAAATTAACAGAATAATAACATGAGTTACAACAATTAAATTGACATGACTGGCAAATGAAGGAGTTCAGACATAGCATTGTTGCTTTCTTAGACTGTGACCCAAATTTTCAAGATAGTAGTTTTATTACCCTAGAATATGAACATGACAGATGTCATTTATCAAATGCCACCGGAAATGTGATTTAGCGGAATAACTGTAAAAACAGGGTTGGAGAGGTATTTGAAAATGAGACACCTGCGACATTCATGAAGTGGTGTAAAACAAATGACTTTGTTGAAGAAGAGGGTTTAAAATGTGAAATAATAGCAACATCATGAGTAAACATTCAAAAATAGAAATGTTTCTTCTTAGCTTTTTTTGTTGTTTGTGACTTTAACCACAATTACGCAATGGGGTCCGAGAATCCTCCACTCTGATTGGCTGACTGGCACATTTCTGCAGTGGTAAATCCTGGCATAACCCATGCAAAAGGTGCCAGTCAGCCTCATCTACAAGCAGGCATTAAAGAAATCACTCCAAGTCCCCAAAAATCAAATCAAAATGCCTACTTAAATCGTTGCTAGACCCTGATCCGATAGCAACCTCTAGACTGTGCAAAAATATATAAAACCTCTATCAGTTATTACACTCACAATGACCACTGAGTCTGAGCTGCCATCTCTAGCACAAAATGAGCATTCATGCCATTACTGTTTGCCTCTAAGTGATCGGCAATGTGGGCCACAGTTCCACCTCTGCCCTCTGCCCTCTCCCCACACCACACCAGATATCAGCAACCCCATGCCCGCCATCCACTCCTGTGGACCCCAGTACCAACCAAGAAATGCAGCACAGGAGGATTACCCCTCCAAAAAAAAAAGTCAGTCCTTGATGGTCAGGGCACTCACTACAGAAATACAAATGTATATGTGCTGTTATCAGTTCAGAGTCTGTTTCATGATGGAAGTTTTAAAATGAATGAATGATACAGAGATCACCCCCTCGCTCACTCAGGACACTTACCTTCAGCTCCAAACTCTGCAGTCCGTCCCTACAAAAGTAAACATTTCCATTCCCTGCAGTCCTGATTGATTTAAACAGAAAATAAAAAATAAAACAAATAGCCAACTATGGCAGTCAGTTCTTCTCTGAATGGAAAACCTGCACTGACCCCAGAACCACACACTGAAGTGCCATAGTCCATCAACACTCAACACGCTGTCTCATTTACAATCAATCACAGACGCAAATCAGAAGTTGCACTAGGCTAAAAAAATAAGACAAAACAAAAAAATCTTTGTAAGCCGCTATTGAAACAAAAAAACGCTGTTTATATGTGTGTAAGGGGTATGATGTGTTGGGGGGGCAGGACTTCAGCACTACTTTCCCTAGTAAGTATCCCTAGTAACACAGAACTATTTTTTCTAGCAGAGCAATATATACCATAAAGTAATGTAAAAATGAAAAAAATTATTTTACTTTCTTTTTTGGGTCACCAAAAAAAAGAGGGGACATTGTATAATAGCAATAAACCACTCCAGGGTGTGGGTTATGCTGGGATTTACCCACTTCTGGTGTGGTTTACTCACTTGGTGGCCAGAAGTGGGTAAATCCCAGCATAACCCATACCCTGTCATGGTTTATTGCTTAAATTTTCAACATGGTCTTTTTATGATCCCACCTTATAAACATGCCTTATGTCTTTTATGAAATCTTGGCCAAAACACAAGCGTGAAAAGATATTTTGAGTGGAATATGAAAAATGACACCTGTCATGTTTATGAGGTGGGGTAAAAAGGCATATTTGAAAACATGGGGAAAAATATCCAAAAATAGCATTAATATGAGTAGACATTGAAAATGTGAATGTTTCTTTATAACATTACTTTATTTTCAGATTTTGATCCCACATTTTTAATATAGTCTTTATATGACCCCACCTTATGAACACGTTGAGTGCTATTTATGAAACCTTGGCCAAAATGTCATTTTGCAGCACTAGCATGAAAAGATATTTTTGGTGTGATCTGAAAAATGACACCTGTCACATTCATGGACTGGGATAAAAAGGTTCCATGTCATAATAGCTATCACAAAACAGCGATCGCTATTATGGCGAGTGTATATCACTGAAAAGCAAATCAGCAACATACACTTTAAGGTGACCCAACTTCTGGATATAAATAAAAGTGTTTTTGCAGGGGGACAGCGCCCCCATGCCCTCCCTCATGGGGTGCTTTGCCCCCGCACCCCCCTGAGTTAGGATTCTCAACTCCAGGGGGGGTGCATGTTGGGAAGGGGCAAAATCCAGATCTTGCAAAAAAGTAAGTGCTGCAGCTTGAGCAAAATGTAACCCACTCCCAGTCTTGAACCCAGTACCTGCTCTGCCAGAGCTTGCCTCCCACACCACCATGCCACATAGCTAGCTTGGCAGCAGCAGGTACACCAATGCCTGAAAACCCCTTCCTTGTCCTTCCCCTTCCCCTCGCTAGTCCTCCCTTCCATTCACCCTTCCCCCTGGTTGCTATACCATACCCTTGCTATTCTGAAGGGTAGCCCACAATAAAAGCACCCAAAATGAGTCACCATATTTCTAGTCGCTCATTTTGGGTTGATCTTATGACGTGATACTGATTATAATAGGGCTTTATTGAGAATGGAGGGGGTTCCAAAAATAACAAATGAGTAAACATTGAAAAATCTCAAAGTTTCTTCATAACTTAGGTTTTTGAGATCTTGATCCTGAATTTTCAACATAACCTTTTACTATCCCAGCTTATGATCAAGACAGGTGGAATTATTTAAATCCCATCTGAAAGGGATTTTGTGGAGGGATTGTAAAAACATGTTTCAGAGAGGATTTGAAAAATTACACCTGCCTTATTCATTAGGTGTGGTAGGAAAAAAGGCTACACTGAAATTTGGGGCAAAAATGTTAAAAATAATAAAGTTATGACTGCAATAAAGGTTCAAAATGTCTTAAAAAGCTCTCAGCTGGACATACCTTGTTTTTAGTCAGTTCGTGATTGGGCGCTCTAAGGAGAGGAGCACCTCTGTCATAGACAGAATGATGTTGTAGTTTCATAGAGAGGTACAGTACATGAGGGTGGTGGTGGATGCTGAGAGGGGGGGCTGGAGGAGGTCTTGGGGGTTGCCTAGACATCAATGAATGGTTTTCATTGTTTCAGATGAAAATACACAAGGAAATGATAAGGGATGGTTTTCTTTTTTCAGGGTGCTGACACTGGGGACTGGAAACTCCAGTGCTAGTGTAGTGTTGATCAGCATCTGAGGTGGGCACCCCAGTGTTGGGAGTTTTTTTGGGGGGGTGATTTTGAGGGTATTGGCTCTGAGGATTGGGCACACCAGTGTTGATGTATTGCTGTGCAGCACCATTGTTAGCATTCTGGTGTCACATAGTGTGGCAGAGGGAGTGTCATTAGCTGACACCAGTGGTTGGGCACCCCAGTGTAGAGATTTTTGGGTGAGATAGTTGTTTCACAGTACTGGAGATTTGGCCCCCTGTTGTCACAGACTGTTTGTGAGGGGTGTTGTTTGCTGGCACCAAGGGTTGGGCATCCTGGTGTCAGACTCTGTGCAGGGGGGTTGTCAGAAGTGCTGTGCTCTGGTCCTCTGAGCACAGCAAAGTAAGTAACTGCCTCTCTCTGCTCTGCCAAGGGCAGCAATGAGAGAGTATGAGAAATGCAACAGTATAAAGAAACCTCACACTGCCACTATTAGGGGATGCGAGACAGAACAAGTGCTGTGAGCAGCATAACAGATATGGTGGCCACAGCTAGGAAGAAACTGTGACAACTGTGCAACATCTCTGCTGCCCACGCAACAGTAGAGAAACAAAACATTGGACAGTACTGGCAAAATGGAAGCAACTGCACAGGAAACTTTGGTGGTAGGATGTACAAGAGATACAAGAAAAAAACACTTCTACCATGCATTTAGCATTTGTTTTTTATGTTTGCGTGCACGTATGTGCAAGAAACATAGTGCCATCATCCCAGTTTTCAGAGGTGTGGCAGCCGTCTTCCAATTCAGTCAGTGCGTTTGCAGGCGCGGCCCCAGTTCTCCAATGAACACTGCAGCTGTCTATGACAGCAGTTGAAAATGCAGTGCTGTACAGTTGAAAGGGAGAGCCCCACTTCAGTGAGAAGAGCTCCCCCCTCCACACACAGGCATGCACATTGCATGCTCATGTGCCCCCCATGCACACACTGTATGTCCGACGAGGGTGCCCAATCCCCCATCGGCTCTAGTTCCCCCCCAAAAAGCCTTCCAGCTGCCACACTGGGAGCCCACCCCAGCATGGCTATAGATCGTATGGCTGACGGGGGTGCCCAATCCTCCATCGGCTCCACTGTCCCCCCATAGAGCCTTCCAGCTTCCACGCTGGGAGCCCACCCCAGCATGGCAAACATCCCATGTTGTCCAAGAAAACAACCTGTAAACAAAAACATTTCCTCGGTGGTCTCCGAGGTCTCCTGCCCACCCACGCCCACCCTCTGCGCACTGTGCCCTCCCACCCCCACCTCACCCCATACTTACCTTTGGAGTTCGGCGTGACGATCTTCGGTGGACCAGGAACACATCTGCACTCTTCAAAGCTGACCGCTAACTGAGGAAATGCCAGTAAGTTCTATAATGCAGTAAATAGTTTTTTTTCAACTTTAATGCATATCTTGGGCATTTTTTGGAATTTTGGCACCAAATTTTCAACATGGGGTTTTTCGGACCCCTCCTCATGAATTCTTGAACTGTCATGGCATTAATCGGGCCCGAAGGGTGATTTCGCAATCACTGCATGAAATCACCTTTTGGAACCGATTAATGAAATGACAGTGCCAGTGTTCATAAGGTGGGCTCTCAAAAGGCCTATGTAGCAAATTTGATGAAAAAATTCCTAAAAATGACTGTTTTATGAGCACGTGTTGCTAACTTTGCAAATTTTTAATATTTGCACTCTGGATTTTCACCAGTGGCATTTTTCCACACTTCCTTATAAGCAGTACAGCTGTCATTTTTCACAGCATGGCTGAAATGTGTTTTCACACTTTCAGCGCAGAAATGTGTGGTCGTTGTGGGAAATCATTGTTCGAGACAGATAAAGAAAATCACAGTGACACTGTTCATGATCGGAGGTCCCAAAATGCCTGTGTTGACAATCTGCTGTAAAAAAATCCCCAAACTAATAACATTATGGGTATGCGTTGCACAGTTTCTATGCACACTCATGACTTCACCAGTTTTTTTAATATTTTCACTGCAGATTTTCAACATTGCCGTTTTTTACACCTCTCCATGAATGGTACAGTTGTCATTTTTCACATCCTGTTCAGAATGTGTTTTTGCACGTGTGGTGCTAAATGCCATAGTCACTGTGCAAAAGCAACGTTCAGCTAACAAACTGATATTACCACTGTTCATGAGGTGGGGGTCACTAAAAAACCATGCTGAGAATTTGGAGTGAAAATACCAATGAATGCCTGAGGCGTTAGTGTTTCCAACCATAACGCCCCACCCTGTAAAGAATGACAGGCATCAGGGGTGTGACTTGAGATTCCTGCCTGTAATGCTCATACCATTCCACACCCTGCAGCCAGTGAGAGGCATTGAGGTGTGCTTTTGACTCTTCGGCCCAAAAGTTCACCCCATTCTCCTATACCACAACCATCTCACTGTATTTCCTGATGGAATGGGGTGCGCATAAGGGCCAAAGACCCCAAGGCACACCGTGACACTTGTCGGTGTCTGCAGGGTAGGGTGTGGTGAAATGGCATGGCCATTATGCCTGACGACCCAAAGGCACACCCCAGTGCCTGTCAGTCTCTGAAGGGTGGTGGTGGGGTTGGCTTCAGTTCAATACTTCACTGCCATTCCTATTATGCAGCTCTGTAACTCCAATACTACCAATGCCAATGCAGGCAAGCAAATATTCGGCATTGACAAATGCTTGTTATATATAGAGATAGAGCTTTTTGCTCCCTGTTGCTGCCTCCCACCTTCTCAGCAATGAGAAGACATATGCTTTTTTCTGGTTTTTCACCCTCCTAGTTCCAGGGACACCAGAACATGGTTACGCATGCCTGTGGAGGCGAACATGCACCCAGTGGCTCTGGCGTCAGCCCCATCACCCCTCCAGGCTTAATGCCCAGTCTCCCTCTGGGCTTGTCACTGCCATCTAGCCTCCACTGGGTGGCAGCCAAGAACCCAAGAGACTCCAGATCCTCCCCAGGAGAGGAGAGCTGCCTAGCAGCTGCTCAATTCAGCTCCTCACCCTCCCCCCCAACTGACCCCCAGCAACTCAAGCTCATTCCCAAACTCTGGTCACAGGTGTGGTGCAAGGTGTGGCATCCAGCGCCTCATCACTCAGTGCTAGTGGGCCAGCCCTTTGCCTTTTGCATTTGTGACTGGCCAAATATTTAGAAGGAAAAAGGTAGTGAAAGGCAGAGAGTGGAAAGAACTGGGGAGGAGACTGGCTATTCTGAAGCTGCAACAGGTGGAGAAGGGGCTTCCCCAAAAGCCTTTTCACACTTCAGACTGATCACAATATGTGTACTAGCAAAGCAAGCAAACCTAAAGGAGATAAAAACAAATAACTATAAACTAACAATCCTGACCTCAGTTGAAGGGAAGATCATGGAGGGCTTAATAACAGTTAATACCAATAACAGTCTAAATAGAAAAAAGTAAATAGCCAGTAATCAGCATGGACTCTAAAGTAATAGATCTTATACTAAAACTTGCTGTCCTTCTATGAGAAGATCAGTGCCCAGCTGGACCAGGGCAGACCAGTGGATATCATTTTGTACATTACCAAAAAGCCTTCAGTAATGTTCCACAGTTACCATTAATGGACACATTATAATTGTTAGAGGTTAATCTAAAACTAAGCACACAGCTCAATAACTGGTTGGCTCACAAGGCAGAGAGTCACAATAAATGGTTTCTTACCAGAGGATGGCAGGGTTTGGTTCTAGGCCTGAGACTGTTTTCATTACATACAGACCTGTGATATAGAGGATAGTGCATGGGCAACCATACACAACCAGCCTATTGTACCACTGAGAGGTATTGATTACCTCAGATCTCAAGAGCAAAGCTCGAGAGGTCTGTGGTAATCAGAACCTGAGATGGCACAATAGGCTGGTTGTGCATAAGGGTGTCCATGCACTGTTTTTTATAGTGTATGGTCCCCCATAGCCAAAGTTCTTTGTTTCAAATTTTTGAAATTTGCTCCGTCGTGTTCTGGGAGTTAGGGCTGGTTGCTTTGTTTACATGTGTGGTTGCTAGGGAGCAGACATCCCAACGTCTATTGCGTAGCCTTCTATTGGCTGTCAATGGGATGTGAGAGGGATTTTCAACTAAAAAAAATGGCGGCGTATGTCTTGGTTAGCGAGAGGATGTGGGCTCAGAGGAGACAATTACTTGTAAGTTATTTAATTATCTGGTTCTAATTTTGATGAAGCTGAGGTTATCTGGTTGATCCTGCATTTGTTTTTGGCTTATGTGCCTGTTCATGTTCGCATCACCGGTTCGGGGGATCTTGCCGCCAGTGCTGCTGTTGCTACTGCCAGAAGGGCTCACAGCCAGTTTACGGTTCTGATAGAACCTCTAGAGCTTTTCCAAACATTGCTGTACCACAGTGTACTACAATCACATTCCATGACGTTTTGAACTGTGGTACAACAACATTTGGAAAGGCTCTGATTTCTATACAGAACAACACCTGACTATACACTATAATTACAACCTGTGTGCGAGGCAGGTTTTGCCAAGTTAGGAGGGAGATTGGCTTTTTAGGAGGAAGATTGCCTGGTGCACTGAGTTGGTACTTAAATATTCAATAACTGCACAGATGAACCAGCACTACATGAAAAAATCTTGGACTTCACACTAATGTAAATAATGTAAAAAAAAAAAAAAAAAACAAGAAAAATAACATTAAATTCATTTTATTAATTTAATTTCTGCAAGGATGGTGGTGCTAGATAAGCTCCCCCTGCTACAGTTGCAAATGCTGAAGTTAAAGTTACACAAACAGAATTCTGAGGTCCAGCTTCTGTTGAATTTACAGTTGTAACACTTTTTCTTACCCAGTGCTGCATTTTCTGGAGAACATGGATACTTCAATATGTTTACAGACACACACTGTGCAAAACAAACATAAATAATAGTAGAAGCTTACCTCTGTCCACCTTTGTTCTCACCGACAATCCCCAGATAGATCAGATGGAGCAATGGGAAATGTTATCAGCATTAATCTGGTGATAACTGCCAATTCACTTTGTGGCTGTGTTTATGCACTGTTGCTGAGGGTGACCAATTAACACTGCTTTCACAGGCATTGTCAGCACATTGACTCAATGGTAGCAAAAGTAAGTTAAATGATGCCACTTTTGTGAATTAATTGGCTGTGCCTGAAACATTTTGGTTAGCCCGGAGATTTGTATTTCTGGATGGAAGGTTGGGAGTTAACATTGAAAAACAGGAGTCTCATGGGCAAATCAGGAGGGATCACACCTCTATATATACTATGAATATGGGTAAAGATGTTCAGAACTGGCTTAACAAGTTTGCTGATGACTCATAGTTGGGTGGAATGGTAGGGACACAGAGTGAGAGAATTCGGTTACCAAACTACTTGAAATCAGTTGAACTCTGGGCACTAAAAAACAACATGAAATATAGCAAACAAAATGCATAGTTATGCAGCTAAGCCTAGGGCCCCCCCCCCAATGAATCTTATTTTCTAAAAAGTCAGAAATTAAGAGTGGAAGATGTATGTATGTATGTATGTATTTGATAACTGGATAAGTACACTGATCCCAGGGGCTGTTTTCAGGTACGACCTGGGCCATCTAGATGGCACATACATCACATGATGAGAGATGAGAAATACAGGAGCATTTACAGAAGTCAGGTGCAAAGGTTCAGAGACTAGAAGACAGAATGGATGTCGGTGCATCACCTATGGGAAACTGTGTGATGTACCAGGATGCCATTGCAAGTCAAATCCTCCAGTGGAAAACTCTGTACAGAAAAAAACCTCAGGCCACGCTGTATGATGATGGGGCCCTCTCCCTGTCTGCCAGAATCTTAAGAAATGACCAGCCAGGCCATTTAGTGATATCAGTCTCTCCCCCTTACTCCCAGGAGATACCACACCTTGGGGGCAAGCAAGGGTCAATCAACCTGTGCAGATAGGCTCTTGGGGGACATCAGTCAGGTGTGGGTGGAGTAAGGGCTCCAAGAAGCAGACATAGGGTACATCCCTGCAAGAACAAAAGATGAATGCAGAAAATTAAGCAAATAAAGAAGCATGTAAGTATGTTCCCTTTTTCTTTTAATTTGTAGCTGAAGCCATGTTTTAGCTGCATAAAATAGACCACGGGGACATGTTCTGATGTGCACAGCATGTATACTTATATAGTACTTGTTACTTTATCCCTGCTCTTGTTACTTTCTCCCAGTGTAAGGGTGATAATAGGTGTCAGGTTTTAATCATGTTATTACAGAAGCTACACAGATAACGTCTAGCAATGACTGCAAACAAAGGAGGTAGCAAGCAATTTGTATCTCTCAACATTAACCTGTCTTGTCAGTTTCTGCTCCACCTATATGTAGAAGAGCAGTGATAGGCATGAAGAAAGACATTTCACATTTTCTCTTCTGATGATGGAACGTGTTTTCTTCTGTATTATTATAGCATTAGCTGACTGACTACCACTTGACCACAGAATGCTACAGAAAATAGAAGAAAAATCTTTTTGTTCTGGTGGTAGGCTCTAACAAAGTATTTCTGCCACACATTCTACAGTAGACTTATGTAGGTCTCCACCGAACACATTTTTTGTTTGCACTCTGATATACATGATGTGTCTGTGTATATTTACTACACCTCATAGTTAAAGGATGTACGTTCTCAATTTTTTGGGTGAGAGAACAGAAAAGCAATGTAAAAATATTGAATATTATCATAAGATGCTAAGATTCTGAAAGAATAGCCCCAGCAAGTGGACATACAGTATGAGCTATCACTTTAGTGAGTCCATGCCCTTGTGAGATACTCAAACCCATAATCTTCTAACTCAGATGAGACTGCTAGCCAATGAGCCACTGGACAGAAGGCAAAAGCATAATTAGCCTGGTCCCCAGGTAAAACAAAAGGGATATATTTGACCCAGTTACTACAAGACCAGAACTCTGAACGGTTAACCGTACTGGGTTACTTTGATGAGAAGAGCATGGCTTGATCAAGAACAAATAAGCATAAGCTTAGCCTGCTTAGAAAGCAAGACCTGGCTACATGACTCTGGCAGCAGGACCAGAATAAACTCAGTCTGGATACTAGAAATATACTGTAGCATAAAACAGTTTTTAAGCCATAAAGTAGTCAATTTAGGCCCCTTACCACACATCATACAACTTACTACAATGAGTCTTGCTATATAACCTATAATCTTATGATGGCTGCTCAACCATTGTAATCTCACATTTCAAACATAAACAATAGTACACTTCACATCAGCAATGAATAATTTATTCTTTATTTTCAATTCCACCCACAGGCATCCATGCTAATACACTGTCTAACACGAACTATGCCCCACTCCTACTCAGCAAATTAACTGCCTAGTGAGATTCTGCTTTAAGGAGGCAACCTGATGGCAGCAACCTTTCTGAATGCAAAATGCATGCTGGTGAACTCTTTCAGTAAAATAAAGATGACTTAAATATTTATATTATTGATCTGAAATCTTTTGTTGAAAAGACAATGTATTTTTCTTCCATATGCCCAGATGTTGGAATTGTGCCATAGAAGAACATAGGTGAAGCCAGTGTAAAACAATAATGCTCTCTTCACTGTCTGCTTTTCATAAAGCTGGTTTACACAGTGCTGACATAAAATGATTTTCAATGGCAGAGCTTACATAAGGTTAACATCTACTAGAAATAATGCCAGTAGAGTCCCAAGGAAAATACATACTTTCGAAAATTACTTCAGTGTTTATTTTTCATACAGATTCAGGCTTTTAAGAGGTTTCAGATGCTATGCTATCTTACAGGTGACTGAAGACAATTTTAAAACCTTAATTCTCTTTTTTTCTGCTTTTCAACTGTTTCTGTCTTGTTGATCTGCTGTGGTTGTTGTTTCCTTTATTAAAGAAATTATTTTATTACCTTTTTACTGCTGTTGTTTCTGCTTCTTTTGTCTCCAATCAACAAGGGTGATTGTGTGTAGATGACATTAGACTGTGCTACACTAAGCTACACACTAGAGTTTACTTGTAGCTAATAGAGGTCACAGAAAGTACAAACACAGCTTGTAGAAAATCTTTAAAACCTAGCTTCACTTGTCTTTTGTTAAATAGGGTTTCAACTGGAATCTTGTTTAACTTTGGCTTGTATAATTTATTAAATGTTTTAGAATAAAACACTAATCACAGTTGACAGTGAAGGTCAGTTACAAATAAATGGATGTTTGTCACTGGTTTATATAGTGTTGACATTTACAGTAAGTGATTATATTCAGTTAGCCAGAACATACAAAGGAATAACCAGCTGATGTGGATGATTAAACACCTCCGTTGGTAGGCTGAGGTGTTTCATCAACCACAGTGCTGATTATACTAATAATACTTTGGGATAATTGATTGTAATTGGTATTACAGTATATGACTAAGAGTTTTGAAACCTAGATTGTAAAAGCTTTGTGGTAGCTGAGGTTGATAGAGTTAGTGATGCCTTTTCCTCCTTTTTTCTGTGGACTAGATGTGGATAACCATCATAGCCATATCCTAAAGGTATTGTGGGTGTGTCTAAAATGTGGATAACTGAATAAGAGACTGGCTGAACTAGCTGTGGGGTGTAAAATGGCAGTTTACCTCAGTTCTGTTTGATTTACAATAGACACCTGCCATACAGTACAAGTCACATTAAACTGTTCCACCAATGAGTTGGTTTAGAATTGTTTTTCACAGTTGGCAATGCACTGGCAATACATATTGCATTGTTTTTCAATGCTTAACCAGCTGAAGAGCAATGTTTGTGAACTATTTTTGTAGCTCATTTGGAATGCATCAGCAGTTCAGTCACAATGCAATGCAAAACTGAGTTTTAACTCTTAATAAACAGCTTGTGCAGGACTTCATACTGTATCCAGCAACACTTATGCAACTCAGTCAGAAATGCTAAAACAACTCATTGGAGGAACAGTTTAATGTGACTTGTACTGTACAATCAGTGATAACTGTGATCACTATTTTTCTACAGGGCAATGAAGTATATTTTAAAAACAAATGAAATGTACTCGCAGTTGAGCAGTGTGCTCAAAATGCCAGTGGGGTGTTTTGCTGAGCCCTCCAGATGGTGTGTCTGCCTGCTTTTGTACCCTTTAAGTTATATGTGAATCATTCATTGATATGTATCTACACTTGCAATTTGAGGAGATGCTGTCATTATGAACACTATGCAACATTGTTTTTGTACGTTGTGCTTTATAGGAATCATATTAAAGCAATAATTATCATAAGTTCAGTGTCTGAGTTATTGTTAGACCTTACACGTCTTCCCTTGAGTGCACTGGATTGTGCTGCTTGATTCTGCTTATGAACCTGTACCAATATGAAGAACCACAAGTAAGAAATTATGCCTATTTTTAAAGCTTTTGTAAAATACATGTTAGCAATTTTACGGCACATATCAGCTACACATTAAATATGTAGTACAGCATGGTGTAGCATAGTACAGTATAAACCACATGTAAACTTCCTTGATGTTTACTGCTGTACATATCTGTTTCTTGATTATTCTAAAATAAATGTTTCACTGCTCGTTGAAGGAAAAAAAAAATACAACCCCTTTTTTCCCTCATCATCTTGTCTCCCCTATACCATTCATTCAGGTCCTGACAGCACTCTAACTCTTGTCCACCATGGAGTGCATATGAGGTTTTCTTCCTCTCCAGAACTAGAATAGATCCTCAGCATCCCCATGGTGATATGTATTTCCCTTGTGGGGAGACCATCTGACTAGATGCTTGACCCTGCCTTTATACTTGTCACTGATATTCTGTGTATGGTGTCTGGACCCAGGTCATCAGCATGGCTTGCAGTCTCCTACCACTTGTTGCTATGGAGCCTGCTAAAACACATTCATCGATAGAATGACACATAAGATATATCACAAGAACAAATACCATATTATTGAAGAAATGGGGGTATACAAAGGCATATACATTTAAAATGGTCTGCTATCCTCTTCAAAAGTGCTTAGAATATATTATTGTGGATATGGTACTAATGAAAGTTATCATTATGTGCCAGTTCCTTGCAAACTGATGGCAATGATGGCTAGTACTAACAAGATAGTTCAAAAAGGTTTTCTTTTCAACTCAAACTCATGTGCCAAGTCCTTGTAAACATAACAATATTAGCTAATACTAACAGAATAAGTTCAAAAATGTGTTTTTTTTTCAACAGCTCTTAAAAAGCAATATAATCTTAAGGGGTGATTTTTCAGGTTGAGTGCCACTTGTGGTTCTCTAACTGCTGGCCATAGTTTTGACATTGTGTTTCATTTGTTACTTAAAATATTATTTTTGTACATCTCTGGCTGATTTCTGCAGAGTTGAGCCATCTGATATGAAGTGATGTGACTTAGAGACATATCTAACAGTGAAGCTAAGTTTCCGTACTGCATAGAAAAAGGAGAAATCTCTTTTTTGCCCAAATGAAAGATAAGCAAGGATTGTAATTGGGCTGGCAGTATAGCCTAGAGGTTTGATAAATGAGCTATGAATGAGTTTGGTACATCCAGCAGACCTAGGTTTGATTCCCCACATCCTCCACTTAAAATATTGTTTGAACCTCAGCATGTCACATAACCTCACTAATGTTCTTGGGTTGCCCCTGGAAATGGGATGAGTGCCCAGTTGGTCTTAACCTGGTTACCAAAGAATTAAAAGAAAAAAACTAAATCTTTGGAGCTTACAGATTTAAGTTGTTCACTCACAGAAATGCTTTGAAGCAAACTCCTTTTAGTTGACTGGAGTAATTCACAACTTTCTGCAAACTACATGGCAAGAGAATGGGATTACTACTGAAGGAATCTCACACACACACACACACACACACGCACGCATGCACACACGAACACACACACACATATGTTACATACTACACTAGAGATGACTCCCTCAAAAAATTAGAACCCAACTGCTTAGAAGACATTTAAACAGAAATCACAGTCCAAAAAGTGCCTTTGCACAGATTAAAAACCAAAAAAACACAATACCTATCTTGTTAGCTTCAATTACATATACAGTATGTTAGATAACATCTTTCAAACACAAAAATGTGTGTGTGTTGTTTGTAAATAGAAATAGTGGTTTTGTTATTAATGCCAGGGCCTCCAATTCTTATGGTTCCTCTCATGAGGTTCATTTGTTTTATACTAGAGGAGTGAGCTTTCCCCACCTAATAAGGGTTGCCAACTCCAATGGTGCCCATTAGGGGGGCCAGAGCATTATTATAAAAGGTTACATGTGGCTGTATGTGGAGGTGCAGGTTGCACATTTGTTCTCCATTCTCAATGTATGAACAAATATTGTGTAGGTAAGTGTGGATCCTACCTTACTGAGGGAAAACTCATCGCCAGTTGCCAGTTAGATATCTAAGAATAGCTTACAGAAGTCGCAGAGGCATGCAGACTTTGTGGAAGGAATTGGAAAGATTAAACCAGTAAGCAAATCTGCCATGACACCTGTGTGTGTAAAGTATGTTGCATTAGTTAGAATAGTATATTCAGTATACTGTGGTACAGTACTTGAGGCATTAAGCAACAAAATTCCACACCAGGGTTATATTGAAGAATGGGGTTAACCTGACTAGTGTAAAAAAAAAACCCTAACTAAAGCCAATGTCTGTGATTCAAGGGTTTGACATTCATCATGAGACACAATACTCCTGGATGTAAGTCCTTTTTAACACAAGCTGACTCCCACACTAGATAAGTAGCTTTTAGTGTATAAGCTCACTGGAAGCATAGAACCAGACAAAAACATTTGGTATGCTTGTAATAAGCAGAACTTGGTAAAGTAACTGAAATAGGAAGAAAAAAATTATATGTATGAGACATAAATGATATAAAAAGCTTCAAACCCAGTATAGTTCATCGAGGGTATGCACATCTGTGCATGTGTGTGGTGTTGATGGTGGTGGTGGTGGTGGGGTGTACACTGACTAGAAAATGTTTCAAATTTTTTTTTTTTACGAAAATCCGCACCCCACCAAAAAAAAGGAAGAAGCAGTGTGCTAGAGGGAGGAGACAAGCTACAGCATTTTGTACCAGCTGCATTTGTCTGACCTGGCTGAGTATATTATTCTACTTAAGACAACATGCAGTGGGGCTGTTCTACTGTTCTCACATTTTCAACTTCATGAAAGTGGGTGAAATCTGGCAACAGTAAAAGCAGCACCAAACTATAGCCAACACCTGGGATTCAATAAAGTAAAGGTTGCCGGCACCTGCCAACAGTCACAGACTGAATCACAGTTGCAATCAAGCACTTTATCACTTATTTAGTGTACCAGTGTACTCAGTATCAGTAAAAGGAGCAACAGACCTGTATAAGGTGCTTCACTTTATTCAAGTGCAAGACATGCAAAACAACAAACAAGATACAGATTCAGTTGTAGCCCCTACGGCTCCTTTCTCCTTCCCTCTCCTCTCAAAAAATGAACATCGAGCATCTCCTGAAGTGTTTCATGCCCCCGGCGCTTTTTCAAAGGATGGCATGATGTTACAATTAGTGTCCTCATATACTCATTCAATTGGTCATATTGAATGACTCTTAATAGTACACCAACAGTGCTGAATTTGTGTAACACAATTACAAGTGATTTAAAACTTGTCTTATAACACACTAAACATACTTGGACACAAGATTTCACAATCATTTAAAAACAATCTGGTACATCATATTTCATCTAAGACTACCCTTTTTATAACATCATATATGTATTTTAAGAAGTGTGCCTTATTTGGATAAAAACCTGGTGCTCCACTAAGCTGAGGCAAAAGGGCATATCACAAGGATAATTCCATGGCAGGCTAGTAGTTGGAGGCTGGACTAATATGGGGTCCTGATGTTCACCACTACAGTACCCATACTAAAACATAATGGAAAAACCAACCAGATGTATATATGTTATTCCTGTAATACAGTACTGCTAGGCTTAAATGACAAAACTGAACAGGGCACATTCTTAAAGAAATAGAGTAGCCCCCCCCCCCACTATGTAGCAATACTGTATTACAGGAATACCATGCATACATAGGGTTATTTTTTCTGTTATGTTTTAGTTCAACACTCGAGTTTTGTTTTATAATCTTGGAATCTGGGAATTGTCTAGTCAATATAGCTTGACTGAGTGCGTGTATATATTTTTCTTTGTCCTTTACAGATTTTTCCATTTGTGTGGGTACTGTAGTGGCGAACATCAGGATCCCATGTGTAGTTCATCCTCAACCACTAGCCTCAGTATGACCAATTGAATGAGTATATAAGGGCACTAATTGTAACATCATGTCATCCTTTGAAAAAGCGTCAAGGGGTGTGAAATGTATCAGAAGATGCTTGATGTACATTTTTTGAGAGGACAGAGAAGGAGAAAGGAGCCTGTAGGAGCTACAACTGAATCTGTATCCTGTTTGCCATTTTGCATGCCTTGCACTTGAATAAAGTGAAAAACCCAATACAGGTCTGTTGCTCCTTTTACTTATACTGAGTACACTGGTACACTAAATAAGAGTCAAAGTGCTCGATTGTGACTGTGATCCAGTCTGTGACTGTTGGCAGGTGCTGGCAACCTTTACTTTATTGAATCAATTTTACAAACTGGCTCGGCACTACAGTCCTTGGAGCGGATCCATGCACATTGTATGGCCAACACCTGGGATTCCAGGTTCAGACATTTATTAATGAAAACACAAATGCTACTACCAAATTGATGGCTGCTCCTTTTTATAGCTGCAGTGGGCAGAGCCTGCAGCCTTCTTGGTGTAGCTGGAAACATGGGGTACCAAACCACAAATTAGCAGTTTGCAATGTATCCTTCCACAACTCCAAATCATTACACTAGTTGAATGAAATACTCCATCTCTCTCTCTCTCTGTTCAGTAGACCAGCTCCAGCACAATTTTTTTTCAGTTTGTTTGTCTCTGTCATCATGCCTTCTTAACTGACCTGTCAGTTAATGTCTCAGAGTAGGCACAAAGCAAGTTGCTTACACCACTTCTTTGAAGCAGTTAAACTAACTGCAACAGTGCAATTAGAAACTTTTTTGTATACTGGTGTCAAATAAGCCTTGCTTGAATAGCCAGTTACAGAGAGAGAGAGAGAGAGAGAGTGAGAGTGAGAGTGAGAGAGAGAGAGAGAGAGAGAGAGAGATCTCCAGTTTGTAGCCAGAGATGTACCAGGCATTTGTAAAAAGAAAACATGAGAAGTCTATTGTTTTAACACAGGATTCAGTATGTTCACTTGCTGGCTTGTTAATTTTATTTATTATTGAAATGTGATTTACTAGTCTTTGAAATCTAAATCATTTACTGACATAACTTCCAACAGAGGACACAGTAAGTTTTTAGAATAAATAACTCCACAGGAGTTTCAAATTACTTTATCACTCCCAAATGTGTGTGTGGGGAGGGCAATGATTTATCTTCTCTGAAGAGCTGGTTTATGTTAACCCTTTCCAGACCTATCTTATTGTCAGTAGCATTGGAACACTCATGGCTTTATATTTGTAGGAGGGGTAAATTCTGGGCAACTAATGTTGTAGGGGTTTCCAGGGGTTGTAAGGGGCATCATAGGGGATTACAAAGAAATCATAGTGGTGTCAAATGCAACACCTGGCTACCCCAAAATTCATACCTCTCACCATGACAGGACCAAAATGATGGACACTGCCCATTAAAATCAGGGACAAATGCTCACACTCAGGGACACCATTTTTACTTGATGTATAGTGCAGCGTCACAATTTTTACAGCTATTCAAATGCACTCCACAAGCTGTCCTAAGGGAAATATTGTGCAGTGGCATTAATACATGCAGTACTCTCTTGTAAAAGGCATGCATAGGTAATCCAAAAGTTAATTGGCCGAACAGAATTGCAGCCATGTTATAAGTGATTTCCATAAAAATGAACAAACTGGTAAAAAAAAAAAAACAAGGAATCAAATTGTATGCAGCATCATTGGCTATGTGTCATTACTGAGTAGACAATATCTGGATTATTAAAAATAAAACAAAAATAAATAAAATCCCATATTGTAGTTTACTCGACATTGGTGTATAGCTGGATACCATCATAATATAGTAACTTCACACAGTATGTACCTATCATGGTGCCACCACTTTGTGAATCGTATACTGCTTCACACATGTTCCCCTTGATTTTTTCTTCCTTGCTCAATGCGTATATTATTACCCATTTGATTATTGTGTCTGCATAGCATAGTACAACATGAATTATGTGTGCCACAGTTCACAGTATCACATTTGCATATTAATAATTTTAAACTGTATCCATTTGAATCCCATAACCTGTCATACATAAAAACATAGAAACTGATGGCAGACAATGACTACTAGGCCCATCTAGTCTGCCCATTTTTAATTATGATCACTTTTACTGCAGACCCAACTTGATCTACTGCACTGTCTCTTCCATGCCCTTCCATCCTCCAAACCAAAAGTTGATTGGCTGAACAGAATTGCAGTCACATTACAAGTGATGTCCCAAAAATGAATAAACAAAACACAACAGATAAAAACAAGGCTGCAAACTATAAAGAGCATCCTTGGCTATCTGTTATTACTGTGTAGACAATGTCTGGATTATTAAAAATAAAACACAAATAAATAAAATCCAATATAGTAGCTTATTCAACATTGGTATACAGCTGGGTAGCATCATAATATAGTAAATTCATACAGTATGTATCTACTATGGTGTCACCACTCATTCAGTAGTATATTCCTTCACACATGTTCCTCTTGATTTTTGCACTTTTGCTCGATGCATATATTATTACTGATTTGATTATTGTCTCTGTGTAGCACAGTACAACATGAATTATGTGTGCCACACAGTTTACGGTATCAACGAAGTGCATATTAATAATTTTACACTGTATCCATTTGAATTACATAACCTGTCATACATAGAAACATAGAAACTGATGGCAGATAATGACTGCTGGGCACATCCAGTTTGCGCATTTTTTTTATGTCTTATTTCTGCTCCTGCAGCTTGACCTGCCTTACCTCCAACTGCCGTCCTCCTTCCAATCAGCCTGCAGGCTTACTCACATCTGGCTGGCATGAAACGTGCACCTGAAGGTGTCCCCACTCCCTCTTGCTTGGCCAGTATCCACTACCAGAGTGTGATTCCATGACAGGCCTCCTGGATATAGAGGCATGGCCATCAAGCTCCCAGCTGACTATCATTTTTCCTCCATTTTTTATGCTCCTTGAAGTGCATAATGTGCAATGATGTCCAGGCATAGTGTGCCAACATCTGCTGCACTTTTCCCCCAAATACATCACCCCTTCAGTGCCCTTGATTTCCATTGGGGGCTGCTGTGAAGTGATGGAAGCCCCAAACCCTTCCAAGGGAAAAGAGAGCAGTCCATCAGATGCTCAATCCTTTCCCTCCCCGGCCAACCCCTGACAGCCCGGGTATATTCCCAAAACCTGAGTCATTGGTGTGGTGCAAGGTGTGGCATCCAGCACCTCAAACCTCAACACCACTTGGCTGACTCAGTCTGCCCATTTTTAATTAAGATCAGTTTTGCTGCAGACCCAGCTTGATCTACAGCACTGTCTCTCCCATCCCTTTCCTTCCTCCTTTGGGTTCTTTTGTGCCTATCTGAGGCATTTTTGAAACTAGCTAATGGTTTTACCACCACTGCCTCCCATGGAAGGCTGTTCCAGGAATCCACCACCCTTTATGTTAAGAAATACTTCCTCACATCTCTCCTGAATCTACCTGCAAATGTTGAACTTTGGGAATTGTTGCGGACCATGAAGTTCCTGTTATAAAACAGAGTTTATCCTTTCAATTTTCTATAAATGGTAGTGATGTGTGAACTACAGTGGCCAACATCAGAGTGATGAAGTGGAACCTTGGTGGTCCTCTTGTAATTCCAATACTGTTCAGAATGAAGCAACTGAAACACAGGACACATGAGCCAAAAAAGGGCTCTAGAAAGGCAAGAATAGTGGGCTCAAGTCGATGAATAACAGTAATTGAACTAATATTAACAGGAAAGCACCTTCTTCTGAGCACACATTCATCTACCAATCCACAGTGTGCCAGACTACTAGTAGTACCCAACAGAGGAGAGCTAGAATCCACAAGGAACATGCAGCCCATGAGAGGTTAAGGTACAGTGTTTGAGACTGCAGAGAAGAACATGCAATAGGACTACTCTGCAAGAGAAGGCAGTGGGTACTCACACCACAGCAGCATGCATAGTGGAAAACTCCAACCCAAGAGTAATGGCTAAGAAGCAGATAAATTAAGAAGCCCAGAATGAGAGATCTGTCAAATAAACATGAATGATACAGAACAACGAGACTGAGAAACCACAATGGGGGGAGAGAGAGAGAGAGAGAGCAAGATAGAGATTTTGCTTCTAGGAAGGTTAAAATAAGAACCTTCTGCATGTCCAGATGGAGGATAAGAGTCACATCCCGGAAGAGATACAGCTATTGGAAGAAAACAGGTTAGACAAATCAAGCCCATCCATTTGAAATAAACTGGAGACATGTACCAATGGAAACCATTAAAGAATAGCCCAGTGGTTCATCTGACTGATGTAGCCTGCAGCTTGATAGTTACTATACTGCAGCTAACAATGCCATAGGCCTTGAAGGTCAGAAACAGAACCAAGTTTCAGGGCCCACAGAGAAAGATTTGTGAAGACACAAAAGGTAAAACAGTTTTTCAAAGAAATGACAAAGAGCAGCTCCAAAGTCACAGTATGAGGACAAGGCAATCCCCCAACAGAGAACTGCTATGAACCCCAACATACTTAGGTTCCAATTATATGGTGCAATGGAGAGCGTGCCCCCCTTTAGAACTTACCAGGTTCATGAAATGAATCACCTGACAGAAAAACTGCCCAAGTGTCTGAAGTCCCACAAAAGATAACAAATGGCATCCAGTCCAAGATGGTAAGAGATTTTAGACAAGAGCAGACAGGAAAACATTCCCCAAAAGAAAGAGCAAAGGTCCCTGTCAAACTGATATGACAAGATGTGATACTCTGGGGCTTCACACAACTGGAAGAATACAATTTGTAAGAAACTAATCCTTGTCATGGAAGATTTTTTATATTTTTTTTTACAATTCTTTTTATCTCCTCCAACCCAAACTCTCTCAGGCTACCCTATCACGCTGTGCTACTCTACCACCCACTGTGATCCTCCCTCCTCATATATATTACCTCCCCCCATCAAATCTATGCCAGACAAGCCCCCTGGCTCTGAGCTCCCCAAGGCAGGGCCACCTACATTGTACCTGGAGCTCTATCTACAATCCAGATCATCTGGCTGGGTTGGGGAGGAGACTGAAGGGGTGGAGCAAAGATCCAGTCCTGGGTGTGTGGCAGCCAGCCCTGTAGGGAGCCATCACCTATCAGGATTGGAGGTGTTTTTCCTTTGTTTACACCCTTCCCTCCTCCTGCCTGGTGGAGCCTGAGCGTGCAACAATGCCAGGCACATTCATTGTGGCTCTGCATCCTTCTATGCCAGCCCTAAGCATTGTAGTGGCTCCAGTCTCCACCAGGGTTGCTGCAGTGCTGGGAAGTCACCTGGATCCCCAAGAGAGAGGAGAGCAGTCCTCCAGATGCTCAATCCTCTCTATCTCTCTCACCCCTGCTGACCCCTGGCAGCCCGGGCTTGTTCCTGTACCCGGGTCACCAGTGCGGCGAGAGATGCGGTGTCCAGCACCTCAACCCTCAGTGCCATTGGGCTGGTTTAAGTTATGGAAGATTTCAAACAGAAACATTTAGGTCTTCTGTACCCCACTGGGAATGGGATGCAAGGGGCCAAAGGCATTTACAATCTACATGAAAGGGACACTAAATCAGACTGTGATTATATTTTCCTGGACAGATAAAAGACAACATCAGTAAAACTGTGGCACAAATCCTGTAAATAATATTGAAAATTCTATGGAACGTTTAGGATGACTCTCCTGCAAGGGATCTTTCATGCAAAGCATGCTAGAGAAGGACCATACAACCTCTGGAGGATAAATTCTAGAGCAGGGATGGACAACATCCTCACAATCCACTCTATGTATGCCAAGCTGGATAAACTCAAGATGGAGGAGACCCGATTCACTGGGCCAGATCGCAGCCTCCAAAACATGTCTCCCCAGGAATCCCAGTAGTGAGGATGGGGCAAGACAGAAGAACAGGCAGAGCCAATAATTCAATGGCAAAAGGATATCAAACTTTAGCATAAGTGTTACAGAGGAGGCAAGGTTAGTTGGTGGTTAAAAGGGTAGAGATCAAGTGAACCACAAATGGGAGTGTAAGAGGCCTCAGGACCAGCACTCTAAGTCATAGACCACAATTCCATAGAGGGCTAGGACTGTACTGGAGGTCTTATTGGAAGCATCTGTACCTCAGAACCAGGATTGTCTGCGGTAATCATATGAAACACAAGTCCCACAAGAGATAGGAATCCAAGAGGAGTTTCTGTAAGGATGTTGCCTTGTAAGGGCAGAGACATCTTGCAAGACAGAGAGGTCAATTTGTTCCTGATGAATGGTCAACTTTGAAGAACCAGAGCTCTGTGTAAACACCCAGTTCAAAGGGACCAAAGACTAGGACTCGACAGAACCAAGACAAGCAATACCAAGACCTAATAGACCCATGGTCAACATCTATAAAGAACAACTTTAACAGGAATGCAACATTACGGCTCAATGCCTCCAGGATTCTACCACTGTCAGAGATAGACTTAATGCCTGAGTCTAAGGACTGGGACTGTGTTTCAGAGCAAAGCAACTACCAGTAAACTTCTATGGTTTCCCAAAAGAAGCCGTAAAGAAAGACCAGCCACCAATCCAGCAAGATGTGATACATCCAGTGGTAACAGTAACAGCCAGAGTGAGCATGGACAAAACTCAAGTACTACAGGCAGAGACAATGTTGGCAGTGTTGGGTAAGTTACTTTTTCTATTATTTTCTATTACTTTTGGAAACTTGTTCGAGAAAGCTCTGTGCAGTCACTAGCAAGGATGGAGAAGTACTGGAAAAAGTAATACACCTTACAGTTACAATTACTTATGTCTTTTTATACAAAAGAAATATGTAACTGTAATTGATTACATTTATTTCAAAGTAACTAGCAACTAACCTATTACTTTCAAAAAATGTAATCTGTTATCGTTATTTAGTATTTTTGTATTATTTTTGTATAAAAAGAAATAAGAAACTATAATTGTAAGGTGTATTACTTTTTCTAGTACCTCTCCATCCTTGCTAGTGACTGCACAGAGCTTCCTGGAACAAGTTTCCAAATGTAATAGAAAAAGTAACACCCACCACTGAGTGTTGGTCAGAGACAGCTTCTCATTGTGGGTTGAATAATGTTTAGATCATATTCTACTCATTGCCAAAGGACTCATGAATGGGTTAGGTTCTTGGAAACAACAACAAATGGACAAAAAAACCCTTAGTGAATAAAGCAAAAACAGGGATCTTTAGGTTGGAAAGCAAGTGCTACATACTGTGCCACCACTAATACTTTCTGGGGGAACACAGATCTGAAGGTTCTGAAGCAGGATTATAAGGTGTGGGCTCATGTGCTGTATCTTTGAAGCAGAAATTAATGAAATCCCTGCATCTGCAGTACTTTCAATCATGCTGTGTCCTGTGAAGTCAAATTGCAGAACGTGGAGTACATGTTCAGATAAAGACACCAAATACAATCAGAAGGTCATTGTCAATTCTCTTCTGCCCTATTATGGCTTTTTGTTTAACTTTAAGATGAACCTAAATTAATTTATACAGATTTGTTGCTTAATACTTTTGAAAAATGGGACTCCGACATTGTTTATATACTGGTAATGTGGAAGAGCCAAATAGATAGTAGATGATCCATTTCTACTAATTCTGACTGACCCCCAAAATATCTGGGCACTTTTCAAAAATTGTTGCAATGCAAACCACCCCCCCCAAAAAATAGAAAAACTAATTTTGTGTTAAGAAAATCTAACTCTTGTTTTTTTTTATTTTTTTTTATTTTTTATTAATAAAAACAGGTGTAGCACTGTATAAGTATACACTGGCACCAGCTAGGATGCAACATAGTACCTTGCAATATTACTGCAGATTGATGAAGTGTGCTGCAGGGTACAATGTAATTCAATGTCAATTAAACCCTTTTGACATGCATCATTTTGTGACATTTAATGCAAGGCACTGCAATAGTGTACCTAAAGGATATATATTCACTGGGGACAGGAACCACATTTTCTTCTCAGTTCCCCTGCCCTTTACTGAAGCTCTCCCTCCCTGGAGAGCAAGCACAGTATCCTTGCACTACACATGCCCTCCACCAGCCGAGTAAGCAAGGGAGGCAGTATTGCATCTCAGTTTATTTCCTGTACGCAGTGCTCTCTTGGTACTGAAGTGAACAGATGAGGCTTATTCTATATCCCCAAATTGATGTATGCATATAAATAATACATATGCTGTACCAATCATTTCTCAGTGGGACACTGCAAATGTGTACCTCATTCATTCAGATGGTAGCTGGCATATGTAGTGGGAGGGTTTGTGTCAGACACCATCCAATCAGAAAACTATGATTTTAAGCTACATTACTAACCCCACACCTTACTATACTATAAAAATTGCAAAAAACATTGTTAATGCTCTAGTTAGGATTAAAGCCACAAAAGTAGGGAAATGTGGCATTAGGGTTTCCAAACCTAACACCCCACCCCCTCGCGGCACACTGTCACACACCAACAGACATTGGGGGGTGCTGTGGGGTTATCAGCTCTAACAGCACCCCATTCCATAAGTAAACAAGCTGAGATGGGTACAGTATAAGAGAATGGGATGAGCATTAGGACTGATGACCCCAAGGCATCCCTCGACGCCTGTTGGTGTGTGTGCAGCATGGGGGCGGGGTGTTAGGTTTAGAAACCCTAATGCCACATTTCCCCACTTTTGTGGCTTTAACCCTAACTAGACCATTAACAAGTTTTTTTGCAATTTATTTCTGTACTTTTTGAGATACCATAGTCATATCCTTATTTACCTGTGTGACCACCTGGCCCTTGAGGCCCTTTACTCTCATCCCTCCATAGATGCATATATGTATGTAGCTGTGGAAGCAAAGGGGCCCTCCAGACCCTCTGCTGCCATTTATAGAACAACAGTGACCAAATTAGCAGCATAGCCATCATATTACCCCATCTCTTGTACCTGGTTCAGAACATTTCCTAATCCTTCACAAAACGTAATTCTGCGCAACTGCAATGCCATTCCATGCCACAGATGCAAAAACACATTTTGGTCATGATTTGAAAAATGACAGCTGAGGTGGGGTAATAAGGAGGATATGTGTACAATCTGTGGTCAAAATATTTAAATTTTCCAAAGATCAGAGCGTGCATGACAGAATTGCAATAGATGGTCATAACTTTGCAATCTTTACATATTTTTGACCCCAAATGTTCAGCATAATCTTCTTATGACCTCACCTCATAAACCCAATAAGTTAAAATGTTAAAATCTGTGCTAAAATGTCATTCCATGCCACAGGTGTGGAAACACATTATGGGCAGGATGTGAAAAATGACAGCTGTACTGTTCCTGAGGTGGTGTTAAAAAATGGCTACTGTATGTTGAAAATTTGGAGTAAAAATATTTTAAATTACCAAAGTTATGTGCATGCGTGAAAAAATTTCAATGAACGCTCATAACTCAGCCATTTTTAGGATTTTTTCACCAAATTTTCAACATTGTCTTTTTGGGATCCCACATCATGAACACTGGTGGTAAAATTTGGTTATTCAGTCCCAAAAGGTGATTTCATACAGCAACCACAAAATCACATTCCAGGCCCAATTAACGAAGTGTTAGTGCCAGTGTTAATGAGGTGGGTTCCCAAAAAGGCCATGTTTAAAATTTGGTGAAAAAAATTCCAAAACATGGCAAAGTTATGAAAATAAGTTCAAAATGCCATTTAAATATAAATATATTATATGGCACTTACCTTGATTCCTCAGTTCATGGTTCAGCTTTCAAGAGTGTAGATGTGTCTCAGTCCTCAGAAGATGACAGTCTATGACCTCCGTTGGTAAGTATAGGGTAAGGGGGTGTGGGTGGGTGCTCAGTGGTGGGGTCAGGATGGGGAAGGGGGATGGTGGGGATAACAAGAGACCATTTTCTTTTTTTCAGATTAAAAAAAAGATGTCAGGGAACTGGTTTCTTTTTGCAGGTTTAAAGCAAATAAATATTTTGGGACACTGGGGTGGGTTCCCAAGTGTCCCACACTGTGTTGGGGCTTGTAATGCTGACATGGGGATTGGGTCCCCAGATGTTGGTACTTTCAATAAAACAACGAGGGGGGCATCCAACACCCAGGATGGGCATCCCAGTGTCAGGTTACATAAATATAAATTAATAAATCAGGAACTGGGGATCAGCAATCGGAGGGTGGGGGGTGCCACTAGACACCAGGGACTAAAATAAAACTTAGGGGATAGTGATTGGAGGGTGGGGATGCCACTCAACACCAGGGAATATAGTTATTTTTTTTATGTGGACAATGATTAGAAGGTGGGGGTGTCACTAGACACCAGGGAAAAGGACAGCTCACAGCTAACACCGCAATCGGCAGCACGACTCCAACTGTGGCTGCAGAACTCAAGAAATTCCCAGTGTTCTCATACAGGGAACGCCAGGGAAGCAGCGAAAAAAAAAACAATGTTAAGTATAGGAAAAAGGTTTTTTTTTTTTTTTATGATGCATGCAAATCTCAAAAAGTGCACAAGATACCATCACAAAAATTTCCCCACATCAAGACCTTGCCTCCTAGACAACACATACAAAATTTCAGTTCATTTCATCAAAGAAAGTCAAAGCTATTAATGTGCAAAATTTGAAGTTTAACATTAAACAGGCTACTCAACCTCTATACTATCAGGACATGGTACATTACTGCAGGCAAGAGGGAAGCATGGGGTGCTATGAGGGCTGGGAACAGGGAGTATACTGTGCTGAAACATTTGTTCACAGGATGCTGGGGGGGCAAGAGAGTGGTATGGGTTTTACAAGGACTGGTAGAAGGATTGTATAAATAAGACATAAGCCATGACAGATATGAATTACTGGACGGTAATGCATATCTAGGGATGCAGTAAGACATGAGGCTGGTTTTCTGTGAGTTTACTGTTAGTTTGGGAGTAGCTTAAAGCTTTCTTTAAATCTGTAACTGATTTGTTGTGAGTTTGCTGTTGGTTTGGGAGTAGCTTAAAGCTTTCTTTAACTCTGTAACTGATTTTCAGGAGGACTGTGGCTGGCAGGAGTAAAAGTCCCCCCCCCCCAGGCTTTCTTAAATACTGGAAATCCACTGGGGGCTGGGCTTGAAGGCTGTGAGGGAAGAGCTTGTGGAGGTGCAAACTGCCCACATGAACTAACTCCTAAAGCTAATAGTCAGGTAGTGAAAAGTTCAGGCACTCAAGCTTTTACTAGTTGGATTTTAGGGTTTAAAGGTTTTAAAGTTAAAAGTTTGAAAGTCAAACTGACAAGCTTGGGTTAAGGAAGGGTAACTGCATATTTCAAAGTTGAAAGTCTAAAGTTAAAACTGACAAGGTCATGTATAAATGCATTAACTAGAATTACTGAGCCAGCAAGCTAGGGACATTGGGGTAAAGAAGGACTCAGAAGCAAGCTAGGAGGGTCGCATATGGTATCCAGCTATAGCTGTACAACTGTGTGATAAAGAATTGAGTTTACGATTAAGTTACAGTAAGTGTGAATTGTGGAGGGAAGGAAAATGAGGCATTATGGGGAGATTGTACTGAGGGGTAGAGGGGCATGAATAAGGTGGCGGGAGACATCATAATAGTGGTTGGAATGGGGTGGCACCATGAAGTGACGGTGGCAGGCACAGGGAGGATAGTGGGGTGCAATAATAAAAAAAAAATAATAATTGTATTTATATAGCACCTTTTAATGTATCAAGGTGCTGAACATATTAAAACCAAACATCAAATGATAATTAATAAAACATATAAATAAAAACATTTCATGACAACATCAAATATTAAAATCCAAATATGAAATATTCCATAAAATCATATCCCAATATTTCAATTCAGATTACCAAATCCTCTAAGAAGGCTGGTTGTTGGGAGGCTGTTTGGATGAATATACTATGGAAACTGGGAAGTTTTCCAATTTGTTACAGGCTTAGGAGACTGGGAGAGGAAGTACAGGGGCTCTGGAGGGAGCTGGAGAGGGAAGGGAGGGGGGCTGAGGCAGAAGGGATCCCAGAGAGGAGTAGCTGGGGGAAGCAGGGGAGGAACAGGAGGGCTAAATCCCATGAGGATGTAGGGAGGGGTGGGGGTAAGGACAGCAGAGAGGCAGGAAGTGGAGGGAAGGTTCTGAGCAGGGGGAAGGAGGAGATGGGCACCACTGCGGGGGTAGCAAGTAACAGGTTTGCAGTGTTGGCATTGAAGATGTATCCAGTGAACAAGGTGACTGAAACTGGGCACCTACAAAAATGGTGACTCAAATACGGTGCCTGTATTCATGGCTACTTGTGGTGGGGGTGACTGGATACTGGGGTGGGTGAAATACCATGACGAGAAGTAGTGGGTATATGCGCTTGTGCACACTCGAGGGGGGGAGAGGCAGGGGAGGGATGGTATGTGGAAGGGGGTGTTGTGGTCAGCTACCGAGCTGGTCTGCTAGTATGGTGGGGAGGGTGGTTGGCTGGCAGGTGCAGGGTGCAGGGTTCGGGTCAGGTGCAGAGCAGAGTTTTTTTTGCCAGCAGGTGGCTTTAAATTTATTTAAGTTTTTCATCCCCCCCAACATGCACCCCCCTGGAGATGAGTATCCATAAGTAGCGGGGTGCTGGGGGTGAAGCCCCCTGCACAAGACCTGTAGGTCTCGGGCACTGTTTTTGTCCACGCTGTGAGTGTGCATCAACAAAATTCATTTTTGGTGATGTACACTCACTGTAATGGTGATCACTATTCCGTGATCGCCGTTATGACATGGATCCCATTGGAGGTGGTAGTGGAGGTGTCGGAGATTGTGGGGGAGGGAAGGAAAAGGGTAGTGAAGGCCCAGGAGTCAGGATTCAGACTGTGATAGGAAGAAGGGGAAGGGGAAGAGCAGGGTAGAGGGAGAGGCAGAAATGGGGAGAAGATGTAGGAGTCACAAATGGTGTGGCTAGAGGTAATAAGGAGCAGGGCAGTGTGGAGTCTGGAAATGTGGACAGCAAAAACTGGAGGGGGGTTACGGGACAAGAAGATAGGGGTACTACTGCTCGGGGATTCTATACTGAAATGGGTAAGATGGGGCTGAAAGGGAGAAAGGCACAGTCACATCTGGGTCGAGGCTATTTGGGGGTTGACCACAGGCAGGGTGGGGCAGGCACTTCTCAAGTGCACAAGGAGGGGGAGGGAAAAACCTCACATAGTGATGCACATGGGTACAAATGACTTGGCGGGGGAGACGGCAGAGGTGGTAAAGGGGAGGTTCAAAGAGTTGGGTAGGCAGTGTGAGGAGGTGGGGGGGTTGGTGGTGTTCTCTGAGGTAGTCCCAGTACCATGTGCTAGTACAGTGAGGAGAAAAATGATAGAGGAGTTCAATGAGTGGCTGAGGGATTGGTGCCATACCAGGGAGTATGGATTAATGTCGGACTGGGGCAGGACCTGGAGCAATAGTGATCTATATGTGTAGGGGACAGGTTACATTTGAGCAGGGAAGGGATGGGAGTACTAAAACTGGGAATAGAGGGGTATATATCAACAAAGGTGGATTTAAACTAGAAGGGGTGGTGGCGAGGGGACTGCTGATAGGAAAGGGATCCAGAAAAGGAAGCCTAGTGAGCTCACCTCCCCAGTTATGGGTAAAGGCAGTGGGGAAGCAGCACAGGGAGGGATGGGGGAAGAATAGGGGTAGGGAAGGGGAGGAAACAAACTGATGGGTGGTCTCATTGAATGCAAGAAGCATAAGGAATAGAACAGCAGAGTTACAGGCTTTCTTGGTGGCGGAGGGGGTGGACATTTGCAGCCATCATGACAACGTGGGCCACGCAGTACCAGGACTGGGATATGATGATCCCAGGGTTCAGGTTATTCAGAAAGGACTGGGCTAAGGGGAATGGGTGGGAAGTGGTGATCTATGTAAGTGAGGGGATAAAGTGCATAAGGGAGGAATGGGAGGAGGGGAGGACAGAAGCACTATAGATTCAGTTCCAAGATGCAAAGAATAGGACACTAAGGATGGAGGTGATGTACAGGACACCGGCTCAGGGGATTGACCAGGATAGGGAATTAGCTGAACAAATTAGGAGGGTCTGCAGGAAGGGAAGCACAGTGGTGGTGGTGATGGGGATTTCAACCTACCGAGGGTGGAGTGGGGCACCCATCCACCATGAGTGCAAGGGAGTAGGTCCTGCTAGAAGCATTTCAAGACAGTTTTCTGACACAGCTGGTCCAGGGGATGACTTGGTTAGAAAGGACTCTGGACCTTGTACTGGATAACGGAGAAGCTGTAAGGAATCTGGAAGTGGAGGAACCACTGGCTGGGAGTGATCACTATTCAGTGTGGTTCATGCTCAACATTGGGAGGGAAACAGGAGGCACAGGTACAAGGGTGATTGAGTTTAGGGGGTGGACTTTAAGAAGATGGAGGAAATTTTGGGCAGGCACCTGGCAGGAATGCAACTACACATGGATACAGACCAGAAATGGTACATCATAAAGGAAGGGTTGGCAGAGGCAACGGAGTCTTGCACTAGAAAGAAAAGCAAGAAGAAAAGGGCAAAGAAACCAAGTTGGCTGACTCAGGAGGTTATGGAAGGGGTGAGGGCCAAGAGGGCAGCATTTCGAAAGTACAGGAACTCAGAGAGGGGTGAAGATAAGGATACTTACATGGAGAACTTCAGGGAGGTTACCAGACTGGTCAGTGTGGCCAAGGTGTCCAGGGAGCTGAGACTGGCGCAGGGAATCAAAAGTGGAGAAAAAGACTTCTGCTACATCGGAGAAAGAAGAAAGAGCAAAGATCAGCTGGTGAGGATTAAGAAGGACAGGGGGTGGGTGGAGAAAGGGGTGGAGCAGGCAGAGGCACTGAAGGAATACGTCTGCTCAGTTTTCACGCAGGAGAAGGGGGGGCAGATGCTCCAGGTGAGGGGGGCAGGTGGATTGGGGGAGGTATGACAGATGTAGATTACAGAGAGCAGGGTACTAGATGGCTTGAGGGCATTAAGGGTGGACAAAGCACCTGGCCCTGATGGCATTCACCCTAGGGTACTAAAGGAGTTGGCAGAGGTCCTGGTGGGACAACTGGCTGACCTGTTCAGTACCTCCCTGGACATGGGATGTGTACCACAGGACTGGAGAATTGTCCATGTGGTACCCATCCACAAAAGTGACCCAAAGGATGAAACAGGAAACTGCAGTATAGGCCAGTGAGCCTCACATCAATCATGGAAATGCTCATGGAGACCATACTAAAAGGGAGACTAGTGAGCTTCTTAGAGGAAAACAGTCTCCAGGATGGTCAACTGCACGGGTTTATAGTAGGCAGATCCTGCCAGACAAACCTTGTAGAGTACTATGACTGGGTGATGCAGGAACTGGACAAGGGCCATGCAGTGCATGTCCTGTATTTTGACTTTAGCGTGGCCTTTGATTCAGTGCAGCATGGGAGGTTGGTGGAACTGGAACATGTTAGGGTGGGACCAAAAATTGTGAAATGGATCACAAACTGGCTAAAGGGAAGGAAGCAAAGGGTGGTGGTGGTGGGGACCACTCGTCACCGAGAGTGGTGACGAGCGGGGTACCACAGGGATCGGTACTTGGACCGGTGCTGTTTGGTATTTTTATTGTAGATATCTCACACAGGATCCAGAACATGATAAGATCAGTCTGTTCACAGACAATACCAAGATGGTAGCTGTGGTTGATGATGCAGAGGGGTGAAGGGGTTAAAGGAGGACCTGACTAAGCTGCAGGAGTGGGTGGAAACATGGCAGTTGGAGTTCAGTGCAAAGAAGTGTAAGGTTATGCACTTCTGAGCCAGGAACCAGGAAAGGGATTATCACTTGAGTGGGATACAGTTGTGGAGCTCCAGAGAGGAGAAGGACCTAGAAGTGATTATTACGGGGAGCATGAACAACTGCTCAGTGCAGGAAGGTGGCAGGAAAAGCCAACAAAATGCTGGGGTGTATTGCAAGAGGGATCTCCTCCAGAAGGAGGGAGGTTATCCTGCCCCTGTATAGGTCATTGGTCAGGCCCCACCTGGAGTACTGCATGCAGTACTGGTGCCCATTCCTGAAGAAGGACATCAGATTGTGGGAAGGGGTGCAGCGAAGAGCCACAAAGATGATCCAGGGATTGGAGAGCAAGCCCTATGAGGACTGGCTGGGAGAGCTGAATATGTATTCACTGGAGGAGAAGAGGGATAGGGGGGTATGAGCAATACTTTTAAGTGTCTGAAGGGGATAAACAAGATCAACACAGAAGGGATTTTTCAGATGAGAAGGGGGAGGTACACAAGAGGGTATGGACTGAGGTGGGAGGGGGAAGATTCAAGAGGGAGATGAGGAGACATTTTTTCATGGAAAGAGTGGTGGACAAATGGAACACCTTAACAGATGAGATAGTGTCCTGTAACATGGTAGGCAGTTTCAAAAGGGGTTGAGACAGGACAAGGGGAAGGGATACTGAGAAGGGGAGGCAGGAGGAGGGGCAACTGCATGATGAGGGGCTAGCTGCATACTCGAGCATACTCAATAGACCATGAGGCCTGTTTCTGCTGGCAGTTTCATATGTTCGTAAAGCTGAGTGTCATTACGCCACATGGAAAATGCATTAAAATCATATTATGAGCACACCGGAGGGGATTATTACACTAATAAAATAGCTAAGTAGATTTTTAAGTGGAGGAAAATGAGATTCGGCACATGAGTGTGTGTTTATTGAGAGTTAATGCAAGGTCAGGTGATGTCTTTTAGCCAATGACATTTCTAGATATATTTCTTGCTATTTTATGAATACAATTATGTGTGTGAGCTTGCTGCAGGGAGGGTAGAAACACAGAAACATAGAAATTGTTGGCAGATAAGGACCACCAGGCCCATCTAGTCTGCCCTAGCCCTACACTAATGTGCAGCCTATGACCCTAACTGGTCAATGGCTTCTCTTCACTTCCTGCTTCTTACTGGAGATACCCTTCCCTATGCACCCCAATGTACAGCTGGCTTTCCAGGTGGTGGGATAAAGTGCTATGAAGGCTGGAGAAGGAGGTATATGTAAACTTACAGGATTTTTGTGGGCTGGCTGGGGAACAGGATGTCAAAGGATTCTACAAAGGCTGGGGAAGGAATATAGTTAAACTTATGTTTGTGGGCTGGCTGGGGAGAGGGTGAGATAAAGTGCTAGGAGGGCTCAGAGTACTACTTTTCCTTATGTTTGTGGGCTGGGTGAGAGGATGAGACAGAATACTTTGAGAATTGGGGGTGCTACCTTTACATATGTTTGTGGGCTGGGTCAGGGAAGAGGGTTGAATAGGGTTCTGTCAGACCGGTGGATGGGTATTTATGATTTCCATTGCAAGTAGCCACTTCAGAGAGGAAACACTACGTAAAGTTCTCACTTTGTGGATGAAGTGCCACTTTGTAGTTTTTCTCAAATGAAGTGTCCACTATATAGAGTTTTTCCCACACAAAGTGCCACTTTATAGTTTTCCTTACATAAACTGCCACTTTGCAGAGTTTTCCCAGCATACCACTTTACAGAGTTTCCCCATGAAAAGTTTCACTTCAGAGTTTTTCCCATGGAAAATGCCACTTTGCAGAGTTTCCCCCCACATAAAGTGTTACTTTGGAGAGTTTTCCCCATGTAAAATGCCACTTTGGAGAGTTTTCCCTACATAAAGTACCACTTTGCAGAGTTTTCAACATGTAAAATGCCATTTTGCAGAGTTTTCCCCACATAAAGTGCCACTTTGCAGAGTTTTTCCCATGTAAAGTGCCCACTCTGCAGTGTTTTCCCCACGTAAAGTGCCACTTTGCAGTTTTCCTTACATAAAGTCACCTTTGTAGAACTTCCCTACATAAAGTGCCTCATTTCAGAGTTTTCCCAACATAAACAAGTTCCAGCCAGAGCCGATATTACTGTGGTGAGCTGCCAAATGACCAAAGTTACACGTATGTGTAGAAAAGTTGGAATGCACTGGTGTAACTCGACCATTTTTTGGAGTTTTTTCATCAAATTTTCAACATGGCCTTTTTGGGACCCCACCTCATGAAGAGTGCCAGTATCATTTTGTTAACTTGTCCTGAAAGATGATTTCACAGGAAGACCAAGCCATTCTGTGCCATAGGTGCGAAAAACACATTTTGGGCAGGATGTAAAAAATAACAGCTGTACTGTTAATAAGAAGGTGCGAAAATGGCAATGCTGAAAATCTGGAGTGAAAATATGAAAAATTGGTGAAGTTAGGAGTGTGCGTAGAAACTGCACAATGCTTTGACATTTGTTCACCAAATTTGCATTGTGAGCTATTTTGGACCCCACCTCATGAACAGTGGCACTGTTATTTCGTTAATTGGTCCTGAAAGGTGATTTTGTGCAGTGACCGCAAAATCACCTTTTGGGACTGAGTAATGAAATGACAGTGACAGTGTTCTCAAGGTGGGGTCCCAAGAACCCCATGTTGAAGATTTGGGGCCAAAATTCCTAAAAATGGTTGATATATCAATATTAGTTGAAAACCCCATTGACTGCCATTATACAATGCTTACCTTTGATACTTCAGTTTGTGGTCCGGCTTTGAAGAGTGCAGACATTTCCTGGTTCAGAGAAGATAACAGCACTGCCCTCTGGAGGTAAGTATGGGGTAAGGGGAGGTGGGTACTCAGTAGGAGTGTGGGGATGGGGATGGGGGGACTGGGGTGATGTCGAGGGACCGTTTCCTTTTTTACAGGTGAAAAAAACAGGATGTTGGAGACAGTTTTCTTTATTTACAGGAAAAAAATAAAGCATAAATTTGGGCACACTGGGGAGGGCTCCCAGTCTGCCACATGAGTTGGGGAGTACATGATGCTGACATAGGGATTGGGTACCCCAATGTTGGTAAGGGGGAAGTAAAAAAACATATATTTGGGCATACTGGGGTTGGCTCCCAGTGTGCCACATGAGTTGGGGGTACAGGGTGCTGACATGGGGACTGGGCACCCCAATGTCAGTGCAAGGATGAGGAATGGAGGGAGAGGGGAGGATAGCAGCAGTGGGAAGGAGTGAGAGGGTTTTCTCTGCTGCCAATGCTGGGAGGGACTGGGGAGCACAGGAGCAGTGAGAGGGTGAAGGAGGAGTGCCATCTGAAATATGGCAGCAACAAGCTTTGCATGCATTGCATTTGTGCATGCGTAGTTGTGGTGAATGGCATTCTGCCATTGACAGGATGGTGGCACCAGCAGAACTGATCATGCGCTTGAGTCGTACATGCACAGTTCTTGCCCCAGAATGTGGAAGTAACTGTCAAAATAGTGTGGCTGTTATTCCATAGCAACTGATCATGGCGGAGTGTTTCAGGTTCCGTTGGACGTTTGGAAGAATACTTCCAAAAGTCCAACAAAAGGTGCCACAATCAGCCATTTTAAGGCAAGACATGCCAAAATGGTAGAAGGCTCTGCCCACAGCCATAAAAAGTGCCCCTTTCAAGTGTTTTCCCCACAGAAAGTGCCACTTTGTGGAGTTTTTCCCATGTAAAATGTCACTTTTCAGAGTTTTCCTCACATGAAGTATCCACTTTGAAGTTTCCCCATATAAAGTACCCACTTGGTGGTTTTCCTCACATAAAGTACCCACTTTGCAGTTTTCCCCATATATAGTCCCCTCTTTCCAGAATGTTCCCCACGTAGTGTCACTTTGTAGAGTTTTTCCCATGCAAAGTGTCACTTTGCAGAGTTTCCCCACATAAAGTACCCACTTTGTAGAGTTTCCCTCACATAAAGTACCCGTTTTTGAAGTTTCTCCACACAAAGGACCCACTTGGCAGAGTTTTCCCCACATAAAGTACCCACTTTGCAGAGATTTCCCCATGTAAAGTGTCACTTTGCAGACTTTTCCTCACGTAAAGTGCCACTTTAGTTTTCCCCACATAAAGTGTTACTTTGCAGGCTTTTCCCCACATTAAATACTTACTTTGTAGAGTTTCCCCTTGTAAAGTACCCACTTGGCAGAGTTTTCCCCATGTGAAGTGTCACTTTGCAGAGTTTTCCCTATGTAAAGTGCCCACTTTGTAGAGTTTTCCACACTGAAAGTGCCACTTTGCAGAGTTTTCCCCATGTGAAGTATGCACTTTGCTGTGCAAAAAAAACTGCTCAAACCTCTTCATGAAGTACAGGAACTTTGAAATGTTCTTGGTGAAGCTGGGCCACTTTACACATTTCTAGATGGAATGACAGGAGAAGGAAGGATGGTAGGTAGGTAGGTACCTATCTATGTTTTCTATAGCACCTTTCATACAAACTGCATCCCAAAGCTGTTTGGAGTCCTACAGCAGGAGGGATGAGAATGATGCTGCTAGTTTCTGCACAAAAGGAGCATCAAAGAATTCAAACATGGATTACAGAGACATTAGAAAGGCTAAGAACATGGTGATTAAATGACTTGTCCATGGTCACACAATTATTAAGTGGCAGTCTTGGGATTGAAATCTGAGTCTCCAGGTTCACAGCAGTACACTTTAACCACAAGGCCAAATTGACTCCAAATTGTACATTATTCATTATATTCCTTTTTTAATCATCTGAAATTAGGGTTTTATTAAGGAGGTGTAAGAAATATGTAACATGTTACAGAACCACAAAGATTGTGCTCAATAAGTTACTTTGCAGAATGCAAAAATGTACTCAGTACTGTTTTTTTTCACCTATACTGTATGTTTTTATTTTCACTTATATGAAAAGCATGTAACAATACAGTAACACATTAGTCCTTTGTTGAGAGAGTCTTTGTCATGGGCCTTTATACTGTAGTCCTAATTTGTTTTTAACTATAAATATAGTACTAAATAAGCATTAGAGAGACATACAGAGATACCATGCTGTGTTGATGGGAATATACCGTAACCTTTTTGCTCGGTGGTGAATGGAAACAAAAAGAATCATGAATGAAAATATACAGTAGTCACACAGAACACACAGATAAAGCATAGTTCTGATTAACTCTCATTCCAATAAACAGATTCTGCAATTTTATAGCTGTGTGGGCAGAGCTCCACAGATGTTGCATGACTGTATCTCTAGAAGAGCACTGTGGAATCATGTGACAGGATCGCTGTCCAGTGTGCTTCCACAATGCTCCGGCAAATGTTCAGTGGTGCTGTTTATGTGTCCCTATCCTTCCCCAACTGCATAAACACCCCCCCCCTTTGCAGGGCACTACTCTTTCTTCTGCAACTGTGGAAGTAACAGTTGCTATGCCCAAAATGGCAGTGCCAACTCAAACTGTGCATGCACATGTATCGCACATGCACAGTTGTGTAGGCGCTGACATCTTGTGAATGGCAGACTCCAGTGTGGCAAGAATGTGGAGAGAGCTCCGACTATTGTTTCACTCAGTCTCACTGTACTCTTGCTGCTCAGAGCAGCAGTATCGACTCTGACCAGAGTTTGTTTATTAAGCTACAGAAGTGTTGCTTTAGCCAGCACAAAGTCTTGAAAAAACTATAACACTAGAGCTGAAATTCTTTCTTGTACTGTGTTGTGACAAAGGTACTGTACAGGTGAATTCAAGGGGCAGGATATTCAAAGCTCTGAACGCAGTGCTTAAGTCAGTATTTCCCATGCAAGCAGCTTCCAGATAAATGCATCAGGATGTGTGCACCCTATTTTCAAACATCCTAATGCTTTTATGATACTTCATTTGATTTATGGGGAAAAAATGATGCATGCATCTGAATTTAGACACGTGCTTTATTTTCAGAGCAGTGCTGAGAAAGCCGGGTCTAGGATCACAAAAACAGAGTGCTGGTTGACACAGTACTCATAGTTCCAAGCAGGCCTTGCTAGCAGTTTCTAAGTAAGAATCTCCACTGCATCAATGATCATGCAGAAAATTTTATTCAGACACCCCTTCCCCCCTCAGCAAAAGTGTTGTTACTGCCCAAATGTGTGAATAAAGTTTTCTGCATTATTTGTGATCCAGTGGTGATTCCTATTCAGAAACCCTTTGTTATTTTCAGATCTCAAGTCATAGGAATCAAATACATATGTTAAACCACCTTTCAGGTGGTCTAACTGTCTAGGTAGATTTCACACTCATCAGGATGTGTGTGCTCTAGCAAGTTATTATATTTTGTTTCTAGTGAGGTTGAAATTGCTACGGTTAAAGTTTTATCTAACCAAATTGCAAGGTTTGCCACTCAGATGCTGGTTTGTGTACATTTAAAAACATTACAGTGACCTACTTTAAACCTTAGGTTTAGGATTTGTCTTGGTTTAATTGCTAGAAAAGTGGTGCTAAATAAGGTCCTGGAAGTCTTGCATCAATATTTTCAACCCCAAATCCCATATGTACCCAACAGATCACACCAGTATTTTTACTTTAATATACCAAAAGTTAAAAACTGTTTAGGGCCGAGATCTTTGTTGTATCAGTCAGCTAATGTTTACAATTCCCCACCTCAAAATCTGTCCACTGAGACTTTAAGTCTGCCTGTCTTCAAATCTAGTCTTAAAAAAGATTTATTGGCATCTGAATGTTGTAATTATGGTTGATCATGCTTAGAGATGCAGCAAAATTTTATTTCACTGGCAAAAGTCCGGTGAAAATATGAATTTCACAGAGTGAAATATTTAATGAATTTCAGCACATTCCATGAATGTGAAATTCCACCCACGAAATGCAGAATTTCAGCAGCGAAATGAGGAATTTTGCCCGAGAGCGACAGACGTTCACCTGTGAGTGGTGAAGTTCTGCATTTGATGGGCAAAATTTCTCATTTCAACAGCAAAATTCTGCATTTCGCCAGCAGAATTTCTCCTCTTGCACCTGTGAAATATTTCATGAAAAAAGCGGATTTCGCGAAATATTTCATGGAGCAAAATTCAACAGTTTTGCATAACACTAATCATGCTGATATGTTGTACTTTTGTGACTGAATAATATGTGAAAAATGTTATTCTTTGTGCACTGGTCACCCATGAAAACAGGGATTTTTGCTAATGGATTTACCAGAGCTCACATAAACAAACCAAAATCAAACCACAACCCTGCATACATATAATGGCTGCATCTCATTGAAAATTGACCCCTGGTCAGTTGCAAAACCCTTTCATAAAAGTCTGGAGCTAGCTATGTTGCAAAATATCAAAAAATGAGTTGCCAGTGCATTACCAAATCATTGGTGTGAGAATTTAGTATAAACAATACAGTACATGCATGCCTACATATACTGTATTTCCTGGAGTTATGTAGCTCAGAATAGCTGCTCTTCACATGTATTAAACATATGGAAATGGGGTCATCCAATGGCTGTTTGGTAGTGCAGTGTATTACCATGCCACCCCAGGTTTACAGTGTAACTTCTGGATGCTGGCAATCAGGCTACCAGAGCTGGGAAAAAGCTACCTCTGGCTGCATGTACCAGCCTGGAAGACATTGCAATTTGTTCTAGTACTACAGCAAACCTGGAAGAGGACTGGAGATCTGGGTCCTCCACAGGTGTGTACTGCATGCAAGTCCTGCCACAGGACCGCAGTACTAGTAAATGTGCTAGATAAATTAACCTTGAGTGATTGTGCAGAACTATACTTTTTTATTGTGTTTTAAAACTTCAGCTGCTATTATACTGAGCCCTGCTTCTAATATAGGAAGCAGGAAGAGGGATGTTGTAGTCTTATCACTGCAAGTGAACTATACACTCAGCCTGAGGCACTATTTTTATCTTAATTTGCACTTGGGGGAATGTACACGCTTACTAGCATTGGGCACAGTTCTGGAGTGTTAATAAGCACTCAAAATAAGCAGTTTTGTTCGCGAGGGATCTGTGACCCCTAGCACTGCTTCTGGGTCACCTCAGGACTCATAAGCAGCCCTGTTGTGAGCAAACAAGTGCATATACATTTCCACGAGAGCGCAGTACTAGTAAATGTGCTAGATAAATGAACTTTGAGTGATTGTGCAGAACTGTATTTTTTTATTGTGTTTTAAAACTTCAGCTGCTATTATACTGAGCCCTGCTTGTAATACAGGAAGCAGGAAGAGGGGTGTTGTAGTGTTATCACTGCAAGTGAACTACACTATCAGCCTGGGGCACTATTTTTATCTGTATTTGCACTTGGGGGAATTTACACGCTAACTAGCATTGATCACAGTCCTGGAGTGTTAATAAGCACGCAAAATGAGCAGTTTTGTTTGTGAGGGATCTGTGACCCCTAGCACTTCTTCTGGGTCACCTCAGAACTCATAAGCAGCCCTGCTGTGAGCAGGGCAAGTACGTGGAGGGTGCGTGTGATTGCACTCATGGAGACGTGTGCAGAGACATGCGTGTCTGCATGTGTTATGCATGTTGTGTGAGGGTAGAGGGAAAGCATAAAGTAAAGAGGTTTTTTCCCAGATATTGGAGGTGAAGCATAGTAAGTACACTCATCTTTCATAGTGAGTGTGTACACTACTAACTGTGAGAACTATGGAATTAAATCAGCTATTACAAAAAAAGGTTAAGGATACTCTGTGTAGGCTGTGATATGTATCTCTTTTCTGATGTACCAGTTATTGAAACACCCTTTATTTGCTTGAAGTGTAAACAGAATGAGGAGATGCAAAATGAGATCTCCCTATTCAATACAAGATTAAAGGCTCTTGAAATCAGTCAATGGGGTTTAATGAATAAATAATATATGAGGAAACAGGTTTAGGCCAAAACATGACACATGATGGTGAAACTGTTGAAGCACTGGGCCAGATTTCAAATGTATGTCTAAACCCACTTAACCAGGCAGTGGAACCAAATAGTAGTATATGCCCAAATGTAACTGATCAGGCAGTTGAATCAAACACCAATTTATGCCCACACATAACATTTAGTAAAAAACGAGCCAGGGATAATGAAACACAGGAGAACTTGGATGCTGATTGTTTTGAGGTTGAATCTAAAAGACCAGCAAAAAAGGTTATAAAAGCAGAGGCCTTCAATTTACCTCTTTTTAATAGTTTTGACCCCCGTTAACACAGTAATTGAAGTAGATAATGCAATAGTTCCTGGTTCTTCCTCCACACCACAATTAATATCTGATACTGAATTAGAAAAAGATACCAAAGAAAGATAGAAAACACAGTCACCTTGGGTCCCACCCAGCATACCTTTGTTGGCATTAGACCATGAAAAAACAGTACAAGGATTTATAACTATTCCATCAGGGCTAAACAATATAAATAATGAACATGATGAACAGGTTAACAATTCCACAAATTTTCCACCAAATATTAACACTGTAACAGAGCAAATATTTATACTAGGAGACTCCATCACAAGGTTCACTGATAGAAACACTACTAGGGGAAATAAAGAGAATGTAACTAGTTGCAGCTACAGTGGCGCAACAATAAAGGATATTACCCAGTTACTTCCAGGAATATTAAAAAATGTTCCAGAACCTAAAACTGTACTTTTACATGCAGGAACAAATAATTTTGGAAAACAGGAGGTGGGCCAAATAATACAATAAATGGAAATAGCAATAAAAACACTGCAAGACCTTAACACAACCCCCATAGTATCAGAAGTTCTTCCTGTACCAAGGGAAAGTTACAGAAGAACCCAACAAATGAAAAGTTTTAACAAATGGCTACATAGATGGAGTCTTATAAACAATATACAGTGTACATGAACCTAGGAAAAATCTGAAAACAACAATTTACTATATGGACATGATGGGTTACATCTGAGCAGACAAGGCTCAAAACTACTGGGATGTACCATGTACAATATATTGAATCACACAAAAAAATAAGAAATAAGGGTCAAGGGGAAACTTCCATAAAGGAAAACATAAATGAAAATGATCTATTGGCAGCAACGAGCAAAGTAAAAATTAATACAGATTCACATAAAAGAAAATAGGATTGTCATTTCTACTAACAAATGCTAGAAGTCTACACTGTACAAAAATAGATGAACTTCAAATCATACTTAACAAAGATAATATAGACATAGCAGCAATAACAGAAACTTGGTGGAACGATAACTCTGAATGGAATATAAATATACCTGGATATGTCACTCACTATAAAAATAGAGAGGAAAAAATTGGGGGGTGGGTAGCACTTTTTATAAAAGACACTATTAAGTTTAAACCAATTATTGATTCAACAGAAAAAAACATCTTGTTAAATTATTTGGGTTGAATTGTTGGGGGATAAACAACCAAAACATCTTATCGGCCTTTGTTATAGACCACCAGATACAGATTCAGCTGCCAATCAAGACATTTTCAATAGTGTAAGTAGTAAATCCCATTATAAAGAAACATTGTTACTGGGAGATTTTAACTTCCCCGGTATAAATTGGAAGGACTATGTAGGAAATAACAATCAGGAGAATACCTTACTGATATATGTTCAAACAATGGTCTACATCAACTAATTGACAAACCTACAAGAAAAAATAATATCCTCGATTTATTATTAACCAACAGCCCTGACAATATTACTAATATTCTGGTTAAACCACTGATACATAATAGTGATCATATGATTATAAGCTTTGATACTTGTATACATACAAAACCCGAGACTGGAAAAACAGTTTTTAAAAATTATAACAAAGCAAATTTTATACAGCTAAAATTGGATTTCTTAAAATGGAGATGGGAAGATGGATTAACTTCTCCAGAGGAACTTTGGACAACAGTTAAGAATAAAATTATAGAATTAGAAGCTAAATATGTTCCAAATAGAATGATCTATAACAAAAAAAGAAAAATTCCAGCATGGGTAACACCTATTATCACTAAGTTATTAAAACAAAACAAAAATGGGCATATAGGCGAATGAAACATGATGGCAGTGACTTTAATAGATGGAGGTACAAAATGATTCTAAAAAATTGCAAAACTAAAATAAAATGGAAAGAAAGAGATTTGAATATAGGCTAGCATATAGAAATGATGGAGGCAAAAGCTTCTATTCCTACATAAACAAACAAAAAAACAAACACCGCGGACAACTGGGCCCCCAACAATAAATACAAAAGAGATAACAGCCCCACAGGAAATTACAGAAGACTTTAATAAATATTTTACTTCTATATTCAACACTAAGACTAGAATAAATGGTACACTGTTGGGAAATATAGTTGATAATGGATTGGAAATATCAAAGGATGAGATCATGGCATATTTAAATAATATCAATATAAATAAATCACCAGGGCCAGATAAGCTTTACCCCAGACTTTTAAAAGAAATCAAGGACTGATTAATGGATCCATTATACAAACTATTTAATATGTCTTATTCATGCAACCAAACACCAAATGATTGGAAAACAGCAGTGGTTACACCAATTTATAAAAAGGGAAACCACACAGATATTTCTAACTATAGACCAATCAGCCTGACATGTATAATAGGAAAGATTTTTGAATCCATACTAAAAAATAGATTAGAGGATGATCTAATTACAAAAGGGCTGATAGATCAGTCACAGCATGGATTCAGAAAAAATAGATCTTGTCTGTCCAGACATTTGGTGTTTTATGAATATATAAACAAGAACTTGGATAACAACATACCAGTGGATGTGATCTACCTTGATTTTTGCAAGGCATTCGACAAGGTCCACTATGATCTTTTAGTAAACAAAATGAGATCCTTAGGAATAAACAACAAAATTACAAACTGGGTTGAAGAATATTTGAACGAGTGAACACAGTGCTTATGTATTAGGGGATACATGTCTGAACAACGTCAAGTTATTAGCGGAGTACCACAGGGGTCAGTTCTGGGCCCAATATTGTTTGACATGTTTATATCTGACTTAACTACTAACAATAATAGCTTTTCCATCAGATTTGCAGATGACACCAAAATAGTAGCACCAGCTAAAAATTGGAAGATGAATCCAACCTTGTTAATGATTTAAAGAAACTTGAAGAATGGGCAAATAAAAATCAGATGTCTTTCAATGTAGGTAAATGTGTTGTCATGCACATAGGAAATACCAACATACAAAACCAATATATATTAAATGGCCAAGTATTAACCCCTATAGTGGAACATAATGACTTAGGTACAACAATTAACTCTAATTTAACCTCACATAGTCATTGTAATCACATCATCAGCCGAGCCAATAAACTCATAGGTTGTATCAAACAAAGTTTTACCTCACCGGATAGGGAATGTGTTTTACCCTTGTATAGAGCATATGTGAGACTGCACCTTGACTACAGCTCCCTCTTGTGGACCCCCTACCTTAGGAGAGACATTGGTAGACAGGAGGGAGTACAGAGAAGAGTAACCAAGCTTGTAACCAATATGCAAGAAAAGAGTTATGAAATAAGGTTGAAAGAACTGGGCATGTATTCGTTGGAAGAGAGAAGAATGAGAGGGGACATCCTATTGATGCATAAGATTCACACTGATACTGAGTTAATGACTCAATTGGGATTGTCCTATGTTAGACGAGAATGTAACTTAAGAAGCCACAATTACTAACTGGCTCTAACATATCCAGGAACTAATAAAAGGAGTTCTTATTTCACTCAGAGAATAATTCCATTATGGAATACCTTACCTACTTCATTACTGGGACATCATAATCACGTGACATTTAGACAAAACCTTGATTATTTTTTGTTGTAAACACTGGGACAATGTGCCAGCTTGGCTGGAGACATACATATATGGGTCATGGCCTTCTGTATGCCTACCCTTCTTGGTATGAATCTTAGTATAAGTTGTTTATGGTGTCATTGGGTGGTTGGAGGATCAAGAGTAAAAAAAGAAAAATGGCACCTGATGTAGCAGTTCTCTTCAGTCCCTCATTTTTTTTTAATTCACCAACACCACATTGTGTACTGGAAGTGAGGAATGCCTCCAGAAGTCCCAATGGGGGGAAACATGAAAGAACCATGGTGAAAGGTATAGGGCTGTCTGAGCTGGAAGATTGGCTGTGAAGAAAGCCTGACAGTGGGCCTCTGGTCAAGAGGAAATGCAAAGGTCTATGAAGCAAATTCTGGCCAGAGCTGATAGGGCTGCAGGTGAGGAAATTGGGATAAAAATATTGAAAATTACCAAAGTTATGAGCCTGCATTATCAAAATGTAATGTAGGCTCATAATTTTGTTGTTTTTCAATATTTTAGCACCAAATTTTCAACATTGCCTTCTTATGACCCCATCTCATGAACAAGAGCAGAGAAAATTTTAAACTCCAGCCGGAAAGGTGATTTTGCACAGGGACCACAAAACACCTTTCAGAATGTGAAAAAAACACATTTTGGTCAGGAGTTGAAAAATGACAGCTGTCACATTCATGAGGTGCAGTAAAGATATGGCTATGTTATAAATGTGGGGTAAAAATATTGAACATTACCAAAGTTACCAGCCTACATTAGCAAAATTCAACGTAGGCTCATAACTTTTTTTTTGGGACTATTTTTACACTAAATTTTCAACATAGCCTTTTTATGATCCCACCATATGAACAAGGGTGGAGAAAATTTTCAACTCTTGCCTGAAAGGTGATTTTGTGCAGGGACAGCTAAATCACCCTTAAGGATGTAGAAAAACATTTTGGCCAGGATTTGAAAAATGACAGCTGTCACATTCATGAGGTGCTGTAAAGATATGCTTATGTTGTAAATGTGGGGTAAAAATATTGAAAATTACCAAAGTTATGAACCTGCATTAACAAAATTCAATGTAGGCTCATAACTTTGTCATATTTTAATATATGTACCCCAAATTTTCAACACAGCCTTCTTATGGTCCCAACTCATGAAGAAGGCAGAGAAAATGTTCAACTCCTGCCAGAAAGGTGATTTCAAGCAAGGATCACAAAATCATGTTTCCGGATGTGAAAAAAACATTATGGGCAGGATTTTAAAAATGACAGCTATCACATTTACAAGGTGCTGTTAAGTTATGGCTATGTTGTAAATCTGGGGTAAAAATATTGAAACTTACCAAAGTTATGAGCCTGCATTAACAAAATTCAAAGTAGGCTCATAATGTTGTTCCTTTTTAATATTTTTACACCAAATTTTCAACATAGCCTTTTAATGACCCCACTTCATGAAGCAGGGCAGAGAAAATGTTCAACTCTTGCCCAAAAGGTAATTTCTTGCAGGAACTGCGCAATCACCTTTTGGGACAGATTTGCCTTATGACAGTGCCATTGCTCATGAGGTGGGGTCCTGAAAAAGGCAGGTTGAAAATTTTGACTAAAAATATGAAAAAATGGCCAAGTTATACTACAAAGTTCAAAACACAATTGAAATACAGTACATTGAAGTGCATGCCTGTTTCTTCAGTTTGTGTTCCAGCTTTAAAGAGTGAAGATGTGTCTGCAGTCGAGATAGGATTACAGTGTTGGACCTTCTGATGGGTAAGTACAGAGTTTTGGGGGTTGTGGGGTGGGGTGCTGAGTGGGAGGGTCGGGTGGGGGGTGTAATGGCACAAAGACATCAATGTACATTTGTTTTTACAGGTAAAGAGGATTCCTGCACAGGGGATTGGGCATCCTCAGTGCCACTGTTACCTTTCTGGGGTGGTGAGTGAGGTAGTATGTGCTGATTGGGTGGGAGGCAGGGAACTATAAATCAATTTAAAAAAATTATCAGAAAAACACTTGCATGCGCAGTATTGCAGAGGGGAGGTTAGAGGAAAAAGGAGGATTCCTGCACTGGGGTTTGGGTACCCCCAGTGCCACTACTAGTTTCTGGGGAGGGAGAGGGCTGGTATATATATGTATATGTATATATATATATATATATATATATATATATATATATATATATGATAGCACGGTAGTGCTACCATAGTTAGGTTGAGGAGCCATTTCTATGTTAAACCCCCAAACTTTGCACCTTAATAACTTTGCAACCGTTTAATAGATTTGCCTGAAATGTGGAGCACATGATCAAGAATCATAGGCCTTGGGATGTGCCAAGTTTTGTACTGGTCGGATATATGGTTGTGGAGTTATTAAGCATGATCTGTGCGCGCATTTACGCTTTTCTGGAATTCTACGGTCGCACCTACAGGTCGTATGGTTTGCGCGACTGGCCCAAAATCTTCAGGGAACATGTGGCCAGGGTCCCCGATGTGCCTTTCAAAGATTTCATGAAAAAATATTAAACGGTTCAAAAGTTATTCAAAAAACAATTTCCCATTATAAGTCAATGGGAAAAGTTAACAAAAAGTTCGACAGTGTCGCAAATGTACTTTTTACTGTCGCAAATGGCCCTGTTACTGTCGCAGATCTGCCATCTTGTTTTCGGTTAGTGATCAGAAAAATGCTTGGCATTTAAAATTGAGACCCTCTAGCAACCTAATTCTTTTTGTATTCACCTAGTCGGGCCCTGAGGATGCTAGCCATGTCTTTATTTTGGGGTAAAACACCCCAGAAATATGTTTTTCAAATTTCTGGAAAAAGTACTTTCGTAAAGTAGTGTCGTACTCATGAAAGTGTCGCAAATTTTTTGCGAAAGCTTTCACAAATTATGACTTACTACTTTGCGACTATATCTTCAAATTACAGTAATTCTTTGGCACTCCTGCAAAAGAACGGTTGGGAGTTTGGGGCTGAAATTTGGAGGGAATGCAGATGACATCTCACAGATGTGCCTTTCAGTGTTGTATTGAAAAAATATTACATGGCGGCAAAGTTACAGCACTCCAAAGTTGACAGTTTTTCTCATAGGATAACATTACGGCACCGGACACATTACAGGAATCCTTTGGCGCCCTGCTGCAAAATAAAGGTTTAGTCTTTTTTCCAGAAATTTGGAGGGAAGACAGCCAACAGCCCACAGATGTGCCTTTCAGTGGTTTGGTGAAAAAATATTATAGGGAGGCAAAGTTATGGCACTCCGAACTTCTCTTTTTTCCCATAGGATAACATTACGGCGTTCGCCGCGCCTTTCAGGGCCCGTAACTCGGAAACGGTGTGAGATACGGACTTTTCATCAGAAAATACTTAGCCCCCTACAAAATTAGCCAGGACAGTTGTAAATCATACGACTTTTAAATTTTTTTTCTATGTCGTATGGTTCCTGAGATATAACGTATTTAGTATTTCAAGTTCTCATTTTCTGCTACGATACTCATTATTATGCATACATTATTTGTACTCACTGTCTTTCTCTATGCAGGTTTAGGAAAACCAGCCGCAATAACCCCATTACTGTCACTGTTGCCCTTTCCTTGCAGTTCCACGTACCCGTTCACTTACCGTTGACGTCGCCACCTTGTGCATTATCCTGCGTTTTCATTTGCGCTTGCATTTCTGTTATTTTTGCCATTTGTGTCTACAGTACTGTTTCTCTTTCTGTTTCACTTTGCGTCACCATGCCCATTGACATTTCCGTTTGCAGGCACCATGTTACTATGTGACAACACATCCGTGGCAGACCGTTCCGTCTCGCCACCATCGTTACCCTTTCTGTTCTCATTCGGCGCTTGTGTTACCATATGCGCCACTGTTAGATGCTTCTGTTTGCGTTGCTGTTCCTGTTACTATGCCTCAAGACCCCGCCTCCCGCGCTGCATTGCATTCACTATTTCTCGTTATCATTCTCAAAGAAGGAAATCAGAGGCAAAAACTCCATTTGATGCATTAGTTAGGGTTGTTCCTGGCGACAAGCGTGAGGAATTCGGTGTTAGGGTTGAAAACCCCCTTAGACCCCGCCCACCCCCAACCGGCATTGGGGTGCGCATTGGGATCATTGGTCCTAACTCTCCCCCATTCTCCTATACTTCTGCTGCTTTACACATGTCATGGGGTGAGAGTTAGGATGACGATCCTAATGCGCACTCCCAATGCCAGTTGGGGTGGGCGGGGTCCAAGGGGGTTTTAACCCAATCAATTCTCACTTTGTCGCTGTAACAACCCTAACTAATGCATTAAACAGACTTTTTGTTCTAATATATATATATATATATATATATATATATATCGATATAGATATAAAGAGAAAGAAGAGGTACTGTCATGGGGGAGCGAGATCGCGACACTGGGGATTGGGCACCCCAGTGTGATTGTTATATTTCTGGGGGGTGTTTAGGGTGGTGGGTGCTGAGAGGGAAGGTAGGGGGAGTACTTACAATTTTAAATAAAAGCAGTCACTGCAGAATATGGCACACTCTGCCATGGCCGCCAATAGAAACAAAATAGTGGAGTGCTTCTTCCAATACTAAAAATGAGCAGAGTGCTTCACAGGCATGGAGGTGACTGTGATGCAACTTCAACAGGATGTTAGGTCACAAAGAATTCAAGGAATACATAGTCCTTTTTTGAAAGCAATAGATCTGCAGGGCTCTGCCCACTGGAGCCCTAAAGAGAACCCATGGGTGTATCTTTCAGGAGTCAATTCACATAATGGGACGGGCAGGTAAGGTTTCAGGATTTTTCAGCTTTAAATTCAGTGTGAAACCATGAGAGGGGACACAGAGGGCTTACTGTTGTGAGGGGTGTATTTGCTGATGAATGGGACAAGGGACATTTTAGCACTGCTGACACAGGATTACTCTATGAGGCCAGGATAAGTGAAGACTGAAAACATAATTTCTTGCTGCTACCTGATGTTTGTATCTGTATTATCATTTGTAATAACTAAAAGAAAACAATCCTGAACATGTAGATAGGAAATTCAGCTATTCATTAGTATTGATTGTGTAGTGTTGTCTTTTCCTTGCAGGACATGGCATCTGGGACTGAGACAAAGACACAATGTCCATTGTAGCTTATGCTTTGCCTTCATGTCGAGCATTAGTAAGCACATCAGCTTCCATTAAAATCACAACATTGGCTTAATGGCTTTAATGTTTTTTTGTCTATAGTATTTCTACTCATGTGACACCTTCTTGATGGTGGAACCCATACTTATCATACACTCATGAAACCTCATTATGGCCTGCATAGTACAGCTGTTCACTCAGACCCACAGAACCCATAAATCCTTGAAAGAAATTTACATATGGATCCAAAACATCCCTGATGATCGTTTGATCTTTGAATATTTATATATAGTACTTTTTGTGCTTATTTTGCCACAAGCCCAAGCAGCCGAATGCATTAATGATGATAGAATCTTATAACTAGTATTTTGAAGTGGCTATTTATTTAGCAAAATATGACAATGTTTTGTCTTCTGAACTTTATTTCTGAAAAGGCTTACAGTGCTGGAGGGTAATTTTTTATAGAAACCCATCACTTTACATCATAATGATTAACAGATCTAGCACATTCTACTTTCCAAATATCACTTTAAATATTATTTCTTAAATTTTCTTGTTCCATAATGGTGAATATATTTTATAAAATGGCAAGAAAAAATCTAGAAATGTAATTGACTGAGAAATATTAACTGATCATGCATTAAATCTTTATAAATGGATGGTCAGGTGACACATCTCATTTTCCTCAAAAAAAAAATACTTAAGAGTCATTTTATAGGTGTAGTAAGTCCTGCCATGGTGTGCATTGTAGGATTTTAATATACTTTCCAGAGGCATAAGAACACTCAGCCTTCGGCCTCATGCCTTACTACATACCTGTGGTGTTTATTAAAATACTTTCATGCACACCCTAGTGTGGCTTATTACTGACTTATCACACACCCATATAAACAAAAGACTATCACCAGTGAATCTGTGTAATGGAATACTGGGATTGGGTAGGATTTTCCATGCTTCCATTTGTGTGTAAGACCAATCCACATACATTCAGCTTTAGTGAGAAAAGAAGAGCATTGGTCCATTGAGTTCCTTTCTATTACCATTTCAGTGGAACTAGTTATCTCTTTTTCTTGAAAGTACATGTAGAGTCCAAGTTTAATGGTCATTGATATGACCTGGTTAGGAAGTGTTCTCAAAGTGCCTACTACTTGTTTTGGGAAATACTTCTTCCCAATGTTTTCTTAGTTTTGTCTATGAATCTTCCTCTTTTCAATGATACTGTGTGCCCCCTTGTACATAGGCCCTTGTGCATCTTAAAGGGCCACATTCAGAAACAACCAGATTGACATGATGGTAATGGGGACCTTGTAGATCCTGTATTGCCAACCCAAGGCTTCCACCCACCCAGTAATTGTATTTGGTAAGTGCCTGGGTAAGTCCCAGTGAAGGTTGGTAATGAATGTGGGGGACTCATTCAGATGGGAACCCATGAGGCAGTAAGGCACACAAACTGGAAACATGGAAAAAAGAGCTCCATGAGGTCTGATGGTCTTATTCCTTCCAGATATTTGAAGACCATGATCATGTCCATCCTGATTCTTTTTTTTCTCCATGGAATATAGCCCCTAATTCTTTCAGTTCATATCATCCAATCCTTCAACAATCAAGGTTGTTCTTGTCTGCACTTTCTCAATCATGTCAATATCTTTTTAGATATGACAACCAGATATGACCACTGTGCTCAGCGGTACTGGAAAAAACATCTATATAGAGGCATTATGATATCTCTTGTTCTGCTTATAAAGTTTGCCTTGATGAATGCCATGGTTTTGTTTTCCTTTTTAGCCACTGTCCTACACTGTTGCTCCCACTTAAAGTTGCTGCTGATTAGTACTCCCAGGTATTTTTACTGCAGAGTTTCACCAAACTCAGTTCTGTTCAGGTAGTACATTGTCTTCCTGTTCTTCTTTCCGGGATGCATCACCTTGCATTTCTTACCACAGAATCTCCTTTGCAATTGTTCAGCCTGACCAAACTCTTATGCATTTCATCTATCTCCTGTTGTGTATAATTACTCTTCCTATTGTAGCTTGGTGTCATAAACTAACCTGGTGATCTGGATGCTTGTGCCCGACTCCAAGTCACTTACAAAAATATTGTAATGCAGGTCCCATAACAGACCCTGTGGGACTTTACTAGTCACTTGTTTCCATGTACATAGGATATTATGTACTATGACTCTTTGTTTCATGTCCTACTACCCATTTTCAACCCACTTCAACCCCTCTAGCTGTAGGTTCTCTACTTTTTAATTGGATTTCTGTTTGATACAATAATAAGTGATTTACTGAAATTCAGCTATACAACATCCACTGGTTTTGCAACATCTACTTCCTTTGACTTTAACAAATTCAATGAGACTTCTTTGGCATGAACTCTTATTACAGAGCCCATACTAGACTTCTGATTCCATGCCTTTTATGTGTTCAACACTTTTGCTTCTTATGATTACCTCTGTCTACTTCCCTGGTATTAATATCAAGTTGACTAGCCTATACTGTAGTTCTCTGAGTCCACCACAGGGCTTTCCTTAAATATTGGTACCACACAGGCCACTCCAGCTGTCAGGTACATATGCAGTTCTGATCAACTTATTGAACATAATTGCAAATGATCTATCTACTGTACATGTAGCAGTTTCTTAGTTACGGCCTTTAAAAATTTGTGGGTGCATTTTTATCAGGCTCAGTTGCCTTGTCCATGCTTGCTATTCTGAATACTTTTTTCAACCCCTTCTGCTGTTACATATATCTCCTGCTACTATCTCTTGAATAACATGTAATGGTTGGATATCACTTAGTTCTTTTTTTTCTGTAAATACAGTTGGAAAACACTCACTTCAGCTTTTTGCCATCCATTCATCCTTTGGTATTATGGCATCCATTTTCCGATTTTTAATGGTCTGGCATCTTGCATCCAAAATTCTAGAGGCAGAGGCCCTGCATCTGAAACTGCTCATGATCATGCAGTGTTTCATTTGGCTTGTGTCCAAAACAGATCTGGATTGCACCCAAGGTCCCTTTCTGAATGTAAGCAATAACTTGCACTGACTGGGTGCAAACAGACTTGTTGAGATTGATGTAAGATGAGGTTTTGCAGTGCACTGTACAACATCAGACCACAAAACATTGGTGAAACAGTTTGGAATTGTCACTTTTGTGTTTAAGCTAGGAAGACCAAAATTCCTTGGTTTCCCCTATGCTTTATCAATTCTTTTATGGTTCTGTTTTTGAGTTTTGGAGACAAATATTTATTTATGTAGTAATCTGATTTTCTTCCCTTGCATCTAGACTGAGGAGGCTTACATACAAAATAACAACAGCCTGACTTATGTCTAAACCTTGGACATAAAACTGGAGGCAAGTCAGTGTATGTCCAAAAATGGAAAACTGGATATTGGGAAACTGACACAGTATAAGGGAAACAATTTAATTCTAGTTTGGATGCAACAGTTCAGCTTGAGTCTACACTGGAAAATCCCTCCTACCTTTACCTTGATGTCCATTTTCTTAGAAATAGTGTTGCCAATAAAAAGCAACCAGAATTGTCTGACGGCAGCCCTGAAGGAAAGGGGGAGGGTGAGCTAGGAGCAGAAAGGGCAGTAAGGGAGGGGGAGAGGAAGACAGGAAGGTGGAATAGTCTGAGGGAGATGGTGGAGCTGGGTGATGTCAGAGCTGAAAGACAGATAGAAGGAGGGAAGGGGACAGGTGAGGTCATGATTGGCAGGTACAGGGGTGATGTGTACACCTGTGGGGCCACAGGATCAGCAGGGGGCATGGCTTAGAGGGATCCTTGTCTGGGGTCCTTTGGGGGTTTATAAGCCCAAGGATGAGGGTTTTCTTCTTCTTTCTGCTGGGATTTTTCAATTTGCAATCTCAGCACAGCATCTGGCAATTTTTCTGGAGGCATTTACACCACGAGGTAAGGCGTGATAACTCTGGGTCCTAGCTAGTTAGGCCCAAAAAGGTTTTCAATGATTGGTGCTTTGCTGTGAGTAATTATTGCTGGAATGAATTTACTGTTTTAGACTGGATAAGGACTTTTCTATATTGTTTAAAGGGGAAACCTGATCCGACTGTTTTGTGGTATTTGTTCTTTGGTTTGAGTTGTGGGCCGGCTTGCCGCATGGCAAGTAAGGATGGCAGGCCTGCTTCACTGGTGACTAGGCAGGTAATGAGAGCAAGGGCTAGACAAATTAGATTGGAAACCACATTGAAATGCATGGTTTTGGGCAGGATCAGAATGATTTTTGAGCTGTTTCCTTCCTTGGGTTGGCTGTTGTCTATTGGTATGACGGGATTGTCCATGTGCAGTGGGAATCCTGGTTTTAAAGGCAATCTCATCTTATCTGGCAGGGTTTTATGGTTGGTTTTGAGCTTGCCTGCCTGCAAGTGCGGGAGGGGATCGTTGGAGTGGGCAGATCAGCCTGGGCATTGGGCGCAGAGCCCGTCAGGCATGGGAGTTCAACAGGGGCCCAGCTGGACCAGAAGAAAATGTTGAAAATGGCTGGGAAGGCCGGGAGGGTTGTTTCCTGGTTTGGTCTGCTCGTGTTTTTTGGGGCACATTGCTAAGGAATGGGGACAAGAACAATTTGAGTGCACTGATCAGCAGAAAGGAGGTACCATGGCCCAGCACAGAAAACAGGGGTTTTCTTATCCCCAGGCTGCTGGGGCAAGGACTGCATGGGAGACAAGCAGTGGACCACAAGGCCATGGGGGCCACAAGGTGGTGGTGTCTGACGTCAATCCACACAGTCGAGAGAAGGGAAACAAACAAGTCTAATTTACAGGGCAAGTAAATGTGGACATGAGGTTGCGTGCACTTAGATAGATAGATAGATATTTTATTTATAAAGCGCCCATTTCCATGGTCTCTGGGTGCTGTATAAAACAATTCAATAACAACATACATATAAGCAGCAGCACAACACAAATTTAAAATTCTATCCCTCCCATTAAAACGAAAGTCAGTCATTAAAAACCTGCTGGAACAGGTATGTTTTTAATGTTTTCTTAAAGGCCTCTAACATGGGGGCCTCCCTTAAAAAAACAGGGAGCAAGTTCCACAGAGTGGGTGCTGCCACCAAAAACACCCTATCCCCAGAGTGCCGCAGCCTCACTCTTGGAACTCCAAGAAGGCTTCCCCTGGCAGGCGGTAGTGGGCAAGAAGATCTTGCAGATGGACAGGTCCCCCTTCATGTAGGGATTTATAGGTCAGGAGCCCTACCTTGAAGACAATCCTCCACCTGACTGGCAGCCAGTGCAGTCCTTGGAGGACCGGGGTGATATGATCACTCTGTCTCGCCCCAGTCAATAATCTTGCTACCGCATTCTGCACCAGCTGCAGCCTGCAGAGGTTGCCCCCAGATAACCCTAGGTACAGGGCATTACAACAGTCCAGCCTGGAAGTGACAAAAGCAAGTACAAGTGTGGTCAGCTCCTCTGGCAGGATCAGGGTTCAGAAGCCATATATACCAGCATGGGAGTTATTTTAGAACTTTTGAACTCCCCCACCTTTTTTGTTGTAATTTTCTGGCACACAGGTGATCCCAATAGAGTTGGGGTTGGGGGGATTCACATGTCTTTCCCATTTTTTGCTGTGGGCCAGCAGGTTCAGGATCCTTGGTCTTGGCTCAAGGTGAGGCCCTTAGAAGAACACTTGGCCAGCAGCAGAGGCTGGCCAGGAGCTTTAGGGGACAAACATTTAGCTATCTGGCTAATTTAAAAACAAACTATGTAGATATATATAGGTATATTATAATGGCTGCTGATGGGTGGCGGGGACCTGTGGAAGGACAAGGGCCATGGAGGGTGATTACAACCACATGGCCTATTATGGTGGCCTAGGGCAGTTAAACAGTGCTCCAGCAGGCATTGCAACCAAGAGGATACAGTGCATGCAATCCTGGGAAGGGGAAGGGACCGAGCTGAAGGAAGGGGGCAAGGGAGCATGTCCTGACCACAACAGGGGCATGAGCAGCACGGACCAGAGAAGGCTGGCATGTACAAATGGCAGTGCAAAGATGCTGTGACCATGGCTTGAGGTCTTGGGAGCTGCCGCAGCAGGGTGCGTCTGAGAGCAGAAAAAGGTTTTTGTGCCTGCATAATCTGTTGGGGGGCTAGGGTGCAGCTGGCCACATGGTCAAGGAGGCCATTTGGGCCAGAAGGAATGGGGGTTGGGGGGACCGGTGGGTGACTGCGAAAGGGGATTGGGAGGAGACATAATTTTGCACGTGGGAGGCACAGTATGGCAGAGGGGGCAGAGAGGGCTACAGTCCCCTAGGATTGCTTTCCGACAGCCAAAGGGAACATAGAGAGAAGTGCGGGGCATCCTCTGGAATGGATGCTGGAACCAGAAGGCCAGCATGGTCCATGCAGGTTTTGGTAAGGTTGAAGGATGGTGGATATACTACAGGATGAGGGGAATAAAAAAAAAAAAAGGGGGGAAGCACCACAGGAAATGACAGCAGCCACATTTTTCTCATCCCCAATTTCTCTTATATAGCATCTCTTTCAGGAATGGCACCCAGGAAGCAGTCTGACACAGTGTCTGACTCTCAGCAATGAACAGAAGCTGCAGAACTGATGGGCAAGATGTCAGAGCTTATTGAGAGGGCCCAGAGGAGAGAGGAAGAGGAAGCAGCAGAAAGAAAAAGAAACCAGCCGGAGGGACTCCGGGGCAGAGGCGCAGGCACAAAATGCCCAAGGGGGCCAGCACCAGCCCCAGAACCAACCCCTCAGCCTGACCCTACACCAGAACCATTGGCTCCAGACACTGGGGCATGTAAGGGCCCAGGTGAGCCTTCAGGAGAAGGTAGCCTAAAAGAATTTATGGAAGGGCTGTTGACAGAGATGGCGGACAAAGGCCTAGACACAATGGAGAAGATTTTGGAGGAACTTAAGGGGGTTAAAAAGGAAAGGTTGGCAGGGGCTGGCATGAGTGGAGGAAGAAATTTATATGATGCCCCACTGGGTTTCTCCCTGGGGGACCACGTACTGGCATCCATTAAAGAAAAGATGTGGAAGGGAGAGTATGTGGTCATATTCAGCCTCTTAGACAAAAAGACAGCCAGGAAATATGAACAAAAGAAGACAGTAGGTAAGTCAGAGATGGCAGTGGCATTAGCAGTGGTGGGCCATAAAGAAAAGGAAGCCAGTTACAAGGGTAAGAACATAGACACATGGTAGGCGGGTTTCTTGATCTGTAGTGCCATTTTATTGGAGAAACAGCTGGAGCTGGCCATTCCCCTATTGACCTACACGGCCATTATTAGGGATGCTTACCAGGCCCAGAAGGGTTACGGCTGGTTGGAATATGACGAGGCTTTCCAGCAACGGATGGCTACAAGGGGAGACCCACGATGGGACTGCATGCACTCAGAATTATAGGTCAGAACCTTGTCCAGTCAAGCTGTGGGGGTGACAGAAGGAGGAAAAAGTCTGTGCCCCTGGTGGGGGCCAAATCTTGTTGGGCGTATAACAGAGCTTTGTGCAATTGGGCCAGTTGCAAGTCTAAACACCTGTGCTCGAAATGTAGTGGGCAGCATCCAGTAGTTAAGTGCAAGGGGAACAGTGAGCACTTCCGGGTAGCAGCTGGTCAGGAGCAGCCCTTTTGAGAGGTCCAAGGGGTGAGGGGTGGACACAACAGTGGATGATGGGTCAGGGACAGAGGGGCAGGAAATAGAGGTGGCTACAATTCCAACTATGGGTGGAGTTGAGAGACAGGGGATGGGGGCCCTGAGATGGGGATTCCAGTTGGCCCAGACTCCGATCAGGGCTGAGGTGGTGGAGGCCTGGACAAATGGATACCTGGATCAATGACAGGAATGATGCTGAGAGGGGGTTTCTTAAAAGGTTTTACATTAGCATTCCAGGGGATTAGGAAAAAGTTTACAGCGAAGCACTTGGTGTCAGTCAGTGGGAAGGAAGAGGTGGTGTGCAAAAAGATCATTAAGGAAAAAAGCACAGGCAGGGTGGAAGGGCCTTTTACCAGTCCACCTTGTGAGGACTTTCACATCTCCTCTTTAGGAACAGTCCCCAAGAAACAACCAGGGGAATTCCGCTTGATCCACCATCTGTCCTATCCAGAGGGCTCATCTGTGAATGACGGCATAGCTGACGAACACAGTGCCGTGTCCTATGCATCATTGGACACAGTGGTGTGGCTCATTAGGGTGCTGGAAGGGGCATGGCTAGCTAAGACAGACAGCAAGTCTACCTTTAGGCTGTTGCCAGTGTGCCCAGAGGACTGGGGCCGGCTGGGGTTTCAATTCGATGGGGGATTTATTTTGATAAGGCTATGCTAATTGGGTGCTCAGTAGTATGCTCCACATTTAAGGCTTTCAGCACGTGGGTGCAATGGGTGTTTGGACACAGGTACGGGCACAGAAGGGTAGTACATTATTGGGATGATTTCTTGTTGATTGGGGAAATGAAAAAAGGAAGTGGAGGGGATTTTGCAAGAGCTTCAACTAGTGCGAAATGATCGGAATCCAATTAGAGGGGGATAAGATGGAAGGGCCAGCCAGGGTACTGGAATTTTTGGGGATTGAAATAGACACTGTGGGAGGATGTTTCAGGCTGCCACAGGACAAAGTCCTCCGGCTTAGGGAGCTACTAGACCAGGTGCTGGGGAGAAGGAGAGTACCGTTGGTAGTTGTGCAGCAGTTGTCAGGACACCTGCATTTTGCCTGTAAGGCAATTGGCGGGGTAGGGCTTTTACTTGGCAGCTGGGGCGAGCTACAGGGAAGGCTAGGAGGCCACACCACTGGATGGACATCACAAAAGGAGTTAAAGATGACCTGGCAGTGTGGGACGCCTTCCCAACTGAGTATAATGGGGGACTTTGGCAATATGAATGGGTTGACAGCTATGCTTTACAATTATACACGGAACATATCAGGGGCTCTGGGCATGGGGGCATACTTCAGGGGCAGATGGATCACCGAAGCTTGGCAGGACAGCTGGTGAGAGAAGGGTCTGTTAATGGATATCACTCTGTCAGAAATGTTCCTGATTTGGATAGCACTAACCGTGTGGGGCGAGGAATATTTGAACAAGAAGGTCTTATGGTGGTGCAACAATAAAGGGGTGGTGGAGGTTATCAATAGGAGGAAGGGATCCACGGACACGGTAACCCATGTATTGAGACAGCTAGTGCTGCTGGGGCTATGCTTGAACCTCTCATTTAGAGCTAGGCATGTGGAAGGGGTCTGAAATGAGACTGCTGACAGCCTTTCCTATTTGCAGTTGGGCAGGTTCAGGAGGCCGGCCCCTCAGGCAGCGGGTTATGAGAACAGTGGTGCCAGGAACACTATGGGAGATTGGAGATGGGAGGGGGGTGGGGCAGCTGCAAACTAGGGGTATTGGCTGCACACTCGAGCAGACTTAGATAGACTGGGTGGTCTGTTTCTGCTGGCACATTCGCATGTTCATATGAATCTTGTACCGGAGCTCGTGGTTGGTCAACACTCTGAAGGCCTATGAAGGTGCATGGGAAGCCTTCCAGGGGTTTTGGTCACAGCAGGGCATGGTGGTGAGTTTGCCCATCACCAAGAACACATAATAAAGTTCATGGTGGAGAGATGGGAAAGATGGGGTGCACCTTCAACCATGGCAGTACAGTTATCTGGCATTGGCTTGGCCTGCAGCACCAGAGGTTGGCCTGAGACGACCACCAGCAGGAGGGTGTGATGCATGCTGTTAGGGTGGCAGAAGGGGTGAGCTCTGCAGTCAAACTCCTGGAGGCCCATCATGCCGGACATAATATCTTCTGTCCTGAGGGTGTTGGATGTAATCTGCACTTTGGCCAATGAGGCCTGCCTGTTCAAGACATTTTTTTTCTCTTATGTACCAAGGGGCCTTCTGGGTAGGGGGAAGTGGTGCTCAGGAACAAAAGAGACATTGGGGGAGGCCTGCCACTGGGAGAGGTTCAGTTTAATGGAAAGGATTTGGGTATTTTGTTACGGCATTCTAACACCGACCAGTTGGGGTGGGGAGTCACATGCAGATCAAACGAGTCTGGGGGGACCAAGGATGTGCAGTCTGGGTGATGGAGGAATACCAGGCCATTCGCCCCTTGGGCATGAGACAGTGGTTTCGACATGGGGACAGTGGGCTGGTGACTTGCTACCAGGTGGCGGTGTCTTGAAAAAGGCATTGGCATTCAAAGGTCATGACCCGGCACATTTTGCCACCCATTCCATTAGGATTGGGGCAGCCTCCATGTTGGCCCAGAAGGGGGGGTATCGGAGGAAGAAATCAAAGAGCTTGGCAGATGGAGATCTGCCTGTTACAAGACGCATGTCAGAACCTGAATTAATTGTGTTTCATGTGTTTCTTTGTGTCAGCAGGTGCAAGCTGGAGTAAGTCCATGTGGATTGTGGGGCACTCATACATATACTGGGCAGAGATGCATGCTGCAGCTGACCAGCAGGGCAGGGAATATCTAAAAGGACTAGGAAACATGCAGATTCACTGGAAAGAGGTCCGGGGCATGCGTTGGACCCAGTTGCTTCCACTGATGGAGGAGCTAGTATTGATTTGGGGAAACCGGATATCTTAGTGATCCACCTTGGAGGGAATGATCTGGAAAGGATGCATTGGGGAATTTTATTACAAACAATTCAGGATGACCCAAGGGCCATAAAACACAGTGGCCAGGGGTGGAAATAATCTGTTCAGAGATTATATCCCGACAGGTGTGGCAGAACGCAGTCCACATTGGGGCAATCGAGAGGGCCCATAAGAGGATTAATTGGAGAGTAGAGGGGCTTATGGGAGAAGTAGGGGGATGCTACATATTGCATAAAGGAATCAATTTTGACAAACCAGAGTTGTATAGAGGGGATGGGGTCCATCTCTCAGAGGTGGGCAAGGCCTGTTTTTTACTACCCTCCTGGCAGGTGGGGGCAACTAGGCTAGGCAGAACTGAAAGGGGCCCCGCAAGGGGGGAAGTCCCACCGTCCAATGCAAACTGGAGGTGGGGAATAGTGTAATGGGAGTCAGGGGAGAGGAAGGGCATAGAGGGCAAAGAGGGGGCAGATGGGGGAGGGGGGAGGTTACATGGGTCAGTGGCATTGCACCTGGATGTGCTCAGAAGGTGGGGGGTTACAGAAGGGCTAGGGGTTGGGTTAAGTCATCTGGACCTAGCCTAGGAAGGTAGGGAAGACTGATTGATTGTGGTGGGGGTCAGATGACACATCCAGACCCTGAGAATGAAGGATCGAAAGGTGAAGACCAGGATGGACTGAGGAAGATTTAATGCAAGATTGAATGGAAAGTGTATGGACAATAAAGGAACAACTGTTATGTTGATGAATTTTGATTAAGTTTCTGTAATATATTTTAATGGTGTAAATAAAATAATTGCCTTTCGCACATCCCAAACCAGTTTGGACATTGAATCATTCTGGAAGGGATGGTCAGAAGACAAATAGGGTTGCCAATAAAAGGCAACCAGAATTGTCCGATGGCAGCCTGGAAGGAATGGGGGAGGGTGAGCTAGTAGCAGAAAGGGCAGAGAGGAAGGGGGAGGGGAAGGCAGGTGGAATAGTCTGAGGGAGAGGGTGGAGCTGGGTGATGTCAGAGCTAACAGACAGGTAGAAGGAGGGAAGGGGACAGGTGAGGTCATGATCGGCAGGTACAGGGGGTGATGCGTACACCTGTTGGGCCACAGGACTGGCCAGGGGCATGGCTTAGAGGGGTCCTTGCCTGGGGTCCTTTGGGGGTTTCTAAATCCAGGGATGAGGGTTTTCTGCCTCTTTCTGCTTGCTGGGATTTTTCAATTTCCCACCCACCCTGTCAGGAGGGGACATAAAAGACGGGATTTGGAAAAGGAGGAATGGGAGTCAGGAGGGAAGGGCATAGAGGGCAAAGAGGGAGGCAGATGGGGAATGGGGTAGGTTACATGGGTCAGGGGCATTGCAACTGGATGTGCATAGAAGGCAGTGGGGTTAGAGAAGGGCTAGGGGCCAGGTTAAGATATCTGGACCTAGCCTAGGAAGGTAGGGAGGACTGATTGATGGTGGTGGTGGGGTCAGATAATGCATCCAGTCCCCGAGAATGAAGGATTGAAAGGTGAAGACTGGGATGGACTGAAGAAGATTTAATGCAAGATTGAATGGAAAGTGTATGGACAATAGAGGAATAACTGTTATGTTGATGAACTTTGATTAAGTTTCTGTAATATAAATTTAATGGTGTAAATAAATTAATTGCCTTTTGTGCACCCGAAAACCAGTTTGGACATTGAATCATTTTGGAAGGGATGGTCAGAAGACAATAAGATATTGTGTACTAATTCAGGATATGTATTCTACCTGTGAATATTAATGGTACTCTTCCATTGTACCTTTGATGACCTAGCCAGTAAACTGCCTGTAAACATTTATAGTGTATGGTACAGTGTTGTTTTACTGTATATAGAAATATATGCCTGGAACAGGCTTATTGTACTACAGTAGTGACATCAAAATGTGATTGTGCTACAGCAGAGAAATCACTACTGTGGTACAACAAAATGGAACACTTTCATGCAGCTGGCTGCCTCAAGCTGCATTGGTGATCATATCTAGAAGCAAATGGTTTGATACCTTTTATTGGGCCAACATAGATGTAACAAAAAGAACAAAGTGCTTAAGCTTTCGGACTAATAAAGTCCTTCCTCAGAAGCTTAGCTTTGTTCTTTTTGTACCGTCTCTGTTGGTCCAATAAAAGGTATCAAACCATTTGGTTCTGGATCTGTTCTTACAAGGACCAATAAGGCAAAAACTGAATCTGTTGGAGACCATATGTAAGCTTCATTTTTTTTAATTCACAGTTGGAGCTATTTGGCATCATGGTGCCACAGGAGTGTGGTCTTGGATCTGGGAACTATTTGGACTCAGAGAACCCAAGAGAACAGGCTTCTTTGTCGAGAAAACTAGAGAGTTCGGTAGCAAAACTTGAATGGGGTAAAAGAGGAGCTTTTTTCTAAATGGTGCAAGATGTATTAAGATGAGTGTGATTGTTTGGTGCTCAGTTAATTTTGGAGGCTGCAGAAGACTCTTTTTGTTATAGTTTGAACTACTGTTGAGAAGGCCAGTTAATTGGTGTTCACAGTTTGCAATCGGTAATTTGAGTTGCTGGGTCACACTGTTGATATAAAGTTTTTGATGACTTGGAGAGGCACATAGCTGCATCAGTTTATTAGAAGGCATGTGACTGAGTCACATGATGCACTATGTGTGACAGGAGCTTCTCTCACAGCTCTGCCAACCTCCAGTTTAAAACGTGGCTACAACTGGATACAATTATTTTTGTTTTAATTTCTAAAAGTAACAGAGAGGTGGAGTTACTAATCAGGAACCTCTATGTGGATTTCTAAGTAAACTGGATATGGACAGCCAACAATAAATGGATCTTTCAGTTGCTCCACTAGTGGCACTGCAGGCACAGGCTCACAAGTGCCACAGGAAGGGCTCTCCCCTTGATTCCTGCCAGAGACCAATGATATGGAGAGCACCTCCAACAAGCTAGATAACATCTTTGCAGACTTAGCCACAATCAAAGTGACACTATTTTTTGCCAGCCAAAGACTTCAGGGTTTTCAAGCCAGCTCTGGAGTCCATAACAACATGGGTCAATGATGCTCAGATCTGCATCGCTCAACTGAAGACAGGCAGGAAAGGGACAATGCAGAACTAATCAACTTGAGAAGGAAATCCACAAAGCTAGAAGATAGAATTGAGGACCAGGAGAGCAGAAGAAGAAAAAACTACCTCATCCTTGTGAGCGTTCCAGAAAAAGCAGAGGGTGCCAACATGAAGAGCTTCAATTAAAAATTATTGCAAGAAGTTGCGGGGTCTTGGCTGGCCAGGTGGCACTGAGGGTTGAGGTGCTGGATGCCACACCTTGCACCATGCCTGCGACCCGAGTTCAGGAACAAGCCTGGGCCATCGGTGGTCAGCAGGGGAGGGAGAAGATTGAACATCCGATGGACTGCTCTCCTCTTCTCTTCCAGGGTGGGATTCAGGGTCTGCTCAGTGCAGTAGGAACCCCTGGTGGAGACCAGGGGTAACACTAGCACTGAGCCATACTAAGGGGTGGAGAAATGGTAGATGTCAGTGACTACGGTCATGTGGATGTCATTGCATGTCTGTTGTCCAAGGGGGAAAAACCTTACAAGAAAAATCCTCATCCTCAGGGATATGCGATGTCACCACTGCCTGCAGGGCCACACTCCCAATATCAGACACCTACCTCTCCCAGGTCTGCTCGCCCAGCACAGCTCACTAGATTAGAAGATAGAGTGCCCTGGGCAGATAAGGTGGCCCCACCTCAGGGGGTTCAGAGCTGGGGGGTCTGTTGGGCTGGTGCGAAGGAGAGGTGGTGTACTAGGTGGGAGGTAGGGTCTGGAGGTGGGGGATGCTGGAGAGAGTTCCCTAAGCATGGTGCATAAAGAGAAGAGAAAAAAATAAATAAAAGAAGTGGTAAGTCCCCCTCAATCAGGCATTGTCTATACATTTGAAAGAGCACATCACTCTCTTCAACCTCAGAACAATTATCCATAGGTGCTTTAATTTTCAAGAGAAGCTTTATATTCAAAGCCAGGTGAAGAAACAAGGGAATGCAATGTGGAATGGCCACCGCATTCATATTTTCAGTGTTGTTACACCTGCTATTCAGGATAAGCAGATGGCATATAAATCAGTCAAAAGACTTTGCATGTGATGAATACCCATCACATTATTTGCCTCACAATTCAAGGCACTCAGTGAAAGCAGTGAGTTGGACTAATTCCCCTCTACTTCACCCCTGGGCTATCTGGAATACCCACACCCTGTCTCCTCCTATTAAACACTATCTGTCACATTGAACAATAATCTGAGACTCTTACTACAAACTGTAATCACACTGTGGGGATCCTGGCAGACAAACATGGTGGTAGCTGCATGGCATAATTGATGGGTGCCCTCCTTCTTGAATTATAGGGCTCTTCCAACCATACCAGCTTTGACAATCAGCACAGCTGCAGCCTATAGAGTTTGGCAGGTCTTGTCAAACTGCCACACTCAGCTCGATTAAACACCAACAATGAGCAGATCCCCAGCAGCACTTCATTGAATTGCCAGTGATGCTTCAAGAGGCTCCATGAAATGATGTACAACCATGATGACCACAACATCTGAGAGGGAATGTGCACACATTCACACCATCACAAAGGAACTACCTCACTGGCTGCTGCCCTGTTGACCTCCTCTGTACACAGAAATGGGCCTTAACTAGCCCAGGTTGTCACCTTCCTTACTTTATGGCACCAATAAGGAGGAGAGGGAGGGAGGGAGGGTAGAGCAGCAGGATGGCTGCGCTGCTGCTCCGCTCCACACCAGCTAAGCAAGAACTCCTGCTCGCAGACTGTACATCTATTTTTAGTTTTGTTCCAATAGCTTATGAATGAAACTAATGTTACATTGTAACCGGATTTGCAATGGAGATTTCAGTGATGGCTTTTCACTGTCCAGTAACGCCATTTGGCAGATGTCTCGACGGTCTTGTCATTTTACTGGCCAATACTCTGAATTCAGAGCAGTAAGTTAGGAGGTTTTCCCTCCATCACCTAATTTTAAAAACTGAGTCTGTCAGACTAGACTAAAGTCAAACGGAGTGTATTAATATAGAAATTCTGGAGCTCAGATGTGGAGCCAGAAGAGAATGTTAACTGGCAGTTCTACAGGCAAGATTAAAGCTGAAGATAATTTGAAAGTATGCTGAGTGTTGGGAGCACAAACATGCCGAAATGCTTAGAGATAATGTATAAGATGTATGCCACCCTTGCCTGGGGGGGTATTTGCTCTTCAACTGATATGTCTATCTGTTAAAGTTTTATTACGCTCAGTGGAGCATTCTCTTTTCTTTTTTCTCCTTACTAGGTGTGTGGAGTTGTTGGGAGAGATGAGTACAGAGAAGGCCTGTGGCACCCATGGATACTGAACTGCTGACCTAGTGGAGAGACTCAGCAACTGATGGAAAAAAGGAGAGAAGGGGTTTCCTTTACTCGGCCTAAATGGATGTGAATTATTCTTGACATCTGGTGCTTGGATTGTTTTTTTCCCCTCCATTAATCAGCATACTGAAGTTGTCAGTAAGGTTGACGGTATAGTGGGGAATCATTTTTTGATGCAGCCCCACTAAAGGTATTATTCTACTACTATATCTGTTTGACTGGCTAGACTGAATCATAAAATAACTGGGCAATGACCTGGCTTTTAAAAATGCTGATTGATAATAATAACAATGATAACATACCTCTCTTTGAAGCTTTGACAGACTCCGGATTTTAAAGGAGCTTTCAACTATATCAAATATTTTTGCTCAGTTTCAACATTTCTTTTAAGCACTCTAATAGTAAGCCTCGGTGTGACTCTCTTAACTGTTCTGAGCCACTGTATGGTTGATTTCTTTTTCAGTGGAATGGATTTCTAGTATCTAATATGATCTTCTGGGTACAAAATATATAAAGGAAGAAGATTCAACAGTTTTTTTTATTTCGAATCAATTGCTGGGACAAACAGTTCCTATTTGAAACTAATTGCTGGGACATATAGTCAAAGCCTCAGCAGAAATATCTGAGGCTTTAGACACTATCACTATTCGAAAGATGTGGTTCTGAACTTGATATATCCAAGACAAAACAGCATGCTCGGGCATTTACCCAGCAAATTCGAGGGATTCATTTTTACCTATCAGCTTTTTTATATTTGTCAGAGCTCACTTTAGAATGCTAATATTAGAGTGTTCTGCATGTAAAGCAGGACAATGTAAAGGTAATATGAGTCACTGAACAAGGACTCAATGGCTTGGAGTCAACAAGTTATATTCTTAAATGAACTAATGGACTTTTAAGTATAAAAGGAGCCATCTTACTATTATTTGTGTAGAGAATTTTCACGCTGACCCATTTAGGCTAGTCCTGAGTGGGCATATCGTTCTTTTATAATGAATTAGAGGTATGTCTGTATATTGCAAGAGGTATTTAACATTTTTATGTTTTATTTTATTTGCTCCTGTGGAGACTTTATTAGGGTATGTCAGCACTGAGGCAGGTATCTAAACTTGTCAAACTAAAGGAAGTTATTCTTGTTGATTATTCCTGAATGTTCTTCTATTGGGAATTTTATTCAAACACAGCACAGGTACTTGAGGAGTATTGCTGACCAAATTGGAAATTGGGAGATGTATTGTTAATTATATCCTGCGTAAATCGGGACTTTATCTAGTCTAGTACATCCAATTGATAGGACTAATTAACAGATAGTGGTGAATTCATTAGCTAATGGCTATGCATGGAAGGAGACTTAACACATGATTTTCATGGTCCCAGATGAGGAATATTAAGTATGATCAGATTTTGGAAGGAGTCACAGCGCATGATGTAATAACACAAACAAGGACAGAACCATATAATAGTTAGCATCAGGTTGGCAATTAAGCATCAAATTAAGTCTCCTAACTACTTCTCTGACATAAAGAGACTCTGGCTTTTTGTAGCCTAATGGAATGCTGGCCCTTATTAGAGGGAGCTAGTATATGGGTCCGATCTTGTCACTAGTAAGGGTGTGGGAGACATATTTTCTGAAGTCTTAGCTATTCTGACAGCTGATGATTTCATTTGGTATAGTTCTTAAGTAGTGTAGGAAATATTGTGTCTGAGACTATCTCCAGGGAATCAGAAAAGACCCTTGTTTGGGTGTGATGAGTACTGGGAATGTCTTTTGAACGCTGGCATCTTGCTTTATGTGCGCAGTACTGTTTGGACATTGCTCCTAGGAACAATAGGATGTTTTGAACCTTCTTAAAAGGAGGTGTATGAGTATTTAGTCTCAAGATAGTAAAATGATATACATCACGTCCACAACCATATATGATTTATAATTTATAGATGAATTTATCTGTTGCAGGTTGTATTTTGATATGTATAGAACCTGCTTTAATAATTACTATTTAAATTTTTGATCTCTTCTTGCAACAGGACTACCAGTTCAAAGTCCAGTATAAAATTATTCATTTTTATCCATTGAATTCATGAAAATGATTTGTATCTTTTTCTAGCAAAACTTTGTATGTACTGTATTATTTGCAGACCATTGGGGTCTGTTTTTATTGTCCTTTTCAAATTTTTAAATGTTGTAATAGTATTTACCAATCAACAATAAAACCCTCTGTCAACAAGGAGGAGATCGAACTATATAGACTCCCCCTTCACCTGGCCCCTCTGAGAAGTCAAAATGTGTTTTACTGAGGACACCAATACACTTAAGCAGGTATGGAGGGAAGGATTTACCTTATTACAATATTTTGGATTTATTCCAAATTTGCTATGGTGATTGCTGACCCACCAATGAGACTTAGAATGTTTGGAAAATGTTGCATGAATTACTGGGGTTTTCAAAGTCCACATCTAAAAAAAAGGAGTAGGAGGGTTGTGTATTTTATATATTCTGCAAATAGAGGAATTAAGCATTGCAGTATTATGTGATGGGTGAGGGCCACGACCGCTTTCTTTACACTCCAGTTGACTTTATCACAAAGGAGTTAAGGTTGCAGAGCTAAGCAAAACTTTCGTATGAGCTCTGAGTGGACCAACCATCTTGACCTGTATGAGTTAACACCAACTACCACCCTGATTCACGGGGTACACGTTTGACCTCTGCTCTGTCTTTTCACCAAACTGCACTTGTCTACCTGAGTGTCACCTTGTGTTGCCATTTAGTGTTACTGTTCATGTGTTTTACTATTGTTCCTACCAATAGCATTACAGACACTATTTTGAAGCTACACCATGTCTGAAGAATTCATATTATACAGAGGTTAACTATATTGCATCAGTGTTCACCACTCAGAAAGCTTAATATTTCAGGGAAATTGGCTGGGATCCATGTAAATGCTGTGTTATCCTCCTTATGGGATACATTAATGGCACATTGCAAAGTTTCAGACTGCTAAAATGGATAGTTATAACTATGATTTCTTGGCTTGGAAGACTGAGGGAGGGCAAACCAAAGAAAAGCATTATCAAGTACTGAGGCATTTGAAGACCACAGGAGCCAGAATAGTATTTATACAAGAGACTCACACTTTAACAGCAGAAGCCAATCTCTGGAAGAGGGAGTGGGTTGGCCAGGTCTTCACCTGTGGCAGTAGTAACAGAAAAGCAGGAAAGGTCATCCTAATTTTTAGAAATGCCCTCTTTACATCAATTGAGCAAGCAATAGATACCGAGGGTAGATACATTTTGATAAAAGAACCATTGGATAGAAAAGATATATTAATATCTCTATATAAGCCACATAAAGAAGACTCCAGATTTTCTTTACAAATATACTCTCCTTCTTAGCCTACCTTGGAAAATTCCCCACCATCCTATTGGGTGACTGGATTGTAGTTCTGCATGCTGCAGCTGACAGATCTGCAGATAGAAGGATAGTTTTTTTCTCCAATCAAGGAGGCTGTCAAGAGCTTCAGCTTTCACTAGGCCTGCTGGATGTGTGGTGGGCCCTGCACCCAGACACGAAAGACCACTTTTTGTTCTGGAACACATAGTTCAGCATCACAATTAAACTACTGTATTTTCTGATTACAGCATTGCAAACAAGACTGCCACATGACCAGGTGTACTAAAGAGAAATAAAAATAAATATGGTTTGGCTATTTTTTGATTACCCCAGATATCTTAAGTTGTACCACTCAGTATGAAATAATGGCTATGGTTATATTTATTTATTTAAAATGTGTTAAACGGGAAAGGCACACTGAGCTGAGGCTCATTTCCTGGTGCCATCTGGGGGCAATATACAGACATATAGACAAACAGGGGGTAGATGCAATACTTATGCAGAGAAATAGCACTAAACAAAAAAAAATAAAAAATAGTACAGATTATCTAACATTAGAGGGAGTTAGAATATCAGCGAATAAGCATCATTTACAGTAATTTTTACACTTTAATACAATATAGTACAATAAGCAAGATATAATGTCATATACAGTAATTATTTATACTGTATACAATAGAGTGCATTCATCAAGAGAAGGATTTTGGGGGGAGAAAGAGGGGGTGGGAGCAGGGTGAGGAGTGGTGGGGAGGGGACAGGTGCATGGGGGTGGGGAGTTAGATCTGAGCTGATGTTTGAAAGCTGGGAGAGAGCTGAATTCCCAGGTAGAAGTAGGCAGCTGGTTCCAGAGGTGAGGAAGAATGTAAGAGAAAGTGGAGACACAGGCCATGGCACACTGGTGGGGGATAGAGAAAGAGCAGGGGTGCTAGGATCTGAGGGGATAGGCAAGAGTGGGTGCAGAGGAGAGGAGTGAGGAAAGATATGAGGGGAGGAGGTTGAGCCAGAACTTAGCAGTAACAGTTAGTGAGTGAGTATGTTGCCTGAGAGAGAGGGGATGGAAATTTAGACAGATGAGGAGAGCGCAATGGTGGGTGCATGGGGGCGAGTTTGTGGTGAATCTGCAGAAAGAAATGAGTAGTGTGTCATGCTCAGAGAGTGAGGAGGCAGGGGCTGAGGCATATATAATGTCTATGTAATCAAAAATGGGGAAGATGGTGTTGAGGACTAGGTTGTGGTGAATATGTATGAGGATTGCTTGTTTGCTACAAAAGAACATGCCAAGTTTTGGATGTAGCTTTGAGCATAGGGAATCAATATGGACAGTTTAACTGAGGTGTTAGTCTAGCCAAAGAATAAGGTATTTGTATGAAGTGATGGTATCAAGGTTGGCAGTATCCAAGATGGTGAACCTGGGAGGGGAGGGGAATCTGGACAATTTTTGTGGGAAAACAAAAAGCATGGATACTATTTTTTTGGTGTTCAGTTTTAGGCTGCCTTCTGATAACCATGCTAGCACTTGGTTGAGGTCAGATTGGAGAGGTAGCTGGACTGAGTTAGTGGCGGGGGCCGAAATGTAGAGGATAATGTCATCAGCATAAAGGTGGATATTGGATTGAGTGCAGACTGAGGAAAGATCATTTATAAAAATTTAGAAGAGGATAGGGCCAAGGATGGAACCTTGGGGGACACCATCTAGAATGGGGAGGGAGGGAGGGGGTAGAGTTGCTATTACAACAGACTGTTTTCAGTCATAGTGGTAGGATCTGAATCAGAGGACAGTGGAGGAAGCAAGGCCCGCAGATTGCAGTTTCTGTAGAAGGAGAGGATGAGAGACAGAATTAAAGGCTTTGGCTAAGTCAAGGAATATTGCTGAGGTTAAGTGGCCTTTGTCCATTGGTGAGAGTATAAAGTCAGTGACATGGAGAAGGGAGGAAATTGTAGAATGTTTTTTCCTAAAACTGGATTGGAAGTCAGAGAAGAAGTTTGTTGAGGTGAGGAATTTGGTCATTCTGGAAAGGGCTAAAAATTTCTAAAGATTCCTAAAGCTATCCAACCACACACCTATAAAACAAACCCTCTGTCCCCTAGGGCAGTCAGGGAAAGACAAAAGATGGAGAATAAACAATACACTGCTAAATGACTCCAAAAGCTCGGAGCTTATTAAACAAGGTGCTGAGCAATTCTTCTGCATTAAGACCAATGCAGTAGCTAACCAAGCACACTTATGGGGAGCATTTAAATGTACCACAGGGGGAAAATTGAGCTGCCTAGCAGCCACACAAAAAAGGAAAAGGGATACAGAGTGTACACTGCTCATAGCAGACATCAGACAAAGGGAACACAATATTTCAAGTCACACACCACCTGAAGACTGGCTGCAGTTAAATGTAGCAAGGGCAAAGTATGGAGAACTTATAAGGGTACAAGCGGAGTCTGCAATTTTCAGAGAAAAGAATGAATATATAGATCAGGGGGCGAAGGCAGGTTGACTATTTGCCCTTAGACTATGACAACAGGAAATGACTAGAATAGTGAAAGCAATTTGTCTAACACCTTAGGGGTCCCTTTTCACTAATTCCAGAGAAATTGTGACAGTGTTTAAATCTTTTTATGAGACATTATGTGCAGCAGAACCTCCAGCAGCAGAGCATAACATTCAACAATTTCTGGCTGATACCAGTCTTCCCATGTTAGACCCTTCACATTTACACAGTGTAGGGTAAGCTGTATCAGTGAATGACATAAAACAAGCCATCGCTAGCTTACCGCTCGACAAAACCCCAAGCCCAGAAGGCTTCTTCACAAATGCACACAAGAAAGACCCTTATAAATGAAGTGGCAGCCTCCTTAGCACTGCTATTCAACACTTCTAAAGAAAAAGCAGCACTAGACCCAGTCTATAGGAAGCCCTCATTACCCTTCTCATTAAACCAGACAAAGACCCAGAGCTGGTTCCTAGGTAAGGCTGATATAACTTTTAAATATCGATATAACAATTCTAGCAAAAATACTGGCCAACAGAGTCAACAAGGTCTGGCACTCTTTGACTGGCCCAGAGCAGATGGGTTTTATGCAGTGCAAATTGTCAGCAGATTGTCAGCAGACCACGTTCTCAAGCTACGCCACACTTTTGCTGCATCCAGTGACTCGGGCCAGCCAGCGGTGATTAGTTCCCCGGATGTAGAAAACCTTTGACAGGGTGTCTCGGCCATACCTATACCACACTCTAGTAGAGTTTGGCTTCTCATCAAACTTCACTGATTGGCTGAAACTCCTATCTTAAAACCCACTGCTAGGAAGACATGCAAGGGAGTACAGTCAGGACCTGTTGCTCACCAAAATGGTACCCAGCAGAGATGCTCTGTCTCTCCCCTTTTCTACTTAATTTGTACCATGAATCACTGACCAGACAACTTCTGCCAAAGGAATCCATAAAAGGGGTGCAGGTGGGAAGCAAACGATATATCTCCATAATCAAGCCACATGAAAGTGAGGGTTCTGGACTGAAGGAGTGCAGGCTTTTGCAAAGTTGAGTGTTTGTCTCAGGAAAGCCCTAGCAGGGAGGGAGGGAGGACCGGGGAGTTGAGGAACAGTGGGCCCATTTAAAAGAAGCCATAGTGGAGGCAACAAACCTTTGTGTTAGGCAAATAAACAAAGGCAAGAGAAAAGGAAACACCCATGGTTCTCAAAGGAAGTGGCTGGGATGGTAAGAGCAAAAACATTGGCTTTCAGGAAGTACAAGGAAACACAGAAGAAGGAGGACAGGGTAGTGTATCTGGATAAGCAGAGGGAGGCCGGGAAGGCAGTCAGGTGTGCAAAGGCACCAACAGAAGAAAAAATAGCCTGGGCAGTAAAGAAAGGGGACATGACTTTTTACAGGTACTTTAGTGAAAGGAGAAAGACATGGGGTGGGAATGTAAGACTTAAGGGGGAAGAAGGGGATTATGCAATCTTGAACAAATATTTTTGTTCAGTATTCACTGAAGAGGGGGAAGGTGAGGAAACAAAATTAAGTGGCAGGAGAAATACAGAGATGGAGGTGAACACCAGTCAATTTATAGAGGAGAGAGTTCTAAATGAACTCACAAAACTGAAAGTGGACAAGGCAATGGGACCAGACAGGATACATCATAGAATATTAAAGGCTGGTGCTGGCAGCACCACTGGCAGCCTTGTTCACTGAATTGCTAAAAATGGGAATAGTTCCAGATGACTGGAGGAGAACACATGTAGTTCCTCTACACAAACACAGGAGCAGGGAGGAGGCTGGAAACTATGGACCAGTCAACCTGACCTCGGTGGTGTGGAAAATAATGGAATCACTGCTAAAGGAAAAGATTGTGGAACATCTTGAATCCAGTGGAGCACAGGATCCAAGGCAGCATGGATTCACAGTGGGAAGGTCATGTCAAACAAATCTGATAGATTTCTTTGACTGGGTGACCAGGGAAGTGGATCATGGGGGAGTGATGCATGTGACCTACCTGGATTTCAGCAAGGCCTTTGGCACTGCTCTACATAAGAGGCTTGAAAACAGGCTAGGCAGCCTGGAACTGTGTCTAAGGTGATAAACTGTGTTAGAAATTGATTAAGGATAGAACATAGAGGATAATGGTAAATGCAGGTCAATCTGAGGAAAGCAGGGATCTGGAGAAGGAAACAGGAAAGCTGGGGCCATTCCTATTGAATGTCTTCATAAGTGACATTGTGGAGGGGATGGAAGGAAACATATGCTGCTTTGCAGATGACACTAAGATCTGCAATAAGAAAGACACTCCGGGAGGGGTGGAATAAATGAGGAGGGACCTAGGTAAACTAGAGGAATGGTCAAGAGTGTGGCAGCTAAGATTCAATGCAAAGATATGCAAAATCATGCATTTGGGGCACAGAAACCTAGGGGAGGCTTACATGTTGGGAGGAAGGTGGAAGATACTGATGGCCACCAAACAGGAAAGGGATCTAGGGTAATCATATCAAATGACCTAAAGGTGGCTGAACAATGTGCCAAGGCTGTGGGGAGAGCCAGTGGGGCACAGGAGTGCACAGAGAGAGGTATCACCAGCAGAAGAAAGGAGCTGATGATGCCGCTGTACAAATCCTTAGTGAGAAATCATCTGGAGTACTGTGTCTGGTTCTGGAGGCCACATCTCCAAATGGACGTAGACAAGGTAGAGGCAGTACAGAGAAGGGCAACAAAAATGTTGTAGGGCCTGCACCAAAAGTCATATGAGGAGAGACAGGAGGACCTCAATATGTATATCCTGGAGGAGAGGAGGGAGGGAGAAAGGGAGGGGATAATGCTAGAGACCGTCAAACTATCTCAAATGCATAAATAAGGTATGGGAGGGTAGCATCTTTCAGAAAAAGAGATGTAGAACAAGGGATCATGACACGAGGCTGGAAGGGGTAGACTAAGGGGGAAATGTAAAGAAGTATTTCTTCACGGAAAGGGTGGTGGATGCATGGAACAGCCTCCCAGTGTAGGTGGTGAGGGTAAATTCAGTAGGGGAATTCAAAAACTGCATGGGAGAGGCATAAAGGGAACCCTAGTGATAAGAAAGAGAACAAAGCCAGAAATCAAGTAAGGACTGAGGGTTTTGCAGCAGGTAGAAGAAGTGGGCAGACTGAGTGAGCCTAGCGGTCCTTATCTGCCATCAGTTTCTATGTCTTTATGTTTCTATATGCAGATGATGTGCTTCTGCACTAGGAGGATGCAGAGACAACCATTACAGCTGCATTGACAGTCCTGAGTAAGTTTGGGCTACCTAGGGTGGACCTCCACCACCTGCAGTTGGTGCAGAATGCAACTGCCAGATTGTTGGCAGATTTACATAAAACTGACCATGTCACACCTGTACTCTGTGCCCTGCATTGGCTGCTGGTGCGGTGGAGGATCACCTTCAAGGTCGGATTATTGACCTACTGTATAAGGCCCTACATGGTCAGGGACCATGGTACCTGAAAGAGCTCCTTTGTCCCTACCGCCCCTTCACCCTCTCCACCAATGAGGGATTGCTGGAGATTCCCAGGGTCCATTTGACAACATTGGGAGCTAGGTCATTTGCTTTTGCTGTGTTGACCCCGTGGAATTCTCTACCTTGTTGGGTAAGGGAATGCCCATCCATTGAGGCCCTCAGATCTGCCTTAACAACATATTTATTTAAACTAGCTTACACTGACATTTAAATTTCTGCTGTGCTTTTAGAAATGAGTTCCATTTTAAAGTGTTTGATTATATTGCGTAAAATGCTATGATCTATTTTTGGAATAGCGTTTAAGAAATAAAGTTTGGTTTGGTTTGGTATTAACTAACCAAAACAAATCTGATGCCTCTTAACCACTATACCACTATGGAACAGGTAATGAAATGTGTGTGTGTGTGTGTGTGTGTGTGTGTGTTGTTGGGGGGACTTGGATTCCATATGAGCTTAAATATCTAGGAATAACAATCACTAGGAACAAAAAGACCATGGGGTTCATTTACAAAACCCCCGAGAATACCTCAAGCCCCAGGTGCACCAAACATATGGCGCACGGGGCTTGCAGCATTCCCCAGCCAGCAATCAGGATTCTCGATCTCATGTGCCAGTTGCCGGAAGTTTGACCAGCTTTTTCAGGTCTGGTTTACAGCAATCTGGGTACCCGTTTAATGGGGCATGTGCCAAATATTTGCTGCAAGCTGCCATATAGCAGGTAAAGTGTTGTAAATGTGCCCAATCTTGTTGAATTGTTCAGCCGCCAGGTTTGACACAGGGCTCGGCACAAGCCTTACATAAACCTTTGTGCATCTGGGCCCATGTTCTTAAAAAACCTGGACACACTACTGACCCAAATAAGGCAAGATCTCATACAATGGTCAGCCATGCATTCATCACTATGGACATGAATAAATACAGTGAAGATGAATATTTTGCATTAAGTGCTCTACCCTCTAGTTATGACCAGAGCAATGGTGCCTAACAGTTGGTTTGTTAGCCTTAAATCTATACTGTATCTTTCCTATGGAAAATAAAACACTCAGGAGGGTATATCACAAGCTTACCTCTCTTAAGGGGCAAGGCGGTTTACAACTCCCATACTTCAGATTATATTATTTGGCAATACATGTGAGCAAATTTCTTTGGAGGAGGGGAGAAACTGACCAGGAGAAAGGAAACCCTTACTTTCCTCAGTGGAAACAGATGGAGTTAGACCTGTGCTGCAAAGGTAAAACAAACATAAAGGCTCTGCTGAGCATCCCATACAACCAGATGCCAGCATCATTGAAACCCACAGTTATGGGTGGTATTCTGTGACACTGGCGACTGCGATTGGGCATTTTCAAAAAGGGTAACTGAATCACGGCACCTGTTGACAAGGCTACCGAGGAGGGAGGGTGACCAGATGGGGGGGTCCACCAATATAGCGACAGGATGTCGCTATATGTACACGCGCCCATGGGGGAGCGAGCACACTGAGCAATGGGCGGAAGGGGAGGGACGGTTTGTGTGGGGTGGTGTGGCAGTGGGCTGCTGAGCTGGCCACATGGCATGGTGGGTGGGTGGCAGGCTAAGGTAATGAGGGTGCTAGGTTCGGGTCTGGGCATGCATACAGTTTGTTTCTCCCAGCTCAACATTCCCCCACCATTTTATACCCCCCCCCGATATGCACCCCTCTGGAGTTCAGAATCCTTTAGTGGGTGTGTGTGGGTATTGGGGGCACAGCCCCCTGCATAAACATGAAAATCCTAAGGCCCCAGTGCCCTTTTGTTGTGCACCAGGGGTGTACATGGCCAAATTGATTTTTGGCGATGTACACTTGTCCTAACGACGATTACCTTTCTGTGATCGCTGTTATGACATGGAACTGTTATGAGCTCCTCCCTTCTGGTCAGTAAACAGCTAACAGACTGCTTGGTACCAAACGCCTTCAAAACCCAGACCAGCCAATCTCAGACAACCCTAACTTTCAGTTTCAAAACAAATTGATCCCAACAAACTTCCTCAGTAGGGCTACTATAGCCAAGTTGAGTTGTATGCTGGGCAATAATAGACTGATTTCCAATGAACAGTTTAGTAGAAATAATACTCAGATTCTAATCCCAATTTTCCATTTCTTCCAACTTCAGCATATGCTGGCCCATTCTCTGAGCCCCAAAACTTGGAACATAATCAGAATCTCAGCTTGGGAAAAACTCAGAGAACTGCCCGCACAGAGACACTCCACATCTCTGATACACCCGTGGTTGCTTACCCTCACCACACCTGAGGTTATGGACACATGCCACTATTGGCTTGTTGAATTCCAAGAGTTATCACACCCAGGCACTAGGGCCATTATGTAAAACAATCTCTACAGATATATCAAATTTGATGGTCTCTGACTTATACAATACAAAATACTGCATAACATGTATTATAAATTCCACAAAATGAATCACTTGGAAACAGACATCTGCACTACATGTAACTTAAGTATAGGAACATTAAAACATAACATATGGGATATTTCTAAGGACCAGTCGCTATGGAATAGAAACATAGAAGTTGTCAGCAGATGTGGACCATACGATCCATCAAGTCTGCCCTTGGCTTCCTACCCCCCCCACTTAGCTGCCTGCTTTATATCCCACAGTGTCTGTCCCATGCCAGCTTGAATTCCCCCACTGTCTTGGCTCCCACCACCCCCTCCGGCAGGTTATTCCATGGTTTCACAACATGCTCTGTGAAGAAGAATTTCCTCATATTGCTTCTGAACTTTCCTCCCTAAAGTCGAAGGTTGTGCCCTCTAGTCCTGCTGTAGTCCTTTACCTGAAAGAGGTTCTGCACATGCACCCCGTTGTTGCCTTTAAGGTGTTTGAATGTTTCTATCATGTCCCCATAATTCCTGCATTGTTCTAGGGAGTATCATTTGAAGTCATCCAGTCTTGCCTCATACAGTTTCTGATGCAAGCCCTGCGCCATCTCTGTTGCTTTCTCTGTACTGCCTCCAGTCTATCTATGTCCTTCCTGAGGTGTAGCCTCCAGAATTGGACACAGTACCATGCTTTCTGCTCGTGATGCCACTCCCTATGCATCCCAGGATACCACTAGCCTTTAGTGCTGCCTTTTCACATTGTCTACTGACCTTGAGGTCATCTGATATGATCACCCCTTGGTCTCGCTCCTGCCTGGTAGCCACAAGCTGCTCCCCCCCCCATTGAGTACAGTTTCCCCGGGTTATGCTTTCCCAGGTGCATGATGTTGCATTTTTTGGCATTGAATTTCAATTGCTAGGTCTTGGACCACTCCTCCAGTTTTTGGAGGTTTGCTTCCATGCTTTTCTGTCCCACTGTTGTGTCTACCGTGTTGCTGATTTTGGTGTCATCTGCAAACAGCCACACCTTTCCCTCCAGTTCATCTGCAATGTCACTGGTAAATATGTTGAAGAGGATCAGCCCTAGAACTGAGCCCTGCGGAACCCCCCTAGTCACCCTTCCCTCCACAGACAGAGTGCCACTTACTAATACTCTCTGAGTTCTCCCATGTAACCAGTTTCTGATCCAGTTTGTAACCTCGGGCCTAATTCCCATGTTCTCCAGTTTTTTGACTAGTCTCCTGTACTGAACAGAGTCAAAAGCTTTGCTGAAGTCCAGGTAAACCACATCCACTGCCCCACCCTGATCCACCGTTTTGGTGACCCAAATGAAAAAAATCAGCTAGGTTTGTCTGGCAGGACCTCCCTGCTGTGAAACCATGTTGATTTTTGTTGAGCTGACCAGTTTGCTCCAAAAATGCTATGATTCTTTTCTTCAGCAGGGTATCCATCAGTTTTCCCATGACTGACATTAGACTAATAGAACGGTAGTTACCTGGCTATTACTTGCTTCGACTCTTGTGGAGTGGTACTACTTTTGCACTCTTGCAATCCTCCAGCACCTTCCTGCTCCTTAATAATTTGTTGAAGAGCACTGCTAAGGGGGCTGACAGTTCCCTCCTCAGTTCTTTCAGTATTCTTTGGTGCATCCCACCTGGTCCATAGCTTTATCTACCTTTAACCTGTTTCCTCCAGGACCCTTTCCTCTGTGAAGGGACCTGTGTCTATTCCTTCAGTCGGACACTTCTTTATGCCTATTGTTGGTCCATTACCATCTGCTTTCTGTGTGAAGACTGAGCAGAAGTACTCATTGAGTGTCTTTGCCTTCTCCCTGTCATGCTCTGTGGTTTGTCAGTCTTTTTTTGTGATTCTAGCAATGCCCCCTTTGGTCTGCCTTTTTTTCACGTATGTACCTGTAGAAGGTTTTGTTACCCCTTTTTTCTTCCTGAGCTATCCTAACCTCTGCTTGAGCCTTTGCATTTCTTATCACTTTCCCTGTCTCTTTTGGTTTCTGCTTACATTCTGTTTTGTCTGCCTCATTCCCCGACTCCTTGTACCTTCTGAAGGCTATGCGCTTTTTGCTCACCATGGTTGCCACCTCCTTGGAAAATCATAGTGGGGTTTTCCTCATTTTGTTCTTATTAACCTGACAGGCACACTGTGATGTGACCGTGGTTATTGCATCCTTCAGCCTTGTCCAATATTCCTCAGTGCTCCCTTCTGTCGAGTTACTAAGGTTGTCTCTTAGGCAGGCCTTCATGTTTGTGAAGTCTGCCCTCCTGAAGTCAAGGACCTTCAGTTTGGAGTTTGTGGAGTCTAAAGTTCTTTTTACCCTGAACCATACCGTGTTATGATCACTGTTGCCCAGGTGATTCCCTACTTCAGCACCCATAACCCTATTGCTATTTGTGAATATCAGATCTAGAACCACGTTACCCCTTGTGGGTGATGTCACTGGCTGACTTAGGCCTGCTTCCTGTAGTGTGACTATGAGTTCCCTGCTCTTCTGTGATGCCACTGTGTGGGTATTCCAATCTATGTCCAGCAGATTAAAATCCCCCACCAGCACCATGTTCCCTTTGCCTGACATCTGGAGGATGGTTTCCAGGATTTCCTTATCCCTGGCTTCTTCCTGATTTGGGGGTCTGTAGCTTATCCTTCCCAAGTGGGTTTCTGACTTTCAGCCCCTACTGTGATCCATAGATCCTCTGTTTCCCCTACTGCCTACAGCATTTCTGTAGCATTGATAGTATCCTTAACATAAATTGCTTCCCCTCCTCCCTTTTTCCCAGTCCTATCTCTCCTAAACAAGCTGTACCCTGGGATAGTCACCTCCCAACCATGATTATTTGGGAACCATGTTTCGGTCAAGGCCACCCAGCCTAGTCCTGCCTCAGCTATTGTGACAGGTCAGTCAATTTGTTAACCAGACTGCATAGATTGAGGCATAGTGCTGACCTCTCTTGCAGTGTCACTTTGTCATGCCGCCCTTGATCTTATTGTTCGTCCCTTTGTAGTTTTCCCTGTTTATGGTTCCTCCCTTTCCATTGTGATGGTCAATGCCAAAGCCAGAAAGAGTTTCATGTTCCCATCCATCTGCTTTTGCTATCCTGCAGTGTGTAGATTTGGTGCTAGCTGGAGGGGGAGAGACAGCAGGCTCTATGTGTGCGTCTCCTAGAGCTACCATCATCTCCTCTCCCGCTAGTTTAAATGTCCTATGTGGACATCAAATTTCTGGCCCAGTGCTCTTTAGTCAGGTGTAGGCCATTGAATCTGAAGAACTCCCTTTCCCAGAAGTTGCCCCAGTTTCTGATGAAGTGGTGCCCCTTAGTCTGGCACCAGTCCTGGAGCCATGTGTTGAGCTCTCTTATCTCTTTCTCTTTGATTTTCTGCCTGTTCTTCCTCTTTTCCTAAACAGGCAGAATCTCAGAGAATGCAATGCTGGATGAAAATGAAACCAATTCCTTGCCGAGCTGTGCAGTGTGCTCCTTAACCTCCTCAACTGACCGGCAAGCAAGGTCATTGGTCCCTAGGTGGACCAGGTTGTTTGAGCCCTCTTCTTCCTTTTTAACTATGTCGACTATTCAGTCAGTGTCCCTCCAAGTGGATGCTCCTGGAAGACATCTGATCTGCACATTTGTTTTGCCTCAGGTGGGGGTCTACACCACGAATCATGGAGTACCCTATGATTATGATTTTTTTTCCTGTTGAGGTTTTGTTTATGATGTTGCTTTTTTATCCTGTTGCTTTTGGCATTCTTTTGGCCCTAGACATCCTCCATCATTACAGATGGTATGGACTCAAGAGGTGTGTACCTATTTGCTGTGTTTAGAGTGCTTTGTTGGTTTGGGAGAGTTGCCTGAGCTCTGCTCCCTTTTCCTGCAACCAGTTGTCATCCCCCAGGCCTGGTTGTTCTCTGGAGGAGAGGTGTGCTGGTTTGGTGTCAGTGATGTGGAGATGCACTCCTAAAAGAAATGTTTCTCTGTCGGTGGTTATGCAGGATGCTGATCTCTCCCCATGCCTCCTGCAGCTGAGCCCGGAGGTGATGTATCTCCAAGCATATGGGACAGCAGCCTTGCCTTTGGGTGATGTGACCATTGAAGAGTGTTCCACAGTGTTGGCAGCTAATAATATCCATGTGCGTGCCAGTGGACGGAAAGAAAGAGTACATAATTATTCAAATTTAGAGGAAGACAATCTGTTCCAGGCAGACAAAAGGGAAACAGGCTTTTTTTTTGTCTTCTAGTCAAGTCAGGCAGGAAGTGGGCGGTGACATGTAGAACCTATATAGGAAGAGGACCTGAGGGTGGGTGAGAGGGAGGGCAGAACCTTTGTTACTCCTTCCTGCTGAAAAAACAATCAGTTTGTTAAGGTCTGCCACTTAGCACAACTAGAGACTGAAGGAGAGAAGGTCTCTTTCTCAGTCAGTGAAGATCAGTGAAGCTCAGCAGACAGTAAGGCTAGGGGCTGGACTACACTTGGCATATGCTTCCTAGGGTTGCCCTTTATGTCTGAGATGTTGCTTCTGGTTGATTCTGTTTGACAGCTTTATAGTAGCCAATCACTATTTCAGTGGAGGGTACAGCAGACAGGAAGGCTAGGAGCTGGACTGCTCTTGGGGTATGCCTCCTAGGGGTGCCCTTTCTGTCTGAGCTGTTGCTTCCAGCTGAGAGTTTTCTATTAGTCAACCACTATTTCAATAGTGGTATAGCAGTACAAATGCTGATTTACATACAACAGCTAAGAACTCTGGGTAAGTGTTCAAACTGCTTCTTATGCTGAGAGAGCAGCTACTAGCTGGGTCTGAGCAGAGTGATCAAGCAAATAAGTAATCTCAGCAGAGATAGGAGCACAGACTGTGCACTCAAAGGGGGATTCAGTCAGGTAGAACTGCTGTCAGGGAATCCCTGCTTCTGCACTTATTGGAGTTTGCCTTCCCTCCATGATTGATCTCTCTCCCAGTTGATGAAGATCAGTGAAGCTCAGCAGAAGAGAGCAGCCACTGGCTGGGTCTGAGCAGAGTGATTGAAGAGAGAAATTACCTCAACAAAGAATGCCATCCAATGCCACATGGACCCATTACTAAGCCATGAAGAGGCCTTCACACCTCAAATATGCCTCCTAGGGTTCAGTTTAAAACAGGTCAAGGGCCAAAAGAAATATATTTCACTAATATCGGCTATAGCCAAAAAAGGAGATACTGGAAGATTTGGTAGCTTTTATTGGAACAACAAGAGTCTTATACAAAGATGGAATTCTGCACAAGCTTTCAGGGCCTCACAGGTCCCTTCTTCAGGTGAATGACAAAACTGAGCAACATAAGCAGTATTTATATATGCTGTGGAGCAATGTTAAAAATAGTAGAAGAGAGCCAAAAAAACTCATTCTTAAGCATTGGTTGGATGACACAATATTTATCTATCCGGAGTGGCCTAATTCAATCTTAGAAGCCCTTCAACTTGAAAAAAATTCTTGGTTCTGTGTCTAATAACCATACTGTATATCAGTGAGGTGGGAGCTTTGAATGCACTATTACTTAACACACGAGTGATCTGTACCTGAGGAAGCTGTATGCATTTATGCAAGCAATGATACACAACAGGGTAACCAGTGAACAAGGCAACCAAAATTGGGCACCTACAAAAATGGTGACTCAATTACGGCACCTGTATTCAGGGCAATGTGGTGGGGAAGGGCAACTGGATACTAGGGTGGGCAACATACGGCGATAGAAAGTACACGTGAATATGTGCACCGGGGGAGAGCTAGGGGAGGGATGGTACGTGGGAGGGGATGTGGTGGGCAGCTGCAGAGCTAGTTCTGTAGCATGGTGAGGAGGGTGGTCAGCTGGGAGGTGCAGGGTGCAGAGTTCGGGTCTGGTGTGGCATGGTTTTTTTTTTTGCTGGCAGGTGGCTTTCAATATTTTAAAGTTTTTAACCATCTTCCAACATGCACCTCCCTGGAGCTGAAAATCCATAAGTAGGGGGTGCGGGGACTGCCCCCTGCATTACAAACAAAACCTGTAGGTCTCGGGTGCCCTTTATCTGCCTGCCATGAGTGTGCATCACTGAAATTAATTTTTGGTGATGTATAGTCACTGTAATGGCAAGCTCTATTTCACAATTGCCATTATGACATGGAACCACCCAACAGATTGGGTGGTATTGAGCAATACCTGACCACCCAGGGGAGTAATGAGGCCTAATGTCACATGTGTAGGGCCTTATAGCCCCTGGAAGGTCTATTATTGCCCATACTGCCCACCCTTGAGAGTATTATTGCACTTAGAAAATGGGCTCTTGTTAATTTTTTTATAATGAGTTCATTAGGAAAAAGAGGGTAAAAAATTTATAAAAATGATCAGAAACAGCAGCTTCTGTAAAATAGTCCCTTTAGTGGTTGAATATTGCCACTAGAATGAGCTGCTGCTTATGACACCCCTTTTTTCAGGCTGCAGTGGGCATATCCCTGCAGACCTCTAGCTATCAAATAAGGAGGCGGCACATTCCTTCGGATGAACAACATGTTGGAATAGCAACACAGTCATCTTCATGCCCATGAAGCACTCCACTCACTGTCTGCATTAGAAATTGGACTGCACTATTTTTTAGTCTGTCGGCAGTCATGGCAGAACATGGCATACTTTGCTGGGTCCAAGATGGCCACCAAACTGTATTGCGCATGCGCGACTACTAGCACATGTGCAGTACAGTATGGCTGCCATCTTGGTCATGGCAGACTGTGCCGTGTTCCACTGTGACTGCCAATTTCCTTTTTTTTAATTATACATATCCCCACCCGACCCTCCCTCTCAACTGCCCCCAGAAACATAACAATGACAATGGGGGTGCCTAATCCCGTAATGTTACAATTGTGTTCCACTGCAATCTTTTTTTATATGTTTTTCCTCCCCCACCTGAACCTCCCTCTCCATCCCCCAGAAACGTAACAGTGACACTGGGGTGCCCAATCCCTTGTGTTTCCTCAGCAATACATATATTTTTTAACCACCTTCCGCTACTGCACATGCATGGTTATTTGCTGGGTGTGTGTTTTGTATATTTTCCTCCCCTACCTGACCTTCCTCTCAGCACCCACCTCCAACTCCCCAGAAACATAACAGTGACACTGGGGTGCCCAATCCCAGTGTCCAATCGTGTTCCACCACAATATTTTTATGTATTTCCCCCACCTGAACCTCCCTCTTCATCCCCAGAAACATAACAGTGACACTAAGGGTGCCCAATCCCTGTGTGTTCCACTCAGCAATATTCATTTTTTAACCACCCTCCACTACTGCGCATGCACGGTTATTTGTTAGGTGTGTGTGTGTTTTTTGTATATTATTTTCCCCCCCCACCAGACCCTCCCTCTCATCACCCCCAACACCCACAGAAACATAACAGTGACACTGGGGGTGCCCAGTACCTCAGTATCCCGATGGTGTTTTCTCTGTCATTTCCTTTTTTTTTGTACCTGCAAAATGAAAACCATCCATCAATGTATTTTGTGCCATTACTGTCCTGCCATCCAACTCTCCCACTCAGCACCCACCACCCGCACCCCCAAGCCCTTACTTACCTATCAGGGGTCCAAAGCCTTGCTTGTAGAGCAGAAAGCAGCTAACTAAAAGAAGCTACATTTTCTTATCAATTCAACACTTATATCTCAGCAGGAGTCAGGGTCTGTTGAGATTAAGCAGACAGATACTTTATTAGAAGTAGAAGGGGTCTTATTTAGGGTTAAAAAAAGGAAGAAAAGAAAGAAAGTCAGTGTGTGTTCTGTGCTGCAAAGGGTACTGCATCAACTTACTTTGCTAAACAAGTAGAAGAGAGAGAACCTAATTGGGGTGTGGCTTAGACACTATAAAAGCAGGTGACTCAAATTACAGCTTCCTGTTGTTAGCCTTTTTTCTTACTAATTGCCCTCCATTCCACCCACCCTAAGCCAGTTCTACTTTTATAGCCACTGGATTTGACTGTCAACAAGAACTTCCTGTTTGGCAGTAGGAAGGGAAGGATCATAGAGAAACATTGGTTCTGTCAACCCTGTGTGGTACCATTTGCTTGTAACTGACTCTTCAGTGAATAGCAGAGCATTGTGGGAACCTGGAGGACTAGCAATAGGCTAGTATACCTCCTACCCCAAAACAACATCTCTCTGTTAAAAGCACTGTTGTCTGATGGTTCTCTTGCCCTTTTAAGGGCTTGTAAACCTTCAACTCACAGAATCTTGTTGAATTTTAAGTAAATATTGTTATTTTTACTTTGTGGTGAAACCAGAAGTGAACGGATGCTTACTTCTGGTTTTTCAGCTTAAAACCTGCCCCTCTAGTGAGCGGGGCATTTAATAGTGGTATTGCTACTGATATAGTGAACCTCTGGTGAGAGCTGGAGTAGTGCAGTGCACCAATATACTTTGATATACCATTAATATATTTGTTTTAACTGTTGCTGTATTGTGTGGTACCATTTGCTTGTAACTGACTCTTCAGTGAATAGCAGAGCATGGTGGGAACCTGGAGGACTAGCAATAGGCTAGTATACCCCTACCCCAAAACAACATCTCTCTATAATAAAAAGCACTGTTGCCTGGTGGTTCTTTTGCCCTTTTAAGGGCTTGTAAACCTTCAACTCACAGAATCTTGCTGAATTTAAGTAAATATTGTTAGTTTTACTTCGTGCTGAAACCAGAAGTGAACAGACGCTTACTTCCAGTTTTTCGGCTTAAAATCTGCCCCTCTAGCGAGTGGGGTGAGCGTGTGCAGGGCCGCGCATGGAGATGTGCACAGAGACACGCATGTTTGCATGTGTCTGCTGTGTCCGCTGGTCACGCTGAAATTGCTGGAATTAGATAAACTTGGATAAGATAATTTTAGCATATCCTCTACTTAGTAAATATACACCTTTAACAATGGAAAAAGAACTTAGTAAGTGTATGCAATGTTTGATGTATAGTGAGGGAAAGTATGGGAACGAGTATGTATGTGCTAATTGCCATCTGGTTACTACTCTTGAAGCAGAGATAGCATTTCTGCTTAATATTAAACCAGTTTCTACTGATATTAGGGAACTGGGAAAGTTACATTGATCATATGGATGAACAACTTCATTCTAATGAACAATTTCCTTCACATTTAGGTAGCATTTCTATGCCTCCTGATGAGGTGACAATTGTAACGACTAGTACTAGTATACCTGTTGCCTCTGCCCCCTCTTATTAGGTGGATGATTATCCGCCCTCTTCTCATAATAATGATGACTGGACCATTGTCACAAAGCCTCTTAAAAAAAGGAGGGGCGGTCAAATACACAATAGTGCTCCTATTGAAACTCATAATAGGTTTGAGCAATTGACTGTATCAAATAATGAAGTGCCACATGATTTATCCTGTGCATCACCCTGTGTTGATAATAATGGTTTAAAAACACTTTTCAGTAAGGAGTTAATGCCCATGAATATTTGTCCTAGTAAGTCTCAAGCTACCAAATCAATACCTATTAAGTTAATCGTGCCAGTGTGTGTTAAACAATCACCTATTTCTGATTCTTGTACCCCTACTGTCTCAAAATGAGTGTTAGTCCTGGGAGATTCAATCATTAAGCACATTGACAGGGCGGTATGCAATAGTGACAAGAGCAACCGCACTTGTTCTAGCTTCTGTGGGGCCAGGGTATCTGACATTACCTCCATGATGCCTAAAATTTTACAAAATGTGGGGGGAAAATCCACTGGTTATCATACATGCCAATGTTAATGATATAAACAACACCCCCATTTAATCAGTTACAAGAGGACTATGTGACGTTATGTAACCTGTTACTTGATAGGGGATGTTGTGTGTGTATATCTGAAATTTTACCTGTCCCAACAGCAACATCTACCATGATGCAGAAAATCAAAGCCCTAAATGGATGGCTGAGAAAGTGGTGTTTTAAGCAGGATATACCCTGTATTACCCACTGGGAATCATTTTCAGATTGTTCTTCCTTGTTTTGCTGGGACGGTTTACGTCTCAGTCGTAGGGATAGTACACTTATGGGAAAAGTATCACTAAAATCATAAATCACTGTTTAAACTAAAAACAATGGGGGAGAATTGGTCTATTCCCAAGTCTCTGAATACTTACCAAAATATCATTACAATGAAATGTAAATTCCTAGCTTTGAATGCAAGATCTTTAAACCAACTCAAATTAACAGAACTCAAAGCCAAATGTAAAACTTTAAATATAGGTGTGGTGGGAGTAACTGAAACTTGGTGGGACGCATCCTCAATTTGGTCCAGAGAAATTCCAGGTTATAAATTATATCATAAAAACAGATTAAATATGCAGCATGTGGAGTTTGTATGTACATACAAAATGATATTCCTTCTTTTGAAGTGTGTTTTCCCTATTCCTTTGGAAAGTATATTGGTTAAAATCTTATTGAAGGAGCAGTCCTATATAACTATTGGTAACATTTATTGACCTCCATCTGCAAATTCAGATTACACAACTGATATGTTCAAAGAAATTACACATTTTTCAGAATCTCAAGATACTGTAATATTTGGTGACTTTAATCTCCCTCATATTAACTGGCACTCATTCTCAGGACAGTCCTATGCTGAGAAAGGACTAATAGATATGGTAGTTAGTACTGGATTACAACAACTTGTTACTGAACCCACTCGAGGTTCTAATATTTTGGATCTATTATTTACTAACATAGAGCAACAAATTAGCAATTTACAAATTTGGGATCCACTTGGGACTAGTGATCATTCATCAATTCTTTTTGAAATTCAACAGTTTAAAACTACACAAAGGAAGTTATACTGTACAAAAAATTATAATAAAGCAATTTTTTCTAAAATCAATGAATACTTACAAAACATAAACTGGGAATCTAATATTCTTAATTGTACAACACAACATGCTTGGGACTTTTTTAAAAACATTGTACATTATTTGGAAAATACCCTTATTCCATCTAAGAGGAAATTTAATAATAAAGGAAAAATTCCCCCTTGGTTCAACAAGACAATTAAAAATCAGATTAAAATAAAAATTAAACTTTTAGGAAATTTAAGAATAGTTCTGTTCCATTTAAAACTATTCTATTACATAAATACAGACTATCTGTGAAAAACTTTAAAAATTCTATTAAATTGGCAAAAATAAGCTAGAATTTAAACTAGCTCACACAAAAGACTGTCACAAATCTCTTTTCTCCTATATAAATGGTAAAAAAGGTGTATCAAGGACCATTGGTCCCACTATAACCAATGGCTATTCTCTATCTGACATAGAAACCTCAAATCTCTTTAATACGTACTTTTGTTCTGTCTTCTCTCAAAAATCACCTATTAGTACATTTAAAGTTCACCACGTAGATTATCACAGGTTCTATCCAACTGATATTATGCAGGCTATCAAAAAATGAAAAAAAAATACTAGTCCGGGCCCAGACGGTATTCATCCATGGTTTCTGATTGAAACCTCTATAAATATTTTTATACCTTTGTCAATTATCTTCAACAAATCCTTACAAGAAAGCATTGTACCGAATGATTGGCGTTCAGCAATAGTTACTCCCATATTTAAAAAAGGCAATAGAGGTTCTGTGCAAAATTATCATCCAATTAGCCTGACTTCAGTGGCTGGTAAATTAATGGAAAGAGTAATGAAGTCTCTAATAGATCAAGATTGTAAAAAATTAGGAATTTATGATTCAAATCAGCATGGGTTTACTCCCAAGTATTCCTGCACCACCAATCTGATATCTTTTTACAATAATATAAGTACTCTACTAGATGTGGGTATCCCTACTGATGTAATTCTTTTGGACTTTAGTAGAGCTTTCGATAAAGTCTCACATGAAAAACTCATTACTAAAATGCACAATCTAGGTTTGTCACCTGATATTGTCAACTGGACTTTAAACTGGTTGACAAATCATTCTCAGAGAGTCAGAATTGATGATATCTTGTCTGATTTGGGTAGCGCGACAAGTGGCGTACCACAGGGGTCGGACTTGGGACCAACATTGTTTAATCTCTTTATCAGTGATTTACAAACAGGGCCAAATGGTTAAATTTGCATACGATACTAAATTGGGGGGCAAGGTTAACAATCAAGAAAATATTTCTGCATTAAAGAAGGATTTGGAAAAATTAACACTTTGGGCAAATAAAAATCATATGCAGTTTAATCAAGACAAATGTGTAGTAGTGCATTTCAGTGTAAATAATCCAAAAACAATATATTATATAAATGGACTACCACTTCACTCATCAAACTGTGAAAAGGATTTAGGGATATATGTTAATAATAAACTTGCATCAAATGATCACTGTGTTAGAACTGCTTGCATGACCAACAGACTTTTGAGGCAAATAAAACACACTTTTGTTAATCACACTGAATAATGCCTTATTCCATTGTATAGGGCATACATTAGACTGTATCTAGACTATGGCTCCCCTTTCTGTTCACAATGGATCTGGCATTGCATAACACCGCCCGAGTTGGACAGAGCCCCTGGGATGCCCCGGCCACCAGCACATCGTTACTAATGATGGTGCCCTTGGGTATGGGGGTCAAACAAGGAAACCCCCGTTCAGACCTCCATTTCACCCCAGGGCATCTTCTGGGCTTAACAATCCTGATGCGAGTGCTCCCCTTGTCCATCCTCCACTGTTTCACACCCCACCCCTCCCCTCCTCTTCAGGCAATTCCAGGCCGACAGTGCTGGTAAACTGAAAAAGCTAAAGGAGGGAGGAAAAAGGGGTGAAGGGAATGAAGAGTGGAGGATGAATAGTGCACAACCCGGGGGGGGGGTTAATAATAAATATCCCCGTCCTTCAACATGAAGCAAGATAATGACCTCCTACTCTCACCAAAACTAAAAATCCCAACTCAAAATTAAAATAAGAATTAATCTGCCAAATTAAACAACCAAAAACACAAAATCCCAAACCCAAATAACCTGACTCAATCCAGAATTTCTCTAATAGAACCTACTTTCCAGAAAAAAACAAAAGAAAATAAACAATAAATAAATTGGCTAAGAGGACAAGCACTCACACTACAAGTCTACTTAGCCCCCGGGCACTCTCACTGCACAGGACTAAAATAACATACAATAATTGTGAGAAAACAGGGACTCCCACTCCCCATAGCCTCACAATAACAAGGCAGTCTCACTGCACGGATATAAAATAAAAATATTTTTGATCCAGAGAGTAGGTTCCAGTCAGGAAAAGAGGTCTCACAATAACATATAAAATTATGACTAAAATATAAAAACCCAGGACCCATCCATGGCCTCCCCAACACATTAACCAAAGATTCGCTCTATTGGAACATCAGTACTTGTCCTTTCCTAAATCCAAATATTCAGCTCCCAAGTTCCAGAATATTATACAGTTCAAGCAAAAAGCCAGATAGGACTCCACTTAGAAGCAAACTCTTCGTGAGTGGTCAAAATATCAGTCACTCCCCACTTTTAACTAAAAATATACTTCTCAATCCAGCCCCAAAAGGGTTAATAAATCCTCATATCTGCATTTGGTCAAGGTCAAATAAACCACATGGACTGTGCAGGCTAGGAGGTGCCCCCCCAACCCCCATCCTTATGGGTCAGGGCCCCAGAAAAAGGGCAGTACAACACCTACCTCAATGCTGCAGGCCCCCAGGGCAAACAGAGGCCCAACCCTCTGGTTGGCCACTGACTAACGCCCTCACCCTCTGGGAAAGGAGACCAGGGGGAACCCCCTCACCGTGGCAGTCCCAGGTCTTAACCTGGCCCAAGATCCCACAGCCCAGCAGGTTCAAGCAGAATCTAACAAAAACACCAGTCACAAACCAGATTGTCTCCACTTTAGACTGAACAGATTCTACTGAAGGTGGGAGCACATCCAAACCTCCCGTTCAAATATCCAGTCAATCCTCTGTAAGTCCTCCTGTAAAAAACTCCAGCGGATTCACTGTCCAACAAAGCTGGGGTACACCAAGTGGCATTCCAATCAGATTCCGGCAGGCAGTCGCATTCCTGGGGGGTAAATAAACCAAAATATAACAACTCACGTCAATGGAGAAAGTCCCAGATAGCATCCAACCATATAACGCTGGTTCTCTTCCGGACTGATTAAATTCCAAAAAAACAACTCCATCAAAAAAAAAAAACACTGCAGTGCATGTAACATCGAAGAGTGTCTGCAGAAACCCAGAAATATCTTCGGAGTTCAGGTCCGGTCACAAAGGTCAAGGTCCAGGTCCTGATATAACGAATAACAGTTCGCAATTGAAACACATTAAAAACAGCACAAAATAAATCATGACACCTTTAAAAGAAACACAAAAAACACACTAAAATAAAAGAAATCAAAAACAAAACGCGAGTGAGATTCAGAGCACGGTTCAAAGTGGACCCACACCGGTCGCCATCTAGCCCTCAAGTGCCGATGATGTAATCTCCAGTGAAACAAGGAACCCCAAATTCACAATATACCCATATCATTACAACACCTCATGAATGTGACACCTGTCATATTTCAAATCCTGGCCAAATTGTTTTTTTTTTACATACCAAAAGATGATTTTGCCGTCCATGTATGAAATCACTTTTCAGACAGGATTTGAAATTTTTTTCTGCCCTTGTTCATGAGGTGGGTTTATAAGATAGCTGTTTTATACATTTGGTGTAAAAATATTTAAAAAAATAAAATAAAACTTATGAGGCTATGCTGAATTTTGCAAATGCAGGCTCGTATGTTTGGTAATATTCAATATTTTACCCCAAATTTTCAACATAGCCATATCTTTACAGCACCTCATGAACGTGACAGCTGCCATTTTTTAAATTCTGGCCCAAATGTTTTTTACGATCCCAAAATGTGATTTTGCAGCCCCTGCACGAAATCTCCTTTCAGGCAGGAGTTCAAAGTTTTCTCTGCCATTGTTCATGAGGTGGGGTAATAAGAAGGCTATGTTGAAAATTTGGTGTAAACATATTAAATAAACAATAAAGTTATGAGCCTATATAGAATTTTGTGAATACAGGCTCATAACTTTGGTAATTTGCAATATTTTTACTACAGATTTACAACATAGCCATTTCTTTACAGCACCTCACGAATGTGGTAGCTATCATTTTCAACTCTTGCCCAAAATCTGCTTTTACATCCTGAAAGTTGATTTTGCTGTCCCTGCGCCAAATCACCTTTAGCCCAGGAGTTACATATTTTCTCTGCCATTCTTCATGAGGCAGAGTCATAACAAGGCTAGATTGAAAATTTGGTGTAAAAATATTGAGAAACAAATGTTCTATATTTTTATCCCAAATTCCACAGCTGCAGCCCTATCAGCTCTGGCCAGAGTTTGTTTTATTAGTTTACAGTGTCTCTCTTCAATTTGAATATATTTCAGTCACCCCCCCATGAGTGTACTGATAGTGCTAGCACTAGGCATTTTTTTTACATTCAAAAAATGGGTTTTCTTTCACACTATGAGTGGGGAGTGATTGACTCAGTTGTGGAGCAAGACTGGCATGTTGTCTGACTCAGGCAGGGAACACAAAAGTTGTCTGATGAACTGTTTCAGTGCATCAGAGGTCGAGCAAACTGGCAGGAAGACAAAAAATGTAACCTGTCTAAATAGGCACTTTTCTGTACTTTTCTGCTGGCTTTACTGTGGAGTTATGAGCATGGGTAATCAGCAAGGTAGAATTTAAAAGATGGCAGTATCGGAGAGAATCGGGACGAGTAGTGGTGGCAGCACAGTCTGTTACAATACAGCACTTTTCTGAGGGTGAAAACATTTTGTTTTTTATACAAAATATGCATTTTTTTGTGGTAACTTATGGTTTTGTGACACATGGTGGGGGGGGGGGTGACTACCCGATTACAGTTGCTGGGGAATCTCCATAACCGATAAAAAAAAAAGGTAGATCTGAATTTTGCCAGTGTCCGTTAATATTGATAATGAGGTTGGTTGGGACTGGTACTTTTTATTTCTTGGGCATCTATTGAAAGTTAATGTACCCCTCTGGAATGGGTAACAGCCAATCAGAGCTCAGAAAATAAAAAGCCTATTTTCTAACCTAGGATATAGTATGTTATTAACTATTAATCTCTGTATATTACTGCCTGATGTATCTTTACATGCAGCCCCTACTGGTCCCTGAATGTTGATGGGTCAGATGAGCATACTACCGTATTTTTATCCTGGTAATATGTTTGTTTCTTTCTTTTGCTAAAAGGTTCAGTAAAGTACACAATAAAAAAAAAGGTGTGTGGCTCAGGTTTCTGAAAGCCATTCAAAAACAAGCCTGTGTTAGCATATTGAGGTTGCCAACACAGGTTTGTTGTGTATCACTGTCCATAAATTATCATCTACGTACTTTAACTTTCAACTGTGAATTTTGGGGTAGCATCCTGCATACGTGTATCAGGTCATGTTATGTTTGCTGCTGGCTTTCATTGTGCAGTGTACCTGCCTTCTGGTGGTTGCATGACCATTTGTGGTTTGGTTTCTGTCATAAAAATGAGATGCTCTATCTGAAAAGGCTCTCAAACAAACAAGAGTTTGAATAACTAAAATAAACCTAGTTTGGAGAATTACACAAAATAAATGCTTCCTAGAAGTCAAAAATGGTTGTTAATGCCAGTCCATTGCTATTGATATAGTGGTAATGCTACCACTTATGACACTGGCAACTCAAATTTAGGAATGAGATCAAGTGATGGGGGGCTGGCTGGGTGGGGAATCAAGCATACTGGAGGATTCAGTCTTCTTCTGGATGGGAGGACAGTCACTGCAAGACTGCCAATTGAGTGACTACAGGTGACAGTGCAGCCTAGGCAGAGATGTGGAAAGGATGAGTTGGCTGAGGCTCAAGGGAGTATGCTTGTCTGCATCCACCTGAGCTCCCAAGAATGGCAGCATCCCATGGGTGGGGCTACAAGGGGAAATGATCCTGAGCACCAGGATCTCTGGCACACCCAGGCACTGGTTCCTGCCATGGTCCACTGTGGGGTTCACCCAGGGAAAAATTGCCTCTGTGGCACTGCAGGAGGCAGAGGGTTGATTGCAGCTTGGTTGCACCATGCCACAAGAGGGCAAGCTCATGGTGTTGGAGGTTCCCACAGTTTAGTGGCAGAGATGCCAGGGGATAAGGCTGGGTTTGAGTTAACATTTTATGGCAACTCTAAAATGCCAGTGTGGTCTTTGGGACTCTTTCAAAGGGTCTGTTCATTTGTCAATGTCAGCTTCACAGATGTATTATGGAGATATGGCAGACTCAGATCAGATAGTAGCATCTCATGCCCACAAACCCCTGCACCAGAAACCACCTCTGCATTGTTCATTACATAGGCGAGTCAAATTAAAGTAAGAGAAAAAAAAATCAGTGCCAAATAATAATATTCTGAATATCAGAATATAAGAGAACATTCTCTGTAAAAACTGCAGTTAAGTGGAGAATTAGTTTTATCACTTAATCTAGAATGAGCTGCTGAGGCAAGCTATAATAGAATTAGCTGCTCTGGGGCAATACTGACACAGCCTTTCACTCCATGAATACAAAAAAGGATAATTCTGCACATTTAAAAGGTAATTCATACCTCCAGCAAAGGAGGAAATGTCTTAGTGCAGAATAAGGCTGACAGCAGCACTGCATGTGTTTACAGGGTCTTTTTAACTCATGCAGGTCTTCTTGAGAAAATAAATAGTGCTATGAACTGACCTGAAGAAGAAACTTGATAAATATATTGGGGAAGTAGGAATATGATCATGGACCTTTACCCTAATGGTCAAGTGTCACATTCTTTTGCATTCACTGTGTGTGAAATCACTTAAGGTTAGCAGCTTTACAGTTTCACAAGGATTGTTTTAAAACTGGTACAGAAACTTAATGCAAATTCTACATCTGATCAGTACCCCAAAGACTAAACTCTACAGACAACTGACTTTTATACACACAGTAATAGGCAGCGGAGCATGGAGGTAAGGTGGGTCAGCTGGCCCCTCATTTTCAAAAGTAAGGGTCAGAATGTATATTTTGACCCCATACATCTGATACAGGATTTACTAGCCATTAATGTTGTCTTAAGTCTGGCACACACCGCACACATGCACTGGAAGTCAGTGAGGGCTAGGCCAGATGAGTTCATTGAATTGTACTGACTAATTGCTACATACCCTTCCCCCACTGGCACACAAAACAAATTTAAGATTTAAGAGATTTATAGAATTTAAGCTCTCGAGCTATGCAGAGCTCTTCATCAAACAGTGACAGACTTTGCAAAGAACTCACTTTAAATACATAGGGTAGAGCGGGTAGTATTCAGAAATTAAAAAAAAAGCTTGAAATCCTAGTTGTGTGTAAATCAGCATTTTCCCAGGAATGGAATATGACAAGGGCTATAAATTGTCAAGTGCTTAATTGCCTCTGTGAAAATGAACACCAAAGAGTGCGTGTGTGTTCTCAGAAAGTATGAAACCAGCAGAAAGTGTGTGTGTGTGTGTGTGTGTGTGTGTGTGTTTTACCTGGAAAAGGTTCTATTGAGCAATGCTGATTTACAAGGTGGTTTTGGTTTTACTAAAACCATTGTCCTATAAAGTCATAGAGCACTGCCTGCTGCATGCTAGTTCATTTTAGTCATCAGAAATTATGTTAATGAGTGTTCAAAAACAACATATTGAGAATACTGATGAAAGTCTTTGGGGGTGCTCCTTTAGTTTCATTATTTATTTTTATTCTTTGGTAACTGGGTAAGACCCACTAGACCTCAGACCTATGTTCAGGTGCTACCTGGGAGCAATTCTTCAGGATCACAAAGTATATATGTGGAGGCTGTGGAAATCAAAATTAAGTCTGCTGGATGTACCAAACTTGTTCACAGCCCCTTACTCCAACCTCTAGGCTATACTGCCAGCTCAGTGCTGTAACTGTAGCCTAAAGCAACAGAAATGCTAAAGCAGTCTCAAAATGAAGAAGAAAGGCTACAGTATTTATTTATTTTTATTTTAGTTTTTTTGTAATGAGAAAGGCCCACTAGGCATAAGTGTCTGTTTTCAGGGGTGACCTCAGAGTACTGGGAAGGTTAAGTGACTTGTTCAGAGTCACACAATATGCAAGTGGAGGTTGTGGAAATCAAACCCCAGTCTGCTGGATGTACCAAGCCCATTCACAGGTCATTAATTTAACCTCTAGGCTATACATAGTTTTCAGTTTTGACCCACATAAAATGTTATACATGTTAATGCATGGCATAGCTATAGAATTGACCATGCTGGCTGCAGCATAACTGGTGAACTGTGGTGGGTACAGAAGTAATGTCATCTGGGATAAGGCTTCCTGACTCGTGGAATAACTGGGAAAAACAAACAGATCTGGAAGTAACCACCTCTACAGCTTTGGCAACCCTATACATACTAATGTAGAAGTGAGGATTATGGTTATAAAGAAAGAAAAGAAAGTAGGAAAATTTAACCTAATGATATGTAGTGGTTATGTTTACAGAGAAACATGAGCAACACACTGTAAACTACTTCTTAAACCCACAATTCTGCAGTTATGCCAGGAGGTTGTATTGGTCAGATATTTTTGTGTGTGAGGGGAATGGTGGGGATACAGCCACTAATTTTGTTTATAAACCATCTTTATTAGGAAGACAAGGGGCAGGGTGTACTCTGTAGAAAAAAAAAACACCACTAGCCACTTGAAAGACTGTTTTATTGCATAGAATCCTTTGTATATTCTGGTATGACCATTGATTTCACTAAAACATCACTTTAAATTTGATCTGGTCAGTGAGAATGCAGAGTCCAGTAGTGAGTGCAGAATACATAATCTGTAGATGTCTTGGGATTCTGCATGGGGGTGGGGTCATGTGTGTACAGTATCTCAAATAACAGCTGACGTACTCCAGGCAGGCAACTCATACCAAGGAGTTGGCTGCCCGAAAAGCTAGCTTTAAAAGAAATATGTAGCGTAAGTTGTCTGACTTGTAACTTCCATATACATACCAAGTAGCTTTTGAGTGCTTCAGCAGCCCTGCCCCTGAAATAAGCTTAATGAGGACACAAAGTAAGGAATAGTCTGCAGGTGCTCTGTGCAGATATTAGCAGGATATACAGTATAGGGATGGGGGCTGTCTAAATGTGGTTACATTACTTTTGCTGGCAGTTGTACATGTATGGTTCTGTAATTAACACCATACATGTAAAACAGCCAGCAAAATTAATGCAGCTAGATTTAGACAGCCCAGCCTACCCACCAATCCTGTTAATACTGTTTCTACATAAGTACCTACAAAACCCCTCCCTAGTTTGTGTCATCATTAAACTTATTTTAGGGGCGGGGCTGCAGTGGCAGCACTGTACAGCTGCTCAGTTCATAAATGGAAGTTATGAGACTGGCAAAATAAGGTGCACATTTCTTATTACTATATTTTAGGAGAGATGGTACAGATGAAAAAGCACCCCCTGAACTGGTTAAAAAAACAAAAAACAATGGTATACCATGAACCATTGATGGGTAAGGCTTGTCTGTTTGCAGATGACACCAAGATCTTCAATAGAGTAGATGATCCAGATGGGGTGGGCAGAATGAGAAGAGATCTGGATAAACTAGCAAAATGGTCAGAAGACTGGCAACTGGGATTTAATGCAAAGAAAAGCAAGATCATGCACATAGGGAAGAGAAACCCTGAAGCCACTTATACGCTGGGAGGGGAGTTGCTGACAGTCACAAAGGAAGAAAGAGACTTGGGCATCATCATCACCGATGACCTGAAATCATCCAACTAGACCACTAAAGCAGTAGATAATGCTAGGGGGATGTTAGGGTGTATTAGTATTGGTATCACATGTCATAAGAGGAAGGTAATAATCCCTCTTTACAAGACACTAGTTAGGCCCCATCTGAAGTACTGCGTGCAGTACTGGAGGCCACACCTTCACAAGGAAATTAACCAAACTGAGGCAGTCCAGAGAAGGGCAACCAAAATGGTGCAGGGACTGCATCAGAAGACATATGAGGACAGATTATGGAGCTCAATATGTATACCCTTGAGCAAAGGAGGGAGAGAGGTGATATGATTGAAACATTCAAACACCTTAAGCGTATTAACAAGGTGAAAGAGTCTAACATGTTTAAATGTAAGAAAAATAGCAGGACAAGAGGACATAGCATGAGATTAGAGGGAGGCCAATTAAGAGGGAATGAGAGGAAATTCTTTTTCACAGAAAGAGTGGTGGATGCATGGAACAGCCTACCTCAGGAAGTGGTGGCTATGAATACAGTGCAGGGCTTCAAACAGGCATGGGATAGGCATAAGGGAGCAATACAGATGAGTATGAATAGATAGGCCACTGACAGAGCAAAGGCCGATGGCACATTTATAAAGTAGAAAAAGAAATGGGCAGACTGAATGGGCCTTGCGATCCTTATCTGCCGTCAACCTCTATGTTTCTATGTTTCTATGTATCACCTTCCCACTGTATTAATAACATGACTTCTGAGACTGTGAAACTGTCACATCATTATATCATTCGTTCTGACCCTCAAGTTTTTGAACCACTCCTCCGAATACATGAACACAGTATGCTTTGCAGAAACACTAAGGGTTCTCTTTGCAGACCCTTGTGCATCATGATCTCAAAGCATCTCTGGCTTAAAAAGGTTAAATTTAAGCCCCCTTCTAAGTGTAACCACTCAGTCCCCTGGAGTTACCAGAATCCTATCAGTACTATTGTTAGGAAAGTAGCAGGCAGCTGGTAGGGAGTGCATTAGGGGCTCCTTACATAATAGCATCATTGTTTACTCAGCTAACCTGAGGAAGGAATGATTAGGTCATTTAGAACTCTCACAGCAGCATAAGCCACACTGTGTGGATAGCTGCTTTGGGGAGCTTAGAATGCTCAGTCAATTCATGTGAAGAATCTGTAGTAGTCTGTAGTGGAGTGAGGAGGTGAGAGTGGCAGAAGGACTGCCAGTGGGCTCTGAGAGAGGGCCCAGGATTTCTCCCCCTTGTGGAGTATAATTTCCAGCTTCCAGTTGAAGTGGTGGAGACAAGGCTACAGCCGGAGTTCCTGATATCTACTCCCAGTGAAGCAGAAGCATCTTCTTGTTCTCTGTAGACTCAAGGGGCAATCCCCTGAATGTTCTGTGGTGTTTTCAGTTACCTTGGATAGGACCTGAAATAGACTGTTTGGATCAGCTACCCAGGAGAGTGCCCCTTCCTTCCTCTTTTTTTCATTGTTCCATGCTTGGTGAATGGAACAACTCTTGTGAGTACTGTCAAGGAGACTAGATCCCCACAATTTCTTAGGGGATTGGATAGTCTGGGGTGCATGCACCCATAGATACAGTAAGGCTGGATCACACCTGTCACTGTCCCTAGTCTCACCAGTGTGAGTAAGTCAAGTTAAACTGTGTACCCCAGTGAGTGCAGTTTATTCTCTGGTCACTCCAGTTTGTTACAAATAAAGTATGGGACCTCTAGTATTTCAGTAGGGAATGGGGGTTTCAACGGTGTAACCCTGAAGAATGGCAGAGACTGTTGGTTGGGGCCAAGAGTGGGAGGAACACCATCTATGTGCTTACAAGGCAGGGCTTCCTGGTTCATAAAGAGCACCAGTATGTTTACCTGAGCAAGGGCCAAGCTACAGGTTAAGGTGTGTAGCTGAGTTTTACATATTGCACCTATGTCCGGGATGAGTTCTGAGTGTGTGGCTTAGATTCACCAAATAACATTCACATGAAGAGAGATGTTCATGTGCATGGCCAGATGTCCACAAATGCATCTTTGAGAATTTGGGAAGAAGATGATTCTGTTGTTGTTCATGAACTGTACTGCATACAAGGAGAGTTCTTGAATTTGTACCTGTCCAGCCAGGACCGATCCTTAGGGGTCCACTTCAGCTTTTACTTTCCATCCACTGAATAAAGCCATACTGCACAATCCCAGTGACTGTTATGGACATTCCAATTATTGTGTCTGGTTGTGTGGATTTACTGGGGCCCCCTCAGCAGGTTAGATCAAGCATATGCCTAGCAACCTCCACCCAGGACCTGGGTTGTGTTATTTACATAAGGTTCAAGTTGTTTTGTTTTTGTACCCCCACCTCTCTCTTCCTCTAGAAAATGGGCCAGGTATACATCCTGATGCTAAGGGTGGTACCTACCTTTTAGCAAAGTAAATTGGTATGCCAGTATATGGGCTCCAGGCAAGCAATGGAGGGTGTGCACACTAGTTAAAAAGTGGCCTGGGGGTTACATAAGCTCTATTAAATCAGACCTACATAGATGGATGGCCCTTCCTTTATCACTATGGGGGCAAATCAATGTGATTAAAATGAATATTTTACCTCATATTCTGTACCCTCTAGGGATGTTGAATATTGTTTTGTCACAAGACTGGTTCCGAAAACTTCAGTCTTACCTTAATTAATTTTTGTGGTGAGGTAAATTAATCCAAAGAGTTTGTATAAAATTAACTATCCCCCCAAAATTGGGGGGTCTATGTCGCCCTAATTTTTATTTTTACTATTTAGCCTCACATGGTTATAAATATTTTAAAGGGGCCAAATCACCTCAGATGTACTAAATGATCCCTACGAACCACAATGGTTAAGCCTTTAAAGACCCTTCTGTAAGGGTCACAACATTCAGCTCCCTGCCTTGTTATTTCTCTCCCCTTCCACTCTCCCCACTGCTCTGAAATGGCCCCCTATATATTGGTCCTTATGAGCCCATACTCAATTTACTAAATATTTTCTATTTTTGCTTATCCATAGCCTTATCTACCTCATTTTTCTTAATCCTAATTTTAAAATTGCCCATTGACCTGTTCCTGGTAATTTTCTTTCCCTGGGTGAATCCACATTGTTGGCTAAAATTTCCTCCTTGCAAACCAGATATAACCTATCTCTCTCACACACACACACACACACACACACACACACACCAGTTAAAGAATCTGCAAATCTCTTAGGTGTTGGTATACCATTTAGGTCCCCCTCTGTGGACTGATTCAAGATCACGTATGTTTGAGGAACTGATCCAGGTTCCACTTTCCCAATGTGCCATTTCCCAACTTTGTGATGTATTTCAAAGTAATGATCCATTGAAACTATCAGGAATTTTTTATTATTGGCAAAATACTCTTCATTTTGATTGGGCCCCCTTAGAAGGCATAAGATCTGAATAGACCTCTATATGTACTGTATATAAAACAGGATTGTTCTAGATTGATCCAATTTTACATATTACATAATCTTCATTATACAATGGCAAAGAAATTTCCTGATGTCTGAGTGGTCAGTGGGTGCCTGGAACAGGGATGTTATTCCTCAGTAACATAACAGAATCAAGTCCAGGCACACGCAAGTCCGCATCACAGTGTCAGAAATCATGCCTCCCCTCCACAACTTAATGGCTGCTCCAGACCCACTCTCACTGTAAACCGCTTGGTCATCAGCCCCTTCCCCTGATGTTTCCAACTGCTGCTTCTCACTCCATTTCATGTGTAAAGAAAAAAAAAGGCAGAAACAATGGCTTTCGGTAACCGATTCAAACCACAATCTTGCAAGTGAAAGGACAGTTCTGTGTGATGGTTTTCTATATTCAAAGCCACAAGTAACACAGCAACTATTAAGATTCATTTTGTTTTTGTTTAAAAAATAAACTGAAACTGATCAGCTTCTTGGTCCCCTGCTCCAAACGGCCCATGATGTCAATACATGCCCACTTATAAACAGGAGAAGTGGTAGTGCTGTTGAAGTGACACAAACAACTAAAAATACAGCTGTTTTCCATATGCTGCTGGGGGTTGGGGAAACAACCTCACTATCACCCTGTACAGTTGCTGACTAAAAATTATCTGTTTTCATTCATAGTAGTCACCATTTTCTGTGGTCTCCCAGGCTGTCAAGATTTTTTAAAAGTAATCCAACAGACAGCCTCGTTTCTTCCTGATCTGCTCTACCTGCCCACTGTACTCTCCTCTGCTCTGAGTACACCACTCTGGATCTTAATGGTTCTGGCTTCAAACAGCAAGCGTAAACTAAAAAAACAAAAAGTGTGTGAGCGTGAGTGTGTGTGTGTGTGTGTGTGTGTGTGTGTGTGTGTGTGTGTGTTTGGAGGAAACAGCAACAAAAAGATGTGTGAGGGGTCACACACAGGGGCCACAGACACAGAAAAGCAGTGAGAAACACAGACCTAAAAAAGAATCAAGCAAACCATAAAGCAGCAGCACTATCTGCTGGACAACATAGAAACTATGGACTCTTTTTTAATAGGTACACCTGCCCAAACAAAATAGAAAAAAAAAAGTATTTTAAACATATTTTCCCTTTTCTTTTTTAAACGAGCCATTGTATAATAGCAATAAGGTAGTCCAAGGTGTGTGTTATTGTGTAACAACGTCACTCCTGGGGTAGTGGAAGCACTTGACTTTGCCTTGTGCTTCAACCCACCACAGGAGTGACGTTATTACACAATAACACACACCCTGTCATGCCTTATTGCTTAATTTTACCATATAGAAATTATGCAAATCAGGCAGGGAGACCCATTCCCTCTACTCCAGATGTAAACAGGCAGAAGGTACATTATTTCATATGCTAGGAACTTGTGAGAAGGTTATACCCTTCTGGACAACCGTCAAACTCCTTTTGGATTTGTCCTTCGACTTGGCTGAAACTTTCACTCCAGAAGCTTGCTTAACAGGGTACCACATGGGGATGACCCTAGGATATTGAAAAGGCTATATTACCCAATTTCTGCAGCAGCTGAGATGGTTCTTCTCTGCCATTGTTTAGATGTCAGAACTCCAACTTGGTCAGAATGGAATACAGAGATCCTTAGTGCCTTGAATGTAAAATGACATATTACTAATGTTAGGCATGAATCTCAATCCTTTCTGGAGAAGTGGGGATTATTGTATGCTTGGTTAACAACTCTTTAATATTTGTTCTAAATTCTATAATTTTTATTTTAGATTCCCACTTCCCTTTCCTGTATTGTTAATCATGACCCTATTCTTTTGGATGTTATGTACTGCATCCTTCTGTATGCTAGAGGCTTATGGTTCTAGACAGCAGAGCTCTAGGGAGGAGGGTATAATTGTTACAGGGTTTGTTGTTTTATTTGTTGATTTTATGGTTATTTTGCTTGCTCTTTATATTTTGTAACTTGTTATGTTTTTGTGAAAAGTTTTTCCATTTTTGAAAATCAATAAAGCATATTAAATTATAAAAAGATCTTTGTGCATCATGGGTCAGCCATGTGGAGTGACAAATCTTGCAGAATGCATTAAGAAAGGACTGAAGGGTCTGTAGAAGACATTTAGAGGTATGAAGGTTATCCCTACTGAATCCGTAAAATGTTCACACCCTTCTCCTGTTAACTTGGGGGCCTTAGAGACTGGCAGCTGTTCATAAGGGTTGAACTGCAGCTAAGCTAGTAGGGAATCAGTGCATTTGGGCAAAAGTCAGAGGTCATATCTAACCAGCTTTTAACCTAGGTAATGTACAGGGGAAATGCAGGATTTGAGTAATGGTGCATAAACCAAAAAAATGTTAGGAGGGTGCATAGCCTACTTAAAACCTATAGGGCCTCCCATAATTCTTACAGTAGTAAGAAGGAAGAACACAGTAATTAACACATGCCTATAATGCTACAGATAGATCTCCAGCATCCTACAATGATCAAATAAGGAAAAATCCTCACGAAAGGTACTGTTTGTTAAAGTGTGGAACATCTGTAACATAATGCATGAACTGCAGGCAAAAACAGCAACATAGCAAAGAGGCATAATTGAACTAACTGAGCAATGTGCCTCTCCAGAGCACAGATATGAGCTAATATCCCTGCTTACTCACTAGGCAGAAGGGATAGTGAGACCCCCAAGGTAGGAGGGGCAGTGAGCTATGTTAAAGTAGGTATAAATGTATTGGATGCTAGAGCAGTCCTAGAGGAAGAGGGAGTGGAATCACTCTGGTTACAATTATTAAACAGCGGAAAGAAGTACACAATTATAGTGATCTGCAGACCGCCCAACAAGGAGGAAGACAGGGGTGAAGCTATGGACTGGGAGATTACTAAGGCAGCAGGCTAGTGCAGTGAGCATGTAATAGTACAATCTTCCATATATAAACTGGAAAAATCATGCAGTAAGCAGCCACAAAAGTCAAAGATATGCTGTATTAAAACAATACAGGATGGTTTCTTCACACATGGGCTACATGATCCAATTAGATGGGAGTTAAGGAGCAGCTGTAGATTCTGAGGCACAAAGATGGCGTACGAGGTTATGCTGCTGGAGAACCAACTGTTGCTAGGCAACAGTCAATAATGTACCAGTCAGGGCTGCTGACTGGAACAGAGACAATCGGGGGGCTGTGCCCCTGCACCTCACCCCACACATAACAGATTGTTTTGTTTCAGGGGGCAAAGCCCCCCCAAGCTCCCCTTCCCACTCTTACCAGTACTGTGTAACTACTATTACAAAACCCTACCAATAAAAAGTGAGGTCAAGAAGATGCCGAATTCTCATCAGAGATGATGCTGTATGCTCGTCATCCATGAGAATCTCAGATGGCATAGTGATCGTCCCTCACAAACTGCAGCCAGGCCAGAGTCAATACTGGACCTAGTTTTGAGTAGCAAGGCCATAATCAAGAACATTAAAATGAAGTGCCTATAGGAGTTAATGACCACAACCATATTAATGTTTAGATAGTGTATGAGAATGAACAAAACAAAATGAGTACCATGGTGCCAGTCTTTAGGAGGGCTGACTATGACCTAATGAGGTCTATAATAGATACACAGCTAGTGGACATAGAGAAGGAGTAAGAGGCAGAAAGCAAGTGGCTGAGAATGAAAAAGCACTGCAAAAGGACACTTAACTTTCTGTAAGGTATTTAAAAGAGGACAAAAAGCATAAAAAGCAGTCTGTTTCAATATAAAAGTACAGCTGGCAGTAAATGACAAAAAGACTGCATTCAGAAAGTATACTGCAAGAAGGAACACAATAATAACACCAGGGCCAAATACAAGGAGAAGATGGCCATTAACAAGGACACCAGACATTTGCTAAATAAGACAGAACAGAAAATTGCAAAGGGATTTAATAGTAATAACAAGACTTTGTTCTAAAACATAAAAGAATAGAAACACTAATGACAACATAACAAAAAAAAGACAACACAGAGTCACTAAAAAATGAAGAGTTTTGCTTCAAGGAGGATGTCAGCAAGGATAACATACTGAATTACTATTTCAGAGCCATATTTATAGCTGAAAGAAAAAGGCCATGTGTGAAAGCAAATGTAGGTAGCATGGACATGAAGGTGAAGGATTGGTTATTGAAAACAACTTAGGATAGAGCCTTGAAAGGATATCAGGAACTAAACATAAACAACTCTCCTAGACAAGATGAGATACACCCAATGGAGTTGAAAGTTTAGGTACGGTCACTGGTGGTGTCCCTGGCCAAATTTTGTACAGAGTCAGTACATACTGGGGAAGTATCAGCAGACTGGATGACTGCAAATGCAGACACCTGGACCAGAGTGAGGAAAAAGACAACCTTGGTAACCATTAGCTAGGAAATCTAACACCAATTGTAGGAAAGCTAATAAAACCATCATTAAGGAAAGGACTGTGGATTTTTAGAATAGAACAGGCTTGCAGATCAGAACCAGTATGGATTTACAAGATGAAGAGCTTGTGAAACAAACCAGATACATTTCTTCAACTTAATGACATAGATGGTAAACAAAAATCATGCAGCAGACATCTTAGAAACATAGAAAGTGTCAACAGTTGGGGACCTTACAGTCCATCTAGTCTGCCCATTTTTCCACTACCTTCAACTATCTTGTACCTCTTCATTAAGGCACTACTGGTCCTGATGGTGAACAAATCCCCCTGGCTGGATATTATGCACCCCAGAGTAATGAGAGAGTTGGCATCAGTACTAAAATGGTCAGCAGAATGGCAGGATGAACACTACAGATGTTCCACAATTTTTTAATCTTTTCACTTCACACTATATTTGGGCAATGTTTCATGACCAGGCCACTACAATATGCCTACTGTGCTTCTATTCTTAAATCCTTCATGAATGATACAATTATCTGTTCTTTCTATGTCCAACTTTTCCTGGATATCTTAAATGGTAAAACACGTTGCTTCACTGGTAAGCTCCATCCCTCAATATCAGTCTGTTTTGTGGTCTGTACACAGCCCTCTAAATCTTTCTGCATTGGGGAACTTGCAAAGCCACAGCCAGCTCCCACAGTGTAAGCCAAATCAAAACAGGGTAAGGATAAACTGAAGAATATATCAAGAGGTGACTGAAAGAATCCAAGGCCAACAAACAAGAGCCACCAGGATAGGCTGACAAACCTTAACATGTATTTATTGTGGGAGAGGAAGAAGAGAGGACATGATAGTGGGCGACAAATGAATGGGGGGGGGACACAGCATGGATGTCAATGAGCTATTCAAACCAGAGGAGAGGATTAGAAAAACACCATGGGTTATAACCTCAAACTGGCAAGAGGACAATTCCAAAAGTACATATGAAAGGTTTTCTTTACTGACAAAGTGGTGGACCAGTGCACAGACTACCCTGGGAAGTGATAACTCTGGCTCTATGTCAAGCTTCAATAGCAAATGGGATGAACACAGAGGAGTACTTAGGGGAAGCGGCATAATTATGTGTCAGTAGAAGAGGGGAACTACAGTAGTTAAATTAGGTACAAAAACAGAGCAGACTAGATAGATAAATGTCCTTACCTGTTCTTAACCATTTATGTATTTATACGTAATATCTGATGCCTTTAAAAAACTAAACTTTTCAAGGAACAAGCCCATCCCTGGTTTGGAAACAATTCTGAGTTGTCAGGGGCCGGCTGAGGGGTGGAGGATTGAATGTCCCAGGGGACGCTCTCCTCCTCCTCTGGGGAGAGAAGTCTGTGTGTTCTGATATAACATCCAAGGGGTAAAAGAAAAGAGATATAGTAAGAAAAAATAGTGGACGAAATAAGGAAGGGCAAATGGGAACTGGGGAAGGGGGTGGCAGGACAATCTGGAGAGCCATTTGTACAAATGCTCGAAGCCTGGGCAATAAGACTACAGACCTAGAGGCCACCATGGCAGATGCAGACCTGGACATAGTACCAATTGTTGAGTGCTGGTGCAATGTAAACCAGGACTGGGATGCAGCCATACCAGGGTATACTTTGTTCAGAAAAGATGGAATAGGTAAAAATGGTGGAGGAGTGGCTGTTTATGTTAGGGACAACATAAAAGCTATGGAAATACAGGGAGAACAGGGAAGAACTGAGGTACTAAGGGTGGCCCTGGAGATATGTATGGGGGCCACTATTCACATAGGAGTGATCTACAGAACTTCAGCAAAGGAGGGAGAGGTTGATAAAGATATGATGGAAGCAATCCAAAGGATGGCATGCAAGGGGGTTGCTGCTGTTAGGGGACTTCAATCTGCCAGACATGAATTGTAGCCTATTAGCTATGGCAGCAGTCAGAAGTAGGGACATCCTGGACTCCTTGCAAGGGGCATTCCTCAGGCAACCAGTTAAGGAACCCACTCATGTGGGGAAATACTAGACCTGATACTGACAAACGGGGACAGTGTTTCTGATGTAACAGTAGGTGGCCACACAGGGATCAGTGTTCACTGTACAGTGTGGCTCAATATAAGAACTGGGTTAAGAATCGAGCTGCACTGAGATGAGAGTCCTTGAATTCAGGAGGGCCAGTTTTAAGAAAATAGGAGAATGCCTTAGGGACACCCTAGCAGGGATAGGGAAACTGAGGGGAGTTGAGGCACAATGAGTAAAAATAAAGGGGGGCATTGGAAAAACAACAAATCTCTGTGTCAGGCAGGCTAACAAGGGCAAGAGAAAAAAGTGACCACTCTTGTTCTCTAGAGAAGTAGCTGATAAAGTAAGGGGAAAAGTAAAAAAACTAGCATTTGAAAGGCACAAGTATAGGGAGAGTTACCAGGAGAAGTAAAGAGTGGCAGGAAGAGCAGTTAGGAGAGCAAAGGCACAAACGGAGCAGAATATCACCCAATCAGTAAAAAAAGGGGATAAAATATTCTTTAAATATATACATAAGAAGAGAAGGACCAAAGGAGGGATAGTAAGGCTAAAAGGGACGGGGGAGGGGTTGGGAGGAGAGGACCAAAAAAAAGCATGTCTTCTGTTGGCACCCTTTGCAAACTGTGTGAGAGGCCGTTCAGCACTGCGTATTTCTGCTTAAAGTTGAATCAGCATAATATTCTGTGGTTATTTGCATATGCATACCATGATGCTTTGCATTGTGTGGGCATGTGTGATTTTGTATTTCTTCAAAAAAAAGCCGACATATTGAACAATTACTTTTGTTCAATATTTAGGGAGGAAGGGGTAGATGACAGGCCAATGATAAGGGTCAAGGGCATTAAAGGAAGGGAGGTAGGCACTAGTCCTTTTACAGAGGAGCGAGTCCTCAAGGTACTAGCACAATTAAAAGTAGACAAGACAATTGGACCTGATGGGGTGCACCCTAGGATACTGAGGAAACTCAAAGTGGAGCTGGCTGCACCTCTTACAACTCTGTTCAACTTATCATTAGAAACAGGGGAGGTTCCACGGGACTGGAGGAGGCAAATGTGGTCCCACTACATGAAAATGAAAATAGGAGGAGGCAGGAAATTACAGACCTGTCAGCCTGACTTCGGTAGTAGGTAAAGTAATGGAATCATTGCTGAAGGAAAGGATTGGGGAATACCTTGCAACCAGTGGATTACAGGATCTGAGACAACATGGGTTTACAGAGTGGAAGTCTTGCCAGACAAACCTGAACAAGTTCTTTGACTGGATGGCCAGGGAAGTGGATCAGGGAGGAGCCACATAGAAGACTGGTGAACAAGCTGGGCAACCTAGGAGTAGGTCCAAAAGTTGTAAAATGGGTGAGAGGTTGGCTAAGCAATAGGATTCAGAGGGTAGTGGTAAATGGGGTCCACCCAGGAGAAGCCAAATTGACAAGCAGGGTACCAGAGGGGTTAGTACTAGGTCTGGTCCTCTTCAATGTCTTTATTAGTGACAATGTGGAAGGCCTGGAGGGGAAAGTATGCCTGTTTGTGTATAATACAAAAATCTGCAACAGAGTGGATACTCTGGGGAGGTGGATAGAATGAGGGATGATCTGAAAAAGCTGGAAGATTGGTCAAGGGAATGGTAGCTGAGTTTTAATGCAAAAATGTGCAAAATCATGCACTTGCGGCACAGAAACCCAGGAGCAACATACCAATTGATCAGTGAGGTATTAGCATGCACAGAACAGGAAAGGGATCCAAGGGTAATCACTTCTGATGAGCTGGAAGAAGCTAGGCAGTGTGATAAGGCAGTGGGGAAGGCTAGCAGGATGCTTGGGTGCATAGGGAGGGGCATCACCAGCAGAAGGGGAGAGGCATTATTACCCCTGTATAAATCACTGGTAAGACCCCACCTCAAGTACTGTGTCCAGTTCTGGAGGCCCCATCTTCAAAAGGAGATAGAAAGGGTGGAGGCAGTACAAAGGAGGGTTTCCAAAATGGTACAGGTCCTGCATCAAAATTCCTACAAGGAAAGTCTCAAGGAACTAAAGATGTACTCTGTAGAGGAAAGGGGGAAAGGGGGGATATGATGAAAATGTTCAAATACCTCACAAGTATTAATAAATTACAGGATGGTAGCATTTGATTTTCCATAGAAAAAGATGCTCCAGGACAAGGGGTCACACTATGAAGCTGGAGGAGAAGGCTCAGAGGAGATGTGAGGAAATACTTCTTAATTGAGAGGGTGGTGGATGCCTGGCACAGCCTCCCAGCAGAGGTGGTGGGTGCTAAAATGGAAACAGGATTCATGGATGCATGAGATAGATGCAAGGGGATCTTAGTAGTAAGGTGGGGGGGGAGAAGATCGGATATCAAGAAGGGTCTGTGGCAGCACATCAGGTAGAGAATATAGGGCAGACCAGGTGAGCTAAGGGGTCCTTATCTGCTGACAACTTTTATCTTTCTATGTTCAACATTACCACCTGGATGACAACTGCTGGAAGTGTAGCAGAGTTGTAATGGGTGGGCAGAGTGCCTCCTGACTACGACATCGGCACGCTTGCGTGCAGTTACCAATTTAATCCTCTCCCACAAGATGCTTGAGGATGAGAACTAGAAGGAAGAAAAGCCTCCATGAACAATGGCAGAATAACTTGGTATAAAAGAACAGAAGAAGGCTGAAGCCCATTGAGACTGTTCCCCACACATTGTGGGACTTCAGAAGTATTAATAATTGACCCTGATCCAGTCATCAAGTTTGTTTTTAAAAGTGGTAATACTTTCAGAATCTATCAAATCCTATTGGATGGTATTCCATATTTTCAGAGCTCTGATTGTGAAGACATTTCCCCTTTTATTAGTCTTAGAGGTTTTCACCTCAAGTTGTGTATTATGTAGCTTTGGAGCTAACTTTCTGTTAGAATATGATAGCCCACATTGCTTTATGAGGTCAGGTGATTGAAGTAATTTATAGACTAGGAGCAGAATGATGCCACCCCTCTCTCCACAGTCCCTGTACTGCTCGCTGGGCTGTCAACCACAACTGGGGGCTCCACCATGGTGGGGCGGGGAACCATGGAGCAATATACAGGTCAAAGGTAAGTCCCAGGTACAGTGGGTGACCAGGCTGGGTGAGAGAGAGGATGGTTGATTTGGGCAAGTCCTGGGAAGAGGAAGTACATAAATTTAAAAAAAAAAGAAAAGAAACAAGCCTTTCTTACACCTTTGGGGGCACTTTAAAAAGAGGAAAAAATATTTCTAAAATTTAGGAGGTTCAAAAGAGGATATAGCAGATCTACTGCTATTCCTACAGCTCTGATGACACAAACTGTTTAACCCCTTCCCCACATTACTGAATGGACATCCTCTTTGGCTGGAACACTGGCTTCCAGTAAGCAGATCACTGCCCACCAGTAGCTGCCCCTCTATCACCCTAGGCCTCCTGCAGCTATTCTGGGGGTGATAGTGTATTGAGATTGCCTTAGGACATAATAAGGTAGAAGGGGCAGGGATTACTAACATTTGAAGCTGTTTGTACAGAGAGGCTAATGGAACAACAGGCTTTGCAAATAAAGTCTTAGAGAAGCACTACAGTTTCCACATTTTAATAAAATCAGGAGTGTAGTTCATTCATAAAAGTGCTACTCAATGGGGCACACAGATGGCAAGTTTTATTAGCATCCAATGAATCACACTAGTATTTATCAGTGATGTGCTGAACTCTGTATTCAGAATCCAAATGGCTGAATTTCAAATCTTTTCTGAAGTTAGGATTCTCAGAATTGCTATCTGAAAATCCAGATTCTAAATTAGGGTTAAAAAGAGCTTTACATTGGAAATTAGGATTTAGGATTCTTTTTCTAATGTTTGCTGACAAGATTTTTTATCACAATCAGAATTAAATCAGATAAGGTACTGGATATTCCAAAATTACGATGGAATCATATTGGATCAGTCAGACACTTCTTAGCATATCATGAGCTACAGGTGTCCCTTAAACCAACTTCAGCAAAAATGCTGAAGGATAGAAAGGTAAACAGCAAGACATGATGTTAACAATAACTCATCTTCATCATGGCAAGAGTATACAAGCAATAATGGTTTGCTAGTTCAGCTAGGGCTGGACGCATTTGTACTCACTTGTCATAGGGCAAGTAGAAGATATTTAACTCTTCCTGCTGAGAAAAAAGTAATCTATTATATACTGCAGTTAGGCCATCAATACGATGTGGCAATGCTTTTTCTCTTGCATCAGAAAGATTAAAGTGTCCAGTGCTTGCAAGATATGTTAAGCTGAATAAAAAATTAAACCTTCTGAAGTTTCAGGCAACAGAATGTGTCTGCTCCTGGCTTAGTGGGATTCTTCTCCCTTAGTCATTACCAACTTCTCTAAACAGTGAGCAATTTAAAGCAGTAGTATATATTAGTCAACAAAATATTTCATCACATAGTTTTTTTAGCAGAAATGTGTTTCTGACATCCATATATTTATCATCAGTGTGTTTTTAATTTCCTCAAATAGTTTTTTTAACAGCTTTTAGTACAAATTTTGTAATAAATGACTCAAGTAAAAAAAAGAGGCCACCACTTTAAATTTTTCTAAATCTCATCCATCGACGTTACTATCAATGTGTTAAGATCATGTTAGCACATATTTTTGATGGTAAACAGGAAAGAATCATGGTATCATGTCAAGTAGATGAGAAACAATACAGCTCAGTAGGAAACAGTGTGGAGAAACCCGTGCAACTGAAAACCGTGCATGGGAATACTGATGCAAAAAGCAGTGTAAGCAAAAACATTTCACTGCAGTGGTGGTCCATGGTGGTGGGGCGTTGTAATAGTAAATCTCCTCTCAAAAAAACATTTACTGGAGTGGTGATCCATGGCACTGTTGTGTTTTAACAGTAAAACTCCATTCAATGTTTTTTTTCTTTCTTCAGTGTTATTCCAAGGCATGGTTTTAACTTAAGTAGTTTTCTCCACACTGTTTCTAACATACCGCATTGTTTCTCATGGACTTGATGTGGAGCCCAGAATCACATAAAAGAGTTTTAATTTGTACATGGTGGGCACGGCATCAAGTATGAACATTTAAAAACTTCAAAACCACACACCTCAGTTCAGGAATTAAATAAAATGAAAAGCAAATGGTTATAGTGATGTTTTCACCAGAAATACATCATTATTTAAAAATGATCTGTTGATTTTTTTGCTGCAAATACTGCTGCTTTAAGCAGTTTGCTGCAAACAATAAAATCAGAAGTTCTATTATATCCTCTTTCTTTCTTAGATCATTCTCTCTCTTATGTCACCTATTGGCCAAATCTAAAACACTAAAGAAAAACAGAGACAAGTATCACAATGCTCTACTAGCCTGCCTCTGTCGCTAATAATGTGTATCTTGGCCACAGATACTTCCCTTGCAGCAACAACTGCTCTGGGAGAGCCAGCAGTTATTGTAATGCTCGTTAACATCACCCAGCCTAGAGAAGCACCAAGAAAAGCAATGGACCCGTAAGTATCCCCTTTTCATTTGTTTTTCAGGCACTGCTTTGTTCTGGCTGTAAATGTATAATAAGTAGGATGTTCACAGAATAAGGAACAAAATAAAATAGAATGAGGTTTTATAACACCTTCCACACATAGGGCCCTATATTCAAAACTTTGCCCCGGGGCTAAATTAGCGCTGCCTGGCGTGCTAAATTAGCCTGGACCCAAAAGCCTGCTATATTCAAAAGAGATAGCCCTGGTGCTAAACCTGCTCCTGGCTGGGAGTGCAGTGCAAACATAGCCTGGGAATAAGACAGCTCTGAATATAGCAACCAGGAAGTGCACACCACAACAGCAGCCAAGTTCACAGCAACGTGAAGGAAGGTAGAGGTGAACTATGTGGCCAATGTGTGTGCCAGCAAATGCATGGACTCAGTGCATCTGCAAGCAGCAGTGCATGTGAAAGTACATTGTGCAACAATGTACAATAGTTCCGAAATGTTTGCGCGGTGCTAACACGGTTACGTAGGCTTAATGCGGAGCTAAGCTGTGTGCGCAGTGTAATCACATTTTCCCCGGGCTAAACTTTGCTATATTCAAATGTGACATGCAAATGAGCCTACTTAGGTAGTCTCTGGGCAAACATCCAGATTAGCATCTCATTATAACCTGATTTGCATGCAGTTTGCCCTGCGTTACTGCAGGGTCCCACAGTTCCACCTGTACAGTAGGTCAGTCTGGCAGTACAGGGGCTGGCTGGGTCTGCCCACAGCTCCACCTATAGGCCAGTATGGGAGTGCACAGTGGTAGCTGCAGGCTACATTTACACAATACAGCATAGCATATCATGCCCCAGGGGACTACACAGCACAGGCACAGTTGGTAGTGCTACATACAACTGTCAAACTGTAGGTCATGCTACAGTGCACAGCAGACACTATAGTAGCAAGGGGGCCAGTAGTGTGAGAGACACATCTATGCCTATGGTGTGCAGGGCAGTGATGGCCACTGCACTGTACACAGTGACAGGCTCAACTTGCTGGTGTTTACTGACAGTGGACATTACTGTTATGCTGTTGTGTGACCCACAGATGCCACACCACTAGCATGGGATGCTCACAGTGACATATACATGGTGGCTGTGTGTGATGTGGGGTCTGTACAGATGTGCAATATGTGGCTGGGGGGCACATACGATCAGACGGGCACACTGGTGTTGGGGTATTCCCAACACTGGCCCATGTGCACTGCATGATGTGTCCCAGCCTTGTGGCTGCACCCAGTCTGTGGAACAGCCTGGCCACTTGTACACCCTCCCCTCAACACCCTCCATGCCCACAATGCTGCACATGTGTGCTGACATCTGTTGGTATACAGAGAAGGGTGGTCTAAAGGTGTGTGCTGTATCTCCGCACTCCCATGGTATCCACTGGGAGCTGGGTCACCACGTACTGCCAACATGGCTGGGACTGGTGGCAGATGATGGCATCATAGTGATGCCATCAGTGAGCAGCATGTTTCCTCTATGTCTGGCTTATTTCTATGTGTCATGCTTTTTGGTTAGGGTCACTCAAAAGTTGCGCAAAAGTCACACAAAGCCACAAAGTCATGCAAAGCTGATTTGCCCAGAGTTAAGACTATCTTTTCCTGGGTGGTAATCTGCACCAGGCAATGTGTTGTGCTAATGTTGTGCAAAATCACTTTGCCCGGCGCTATGTGCTGAATATAGCATTGTGCTGACACACACCTTCATTTAGCCCCTTGCATACATTATGAGTTTGCCCGCCGCCATTGCAGTTTGTGCGGGCTTTTTGACCTTTTGAATATAGCAGACCCGCTCTAACCTGGAACTAAACCTGTGCAAATGGTTTGCGTCCAGTGCAAAGTTTTGCATATAGGGCCCATAAAGCATTGCAAACACTGTACATAGCAATGAATTAGAAACTGGTGGTGAGGGGGCTATATATAGGCGAATGCAACTGTAATCACACAGTCAATATATTGCATATATAGTCAAGGACAGTTGCAGTAGAACTGTGTGTGCATTGGGGGAGGGTTATATAAAGTAATAACTTTTGACTCATGGGAGCATTGACATCACACCCTTCTGTTACCATGATAGCCATCTCAGATTAGCTTCAGGCATGGTTCCAAAGCAGACTGAATTGCCTATCCTTTCTGTGTTTCCATTCTTTTACAGTTTATCTATTCAGAAATGACCCAACTGAGATGTAACATCTTGTTTTAGTCCAGCTTCTACCCTAATTATTAGCTGGGAGAAGTGAAGGACAGGAACGCCAACTGGAAAACCACCAAAACTGGACATATTTGATTGTATAGTATAGTGCACTCCTGATCATCTAAACATTTGTGGTCTGCAACTTCCTATCAAACCATCCAGTATCTTGTCACCCGCAAGCTCCTGGTAAACTCTTAAAACTCTAAAATGCCACAAAACCTTTTTTTATTTTGTTTCTAATAGTTTTAAATCAGTCTCATCTGTTTTTACTAATCAATATGTTTTATGTAATTATTAAATCTAGTGCCTGATAAAAGCCATCAGTAGTTTACTCACATTCAAGTTTGTTTGGTGTTCATGAATAATAATGCTTGTTAGACTGACAGTAAGTCCTAAAAGAAAATTTTTGACAGACTCACTGAAACTTCAGATCTTAGAATGGCTCAAGAATGGGGAGCGAGCTGTGACTCTGGCCTTTGAATGCAACATTGTCAAATTAACTAAAATTATATGACAGGAATCAGTTCTAAGACCATCAGAACACAGGAAAACTGTCAGTTATTACTCCATAAACTACTATAATCACATTTTAGACATGCCCACAGTAGGTTATCCACATGTTAGAGATGCCCACAGTAGGTTATCCACATTCTGGTGATGCCCACAGTACGTTATCCACTTTCTGGCGACACCCTCTGTAGCTTATTCACATTTCAGACATGCCCACAATAGGTTATCTATTTAGCCCACAGACAAAAAAGGGGAAACAGAGGCATGTTTCTCTTCAGCTATTTCCTGGGAGCCAGTATAGTGCAGTGGTACAGAGCTCTGAGCTACAAGCCTAGAGAACTGGGTTTGAATCCCACAGCTACCACTTGCATAATGTGTGACTACAAGCAAATCACATAAAAACTAGCACAGAACTTTTAAAATCCTCTGTTCAAAATTTCTAGTTGTATAATAGTAATAACTCAGAATAACTGGCTTCAGTGGTTGATTAAATGCCTCGGCCTTCAGCCTCGGCATTGAATCATCCACTTTAGCTGGTTATTCCTTTGTATACTCAGGCTAACTGAATGGTATCACTTATCTAACATTAAAGAAGCTAAGGTCAAACTCCACAGATTTGAAAGAACCATGAAGGATGCTTCCTGTCTCAGAGAGTGGCAAAACCTGAAGATTGCCAGTATGGGGTGAGAGGCAATGCCATCATTTTGTTATTCTGGATTAAAACAAAGGTAGAATGATCTTGGCACCTCATCTAAAAGGAAAAGCAATGCTATGCCACAAGAAATAATGTAGTATTTAGGAGCTGGTTTCTTGTGAACAGTGGATGGATCACTTTAAAAGTAACATGGCACTCCCCAGCTACAGCTGTGCGAGGAGAAGCTAAGAATGGCAGATGCCTCCCTTTTATCAGGCAACTTATTGTGCTGCTAATAAAAGAAGCACTTATCACATCGCAGATTTAGAATGCTGATGAGACAAACCCTTACTGGAAATGTTACAAGACCTCACACCCATAACAGAAACATTGATATTTGGGAATAATGACTGGGACCTGGCAGTACCACAGTATACCATGTATAACAGCAACAAAGGTAAAGGAAAAGTGTGTGTGGTAGCCGTCTATGTCACAGTAGAAATAGAGGCAGCAGAGGATTGGCCCACTGTGAGGGATGGGGAGATAGAATCGCTGGGACAGATTTTCAAAGGCTGATACAAGGCTTGCAGAAAGCCCTGCATCGAGCCCATGTTTTGGCACAGCTGCGCCGAACATCTTTGCTGCAACTGCACCCAATTTTCTATTGTTACAACAATTTTCTCAGCTTACAGCAGCATGCACCAAATATTTGAAGCAAACCCTATAAAAAAGGTCCCCCCAAATTGTACAAGTTAGACTGGGGGAGCTGGTATATCTTAGGGCACTTGGTGCATGGGAGTGAAAATCCCGATCGCCAGTGGGGAGAATGCTGCAAGTGCTGTACTCCATATGATTGGCACTCCAGAGGCTTGCAGCATTCTCAGGGGCCTTGAAAATGTAGCCCACTCTGGGTACTACTGCTGACAAAACTGGGGAAGAAGTTGCACATGGGGGTGGTCTATAGACTACCAAGGTTGGGTGGAGATTGATGATAGTGAGCTAGGGGCAGAAACTGAGAAGTGGCTGCAAAAGGGGAGGGAGTGACAGATCTCAATCTACCATAAATTGGGACATTCTAGCAGTTATGAGCACTAGACACTGCAGGACTGCCTGCTGGCACAGTTAATTAGTGAAACCCACAAGACTGACTGCCGTTGTTTATGTGGTGCTAACCAGCTCAGAAATGGTAGGTGTGGTGCAGATGGGAGGGTTGGGGGGCACTGGGGTCCCATAACTATAATACAATATGGTTCAAACTGGCCCTGGGTTCAGTATTCCCTTGTCAAAGGCTGAGGGTATGGATTTCAGATGAGCAAGCTTTGACCAGATGAGGGAATAATCCAGAATAAGTTAGTTGAAATAGATTAAATCAGGTGATTGTAGGTAAGGTTGGAAGCAGTTAAAGGGGCCATTTTCAAGGTAACCAAGTCATGCTTAAAAAGGTTACCAAGAGTAACATGCACAATTGACTAATCTAGTTTTCTAAACAAGTATGTGAGTCACAGAGGGCTAAAAAGAGTCGTCATGAGATACAAAGAGTGAATACCCTCTAGCAAAGATGAGGAAAGCCAACAAAACAGAGATGCAAAAGCAGATACTGAACTGTATGTTGTGGAGGGGGAAAAGGGAAGAGAAACACTGTTGTTCAGGTACATCAAGGAAAAAAGGAAGACGAGGGGGAACTGTAAGACTGTTGGAGGGGAAGTGTAATGGAGGAGGAGGAGGAGGAGGAGCAGAAGCCAGCCATTCTAAATTACTGTTTCTGCTCAGTATTCACAGTGTAGGATATTGGGCCTCTCTCAGAATTCTGCAAAAAGGCAGCTTCAAGGGGGTACTGGAAATGGGGCAGGTGGGGATTGTAGTAGAAAGGGTCAGAAAAGGGCTTTCAGCCCTGAAAATAAATAAGGCAACAGGGCTGGATTGGATGCACTCATGAGTTCTCAGGGAATTGGCATCACAACTGAGTGAACCCCTAGGAGAACTATTCAATAGCTCACTGCAGTCAGGGTTGGTTCTAAGAGATTGGTGGATAGCAGACATGGCTCCACTCCACTAGGGAAGGAATAGGGAAACATACATACATGCATACACTTTGATGGCAGATAAGGACCGCTAGGCCCATCTAGTCTGCCCATTTCCCTACCTACAGGATAGGCCGCAGATCCTATTTAACCAACAGCCTATATCTTCCTGCCCCCCACAAGAATCGCCTTATGTCTGTCCCATGCATTCTTAGATTCTCCCACAGTTTTAGACTCCACAACTTCCTCAGGAAGGCTGTTCCATGCATCCACTACCCTCCTGTGAAATAATACTTCCTCACATTGCCCCTGAACGCCCTCCTCCATCTTTAAATTGTGTCCCCTTGTTCTTGCAAGTCTCTTTTTCTGAAAGATGCTACCCTCTTGGACTTTGTTGATTCCTTGAGGTACTTGAAAGTTTCTATCATGTCCCCTCTCTTTCTCCTCAAGGGTATACATATTAAGCTCCTTTAGTCTCTCCTCATACGGCTTATCTTGCAGACCCTGCACCATTTTAGTTGCCCTCCTCTGGACTGTCTCTATCCTGTCTATGTCCTTAGGAGATGGGGTCTCCAGAACTGGACACAGTATTCCAGATGGGGTCTCACCAACTGTCTGTACAGAGGATAACAACTTCCTGTTTTCTGCTGCTGATGCCTCTCCCTATACATCCCAGTATACCCCTGGCCTCCCTACTGCCTTCTCCATTGCTTGCTAACCTTAACGTCATCTGATATGATTACCCCAGGTCCCTTTCCTGTTTTGTTGTTGTTACTACCTCCCACCCATTGTGTATTCTTCCCTGGGTTCTTGTTTCCCAGGTGCATTATTTTGCACTTTTTGCATTGAATCTTAGCTGCCATACGTCTGACCATTCCTCCAACCTTGCCAAGTCCCTTTCATCCTTTCCATGCCCCTTGTGTATCACACCCTGTTGCAGATCTTTGCGTCATCTGCAAAAGGCATACTTTTCCTTCCAGTCCTCTGCAATGCCACTGATGAAGACATTAAAAAGGACTGGACCCAATACTGAACCCTGCGGTACCCCACTAGTAACCGCCTTTCTTCAGAGTGGACTCCATTTACACTACCTTCTGTGTCCTGTTGTCCAGCCAATGTTTTACCTCAGGCTACCACCCTGGGACCCACTCCCAGGCTGGTTAATTTGACTAATAACTTTGTGTGGACTGTGTCAAATGCCTTGCTAAAGTCTAGGTAGGCCATGTCCACAGCCCCTCCCTGGTCTACTACTTTGGTCACCCAGTCAAAGAAATCTATTAGATCTGCCTGACATGACCTTCCCGCCTGAACCCATGCTGCCTTGGATCCTGTGCTCCACTGACCTCTAGGTACTCAACTATTCTTTCCTTCAGAACTGACTCATCACTTTCCTACCACAGAGGTCAGACTGACAGGTCTGTAGTTTCCTGCCTCTGTCTTGGTCCCACTTTGTGAAGGGGAATCACATCCGCCTTCCTCCAGTCCTCGGGTACCACACCATCCTCCCATGATTTATTAAAAGAGTAGCCAGTGGTTTCACTAGTTCCTTCTTAATTCTTTTAGAATTCTGGGTGAATTCCATCAGGACCCATTGCTTTGTCCACCTTCAGTTTTAGGAGTTCTTGCAGAACCCTTTCTTCTGTGAAAGGACTGGGATCAACTCCTATCAAGAGTGCTTCTGTTAATTGGATTAGGCACTTCTCCTCTTTTGTGAATACTGAGCAGAAATATTCATTCAGTATTCCTGCTTTTCACTGTCCCCTCTGCCCACCCACCGCTTATTCTATTCAGCCTCACTATCCCTCCCTTTGTCTTTCTCGCTCGCTGATGTACCTATAAAAGGTTTTATCCCCTTCTTAACTGAGTTGGCTATCTTTTCCTCAGTTTGGGCTTTGCTATTCTGACTTCCCTCCTGCTTCTTTCTGCCTTAACTGGTACAGCTCTCTGTCCTGCTCCTTCTGTGTTTCCTTATACTTCTGAAATGCTATCTTTTCTTCCTGACTTTCACAGCCACCTCTTTTGAGAACCATAGTGGCTTTTTCTTTCATTTTGATTTGTTTATTTGCTTCACACAAAGGCTTGTTGCCTCTGTGATGGCAGTTTTGATAATTCCCCATTGTTGCTGCACACCTCCTTCTAGCCTGTTTGCTAGTGCTTTTCTGAGGCACTCTCTCATCTTGCCAAAGTCAGCCCTCCTAAAGTCCAGTACCCTCACTTTTGTATGGCTTGACTCTGTAGCTGAGTTTAACGTGAACCACACTGTTTGATGGTCACTTGTCCCCAGATGGCAACCCACTTCCAGATCTCGAGATCCTCTCACTGCCCCGCTTGAGAGTCACGAGGTCTAAGATTGCTCCTCACGAGTGGGTTCCAAACTAGCTGTCTAATGCCTGCCACCTGTAGGGCATCAAGAATGGCCCTGTTTTGGATGTGGCTGCAGCAAATGTGCTCCAGTTAACATCTGGCATATTCAGGTCTCCCATCAACAGTATCTCCTTTCTCTGCCATTCTAAGAATGCCTTCCATCATATCCTTGTCCATTCCTTCCCCTGACATGGGGTCTGTACACAACCCCTGTGCGGATTGTGGTGCCCATTCCAGTCTCCAAGGTGACCCACAGTGCCTCCTCTCCTCCCTGTTTACTCTTTTGTTCAGTTGCTTTTATCCCTTCCTATACATAGAGAGCTACTCCTCCCCTCTTCTCCCCTGCCTGTCTCTCCTGTAGGTTGTGTACCCTGGTATGTTAACATCCCAGTCATGGTTCTCTGTGTACCATGTTTCTGTGACTGCCACGATATCCAGGCATCCCTCTTCCATTAAGGCCACCAGCTCAGGGAGCTTGTTGCCCAGACTACGGGCATTGGTACTCATTACCCTCCATTTCCTGATGGCCTTACCCCTTTGCCCCATCCCTGTCCTTCTTGCCTTTGTCACTTTCTCCATTTACCCCTGCCCTTCTCCCTATCGACACCTCCATGTTGGTGTTTGCCACACTTACTACCATGATTGTTTGGGGGCTAGGATTTTCCTGCTCTTTTCCAGTGCCTCCCCCCTTGGCTAGTTTAAAAGCTTGCCAATGAAGCATTTAAACCTATCACCTAGGATCCTGGTTCCCTTCCAGACAGATGCAGCCCATCATGCCAGTATAGGCTTGCATCACTCCAGGTGGACCCCAGTCCCCAATGAAGCCAAACCCTGAGCTCCACACCAGTTTTCAACCACTGATTGAATCCCATGGTACTGGAACACCCTAGCCTCTCCTATGCCATAGATGGGTAGCACCTCCGAGAAGGTTACCGTACGTGCTACTTGACTAAGGCCCCTCCCCAATTCCACAAACTCTTCCTGCACTTCTCTAATCCCTTTCTTAGCCAGGTCATTTGTCCCTAAGTGGACAATGACATCCAGCTCCCTCCCCTGTGCAGCTGCTCCGGCAGTCCTGAGGATTTGCTCCCTGTCCCTCCAAGCCATGGCGCCAGGCAGGCACCTTACCTCCCTCTCCCCTTCCTTGCCCAGTTCTACCTTCCTAACAATGGAGTCCCCCACCAGGAGTTGTTTCCTTCCCCTGCAGGGTCCCCTGCCACCCTCCTGTGGGTCTCCTTTGTGGAGGTTCCCAGCATCCTCCTTGGTCTCCACTGTAGGTGCCTCCATAGAGGAACCACACTTTGCCAGAATGGCATAGGAATTGTGGAGAGGTACAACTGGAGGGATGTGCCTCTGTTCCACCACCCTCACCCTCCCTGAGCCCACTGTGGTCCAACCGCTCCTCTTTCTTGGCAACCTCTGAGGCAACGGCAGTGGCACTGGTGGTCTCTGGATGGAAGAGGAGGTCCCACAAACCCTGGCCAACTCAGCCTGGGGATGAGCAACCTCCTCCCTCAGCCCAGAGAGGTGCCTGCAGATGGGACAACACCGCATCCTCCAGAACATCTCCTGGAAGACTGCTGCTCCACAGCCACTGCACTGCACCACTCCAATCATGTCTTATTTCTGGCCCCTTAACTGTTTGCAATCCTTACTCTTTCCTCTGTTTTTTTTCTCTCTCTCCTTACTTTCTGCCTGTGTGCCCTTTAAGCTCCTGAACTGGGAAATTACAGTTCTGTCAGTCTTACTTCTATTTGTGGAATTCTGATGGAGTGACTAGTCAAAGATGACCTAGTTTCCTACATGAAGAGAAATGGGCTCCAAGAAAGTAAGCATGCTGTTTGTGTGGGTTTGTCACTAGGAAGTCTTGTCAGAACAACCTGATAGTATTCTTTGACTAGGTAGCAAGCGCAGTGGGATTAGGGACAAGCAGTACATTTACTCTCTTTGACTTTAGCAAGGTATTTGAGTTGGTGCCACACAGAAGGTTGCTGAAGATGTTAGATGATCTGGGAGCAGCAAACGACCTGGTTAAATGGGTGGAAATTGGCTAGAAGGCAGATAGCGAACAGTTGTGTTAAAAAGGATCAAATTGGAGTTAAGAGAGCTCACACATGGGGTGCTGCAAGAATCAATCCTGCCCTCAGTCATTTTCAGTATGTGCATCAGAGACATAGGAGAAGGAATGCAGGGTAAGATGCATCTCTTCTCAGAGGACACTATGCTTTATAGAAGGCTAGATAGCAAGGAGGGGGTAAAGTAATTGCAGAGGGACCTGCAGAGGTTAAAGAGTTGGTCCAAGGTTTGGCAACTGAAATTCAGCCCACAAAAAGTGCAAGGTGATGCACATAAGGCATAGGAACTCCAGGATGTAATACTAGAAACATAGAAACATGACGGCAGAAAAAGACTGCCTGGCCCACCTAGTCTGCCCAAGGCACCTAACAGAGGGCTAGAACTTTCCTCCAGCACCCTTACTTACTTGCCCTTACTGGATGGGAAGAGTTAAACTTGGCACTAATTCAGAAGAAAGAGACCTGTCAGTCATCATAAGCAACTCCCTAAAACATATTAGTCAACGAAACAAGGCTTACAGAAAAGGCAACCAGAATACTGGGGTGTACTGGGAGGGGTTTCAATAGCAGGCGGAAAGAAGTAATACTACCTCCCTATAGAGCACTAATAAGACCCCATCTGAAATACTGTGCCCAGTTCTGTAGTTCTCACCTAAGGAAATACAGACACAGGCTGGAGATGGTAGAGTGTAGAGTGACCAAAATGATTCAGGGCCAATAGGACAAATACTATGAGGGTCAGTTTAGGGCACTTAACATGTACTAACTGGAGGCCAGAAGGGGAGGGGCTACATAATAGAAACCTTGAAATTCTTAAATGGAATAAACAAGGTAAACTGTGAGGAACTACTCAGCAGGAATAGTGGGTCAAAAATAAGATGGCATGAATGGAAGCTGACAGGGGAGATTTTGAAGGGACGTGAGAAAATATCACTTTATTAAGAGCGTTATTGAGCTCTGGAACAGCTTACCAGCTGTGGTGGTGGTGGGTGCAAAATCACTAATGGATTCATGCTTAGCTGGGATAGAATAAGGGGTTTCATAGTTAGCAGAGGGAAGCAGTAAGTCAGGGAGCAAGAACGTGAGGCAAGGGAGAAAACACCATCTAGACAATGGGTCACAAAGTAGGGCATGGCAAAATGGGACAGACTGCATGACAGGAAAGATGCATGCTCTGCAGTGCAGGGAGGGGTGCAAGCACAGGGGATGCTGATCCTCTAGTAAAAACACACAAGGCAGGAAAATGCTGCACTAGAGAGAAAACACCTGTAGCACTAAAGCAAGGGTCCAAGACATCGGGGCTGTTTGAACAATTTATTTTCCTATTATTTTCCTAGATTCACTGCAGAATAGGATAGATTCAGTGGTTCAGGGGTTCAAAGCAGGTAAAAAGGTTTCTCAGCACATCACTTGCTAGAGCTTTGTCAGGAGACACTTGAACTGTAAGGAGCAAACCTTGTTACCTGCTTTACACCACTGAACCTACACTCTTCTGCAGCAGATTTGGAAAATAAAATTTTCAAACAGCCCTGATGACACAGCAGATAAAAAGACTCACTTGTCATTTCCAGAGTCAACAAAGTACATCAGCAGAATTAATCCAGAGTCCAAAAGAGCCCATTTAGAAAGTCCATAAACAATCCAAAGCCTTTTTTAAAAACAACAAGCCTAGAGACTTTTGCAGCAAGGCTGAGGGCCACTCACACATTATGTCACCTTAGGTGACAAGTGAGACTTTTTATCTGCTGCGTTTGCTGTGCTTAAAATAATTAAAGTTTATTTGCACTGAACATGAATCCAGACTTGTCATTTAACAAGGACTGGTGGAGCATACACAATTACAGTGTTACTTTTTTAAGCAGGTGCCGGTTCCCTTTGTCTCCAATAAAAGACCATATCCCAATTTTAGAATGTGCGTATGCTGTTGTCCACCATGTTAAGATGAATAGCTTCCCCATGCAGTACACAAATCAGAGAAATGCATGGATGGATGAAAACATCTTCTTGAAGCGGTACAAAGAGAGATTATATGTCTATTTTCACCACCCAATACAGCATCCAAATCACAACCTTCAGACCAGGGTATACTTGAAATCTTAAAGATGAACTATAGAACACATTGCTCAGGCTGTTCTTGATGAAAACAACCAGTCTGCATCTTTACGGTAATTATAAAGTCAACAATTCAAAAGGATGCTGATTATTTGGGTGCAAAAACCTGGACAAGAGACTATCACTAAGGCAAGGGCATCAACACTACTTCACTCAGCCTGAAACTGACCTACTGCTTGGTGAACAAGAAACTTTGTGCTGCCCAAAGATAGTGAAACCTTTATGCTCTCTCAGGAAAATAACCCTGAACGTGATATTGACTCAAAAATTGCTACACCCATGGCAAAGCTGTCTCTTGAGGTTACCATGGAGGAGTTGAATCAATGGGTTCACTGTGACTGATTAAGATGGACAAGTGGTGCTGACAGAAGACAACACTGTGGCTCTAGTTGTAGAGAAGGGGAAGAGGATGAGCAAACCAGATAAATCAGTGAAAAAAAGGAGGAACCATAAGCATCCCACACTAAAGTTGAAGAATCATTCAGCAAATGCATCCACTAACCACAGACACAGACTGACTGTGACCCTCTTCAGCTGCTACTCCAACGGAAGCTTAGGCAAAAAGCCAATTAGCCAAGTTGCAAGCCTGCAACAAAAATCACTGAAAGACTTATTTCCCATAAAACCAAATAAACTCTATTATGTAAAAAAATGTTTCTAGAGTTTTAAAGTAAGTAAAGACTAAATGAAAAGTAACAGTCCAATAAAGAAGTTAAGTACATGGTACAATGTTTTATAACTCACAGCACTACACCACATGCAGCAAACAAATATACTCCTGTGTTACAGAATTCCTAATTATCCAAATGAATCTGCGGTGTTCAGGTAATTGGGAGTCTGCTGCATTTTAATGTTTAATCAGAAAGGTTTATTTATTTTATTTATTTGAAATTGGTGACTGGGATAGGTCTGCAGAGCCCAGTTTCAGCGTGACTCGCAGGAAGGGTTGTAAGTGGGAATGAACAGTAGAAAATATAGTGACAGCAGCACACAGACAAGAACAATAAATGTAAAGTACAAGTAATCAATTGCAGAAGTATAAAATAAATCAAAAATTGTATGAAAGCATAGGTTAATAATATGGTGACAAAACATGGTACATTCAACAGTGCAGCACCTTGTACAGTAGACCTGCACTACAGTATGAAGCCCAAGTCTCCAGCCTGCTGCATGCCAGTGCTGGGTTAAACTTTGATTTTGTTTACAAAACAGCATGAAATTGCTGACTTCACATTCACAAAATATTGCAAAATTGTGTCAAAAATACGACACAGTTTCACTTTCTTTTTCTTTTCCCAAATTGTGCAGTTTTCTCAGATTGGGCATTTTTAAAAATATGAGTTCTTAAGAATACATCATTTCAGCAAATAGCACAATTTTTTTTACATTTTTCACATTTTCAAAAACGTAATTTTTTTAGAAATGCAAAATTTCTACAAACAGTGCCTTAGCTGATCACAGCAAGAACGTTTTCCTATATTGTGTATTTTTAAAAATATTAATTCTTAAAAATGCACACTTTTTGCAAATAATGCCACAACTGATAACAAGAATAAAATGATTTACTTTTAATATACAGCAGCTTGGTACAAGTACTCCTTCCTTTATCTGCCACCCTCACTTAATGCCAGTGTGAGCATCTGTCTCATTTTCCAGAAATGCTATCTCCTTCTTTAAAGTGATTTTGCAAGATTTCACAAATGCCTTTTTTACATAGCATGCCATTACCACCCATGATTCAGCTGTTGAAGCTGAAACTTGTTTTGTAAAAAAAATCTGACATAGTCATTTTTTTTTATGTTTTATCTGCACTCTGTTCTCCAATTTTCTGTGTGTGGCCATAACCCCAGAATGATGTTATGCAAGGGAACTATCAATGTTTTAAATACAACACAAAGCAATTCTGAGTAAATTATAATGTGGATGTAAATGTTAGTTACTCAGAGGAGCAGTCCCTTATTTTAGTGGTGGTGACTGCACTTAATATATAGATCTACATTGCAAGGCATTGTGGGTACAATAAGAAACTGCTTTTCAGTTCCCTTACTGTGAGGTGCAGTCTCATATTTTGGTAGTGGCTTCACAAATAGAAGCTCTCATTTGTTTATTTGCAAAACAAGGCATCATGCATATAGTATCTAGCTGACAAGATTTCTTTACTGAGAGATGTAGTCTCCTATGTCAGTAGTGTAGATATCTGCAATACCAATCTGACCAACAGAGGTCTCTGATTCAAAATAGTGCTTAAAAACTTTGTTTCCCTTGCATGATGTCATGTTTGGGGGTTGCAGCACTGAGAACAAAAAAAGGGGTGGCTTATGCAAATGAAGCACAGCACAGAAATAAAAGTTTTAGTTGGTGGTACAATTTTCTAATTTGACTAAAATGTGAGTATTTTATAAATGTTTAAATTTAATTTTTTTCTCAAGAAAAAGAGATGGCCACCACATTTTCCATAAAAATAGTACTGTAGACCCGGAAAGGGTTAGGTTTGAAAAAATAAGAAAAGACTCATGCTGTGCAGCACAGAAGGCATTGAAGCAAGTACATTTGACAGATATGCTAATATTTCTCATAATCATAGCTGAAACTAGATTTTGGGGAAAAAAAATTTCATTGCACTGCTGCTTTAAAAATGGCTATTTGGTAACAGTGTGCTAGTTTTTCTATGTTGATATTACTATGTTTGAAAGTGCACATATTTTTTAAAACCTAAATCTTTACAATTGCACAGTCTCATTCAATTTGTACAAAAAGCTGCATCATGCACATTAAATATCTTCTATAGCATGAGATCATATCATCAACCTTTTTAGCACAGTTCACCTTGTGCAAATTAAATGAGTAGTCCAGCAAACAAATGTATGGTGTCACTCGGGAACTTCAACAGTGCTGAATAAATCCAGGAATCAAACTCCAATGACAAAATTAATTTATTGAAGACCAACAGCAGAACTGTGCTTCCACTAGCCACCCAGCGCTTTGACTCCTTGCGAGTCTTCCTCAGGAAGTTATCTAGGGCTGTGGTAAACTCTGGGATTGTCAGGGACCTTGTGCCCAATTTTGAAAAATCAGGAGTCCCTGTACCAAAGACCCAGGAGTTGCCACAGCCACAGGGCTGTGCCAAACATTGGGCTCACCTGCAAAATTTGACAGAGAGGGTCATCAACACCTCTCTGATGCAAGTCTACATGACCCATGGAGGTGGGGGGAGAACCCTGGATGAAAGGTGGGGAATGGGGCTGCAGAGACACTAAGGGTGCCATAGAGCATCAAGAAGGCAACACAGCAGGTATAAGGAGAGGAGAAGGAGGAGGATGCACCTGGCAGAGGCACCATAGGGTGTATAAGACAGCTGAGGGGGATTGGGTAAGGGGGTTGCCATTGCAATCATATTATGACATGGCCCCAGCTGGGAGCAGCCCTGGCACCCTCCCCACAGGACTGTGGGTTCTGTGGGGCAGGTGTTAGGGCTGCTTCCACCTGGAGCCATGTCACAGTAGGATCGCAGTGCTAAGCCCTATAACTGGTTCCCTCAGTTCTCTTATATGTCCTATCGCACCACTTCCAGTTGCCTCTTCCACTCCCTATAGCTGTCACTATGCCCCCTCATGCCCTATGATGCCTGCAGTGCCCCTGCAGCCCCCACTTCCCACCTTCCTGACCCACAGCTCACCTGCTACCCAGTCAAACTGTGGCACAGGGCACTTAGACCACCTCCTGGCTGGTCTAATGTGATCCCCCCCGTTGCGGCCATAGTGGGTCTTACAAAATTGCAGAAAAGGGGATGTTTCAGCCACGCAGTGGTGCAAGCCCCCTTGCAACCTGGCACACCCTGATTTGTGTTACAAGGCTGGTACAGTACCACTTTGGTGCAATGGATCCCCTTTTTGACACATACCATGTTTGAAAATAGGGATTGCCACACCATTTGATGCAAGGTGCCATTTGCATCACTTACGTTTGAAGCAGGCACCTTGCATCATCCTCTGGGCTTTGAAAATTGAACCCACTGTGCTTATTTCATGAAACTGTATGAACATTCACAAAAATACCAGTTACATGGAACATTTGTTAAACAGATTTTTATAATTTCACAGATCACTATACAACTGAGAGGGTGACTTGAAAACTGTGAAATAAGATACTTTGCTATGGCAAAATGAAAACATCCTAAATAAACCTTGTAAACAGAAGATACAGCAAAACTAACAGAAAGAATGGTCTGCGATTTCTTATCTGGCAGACTGCAGAAGACAACAAAAATACATTTTCAAGTTTGCTGTTTCACACATTGATTTAGACTGCTGCTCTGCCAGCCTACCGTAACCCGTAAAGTGGACGTATGAGGAAGGGTGCCGTCCATTATGGTGACACCTTCCTTGCGCAGTTCACTCATGGTGACCGACAGGTAGGGCGACCAGATGAGGTGGTGGGCGAACTAGGTGACAGGATGTCGCTATACGTACGCACATGGGAGGGTGGGAGTGAGCTCAGTGTGCATGGGCTGGGGGGTTGGAGAGGCTGTAGGGGGTGGCACTGCAGTCGTCAGTTGAGCTGCAGCATGGTGTCAGGGATTGGGCAATGGTTGGGGTGGCTGAGGTACTGGGTTCGAGTCCGGGGCGCTGGTGAAATTTTTATTGCACCCAACCCGAACCTTTATATTTTTACTACTTTCACCCCCCCAACATGCACCCCCTGGAGTTGAGAATCCTTAAGTAGAGGGTGCGGGGCAAAAGCCCCTCATTAGGGAGGTGTGGGGTGGAGTCCCCACAGAAAGTAGTAAAATATGTCCTGGTGCCATTGTGCTGGTGTGCCAGGGTTGTCAGAGTGCCGAAAATGTGTTCGGCACTCTGACTGAGCGATAACGGCGATCGCCTTTAGGCGTTTGCCATTATCACATAGACCCCCAGTCTACCTGTTCTGATAGCTCTCTCTTGCAAATGCATATGGCTGACCAACACTGTAGCATGCTCAGTGTAAGTCAACCAGGAATCATGAGAAAATCCCCACTTCAAAAGTGCTGTTTGGTAACATTGCGCTAGTTTTTCTATGTTGATATTACCACCTTTGAAAGTGCACATTTTTTAAAAGCCTAAATCTTTACAATTCCACAGTCTCATTCATTTTGCACAAAAAGCCACAATGTGCAAATTAAATGTCTTCTATATCATGAGATTATGTCATTGACCTCTTTAGCACAATTCAGCTTGTGCAAATTAAATGAGAATGTACATTTTCTCCAAAACAGTGCTATGTGTAAAACATGCATTTTTAAATATACTGTGCTCATTTTGTGAAGTTGTGTGAACATTCTCAAAATTGGCACAATTACATGATATGTGTGCTACATAGATTTTCATAATTTCACCCACCACAAGATATTATCCCACAGCCTTCAAATCAAAAGGTGATAGTAATCCCCACTGATCAGGCTAACTCTCATTCATTTCCAATGCACATGTCAGAGGGACACTCTTAGTGCTGTCAGCTGATTTTGCCCATTTCTGACACTGTCCATCAATGAGTTGATATTGCTTTATACCTAGCTCCTAAACTTTTATTGTAATGATCAGCAGTTACAAAAAAATTCCGTCTTATATTTCCATTCTGAGCAGTCTGCTGTCAAAGATGGCTTCTCAAACTACTGTGATCCAGTTTTCTTCCTCATGCATGTCTGTGTCAGGCACAACTCTATGTGCAGTAGTCACTTACAACTGGCACATCATACAGAGCACAACCCAACATATTCCATGTTTGGGAATCAAATCATGGGTAAACAAGGTTTCATCTTTGAGAGTAGACTTGGTATAAATGTAATAAGGACATGTTTCAATAACTGCTAGACACAGCTTCAAATAGTCCAGAGAGACCCATGGTGTATTTGTAGGGATATTGCCAACCGGTAGAAAACAAAAAGGCTGCTGTTCAAAACTTGCTTTTCATCTTAGATTCGTAGATGGCTGTGGGCAGATATAGAAAAAACTCCAGCGAGTCTGTTGAGCTACTTCTGCCTAGGTTCACAGGTGCGTATTTGTAGCTCCCAGAGCTACTTATAACCCCTTATTGTTTCTAATTGCCCCTATTTTTCCTGTGGGTATTTGAACCTGGAGGTAGTTTTCTCTGATCACTTCTCTAGGTAGTCTGTTCTGTTTACCCACAATGCTCTCAGTAAAGACATAGGGGCCTAGTCTTAAAAGGATGCATATGGCACAAAGTGACTTGTGACCAACATGAATGATGCAAGTAGCACCTCGTGTTAATAGTTGCACCATGTGGGATTCTCAAAAGCAGTGTGCGACAACACACAGGCTGCTTGTGCCAAAGTGGACTTGTACCATCGTTGTGCCAAAAACTCAGATGCAACATAGTGCAAGAGGGTTCACAGCATCAACAGTGCCCTATTCTCATAGGGAGGCTGCCACATCCCCTAATTTGGTATTCTCAAACAACCCCAGGAGCACATCCGTCAAAGTACAGTTACACCATATATGAACTGGTGTAAGTGTATTTTGCTGTCCACTGGGGGTTGTGCCAATGTCTCTTCATTTTACTCTAGTCAAAAGTGACCCGCAACCTCCCTTAAAGCTCCACACTATTGGCACCAGCTTTCCCCACTTTCACCCCAACCTCCCCTTCCACCCCCCTGCCTCACCCACCCCCTCTCATCTTTAATGGAACTTTACAGATATGGGACCCTCCAGCCCCTATCCACCTCACACTTTTGCCATCCGCCCCTACCCTCTGACAATGGCTCTTTAGCCTGCCTGCTCCTTCCTGACCCCCTCCTACCCTGTACTGGCTATATACTGTTCACACTGAAATTTATCATAATCTGGCTTATGATGTCTCTCTCCATTAATGTCTGTATATTTAAAGTTTAGCCATCTCTGTGTTTTGAGACTGTTAACCATTGTCAACCTTTGTATGTATGTTACCCTACATCCTTTGACGTGGAACCCTTGTAAATGAGCAGTTCTTGCTCAAAGGTATTTGTAATCCCAGAGTTTAATAAATAAATAAAATGTGCCCCATCTGATGCCCCAGAACATGTAGCCCCTCCCAGCCAACCCGAAATTAATACACACACACATATATATATATATATATATATATATATCCTATTAGGCTAACAAATCCCCAACCTGATCACAAATAATAAATAATGTAATACCTGATGAATCTGTAGATCCCCCAGCCCTGATTCCCTGAAAATGTTAATAAATATCCCAACAAGCCCGATACCCCACAATGTGAATAAATAGACCCCCAAGCCCTGATCCACACAAATGTCTTGAAGTAGCCCCTCCTAACCCTGATCTCCAGAAATATTAATATGTAGCCCCCCAGCCCTGATCCCTGATCCTCAAATTATTTATTTTCCTGTGTACAGTGTCATATTTGTACTTTGTTCTAATGTAGCCCTGGTTGTCTAGTGGACCCCAACCCCCCACCCATTAGTGCTCTACCCATTCCCCTGATCCATACCCAGCTGGTGACTGGTACAGCCCACCTCTTGCCACAGCAGGTAGCTGCAGACTAAGCCCTAGATGAGTATGTACTGTGAATAGCATGCGCTCAGTGAATGATAGCTGCTGTCATTCACCGAGGACATACTATTTACAGTACGCACTCATGCAGTACTCACTCAGTGGCTGACTGTGGTGGCGAGAGGTGGGCTGTCACCAGCTGGGTATGGGTTGGGTTTGGGTGGGGAGGTGGGGTCCACTAGACCACCAGGGCTACAATGGAACAAAGTACAAACAAGACACTGTACACTGGAAGATAAATTATTTTGTGGATTGGGGATCAGGGCTGGGGGGGCTACATATTAATATTTCTGGGTATCAGGGCTGGGAGGCCGGCTACTTCAAGACATTTGTGGGGATCGGAGCTTGGGGGATATTTATTAACAATTTTGGGGATCGGAGCTTGGGGGATATTTATTAACATTGTAGGGGATCAGGTCGGGAGGGGGCTTGTGCCCTTTTAGTAGACATTGCCGCAGGCTTGGGGCAACCTGTTCAGGTATGCCCTCCATTTGGCACACCACTTGGGTTGCCACAAGTCATGGGACTTAGCCACGGGAACCCTGCTTGATACAGAATTGGGAACAGGGTCCCTGGCTCTTTTGCATTTGGCACAAGTCACCTTTGGTGCAACTTGTGCCATGGCTTTGAGAATGGGCCCCATAATTCTTTTTGTTTTTCTTAAAGTTTCTCCCTGTTGATATAATGTTATGTCTCCTGGTGGTCATGTGAGCTTTGTCCTAAATAAACATGTGGGCCCAGATATTCAAACTGCACCATTCTGAGGCGCAAGCCCCTGCGCTGCTCAAAATAGTTGCGCAGGGGTGTGGCCGGGGCGATATTCAAAGGAGTTGCGCTATTGAGCAACTCCTTTGAATATCACCCCCCAGCCACAGCCACTGTGCATGGCGCAGTGGAACTTGGCGCCACCGCAAGTTGCCAGAGTTGAGCATTAAACTTGCGGTGTCTTAAGTACCATTGCGCCATGCGCAAATTTCTGATATTCAAAAGGTGACATGCAAATGGGGCCATAATTCATGCAAGGCGCAGGGGGGGCCATTTGCATCTATTTATGGCCCCATTTGCATGCCATTAGCATGTAGGTGCGCCGATCCCCGAGGACTTGCGCCTGGCCGCCCTGCCAGGCAGCAGCCTTCGGGGACCGACGCACCCTGCAGCCCGATCGAGCAGTATGTCTGAACACACTCTCCCCCCACACACATCTCCCGATGCCCGATCGCGGGCAGAAAGTAACATGAAACACCCCCACATCTCCTGATGCCCGATCGCGGGCAGAACGTGAACAACCCCCGTGCCCGATCGCTGGCAGAATGTATAAAGCCCCCCAACCGGAATATCTCTTGGTGTTCCAGTGGACGTAGACTGCCATCGCTGGCAGAATGTCGTTACAACCCCCAAACATCTCCCTGGTGTTCAGTAACCTCTCACCCCACCCACCCACGAGCCCTCCACCCGCCTCCTCCCCGCAGCCGGCAGGCGGTAGCATCCCACCGCCTCGCCACCCGTCGCCCGCCGACCGAGCCGACCGAGCATGATGGTGCGAGCTACAGCCAATGGGCGCGAGCTCATACGAGACATGACAGTCCGGATTTGTGAATTCATTCACAAATCTGGACCGTCATGTACAGTATGGCGCTGCACACCCATTGGCTGTAGCTCGCACCACTGGGCGCAGCCCTACCGGACAGTCAGTCGGCAGGCGGCGGGCGGCAGGCGGTGGATGTTGCTTATTCCGCCGCCGGGGAGCGGGTGAGGGCTTCATGGTGGGTGGGTGGGGGGACACTAGACACCAGGGAGATAAGTCAGTTGTAACTTCATTATTCTGCCTGCGATCGGGCATTACGGGTCCACTGACCACCAGGGAGATATTCGGGTTGGGGGCTTTATACATTCTGCCCGCGATCGGGCACTGGGGGTTTGTTTCACGCTCTGCCCGCGATCGGGCATCGGGAGATGTGTGGGGGTGTTTATGTTGCTTTCTGCCCGCGATCGGGCATTGGGAGATGTGGGGGTGTTTCATGTTACTTTCTGCCCGCGATCGGCATCGGGAGATGTGTGGGGTGTTTTTATGTTACTTTCTGCCCACGATCGGGCATTGGGAGATGTGTGGGCGGGGGGGTTGTTTTTACGTTCTGCCCGCGATTGGGCTGGTGGGGGGGCACAGGGACTGAGTTGGGGGCCAGCCACGGGTGGCAGCTGCTGTGTTGCGCCCTGCAATACAGCAGCTCACCTGTGGGTGGCCCTCAACTTGATCCTTTTTTTTTTGGCTCAAAGTTGTGCAGGCGCAGGTTGGGAGTTGTGCATGCACAACTCTGCACAACCCGACTGAATATCAGGTTGCGCAGTTTATGCATGGTTCCTCCCCCTCCTGTTGAGCATGCATTCATTTTCATTGCGCTGTTGCTCAACCTGTTGTCAGTGGCATAACTGCCTCCTGCTGAATATCGCAGAATGGCGCAATGTAGGACTTGCGCATGCTCAACCCTGTTGCGCATGGTGCAACCCTTTTGAATATCTGGGCCGTGATGTTTACCTTGTTATGTCCCTGTATGTATTTGTGAGTTTTTATCATGCCCCCTCTCTCTCCTGTCCTCAAATGTGAATATGTTTAGGCTCCCCAGTCTCCTCTGATTGAACCCTCCTGGGTGAGAATGAATCATTGTTGTTGACCTACATAAAACATTTTCCAGCCCCTCCTCGTCCTTTTTCAGGAGAGGTTTCCAAAACTGTGCACAGTACTCCAGATGTAGTTTAACCAGTGACCCATACAGTGATAAGAATCACCTCTTGATTTTGGCTAGTGAAACCTTGTCTGACAATCCAAGCATTTTATTTGCTTTTCCATGCATGTCTCATCACTGAGATTATTTCATACTGCTGTTTATTAATACAGTTAAGTCCCTTTCTTCTTTTGAAAGCTCAACAGGGATACCATTAATGCTATATTTTATCCACAGATTTTCTTTGCCTACATTCATCACTTTGTATTTTTTATGTTGAATTTTAACTGCCGTGCTTCAGACCGTTGTTCAATTCTCTCCACATTTCATTTCATGTTGTTAAGCCTTTCAACAGTGTGTACTCTTCTACACAGTTTTGTGTTATCTACAAATAGACTCAGCTTACCATGTAATCCTACTCTTACTGTATGTCAGTAATAAACACGCAATCTGTGGGACAGCCCATTTATAACCTTGCAGACATCTCTGGATCTTACCCAACAACCAGTTATTAATCCTCCTAGTTAGTATACTACCTAGTCCTTTTTTCCCCTATGTTTTGAATAAGGCATTTGTGACGCACCAAGCTGAAGGCCTTGCTAAAGTCATAAGGCCCAAGTCACAAAGGTCACCACAAGCTGCATCGAATGCTTGCATGTGATATGTCCAACTTGATTAAGAGGGAGATTTGGGTCAAATTAGTAGGGAGATTGGCCTGCTAGTAGGGAGATGCCATAACATCATGAGTTTGTCCTTAAATGGTGTCAAAAAATAAGGAAAAAAGCATTTAAAAACATTTAATATATTTAGTTTTGTCAAGAATAAGCACTAAAGAATCAACAAGTAGTTGTACAAAGTTATCACTTACATTGTTCATCACTAATTTACTTTTTATGAATGGATATTTTGGACAGAATTTTAGTTAAGTAGGAGATTTTGTTTCCTGGGAGGGAGAAAGGGAGTTCAGTCAAAAAACAGGAGTCTCCTGTGAAAAGAGGGAAATATCACATGTATGGAATGTAGCTCGTGCCAATCGTCATGGTAGCCAGGGACCCAGTACCTGATTCAGTATCAAGCATGGTCCTGGGAGCAAAGTCCTGCAGCTTGCAGCAACCATGGCCCTGTGCCAAACAGATGGGGCATCTGGAAGGTGTGCCACAAGCCATGGAGTGGCCATGCGGCATTAGAACCATGGACAGAAGTCCCTGGTGCCTAGCAGCTCCCCCAGCCCTGATCCCCCTGTCACTAAAGGAAATGTATACCTTGTGGTCTAGTGAACCCCTGCAATCCTTATCCTCTGTTATTAAAATAATTATATCCCTTGTGATCTAGCAGACCCCCCCAGTCCCAATCCCCTGTTATTAAAATATGTATATCCCTGGTGGACTAGTGGACCCCCACAGCCCTGATTGCCTGTTATTAAAATAATTATGCTCCTGGTGGTCTAGAAGACCCCCTCATCCCAAGTCTCCTGTTATTAAAATAATGATATCCCTGATCGTCTAGTGGATCCCCCTCCCTATCCCCGATCAGCCCATATAGTAGAAATATGTATTTCCCTGGTGGTCTAGTGGGCCCCCACCCCGGCAGACAGTGCCCCACCACACCTCTCCCCCTGTCCCATCCCTGAGTCGGTGACTGGTACAGCCATGTGCACTCCACCTTGGCCAGCTGCTGACTGAACTGTCAAGGAGTGCATACGAGCTCATTGACAGTTCAGTTAGCAGCTAGCCATGGTGGAGTGCAGAGGGCTGTGCCAATCACTGGTTCAGGGATAGAACTGAGGGAACAGGGTGGTGGTGCACTGCCTGCTGGGGTGGGGGGCCACTAAACCACCAGGAAATGCATAACTTATTATAAGGGCTGATTGGAGATGGGGTCTGCTAGACCATCAGGGATATAATCAGCCTTAAATAACAGGTGGATCGGGCAGGGGATCTGATAGACCACCAGGGATATAATTATTTTAATAACAGGGGATCAGGGCTGGGGGTTCTCAGCTAGACCAGCAGGGACATTATTTTATTTCTAATAAATGGGGATCAGGGTGGGGGTCCACTGGACAATCAGGGACCTATTTTTTTTCTTAATAAAAAGGAGATCAGGGCTGGGGATAGGGGACCATGCACATTGGCACAAAATACAAAACCCTCCCAGAGGACACATTTTAAAGTACCCCTAGATGAGCCCTGGCTGGTATAAGGGTATTTAGAAATTTGCCCTCTGGGAGGGTTTTGTGAATCCCAAATTAGGGAATACGGCAGTCTGCATCTGCTGCAAGTGCCCTAGTGCCATGCCGCAGTTGATTTTGTACAGCAAGGATGGCTCAAGCCCCCTTTTGTGCTGGCAGCCTGCGTTTAATGCAGGCTGCATTTGTGAATTGCTCTCAGGGCATCTTTTGGCACAAGTCACACTTTGCACCATTTCTTGTGGTGCAAGCCTCTTGCACCATTCAAGTTCAAGTTCAAGTTTATTGCAGGAAAGACTCCGTTGAGCAAGCTCATTCACAAGGAGGTCCTGAGGCACATACACATACAGTTCGCAATTACATAGACAGGAGATATAAAATGTAGAACAACAAAGAAAAAAATATATATAATGCAAGAGGTATACACAATAGAAGTCCTTATGCTATGTATGCAGTACATTCCAGCTTTAACCTTGCCCTAAATTATGCAACACATTTCAACTTAATAAGTAGAGGGCCAGTTGGTACCTAGGAAGTTGACTTGGCGTTGGGGGCCTAGCAGCACCTACATATGTCTTTTAATTTAGAGATGGCTAGTGTTTTGTAGGAGTTAATTGATAAGATGCTGGTTAGTTTCAGCATGCCTTGTAGTTGGTTCCAAATGTTTGGGAAGGTGTATGAGACAGCTCTTTGGCCAGCTGTGGTACGTGCCCTGGGAACATCTAGTAGGATAAGGTCGGATTTCCTTAGGGAGTAGGCGCTATGCGAGATGCGTATGAGAGACGTTAAATAGACAGGCAGTTTGTGGAGTAGTAATTTGAGGGTCCAAATGCCAGCATGCAGGAGGCGTTTGGTGGAAAGAGAGGTCCACCCAACTGCTGCATAAAGATCACAATGGTGGGTCCTGTACGTAGAGTTAGTAATGAAGTGAAGAGCACAGTGATAGAGTACGTCCAGTTTAGATAGGCTCAAGGTTTGGGAGGAGATAAAGATAATGTCTCCATAGTCAGGCAAGGGAAGGAATGTTGCTTGGACAAGTCTTTTGTGGGTCGCGAGAGAAAAGAGGGTCCTACTTCTAAAGAAGAAACCCAAGCGTGCTTTAAGCCTCTTTGATAGATCCTCGATGTGGTCGTTGAAGGAAAGCTTGTTGTCTATCCACATACCTAGATATTTAAATTTAGGTACGACTTCCAAGGGTTCACCTAGGGAGATAACTATGAAGTTTTTAGGTGGGGTATGTAGGGCACTGGACAAGGCAAGTCTTGAGAAAATCATTGTCTTGGTTTTTTTGGCATTTAAGAGAAGCTTGGCATTGATAAGGTTGCTTTCTAACTGGATAAAGTCAGCTTGGAGTGCTTCCTGACTTCAGTTAAGGAGACGAGCCTGATCGTACAAAACCATATAGTCCGCAAAGAAAAGTATGCTAGAGTTCTTTATGTTGGAGTCAAGGTTGTTGATGTACAGGGAAAAAAGGATTGGTCCTAGGATGGAGCCTTGAGGGACTCCTCTGGCAATTGGAAGGGGGGCAGATAGTAGGCCATCAGCTTTGACTTTTTGTATCCTTCCTGTGAGATAACTGTTAAACCACTGGAAGGTAAGTGGAGTGGCACCTATGTAGGCAAGACAGGTGATTAGGAGGTGACGGTCTACAGTGTCGAAGGCCTTACTGAGGTCTAGAAAGACTGCACCAGTAACCTTCTTGGTGTCCATAGCATGGATCCAGTCATTAGAGACTTTAGCCAAGGCTGAGATGGTACTGTGCTTCGACCTGAAGCCAGATTGGGCCAGGTTTAGGAGTGAGTGCACTTCGAGGTGATTTTTTAGTTGGTTGTATATAAGTTTTTACAGCACTTTGGAGAGAATAGGCAAGATAGAGATAGGACTGTAGTTGTTTAAGTCACAAGGATCTCCTGATTTGAAGAGAGGAAGAATATGGGCAGATTTCCAGCAGGATGGAACAGTGGCTGTGGTAATAGAGAGGTTGAAGATGTGAAGGATGGGGGCTGTGAGGTGGGCATAGCCTAACCGCAAGAAAAATGATTCAAGGCCATCGCCCCTGCACTTTTCTTTGAGTCAAGGCTAAGAATTATGTCTTCAACTTCTTTGTAGCTAAACAGGCACAACTGGAAGGGATGAGGTGGAGTAGCATGTGTATTATCTGGGCTAGTGTTGCTATTCACTCGGCTAGCATATGGGGAGGAGTCGAATGTCAACCCGGCAGTGGCAAAGTGAAGGTTAAGTTCTTTGAGGATTCAAAGTTTTTTTTTTCAACCATCCCGTCCTTGGCCAGAATCTTGGTGGGAAGGGAGGAAGCAGCAGGATAGCCTTCAATGGATCTCAGTGTCTTCCAGATTTTTTGGGAGTTCCCTTTGGCCTGCTCTTGAGTGGAGATGCAGAAGTTTGCTTTAGTAGTATGTACACGTTTAACACAGGCATTTCTGGTGGTTATAAACACCTGCCAGTCTGCCGGGTCCTTTGTGTGCCTGGCCCTAGCCCATAGCTTGTCTCTATTGGTAAGTGCAGATTTGAGCTCTTGGGTGAACCACGGATGCGAGATTTTCTGCACCCTCATTTTAATAAGAGGAGAATGCTTGTTAATTAGTGTGGTGAGGTTGTCATTTAGGACTTAGTGAATAATGCCCATAGTACTGTATAAGATGTTAACTGCCTGGTTCTTATTTACAATTTATGGCACTGTGTCAAAGAAGACAATCAGGTTAGTCTAACACATGCTTCCCTTTGCAAATCTATGCTGATTTCTGTGCATTATTCCATTTTCTTCCTATAAGTCCACTAACTGCTCTTTGAGAATTGATTCCAGCAGCTTCCCTACTGCCAACATCAAACACCCAGGTCTCTAGTTAACTGGGTTGTCCCTCTCCCCAGTTTTACACAGGGAGACCATATCTGTCACCCTCAAGTCATCAGGCATCTCTCCAGAAGCTAGTGAGCTGATAACTAGATATGCTAGGGGGCTAACAGTGACTCTATCATCTCCTTCGGAATCCTAGCATATATCCTGTCTGGCCTGGGTGATTTGGTCTCAAACTCATTCCTTAGTAACCAACCTTACCTACCGTGCTCACTCCCTTGAAATTTACTTTTGCTTTTGGGTAGTGATCCTATACTTTCTGTTGTAGACACTGAGCTGAGGTAGTAATTTAATATGTTGCCCTTTTCAATATATCCTCAATGAGTATCCCATCTCTTTGTATCATCCCAAAGGTCCCCTTTGTACTCATTTTTCCCTTACATACTGTAGCAGTAAACAGTCTTGTCATTGCCTTTGACGCCCTCTGCTGTCTTCAGCTCTGTGCTTCTTTTTTTTTCCTAATGGTGTCCTTACTAACAGCTATTTTTACTTTGCACGTGGCCCTGTTTATCTCATTTGGTTCCCTGATATTTACCTTAAAATATTTTTTTGTCCCTTACTGCTTCACCCACTTGTTTATTGAACTTCTGTTTCTTAGCATTTTGTTTTTAGAAATTTCACACATACAGTATAGTGTGGCCTCCAATATGGCATTCTTTTCTTTTGTCCACGTATTGTCTGCCACTTCAATTGTGTGCCAGTATTCCAGCTGCTAATCGATTATCATTCTCATTGTATTGTAATCTACCTTTTTTTGCAGTTAATCATTCTATTGAGTATCATAGCACAAACTTTACATTAAACATCCAGAAGTACAGGTTTGGTCACTGTCAGTAATCTACCTTTTTAAACTCTGCCACTATGGTACTGGATTCATTTTGCTCATTACCCAGCACTATGTTGAATTTAATGGTGTTATGGTCACGGCACACTGACTTATTCTTTGGTTATATTCCTTATAATGTCCTAGTTGCACAGTAGAAGGTTTAACATTGCTTTCCTGTATAGAAATTGTGCAACTATTGTACAAGGAGGTAGTCTTGCACCATTTCTAAGAACTACTAACTTTTTTGACTGTCTGCTGAATACTGTACAGTAAGTTTTAATTGTATATGAGAGAGGGTAAAGATACTGAACAGTAGTTAAGGAATGTGTCTCAGAACATCATTTTTCTTCCCTACACATCAACCTTGGGTCTCCACTAAGTCATTTGTTATTGTGTCTTGTTCTAAGATGTTACCTACCTATAATGGATGTAGGTAAAACACTATGTTTTACCTACACTTAATCCTTGAGGAACAGTCATAAATAGCCGAAGTTAACCACAAACTCCATAACAAATGCCATTCTCCATTTGCAAGATTGGGTTAGGCATATCCTAGTCCAATACAACCAAGTCTACAGATCTTTCCAAGCAAGACTCATTCTACAAGAGTGGCAAGATTACAAAAACAAACAAAAAAAAACAAAACAGATGAACCTCAGAGCGATCTTCCAGTGTATAGGAAAATGTTTTAAAAAAATGTAATATTCAGACTCGGTTCATCTTAAATTTAATACGTTTTGTATATTCATCTCCCCTATTCTTTATTATTGAGGGCATCTGCATGAAAATGGAATCCGTGTCTTAGATTTCATCTCATCCACTTGCGTTATTGTCTGCTGGAATCAAGATCCTCCAGCAAAATCCTCCAACAAAAAACAACTGAAGCTCTTTCCATCTGTCTGTGTTTGTGTGAATCCTGTACCAACACATAGCCATGGGAATTATCATACCAGTGCACATTGAGATGTACTGTACATAGGGTTCTAGCAGTAAAGAGAGCAGAAGCAATGTAATTTAATTTTACCAAGTTTTGCATCTCATACAGTACATGTGCTGAAGGTAAATAATTTTTTTTTATTTCTTGCTGGATGTGAAGATAATGAAGTTAACAGTTTCGGTGCAACTTAGAAACCAACATAAACGTTACAATAGAAGGAAGCAGCCAGAAGCCATGTTGTTATCCATCATACTGGACCTGTACGATATCCAGTGTGACTCATTACGAGTTCATTGACTCACACAATGCATATGACAAGTTAACAGGATAACATTTTTAAGATGTGTTTACAGTGATTATTGTATATTATGTGTGCACATCCTACTGTATGCTGCAATGGTAGCTAATGTAAAAAGACAGTTTTTAGATGCCCCAAAAATTGTAACAGAGAAATATTTTCTGCCTGAGTTAATTAAGCCCTACCACATGCTAAATGTAGGTCAATACTTTGCACTATCTATACTGTGCAAAAGAGACCAATAACCGTTATCCTTCCCAAACATGACGTGTAGTATACTAAAAAAATCTTTCATCACAGTTTCAGAAAAGCACAGAGGTAGCAGATCAGTCTTATTTGAGAAAATTTGCACTGCTGACATTGTTTTCTGCACAGTATGCATAATTTTACTCTACACGTTTTGTTGTTTCAGAAAAAAGGAAAGAAAATATTAACATGGCAATACAATTATGCAGCCACATGTCATCAGAGAACCACTTTTTCATATAACATAGCATTACAAGAACAGTGGTTCCCTGATGACATGTGAATGCATTATTTATGAATTTCTATGAAAATGTCAGAGAATTTGTTGCAACCATAATGGTCCTCGAACAAAAAAATGAACAAAGTGGGTGATTTTAAAAAAAATATTTTTTTATAAATTCTCTTTATCTCCCTGAGGCACGATGGGGGAATTCCCCAGATTGGCCCTGTTGCACTGGGTCTCATGCTCTGCCAACCCCACCAGCCTCCGCCACAATCTCGGCTGAAGCAGGGAGGACCATGGCTTGCCCCACATGGAGGGACCTTCCCGGAGGGAGACTGGGGAGAGAAACCACTTCACCCTTGTACCCCTGCCCCTCGAGATGGGCTTTGTTGGGGGGCAGCAGGCAGGACCCTATTGGAGGTGTCATCCTTCATGCATCAGAGTTTTTGTTTCTTGGAAGTGTTCCCCTGGGATGCGGATGTGCAATGACATCTGTGCACATGGGGTGCTGATATCCGCCGCATCCCACACCCTGCTTTGCCTTCACTCTGGTAATGCCACTGGTCTCCACCGGAGGCCACTACAAAGCAATTGGTCTCCAGATCCCACCCCAGAAGAGGAGAGCAATCCCTCAGGCATTTGATCCTCTCCTCCCCTGATGACCCCTGGTGGCCTGAGTCCATTCCCAAATCTGGGTCACTGGTGTGGCATGAGGTGTGGCATCCAGTGCCTCAACCATCAGCACCTCCAGGCCAGCAACAAAGTGGGTGATTTGATACCTTTTATTGGACAACAAGAAATTTACAGATAAAAAGCTTTCAGGCGACACAGAACCCTTCTTCAGGTGTGTCAGGTTCTACAGAAAACAAGGTTTAATACAAAAACAATGCTCCACCTCAAGGAGTCCTTGTGTGGCAAGTCTATTTGCAGTCTGTTCAGCAAACAAAGAAGGGTCTGCAGACTTAAAAATGTTCTTACTAAACCTTCTTTACTTATGTTCTCACTTTTACACAGAAAAAAAGAATACCTTTTATTAACTTAATTCTGTCCAGTGCAATAGCAAACTACTTTTCATGGCTCAATCACCTATTACACAGTTACAGATATAGCTGTGTATTTAAACCATAGTATTCCAGACATGAAGAACGTCCATTCTTGGATTGTAGAGTAAGGTGCACATGCATGTGTGTGCATGCATGCATGAGCGATGTCATGACTGATGTTTTGGCATCATGCCTTCGACATTGATACATCAGCTGTGATGTCACATGTGTGTGTATGCATGCATGTGCATGTCCACCTTGCTATAAAATCCAAAATGGATATTCTTAATGTCTAGAATACTATGCTTTAAATACACAGCAATAACTGTAAATGTGAAATAGGCAACTGAGCCATGAAAAACAGAGTTTGCTGTTAAGCTGAACAGAATGACATTACTAAAAGGTGTTCTTTGTTCTGTGCGAAAATGGAAACATAAGTAAAGAAGGTTTGTTAAAAAAAATCTTTGAGTCATCAGTCTCTTCTTTGTTTGCTTTAAAGTAGAGCATTGTTATATCTATATTTCCTGCTATTCTGCACCTTAAAATCCTTGAAACCATTCACACAGAGCTTTTGTGAGAAAAACTTAACTGAGGGTCATACGTGTATGACTAACAAGCTTTAATACTTTGGACAGAGCAAACTACTGATAAATAAACTTTTACACATGGGCGTGATGGGCATGATAGTTCTATTGATAAGGATTATCTTATCTAGGGAACAATAAATAATTGGATGTGTGCAGAGACAAACAAGCATTTGTCAATGCTGGACGTTCGCTTGCAGGTATTTGCAGTGGTGTTTGGCACATATGGAGCTTTACCCTAATGCTCCGTGCGATTGCTGGTATTTGCACTACAAATTTTCAGCATGACCTTTTGTTACCCCCGCCTCATAAAAGCATTTGAGACCTCTGCTTATGAACAGTACCACTGTTATTTTGTTAATCTGTTCTGAACGTTGATTTCCCACAGCGACCACACCATTCTGCTCCACATGTGCAAAAACACAGTTTGGGCAGGATGTGAAAAATGACAGCTGTAGCATTCATAGGGAGGTGTGAAGGATGGCAATGTTGAACATCTGGAGTGAAAATACAACAATTTCTCGAACTTACGTAGCATGGAAACTGCAAGAATGAACGCTCATGACACAGTCATTTGTGGACTTTGTCACCAAATTTTCAACATAGGCATTTTGGGACCTCTGCTCATGAACAATGTCACTGTGATTTTCACAATCTGTTCTGAACATTGATTTCTCACTGTGACCACAGCATTGTGCGCTGGATGTGCAAAAACACATTTCAGCCAGGATGTGAAAAATGTCAGCTGTACTGTTCATAAGAAGGTGTGAAAAATGCCACTGTTGAAAATCTGGAGTGAAAATATTTCAAATTCTTGAAGTTATGAGTGTGCGTGAAACTGCTGAATGCACCAGAACACAGTCATTTTTAATATTTCTTTCACCAAATTTGCAACATAGGCTTTTGGGAGCCCACCTCATTAACAGTGACACTGTTGTTTAGTTAATCAATCCCAAAAGGTGATTTTGTGCAGTGACCATGAAATCACCTTTGGGGACCGAATAACTCACATGACAGTAACTGAATTCATGAGGTGGGGCCCCAAAACCCTATTGAAAATGTGGTGCCAAAATTTGCAAAATGCCTGAGATAGCCACCTAAGTTGAAAAAAAACATTTATGCCATTATACAGCTTACCGTCATTTCTTTAGTTTAGCGTTCGGCTTTCGAGAGTGCAGGCGTGTTCCCACTCCACTGAAGATCATTGCCCAGGCTCCGGAGGTAAGTATGGGGTGAGGAGGTGGGGTATGCAGAGGTGGGTGTGGTGGGTTCAGGAGGGGCACAAGACACAATGAGGGACTGTTTTCCATTTTCACAGGTTTCAAAAACAAAAGATGTTCGGGACAGTTTTCCCATTTACAGGGACAATGGGCATGCTGGGGTGGGCTCCCAGCATGCCACCTGAAGTGTTGTTGGGGGCCTGGAGACAATGGGGACTGGGCACTCCGTCTGCACATACAATGTGTTTGGTGGGGCAATAACAAGGGAGCAAGGTAGATGGCAGCAGAGAGAGGAAGTGGAGGGATTTTATTAGCAGCCAGAGGGAAAAGGGTGACGTCAATATGTTAAATACACACACGTTACCACTGCTGATTGCAGTGGTGCTTTTCTTTTAACTGAAGACCACTGCAGCCAAACTGCTGTCATAGACAGCTCATGCATCCATTGGTACAGTAGGGTTGCACACGTTACACTGAGCACTGCATTGGACAGGAGGGTCACACACCTTCAAAAAGTTGTACTGTCCCAAAACGTTCCTTGCACATGCATGCAAGCGAATGCAAAAATTAACAAGCATTTGTCAATGCTGAATGTTGCTTGCTTCTATGTGCTGTTTAGGTATTTGGAAGTCATTGGAGTGCAAATATTGAAAATTGCAAACTTAAAAGTGCGCGAGGAACTGCGCAACACACGCTCGTAAGACAGTCATTTTTAGGAATTTTTTCACCAAATTTTCAACATAGCCATTTTAAGATCTCTGCTCATGAACAGTGTCACTGTGATTTTCTTAATGTGTCCCATACATTGAGTTCGCACACCGACTGTGCCATTGTACGCTACATGGGCGGAAACACATTTTGGGCAAGATGTGAAAAATGACAATTGCACTGCTCATAAGGAGGTGTGGTAAAATGGCAATGTTGAAAATCTGGAGTGAAAATATTGAAAATTCACAAACTTATGAGTGTGCATAGGAACTGCGCAACGCACACTTGTAAAACAGTCATTTCTAGGAATTTTTTCACCAAATTTTCAACACAGCCATTTTAAGACCTCTGCTCATGAACAGTGTCACTGTGATTTTCTTAATGTGTCCCATACATTGAGTTCGCACACCGACTGCGCCATTGTGCGCTACATGGGAGGAAACATGTTTTGGGCAGGATGTGAAAAATGACAGCTGTACTGTTCATGCAGAGGTGTGGCCAAATGGCAATGTTGAAAATCTGGAGTGAAAATATTAAAAATTCGCAAACTTATGAGCGTGCATAGGAACTGCGCAACGCACGCTTGTAAAACAGTCATTTTTAGGAATTTTTTCAAAATTTTCAACATAGCCATTTTAAGACCTCTGCTAATGAACAGTGTCACTGTGATTTTCTTAATGTGTCCCATACATTGATTTTGCACACCGACTGCACCATTGTGTGCTACCTGGGTGGAAACACATTTTGGGTGAGATGTGAAAAATGACAGCTGTACTACTCATAAGAAGGTATGGTAAAATGGCAATGTTGAAAATCTGGAGTGAAAATATTGAAAATTCGCGAACTTACGAGCCTGCATAGGAACTGCACAATGCACGCTCGTAAAACAGTCATTTTAGAATTTTCCACAAATTTTCAAAATAGGCTTTTGAGCCCACCTTATGAACACTGGCAGTGTTGTTTCATTATAAGGCCCAAAGGTGATTTCACGCGGTGACTCAGAAATCACCTTCGGCCTGAACAATTTGCTGACGGTGACATCATTCATGAGAAGGGTCCCAAAACCCCATGTTGAAAATTTGGTGCAAAAATTCCAAAAATGCCTGAGATATGCAACAAAGTTGAAAACCCCACTTAGCCCATTATACAGCTTACAGGCATTTCCTCAGTTCGCGGTCGGCTTTGAAGAGTGCAGATGTGTTCGGTCCACTGAAAGATCATCGCGCTGGACTCCGGAGGTAAGTATGGGGTGAGGGGTGTGGGGAGGCAGGGTACTCAGTGGGTGGGTGGGTGCGGGCTGTGGGAGGGGCAGGAGAGTGCCGTGGGACCATTTTAATTTACAGGTTTAAAAAAAAAATGAAACTGACGTGGGGCGTTTGCCACGCTGGGGTGAACTCCCAGCATGGCAGAAGGGAAAGCTGTTTGAGGGGCGTGGAGCCCGATGGGGATTGGGCACCTTAGTCAGCCAAAACAAGGTTTGCTGCAGTGGGCTCCCAGCATGGCGCAAAGCTTTGGCGGGCGGGGGCATGAAGCACTGCCAGCACACAGCGGTGTGACATGGGATGTTTGCCATGCTGGGGTGGGCTCCCAGCGTGGCAGCATGTAAACTGTTTGGGGGCGTGGAGCCGACAGAGAGTTGGGCACCCCGTCGGCCAAAACAAGATTTGCCACACTGGGGTGGGCTCCCAGCATGGCACCAAAGCTTTGGGCGTGAGGTGCTGCCAGCACACAGTGGTGGTTTTCTTTGAAGTGAAGACCACCGCTGTCATACACAGCACCTGCATCCATTGGTGCAGGACGCCACGCCTGCTCAACGGAGCAGTGGATTGCACAGGACAGTCACACCTCCAAACTGTCCTATTCTCCCAAGACGTTCCTTGCACATGCACGCAAGCGAACGTAAAAAGGCAGTCTTTGAAATACTAAGCAGTTATAAATCTGACCGAGGATGCAAACCCCTCACCCAGGATGGAATGTGACAGGGGGCGGCATATATATTGTTAGATGTTTATAGTCCAAGAGTCTCCTAAAACCAGATTGTGTAAGCACATTACGTGCGCGTACGCGTCTTGTGGCGATGTATACACACACATTGTTTCATGGAGGCTCTTAGACTATAAACATCTAACAATTTTTAGAGAGAATGACACTGACACATATTCCTCAATGCAAAGCATCATGGATAGCATATTCAAATTCCCTTGAAGGAATTTGGACTGCCTCAACAATGAAGAGACTGTAGGCTCAAAAGTTTTGTACCAGATCTCCTTTACTTATTTTTCCAATTTTTACACAGAAAATGCACCTTTTAACAACTTCATAGAGCCAATCCAAATTCCTTCATATGGATTTGAATATGCTTCCCATGATGCTTTGCATTAGTGGAGTATGTGCAATTGTATTTCTCTTTGAAATTTATGTTCCAAATTCCAGAGTAACCCTTGCCTCAGGGCATTTGCTCTGGGGTTCTTGTCTTTTGTAATTCTTCTCTACTATGGGCTCCCCATGACCCAAACAAGTAAGCTGACATGGTCAGAATAGCACTACCAGAATAGCGCACATAAAGAAAGCGCTAGTCTGAATAGCGTTGTCATAAACAGTGAGAGGGGAGTGACAGTGTATGCAGTAAGTGCTCCCCAGGTCACTGTCAGTGGTGCTGCCACAGGACAAGGGCAGCAGAATTCTGGAGGCTGGCCAAGCTGTTCCCATGGCTTGGAGAGCTGTGCATGGAGTAGCTCGGCTGGGTGGTAGTGGAGACCAGGGTTTTAATCCTGATCTCCCTAGATTTTGCCTTTATTGGGACTTAATTTTTTACAAGAGGCAGTGGAAACAGTATTCCAAGGCCCCACAATTTTCTTCTTGTCCCATGATCCACCTCCCCCAGAGTTAGGATCTATTAGTCAGGGGGTGCTGGGGAGCAAAGCCCCCCCATGTTGTTAGGTGCGGAGGCAGAGCTCCCCTCAAAACATAAAGTGGTGGCATTTTGACCAGCACGGTACTTGACTGCACTGTTTTCAGTGGTGCTATTCTGACCTATTGCCACAAGTAAGACACTCCTAAGGCTGGCTTCCTCCCTCTGGGCTGAGATGCACACTGATGAATCCTAACAAGGATGAAACATGTGTCTGTGTCCGGAGTTTACAGCCTTTGCTGGTTGCATTGTGAGGTCTCTTGGTATCATGCAATTTTGCTTAATGTTGAGCCATTCCAAATTCTTTCATGGGGCTTTGCATATGCTCCCCACAGTGCTTTGCACTAGTGGGGTATTTGCAGTTGTGTTTCGTTTGGAAATTTGGTTGTATGGACAATGCCCTTCCAGGATAAATCTTGTCTCAGGGCATTTGTTCTGGGTTCTTGCCTTTTGTAAAGCTTTTTTGGCCTCCTGCTTTCACATTCCATCCTAGGAGGTGGGTCTGCACTCTCAATCTCATTTATAACCACTTACTGTTCAAAGACTGCCTTTTTGTTGCTGCACACATCCAACTATTTATTGCTTTCTAGGTATGACAATCTTTATTAACAGAACTGTCATATCCATGTATGAAAGTTTATCAGGAGATTGCTCTATCTAAATTATTAAAGCTTATTTTCTGTAAAACCTGGTACACTTGATGAAGGGCTATGTGTAGCCTGAAAGCTTATGTTTTGTAAATTTCTTTTTGGTCCAGTAAAAGGTATCAAATCACAAACTTTGTCCATCTTTATGAGGATGTCATGAATTTTTATGCCTTGAACATTGAAATAAGCTGAAAAAGTACTTCAAGTAGTTTCAGAACTTTGCATATGATTTTATGGAGTCTGAATGGGATTCTTGGGGCTTAAAGCAGGAAACTACAGACCTGTTAGTTTAACCTCAGTGATAGGGAAAATGATGGAATCACTTCTGAAGGAAAGAATAGTCGAGTATCTAGAGGCCAGAGGGGCACAGGACCCTAGGCAGCATGGATTCACAGTGGGAAGGTCATGCCAGACAAATCTGATAGATTTCTTTGACTGGGTGACCAAAGTAGTAGATCAGGGAGGGGCTGTGGACATGGCCTACCTAGACTTTAGCAAGGCATTTGACACAGTCCCACACAAAAGATTAATATACAAGTTAGCCAGCCTGGGAGTGGGTCCCAAGATGACAGCCTGGGTAAAGAATTGGCTGAAGAATAGGACACAGAGAGTAATAGTAAATGGGAGTCCACTCAGAAGAAAGGAGGGTTACTAGTGGGGTACCACAGGGTTCAGTATTAGGACCGGTCCTCTTCAATATCTTTATAAGCGACATTGCTGAAGGACTGGAAGGAAAAGTATGTCTCTTTGCAGATGACACTAAGATCTGCAACAGAGTTGATGCACAGGGTGGGGTGGAAAGGATGAGAAGGGACTTGGCAAGGTTAGAGGAATGGTCAAATGTATGGCAGCTTAGATTCAATGCTAAGAAGTGCAAGGTAATGCACCTGGGAAACAAAAACCCAGGGGAAGAGTACACAATGGGGGGTGAGATACTAACAACAACAAAAATGGAAAGGGACCTGGGGGTAGTCATATCAGATGACCTAAAGGTGGGCAAGCAATGTGAGAGGGCAGCAAGGAGGGCTGGGAGGTTACTGGGATGCATAGGGAGAGGCATCACCAGTAGAAAACAGGAAGTTATTATCCCTCTGTACAGACAGCTGGTGAGACCCCATCTGGAGTACTGTGTGCAGTTCTGGAGACCCAATCTCCGCAAAGACATAGACAGGATGGAAGCTGTCCAGAGGAGGGCAACTAAAATGGTGCAGGGTCTGCACCAGAAGACATATGAAGAGAGACTTAAGGAGCTTAATATGTATAGCCTCGAGGAAAGGAGAGAGGGGGACATGATAGAAACTTTAAAGTACCTCAAGGGAATCAACAAAGTCAAGAGGGTAGCATCTTTCAAAAAGAGGTGTGCAAGAACAAGAGGCACAATTTGAAGAGATAGAGGAGGGGCGGCTCAGAGGTAATTTAAGGAAGTATTTTTTCACAGAGAGGGTTGTGGATGCATGGAGCGGCCTTCCGGAGGAAGGTTGTGGAGTCAAAATCAGTGGTGGAATTCAAGCATGCATGGGACAGTCATAAGGCAATTCTGGGGGGTGGGGGTAAGAAGAAGTAGGCTGCTGGTTAACTAGGATCTGCAGCTTATCCAGTAGGTAGGGAAATGGGCAGACCGGGTGGGCCAAGCGGTCCTTATCTGCCATCAAATTCTATGTTTCTATGTTTCTATGTAAAGGGTACCTAAACAAGCAGTTTTTTAAAACTGCAAACTCCAAAATCTGGCTTCCCTGCGAGGTAAAGTAAAGGCTGCTGTTTACACGTATGCTAAAACTGCATTTATGTAAATAGCATAAATGCAGTTTCATAACTTTTGAAAAATGTAAACATCAGCCTTTCACTTTCAAAAAACAGCCTTGGTTTCTCCCTAAGATGTTTGCCAAGTGTGTTCAGTGATGAGTCATGATGGCATCATCGGAGTCAGAATCAGAGACCTATATATATTTGTATAGTGCTAACTAGTTCTTCTTTCCCTCTTTATTTTGAATTGTTGTACCAGAATGATCAACACCATGTATTACCTCATGGATTATTTTGATCAGTACACATGCTAGGCTATGATTTAGTTCATTTTATTTACTTTATCTTGCAGAAAATGTTTTGCAATCCAGCTGACTTTTTCTTTGGCAAACTGCATTACAGTACAACACTTCAAATACCTGAAGATCTAGTGGCTATATGATGCACTGAATTTTGTCTTTTGTTAACCAGGAGAGACACACTAAGCTGAAAGCTTGTTTACAGGTGTGGCCTGGGAGCACAAGGAAGTTTAGTGACTAGCTCAGGGTCACACAGCAAAGCACCGGTCTTGTTCACTATTCTGCACAGTGAAGGAAGTATATACAGTTCCCTGTTGTGTTTTTTTTTCCCCACCTCATTAACCAACTAGGTCTTCCTAGAGGGCCAAGCAATAAGCATCATGACCAAGGCCACTGATTTACGGTGATTAAAACAATTAAATTCCGTTTTCAAGACTTAAGATTCCGGAATTTCACCCGGTGATTGTTACTCTAATTTCCAGATTTTACCGGGATTCTGTTATCAGTTTTTAGTATGTGCATAAATAATCAGAATTAAAGAAGGCTTCATATACAGAGCATTAAATAAAGCAAACTGAAAATAGTACAGGAAGGAATTAAAAGAAAAACACACTTTTTTATAGATTTACTGATCTGAAAGAAAATGCCAGATTCCATGAAATCTTCGTTTTAACCGGTTTTCAGGCAGCCCTAATTCGGAAATTTTACCGGATTTTCCGGTAAAAACCGAAAAACAGTGGCCTTGATCATGACCCACCAGAACAACTGCTGTTCATGCCCTCATAAGAACTGCATTTACAATGGATAACAATATTATTAGCAGGAGAGGCATACTAATACCTTGAGCAAATCCACCTGACTTCCAGTATCAGTCTACTCCTTTACCTGTGATCTGCAGAACCCCACAGGACAGTTCCCAACAATTCTTCTCCAGCATTTTTCTGTGCTCTACTCCATAATGCGAGTTGGCTGGCTACCACACATCCAAATCTTGAATGAGCTATACATAACTCCCTCAATACTGTCCTAAAAAATGTCAACACCCCCCCCCCACCAGAGGGTAATCTCCCTACACTGAATTCAAGTAACAGTTTAGGTGCAGCCCTGCCACTCTGAGTATTTGTCATTGCTGGCTACTCTCATCCACAGTCAGGTAGTGATCATGATGCTGGCAACCCCATATTTCAGATCTCACAGTGATCTGCTCAGCATCCTCCTTCATGCCTTCTACTATCCTGAATATAGCTGTACCCTGCTGGAATGGCCACTTCAGTCCCTCTCTGGCATTCATTCTTCTCACCTGCTCCCCACACCAAAATCTGGTGAGTTCACTACCCTTATGCATCATGAATGTGGTTAGTACAGTCGCCAGTGTTATATTTACATATTAATAATAAACATGATCTTCTGGTAAGCCAGGCTGATAGCAGCATGGCATACATGGAAAAATAGGCTTTCCTACCCATATAAGATCTAAGCCACCTATGATTAGGCACTATTAAATGACATGCATAATGATGTGCACACCCATCATTTAATAGTGCCTAATCAAAGGTAGCCTAGATCTTTAAGAGATAGGAAAGCCTATCAATCCTGTTCCCTGCTGCTATGGGCCTGACTTACTGGAAAGATATGTTTATATTTGATATGTCAAAATAAATGGGGACTGTACTACTTGCATTCATGTGCAGAAGGGTGATGAGCCTACCAGTTTTTGGTGGGGAGGAATAGTGAAGAATGAATACCAGAGAGGAACTGAGAAGGCCACTCTTGCAAGGTACTACTATATTCGGAGGAGACAGAAGGAGAGAAATATAAACAGATTACTGTGAGAAATAAGATGTGGGGCTGCCAGCATCTTGATCACTACCTGGCCCCGTTGTCCTGGCCAACATTCCCCTTCCCATAAAACCAGTTCATGCAGTTGTCCAAGGCTGTGTGTGGATATTAATGTATGAAATGGCTGCCACTACCCGTTCAGTCACTTCACTACCAGTCTAGTATTGCTTGTAAAGCACTTTGGGATACAATGCATGTGAAAACCACTATATAAATGCTGATTCTTATTATTATTATTTCCCATGGAAAAGAAGACTGAACAACATATATTTGAGTTTCAAGAAAGTATGAACTCTAACATTGGACTGCACAAAACTTTACTACAAAAAGTGGTGGCTCTAGGGGTGGTGAAGGGTATGGCTGCACCCCCACATAGTAATGTACCTACTTGTTGCTGCTGCATTTCACTTTGTTGAAGAAGTTTGATTTATTGATTGTACAAATGTTTACATTCAAACTATGGATTACATTTGTAGGTTCTGTCAAAAACATACTAGAAAAGAATAATAGCAGAAAATATAAAGCTTTAATAAATATGTTAAAAAGTGTGTATTAAGCATGCACACCACCCCAGCACCCTCATTCTAGCATCCTGGATCCACCATAACCACTAGACCACCATGTTATTCAAGCTTTGTACTGCACTGTGGTTTGCTATAGAGAAAGTTGGTTGGATTAAAACACATTTTCGGCATGTTAAAGTAAACAAAATGAACAGAACCATAGCCTAAAATGTGCATTATACAAAATAATGTACATGATTTTGACCATTTGGGCGAAACAATCCTATACAAAGGAAAAAAGAACTAGTTAGCACTATAGAAAACCATATATCTCTCTGACTTTGGCTCCAATGATGTTATCACATAACACATTTGTCGACCATTGTAGGAAGCAGGTAAGACAGTTTTTTTGAAATTGGAAGGCTGATCTTACAATTTTCAAATGCTCTGGAACCACATTTAGGTAAATTATGTAAATGTAGTTTTAGCATTAATGAATACAGCAGCCTTTCCTTCAGTCACCTACAGAGTCAGATTTTTGAATAGTTTGTTGTCAAAATGTTGTTTAGGTATCCTTTAATAAAAGCACCAGTAGCCCCTACAAGCAGCGTTCTTGCCCACAAGTGCATGGCCTGTGGCTGCAGGGCTCCTTCGTACAGTTTTGGCAGGTCATGGGTTAAATTAATTTTTCAGGCTAACAGCTCATTTGTATAGCTCATTGATGATTGCATTGGGTGCCTTATATACCTTCTACTGTCCCTCCTATTACGCACATGTTACACCTTATGTACCTATGTTATACAGTACATATTCTCATTTTGCATGTTGGCACCTGCTAAATAGTTTGTTGATAGAAATTACAGATTGTTATCCTTCCACCTTACAACGTAACACTCTCTGTTCCCTCTTAGCCAGACATACCTGGAAATATGTTTCAGCTCACAATGCCTTTTATTGTCACCATACTGTACATACATACATAAATAAAGCCATTATTACCATAAGATTTCTCCACAGTCATCTGCAGGCCTATTTTTTGCAATCTTCTAATTTCTTTCTTTCCCTTCCTTTGGTTCGTGAGCCCATCAACATTTTACTATCAGAACACAATACTTTTACATGAAAAAAGTTACAGAAAATCTACATGGCTGTCATCTTCAAATGAGAAAGAGTGTCTCAAGTCTCGCATTGCAGTTGTCAGGATGATAACTTGTAAAAAACACAGACGTCTTGCTGCTCTTTTTGCATGCTGCACTTTCAAATAAAAGAATTCATGCATAATAAAGACATCTAGCTTTAATGATTCCATTGCCTTTTCTTCTCAGATGTGTGTAAGGCTTTTATATAGCTGCCCTGTTGTTATGGAGGTCATTTATTTATGTATTTGTTCTTGGATTACAAATAGCTTTGAGCTAAAAGCTTATTTACAAAGCTTCCACATCCATTGGACACAATACCATACTATACAGGCATATATGAATTAAAAATTAAAACAACAATACATAAGTATAAAAAGGACAGCACATTTCAACATGAACATTCAAGTAACAATTGTATTTAGTAGAATTTATGGGTTACAGTAAAAACATTAGCATATACCATAATAAAAATACTGCCAGAAAGGATAACATCAGGCACACATCATTACCTTAGATCTGTGAGCCAGTCAGCAACAAATTGGACAGGAATTGAAATTTCAAACCATACTGATCTAGGATGTCCAGAAACAGCTCAAACATGTGGGATCACTGCTCAGAATCATACAAAATAAGCTGGAAGGGCCATCCCATACATCTTCCTGTATCTATATACTGTATGTTTGTGTTTGATCTCTTTTAGTACTGAAACATGGATCAGATGGCAAGCAGCCATGGAGGTGAGTTGAAGGTAAGTGTGGCTGCAAAGAGAGAGTAACTGGTGTTGAGGGGTTACTGGTTTTGGGGGGCTTACTGACTTGGAATTGGGGCAGATTGCAATGACCATAGCTGAGGTTGGGGAGTCCAATAGACCATCAGGAACATATATGTATATTGCAAAAAGCTACATTTATGCATCAGTTAGGGTTGGTATTAAGCATTGAAAGATGGGAAATTCGATGTTAGGGTTTTCACCTCTAACTACCCCACCCCAACCCCCCAAACAGCAAAAGGACAAGACCATGCAAGCAACCACAGATAGCCATGATCAGGTAAGACAGGTGCCTTGGGGTCATCAGGTCTAACACTCACCCCATTCTCCTGTACTATATCATCTCAGCTTCCTTACACATGGAATGGGGTGACAATTGGGCCCAACGAACCCAAGGCACAACCCAACGCCTGTTGTTGTGGGGGAGTGGTGGGGGCTGGTACAGCTGGGAACCTTAACACCGAATTTCTATATTTTTGTTGCTGTAATAGGAACCCTAACAGATGCATTAATGGAGTTTTTTGCTCCCTCCCTCTCTCTCTCTCTATATATATATATACTATATATATATATATATATATATATATATTTATACAATGGGGGTAAGAGCAATATGAGTGGGATAACTTCAATTATTTCCACTGCAGTGAAGTAACTTACTAATATACCTACTCTGCTGATGTCATCACTCACTCACTCACTCCAGCCTGCATACTAAATTGAACTTCTCCACAAATCTGTTTCTCACTGCTGCTTGCAAGCAACTCAGTTAACACTGCAAAGGACATTCATCTATTTCCAATAGTGTGTGTGAATCTCCCAACCCATTGCTATGATACTGTCATTTCCAAGAAAGCTTGCATTCTAAATCACAGTCCCTCACAGTTTCTGTTTCTCACTGCTTGCTGACATTAACTCAGTTAGCACTGCCAAACACATTCACCTGTTTCTCATAGTGTTTGTACTGCAACACTGCCAGCCCATTCAGAAATGCTTAATACACACTCAGAACACACACAAACAGTACCCTCAGTATAGCCTAGAGGTTAGAGTAATGAACTTTGAACAAGCTTGCTACATACAGCACATCAAACCTGGGACTGATTCTCACAATCTTTACTTCCACACTGCATGCTGCAAAACAAGTTACTTAACTGCCTAATGCTCCCAAGTCATTTCTTAAAAACTTACACAGTTATCAAAACACTGAAATAAAAAAAAGACAGAGTACACAGGAAAAGGATGCAAAACATAACAACACTTCTGAAGCTCCTATCCCATTGTATAAATAGCACACATGATCTGCAGATTGTGGAATATGGAAAATATTCTCACTTCTGCAGAATGCGCTGTGTATTGTCACTTGTGCCTTCGGCACTCGTGAGAATGCAGAGCTCACTCTGCAGGAGTGAGAATATTTTCCATGTTCCACTCCTTCCCATCATGTATCCCCTATTTATATATATACTGTATATATATTTTTGGGGGGGCCACGACTGTATATATATATATATATATATGTATACATACATTTTAGGTTGACTGAAGGTGGGAATTCCATTAGCCTACCAGGAATATGTATAAAAGTATATTTCAGGACCAGAAGAGGGTATCAGGATCAACTAGATTATAAAAGAATATTTGTACAACAGTGTGCAGGGATCAAGTAGGAAGGGGGATGCTGGTGCAGGGTTACTGTCTTTGTTTTACAAAATGAAACTAGAGATGCCTGTTGGGGGGCCATGCACCACTGTGCCCTTTTGTAAAATGAAGGTTTTGGCAGCAATAAGTAGCACTGCCCAAGCAGGCTATTAGTGTTTCCAAAACCATCTGAATATATTTATTTATTTAACAGACTTTAGGATTACAACCTTTGAGTCAGGGATTCATTTACAAAGGCTCCGCGTCAGAAAAACAAACATAAACACTTAATACATATAGATATAGAATGGCAGCTAAAAGTTACAGTTTTTTCAGTTATACAATACTGCAGAATCAAGATCAGCTATACACTGCATTGAACGTGTTACCAAGAGCTGTATTTTGCAGTTTTCAAGAGAACAATAAGTTTGCTGATTGAAGGAGGGAGTAACAGGTTTGATATTTACAGCGAAGTAGAGAATTAGACATATACCAGTGCCACTGTACGCATACAGCCCTCTGATCTGCATACACATCTTCTAGTTATTAGAGCTGATGTGCTAACAGTTTAGCACTGCACTCACTGTGCCTTAGTTTGAATATGGCCCCAAGCATGCTACCTGCCTGTTTACTGCACAGTGTTCAGTTAGCATGGTCCCAACCACTTAAATATGAGCCTAATTTGTTTGAAAGCACTTTTGTTTCCAACAAACTACTCCTGAAACAAAACAAAATTATGACCCAGTCCTCGGTCAATACCAAGAATATTATATTTACTAATGTAAGTCACTGTGTCATTAGCAAGTAAATGTAAATTTGGATTACCCCAATAAGAAGGCAAGAGTTTGGGGTTAAGCTGGGGTCTCACCAATGATCAATACAGTGGTAACACCACCTCTCTCTTTCTGCTGGTGATTTCCCCTCACTGTGCACCCCAGCATTCCACTGATCCTGACTGTTGCCTTGTCACACTGTCACTCCACCTTAAGATCATCAGATATGAAAACCTCAAGGTCCCTTGCCTGTTCTGTGACTGACAATACCTCTTCCCCCCTTTTATACACTGCCTCTGGGTTTCTGTGCCCTAGGTACTGTATGTGATTTTGCACTTTTTTGTATTGAAACCCAGCTGCCATGCCCTGGACCACTCCTTGGGTTTCTTCAGATCTCTACTCATTCTCTCCATCCCATCCAGATTGTCTGTCCTATTGCAGATTTGGTGTCATCCACAAAGAGGCATACCTTCTCTTCTAGCTCCTATGCAATGTTGCCTATAAAGACATTGAAGAAGACTGCTCCCAGCACTAAGTCCTGAGGTACCCCACTAGCCAGTCTCCCCTATTAAAAATGAGTACCATTTACCACCACCCTCTGTTACCTATCCATCAACTAATTGGGTACCCAGTTTACCATCTTGGGTTGCACCCCCAAACTGCTCAGTTTCATTATAAGCCTCCTATGTGGTATGGTGTTAAAGGCCTTACTAAAGTCTAAGTAGGCCATGTCCCCTGTCCCACCCTGATCTATTTCTCTGGTCACCCAGTCAAATAAATTGATCAGGTTTGTCTATCATGATCTCCCCTGTGAATCTGTGCTGCCTTTGGTCTTGTAACCCATGAGATTCAATATATTCCATTAGCCTTTCTTTTGTAAGTGTCTCCTTTAACTTCATCACAACTGACTTTGCTTCCTTTCCTCATCAGGACTCTCTAAATATCACACTTGTACCACTTTTGCTCTGGTGTGTGACCCAGTGTTTTATCCCCTGCCTTTAGAATCCTTTGACTCCTCTTCTTAACCACAGCCATCATGTAACAACAGTCAAAATGGCACACAACAAACTCTGTTTTTGGATCTTTTCACAACCTGCTTACTGAAGGTAACAAGACTGATGAATTGTTTGTTGAGTATTCTTACATTAAACTATTCTTATTGTAAATGGCTAACTTTAAATCCCTTGACTTTAACTGTGAGGATGTAGAGTCATGGATCAGTTCAGCCAAAGACAAGGCAGACCAGTAGGAGAAAGGGATGACTGCCAATCGGAAAAAAGATTGTCAAATTGGAAGAAAGCATGGCCAAACAAGCCAGTTGGGACTGTCACAACAATTTGTGTGTATTTTACATTCCTAAAAAGGCTGAAGGCACCAACACAATCACTTTATGCAAAACATCTTTGCTGATATTCCTGGCCCCACACTGAACAGCACCATACATCATCATGTAGGGCCCACCGATCCCTAAAATCACACCCAGCCCCAGGACAGTGCACCAGGGTGATTATGCTGCATCTCCTGATCTTTCAGGACAAAATCCATATTAAGCACAGGGCAAAAGATAAGCAATCCAAATACTGCATCAGTCTAGGACAAACACATTTTTCTCAGAGAACGTGCCAGGAAACAACTACCCAAGCTTCTGCCCAACTTGTTCCCTAAGCCCCAGCTTCAATGGGCTGACTCTGGTATGCATCATTGAAATCAAAGTGTTTTTATATCTGCCCCACTTATTCCCTAAGCCCCAACTTCAATTGACTGACTCTAGTATGCAGCATTGAAATCAGAGTGTTTTTACATCTCTTCTCTGTGGCTGCCAAGCTCATGATGTTATAGACAGCACAGTACTTACACCATAGAGTCTGTTGTGATCCTGGGACTGTTGTCCAACACCAGGGGAGAAGGAAAGTTTTGGAAGTTGAAGCACAGTACCCTTGCCAGAACCACTATAGGAAGATAGTTGTATTTGTCAGATGCCACCGACAACCTTTACCTTAGAACACTACTGGGGCTCAAAAGCGAGAAGATCTATGGCATGTGAACATTGCTGAGGTTCCTGGCTGTTTTTTTTCTTTTGCCACCAACACAGTTATCATTCCACCACCAGTAATGGTACTATGTGCCATCAGACAAAATCAAAAGATTGCGGGCATACGAGACACCAAAAAAGTAGTCAAAGTTAAAAACATGCAAATACAGTAGATATAGAAATATAAAAACTTAGAAGTTGACAGAAGTAAAAGGCCACTTGTCCACCTACAGTAGTTGGCCCGAAATACCCTATCCTACCCCCAAGATCAAGTGTAAATACAGGGCTGATGCCACACTACCTGCCCCCATGTTCCTTGCATTACTACCACCCTGCATGACTATTAAGCCCTTGATGCTGTCCCAACCATGTTTGAAACAGTTAATGGTGTCTTGATGCCTGCCACCTCAGTCAACAGGCTGTATCATGGCTCAACTGCTCTCTCCATAAAGATAGAACTTCCTCTGGTCCTGCTGAATTTACGTCTCATTAGCTTCCACTCATGTCCCCATGTTCCACATTTGCTATTCCTTTTGAATAGTTCCTCACATTTTACCTTGTTCATTCTTTTCCAGAACTTACAGGCCTCTATCATATCACATTTCTCCCTTCTGGTCACCAGCAAGTACAAGTTCAATGCCTTAAAAAGCCACCAACTCCTCAAGAAGAACTTTCAAAAATATAATATTTGGATTCAAAGCAGCTTATATTTCTCATCGACTGTGTACTTCTTGTCCCCATGACTTATTACTGAGGTTATTTGCTTCAAAAACAGGATAGCTGTTTCTTTAGGATCCATCAGCTCCTATTGCTTCTTCCCTACTTGATGTCATCGTACTGTGCTTGTGACATCACAGTTATTCCCATGGCAACAGACTGTGATGTCACAATTGGAAAGGCTTTGACTGGAGTTCAGTGGCCAAGCAGCCAGCCACTCCCACTTCCTGAGCTATATAAGCAGTTCCTTCCAGCCTCACTGTGAAGTATTTTTTCTTTGCAGCCAAAGGCTCTGTCAGTTTGTCCTCTGAGCTGGTTGGGCCTCCCTGACTGGCTGGGGCCTGCCCCCTGCTCCTACTTGTCTCTGCTTATGTCTGTGTTTATTTTCCTGCTACAGGTTTGTATTTTGCCTTCGGCTGTGTGTGCTTCCTTCATTTTTGGGGGGGAGGGGCTTTTCTAAGCTCCTAGCATACTGCTACTTCAGAGCTCGTACTGCCTACTTTCAGTTACTCACAACTTTCAAATTACTTGCACTGCAACTGCAAACCTGATCTGTGTGTTTCAGCTTAACTATAGCTGTTCCATGTGGCATACTCTATTACTTTCACCTGACTCAGATTTACTTGAACCTAGCTATACAGCTCACTCATGCTTGTTTTAATTACCTCATTGCAGCAGTTTCATTGCACTGCCTGGTGACAGTGCTTTAAGAGCATTATGCCTCCTTTTATTTATTGCAGTTACAACTCAGTGTACTCATTTGTTTTTACTACTGCTGCACAGGCCTAATTGCTTCCTGCTACTGTTTGTTACTCCCATTGCTATTGTACATTGTTTTACTCTGAGGTTAGCAAAAGCTCCTGCTGAGGCTATTAAATTTGCTTTTATATCTGCATGTGGTTCTCAGCCCTTCCATCGCTTCCTTATTTGTCCTACGGTGTGGACTGGGAGGTGTTTGGGGGGGTCGTGGCCTATGTGGCTAATTAATTTTGTTCTAAATCCTGTCTTCACCACCAAAAGTCCACAGAGTTTGTCACCTTGATTTGGCTTTAAACTGCCTGACTGGCTTGCCCCACTATTCAATGCTGTTTGCCCTACATTATGCAGACCTGCGTGCAGGTCCAATTACTGCTCTGTTTACTGACCTAGGTGCAGTCCACACTAGCTTACGCAACCGTTGCTCCTTGCTTACACAAACCATTGCTTTTGCATACTGCCATCCCCTCGGCTTTAGCCTGGGATTCTGCTGCACTCAATCTGCATTCAACCTTGCAAGATCTCAGCAATCAATGCTCATTACGATCACAGCATGCCATGCTCATTCAGCTCACCAGCTTTTCAGCTCTCAGTTACTGGGGCATGCCAGCCATTCTATTCTGTTGCAGGGTTCCTGCAGCCAATGGTCTCACTCTGCATTTAGTCCGCATCTTGAGCGTGTAAAGCTTGGGGTGGAATCTTTCTCACCTAGCCCATAGCTGGGAATATTCTCACCCTGGGCTTGGCTTTAGCTGCCTGCTATGTGACAGCAGCTCCTGGTGTAGAATTTAAGACTAGCGGTGAAGGGTGGAAAAAGTTATCTCCTTTGGCTCTAGTGTTCCACTATAATGGTTAGCCATTGACTTTAGTGGTTGCACTAGCAAGGCACTTTCACTGTATTGTCCCTACGACTGCCTCTGGTTCACCTGGTTTGATTTAGGGTGGGTAGGCCAGGTGAGTGCCTCAGCAGTTGTTGCTCTCCTCCTGCACCTTGGATGCATGTATTATTGCAGAGTTTTCTCACAACCTTCCACGGCATTCCCGCTAGAGGGTTTGAGTGAAAGCCTTCCTCCAAATTGGAATATTTTCTACCTCCCTTTAATTGGGTTTTCAAAATTGCAGCTGCAGAGCCATCCTGATTAAACTATCCCAAGCCTGGAGGGAAGGTGACCTAGGTCTTGGATCCCCAGAGATTTCCTCCTCATAGTTTTTTTTCTCTCCTCCATTGCCTCAGGTCATAACACTTAGGATAGCTGTTTCTCCTAGTTTCTTTAGGTATGTTCTGTTGTTGAATGTAGGTGGAGGATATCCTGCCTTTCCCTCTCTACTTAGGGGATCCCCTAATCCCAACGCAATCCATCAGTATCATGCTATGCCAGCCCGGGTATTCATTATGTTATCCAACTGAGCATCTCATTGCATTATCAAGCTGCCTATGCTTCTCCCCTACTATGTTACAGTTACTGCTCCTATGTCACAGTTACTGCTTGCTCCTACACTTTGTGTTGCCTCCTTTTTGTGGATGATATTACATTTCTTTTGGGGATTCCTAATGTACCTTTAGCCATGGGAATCGTCCCATGGCACCTCTAGGGGTGGAACCCTCTCTGAGAGTTCTTTGCCTTCGTATCCACTACAGGGTGGTAATTCCTCTGGAATAAAGAGTGTGAATGGCCAAAACCAAACTAACACAGTTGTGCAAGCAAAACACTTTACTGGCTGTGTAGGTCAGTGAATTGAAAAGGCTTTGCCTGGAGTTCAGTGGCCAAGCAGCCAGCCACTCCCACTTCCTGAGCTATATAAACAGTTCCTCCCAGCCTCACTGTGAAGCATTTTTTCTTTGCCCCACCATCCTCCCCTCTGCCTCCAGGAGCAGCACTCTCTCCTTAGGGTGATTCCTAAGGTACTTTTAGCCACAGGAATCATCCCGTGGCACCTCTAGGGATGGAACCCTCTCTGAGAGTTCCTTGCCTTTGTACACCTACAGGGTGGTAATTCCTCTGGAACAGAGATTGCGAACAGCCAAAACCAAACTAACACAGTTGCACAAGAGTAACACTATACTGGCTGTGTAGGTCAGTGAACAGGGCATTATGATTTTAAGTAGGCAATAAGTTATAGAGGCAGATGAACTCTCAGGGATAAAGATCTTGGTTTTGTGGGAATTTCTTCAGTAATAAATAATGGAGAGGAAAAATGTATACAAGAAGTATGAAATACAATCTGACATGTGTGTAAATATTATGTTTTCCAAAGTTTTCCGAAAGGTGTTAGCTGCTCTTTAAATTGATCATCATAGGGTCTGTACTGCAGGCCATGAATCATTTTTCTTACTCCACATGGCACTGCCTCCAACCTGTCCCTGTTTTAACTCATGTGAGGGCTTCAGAACTGGGTACAGTGCTCCAGATATGGCCTTACCAGGGATCTATAGAGAGGTAATAATACATCCTTTCTCCTGCTATCAAATCACTTCCAAATACACCTCAACATCCTGGTTTGCCTTGTAGGCTTCATTACATTAGCTAGATTGTTTAAGGGAATACTGTATGATAACTGCTATGTCCCATCCTATCTAATTTTCTATCCTGGGGTTTCTGTTCTCAATGGGGGCTATTCTCTAAGGTGCAGAGTGGCTATGCACTGCATATCTGGGGTGTGTGGACACTCTGCAGCTGCTGCACTCTCTGCACCTGATTCTTCAAAGAGGCGCGGGGCTTATAAAAGCCAGATCCCACAGCCCGCCAGTGATCTTTGTGCTGGGGTGGTGCAGGAGGTATGCCCATGCTCCATGCTATTCTTGCAAGTGCAGAGTGCCAGGTGATGGGTGGCACAGGCTACACCAACAGGCCTCAGATGTAGCCAGTATGCACCCAACCTGGGATTCCACCACCAGCCATGTTGGTGAAGTAGGGGCTTGAGGAACCCACCCAACACACTGCCCTGGCCCTCAAGTTCCTCATGGAGGGCCAGGGTGGCCAACTGGCCACCCACCCACCCCCACTGCCACAGGTGCACCGCAGCTACCTGCATGCTGTGGTGCCACATGGGCACAAGTGATCCAGTGGTGGACCATGTCCAGATATCCCATTAAATGCCCACCATGTCCACGGAAGGCTGCCACACACCACCATGCTGGGGTGGCAGGGCCATGGATGGGAGCCATGTGGTGGCAGAGAATACTTTCACTGCTCACTGTTCCACGGGTGCGGCTCTGCAGGTGGGATGCACACCTCCGGTGCATTTTTACCTCCCCTTTGAGAATCCCCTCTAATGTGCATCACTACTCTTTTTGGCATTGAACTTCAGCTGCCAAACCTTGGACCAATTCTCCAAGTTTTGCAGTTCTCTCTGCAACTCCATTACCCCTCCTTGGTAGGTAACCACACTAGGCATATAAGCAGCACATACACATAGTGAACACTGTAAAGAATATAAAAGCACTATCTGAGCTCAATGATAAATCGCAGGAGGACTTCTGGCTGCACCACTACCTCTCCATTTCCCCTCCACAAGGAAGCTTCTACCGGGTGTCCATTTTGCATTGTTAGAAATATATAAGCTACAGTACATAAGCCTCCTACTGCCCTTAAGGCCTTGGTATGCACTTTAGTGTGTATTTCCTTTGTACAAACACCTTAGTCAAGCTTCTTTTTTTCTCTGTGATTACTGTGCACCATCAGCCTGCATGTCCGCACCGTCTTCAAGTACCATGGACTGCAAGCTGCATCTCCACTAATCCTCCATCACTGCAGCATTTCATGGAAGGAGCTGTTAACCTTTTTTTTTCTCAAAGCCCCATCCACTTCTGCTTATAGAGGAGCTCAGCCTTAGGCTGCGCAGATTTCTCTGGCACCTACCTCCCATTTTGTGTCCAATGTAAAGTACCTTCATCGATTGTTTTGTTTTTCAGAGTGCAGCGATGTGGTTACCTGCACTAACTGGGACATGGAATGTAAAACCATTGGTGAGCTGGGTGGTGCTTTCCCCAGGAGTCAGAGGATTTTGAATTTTTTATCAGCCTTTCCATTTTCATGTTTCTTCAGTACTGAACTCTAGTTCACCAATATGTATTTCCTGAATGTTGGTCTTTAAAGGAACCAACTACAGACTATATCCAGGACCCAGACTACAGCTGAGCCAGCCACAATGCAATGCAGTAACCTGTAATACAGTATGTGACATGTCACAAAATACTGCATAATAAAAAGTGCTTAATTGCCATTGAATTACATTGTTCCCTGCAGTATACTGCAGAATTAGTGTGTTGCATTCTGGCTGGTGCTGCGGTATGTAGTTTTTTATGTACAGTTCAGCCTTTATCATATACAATTATCCCAGCTTGGAGGTGGGTTCTTTATTTTTATGGGACCTCATTTTTTCAATGAGTTATTTCATATAACTTCCAAAGGTGCATACCTACTGGTATCAGCTGTGAGTGTTGAATGTTCATTGTGCAATGTTTTGGTTGTGGAATCCCTGAGCCTCTGAAAGTTAGGCCCTCCACTAAGTCTAGGCTGAATAGAGTGGAGGAAAGGGATGCACAATTATTAGAGGGTTTATAGTTCTAGTTCTATGCTTTTTGTTCATTGGTATTGTCAATTGATTAACATGCATGCTACAGTTATTTAGAAGAGGAGATGCTGCTAGAGGATGGCATGAAATAATAGCTAGTATTGTGTAGGTCATTACTTTTCCCACTGGATGTAACAAAAGCTAATCAAGGTTTAATGTAAATATCAAATGGGCAAATAGAAATGTGAAAAGGTAAAAGGTTCTGAATAATTTCAAGAGATTGTGATTGACTGATTATTGTTAATGCATTACCAATAAAGAACAAAAAACATTAAACCTTGACGTGAAAAGACTGTTTTGGATGAGCACCCCTGCCCCAGTGTTACAGCATTTAAAAATCTTGGTTTTGTTGAATTGTGTCAAAATTGTATGAAATTTTCTGGAATTTCATGGAGTTCTGCTGAATTTTGTGGAATTTAAAAATTGTTTTACTTGATCAGCCATCTACTGAGCTAAAGACTGGAGATTCTCATGTATTCTTGATGTTAAGTGAGCTTTACAAATATCGTGATATTTGGATGAATGGTTTCGAACATATAGGGGCTCAAAAGCTGACTTTTCTTTTTGTGAAATTTTGTGAACATGTTTCTTTTCTAAAACAGCCTCACGCCGGCCCGGTGGCGCTGATGGTTTAGGCGCTGGACGCCACACCTAGCTCCACCCGTGACCGGGTTCGAGGCGGACTCAGGTAGTCGGTGGGTCGGCCGGGAGAGACAGGCTTGAGCCCAACGACAGCTCGCCTGCTCTGGGAAGGGATTCGGCCGATGCCCGGCACTTGCATGACCCTGAGTGGAGGCTCAGGGAACTGCAAGTCCCACTAGGGGATGGCTGGCCGTTGAGCAGCACGGACATCGATGTGCGTGTCATGATGTCAAGGGGGAGGTCATCAGCTGCTTGGGGAGGGAGAAAAGAGGAAAAAGAGGACATGCCCATGATGTGCCCGTGCCCACCCAACAGACCATGAGACCGTGATATAAATTCACAGGGTTCAGAACCCTCCACCTCATCCCGCCTGGGGTTAACCGCGGCTCTATGGGGATTTGTGGTCTGTGTGGGCAGGGTTCGGGCAGTGGGATGTCCGGGGGTCATCGCTGAAGGGTCGGAGGAGGCAGGCTGTGAGGAGGATAAAAGAGAAATTTCAAAAAAAAAAACAGCCTCACTATACCTTGACCACCTGAGAAACTAGATAGCTACCCTTCTTGAAAGTGTCATAGAAAATACTAAATATAGAGAAGTTGGATTAAAGGAGTAGTACAGTCATAATATGCAGAACCATATGCTATGCAGAGTGTTTTGATTTGCATGTGTAGTCCTGATGTGTCCTTCCCTTTGTTTGCTATTATGGAGCATTTTCTACATTAGCGTGCTAGTTATATGGCAGTTTTATGGCTCCTGGGGATCTTCATCTCAGCAAGGTTTATTGCATACATCTTTTTCATACAAAGCATCCTGTCCCATGTGAGAATGTTGCATCCGCAACCATTGTTTCAACAAGTACTAGAGATAGAAGCCTGATGTTCTGGCCTCCAATGAATAGCTCTAATTCAGTATTTTTGTTTTCTATGTGTGTGTCATATCTAACCAACAGGAGTAAATGTTTTGCTTTTAAAATTTTTCATTTCTTCAAGTTACACACAGCCATAAAAAGCACACAAATCACCCTAAATCATCAATGCTAGAATTAGTAAAGACTCTGGGATCAATTCTAAAATCAGGCTTAGAGCAGTGCAAGCTGTGGCAAACAGCAGCTTGTGCTGAAGCCCAGTGTGCCAGGGATCTTGTGCCCAATTCTCCATCTGGCAGGGTCCCGATAGCAAAGTCCCATAGATTGTGGCAACTGTGGTGGTGCACCAAACAGACAGCACACCAGGTGGGTTAGCCACAGACCGGTCACTGCTCTAGTCCCTATTGATCTGGTACCCCCCACACACACACCTATATATGTACCTGGGCACCACAATACCTCCTGGCAGTCTAGCGGCCCCCTCCTCGATTCCAGATGTGGCCTAGTATGTTAATAATAAAAATAATTCCCCCATACCTGGTACTCTTGTGGTCCCCCTCCCCAATCCTAGATGTGGCCCAGTTTGTTAATAATAATTAATAATTCCCATGCACCATGTAGTCTTGTGGTCCACCTCCCTGATCCCTGATGTGGCCTGGTTTGTTAATAATAATAATTCTCCCACACCTGGTAGTCCAGTGCCCCCTTCCCTGAACCCTGATGTGGCCAGGTATGTTAATAATAAATATAATTCCCCCACACCTGATAGCCTAGTGATCCCCAGCCCCAATCTACCATAATAAAATTCAAACTCTCCCTGGTGGTTCAGTGGACTTCTCCAGCCCTGATCCCCCATATAATGCACATACCAAATACTTGTGGTCTAGTGGACCCACCACCCCACAGTGCCCTACCACCCTGCTCTCCCTCTCCTATAACCAAGCTGGCAACTTGCACAGCCAACCGCTCACCTCCATGGCCAGCTGCTGACTAAGTTCTGAATGAGTGTGTACTATATACAGTGTGCACTCATTTAGAGTTCAGTTGGCAGCTGGCCGTATTAGTGAGCATTGGGTTGTGCCAGTCACTGGCTCGATTATAGGAGGGGGCAGTGGGGTGGTAGGGCAATGTGGGGTGGTGGGAGGGAGTCCACTAGGCGACCAGATATTTGGTATGTGCACTATATATGGAAACATGGCTGAAGCAGTCCACTGGACCACCAATGATAGTTTGATTTTTATTGTGAGAAATCAGGGCTTGGGGGGCACTAGGCTGCTGAGTGTAGGGGAATTATTAATAATTATTAACATACAGGGCCACATTGGGAATCAGGTAGGGGTACCACTAGACTACCAGATGTGGACAAATTATATTTATTATGCACATACCGGGCCACATCGGGGTTTGAGGAGGGGGGCCACTAGACTACCAGGTGCAGGGGAATTATTAATTATTATTAACAAACTGGGCCACATCAGTGATCAGGGAGGAGGACCGCTAGACTACTAGGTGCAGGGGAATTATTAATTATTATTAAAAAACAGGACACATCAGGGATTGGAGAGGAGGGACCAAGGTAAATTGCCACACACAGGTCAACTCTCCCAGAGGAGAGTTTTCTAAGCACTTAGAAAACTCTCCACTGGAATAGTTTCCAGAATCCCATTTTTGGAGATGTGGCAGCTTGTGTCTCCCACATGCCCCCTAGCACCAGATCACAGCCCATTTTAGGGTGCACTGGTGGCACAAGCCCCGTTAGAGGCAGCCAGTCTGTGGTTGATGCAGGCTGCCTTATGTGAATAGCTCAGGAGGCAGTTTTTGACACAAGGTGCCGCTTGCACCATTTATGTTTGGTGCAGGTACCTTGCATCCTTCCCAGTGCTTTGAGAATTGAGCCCTCTGGCTGTTTTCTTATAGAATAACCCACTCAGTTAGCTCACAAGTATTTGCTAAACTGTAAATGTAGCAATTAGTGCTCACTGGATAAGGAAAGTTACTTAATATCACAGTTCTGCTGCAGTAAACTGATTGTAAACCAGTGCTTGCTGAATCTTTGGTCCCGGATACAGTACTGTCACATGGGACAGGAGGCATCATAGAAATAAGGAGAGCAATAAATCTTGCTGAGATGGAGATCCCCAGGGGCCATAAAACTACAGTAAAACTAGCAGGATAATTTAGAAAAAAAATCCTAAAAGCAGACAGAGGGAAGGACACACTAGGACTACACACTGAAATTAAAACACTGCACAACATATGTTTTTGCAAATTCTGACTGTGCTACTCCTTTAAGTAATTTTTGAGTTGTACAGGTTCATAATGTCACTATTCAATTATCTGTGAAATTCTATGGATGACAATGATGTTTGTAATGTCCCTGCTAATGCAGGTATACACCTGAAATTTGACATGCATACCCAATGTCAATAGATCTCAGAATTCAACAAAACTGGATACATTTGGTTCAGTAAAGAGTTACAGTGTAAGTACAGTACCACAAATTACTGACTGGCAAAAGCTTCTCAAAAATTCATGGTATTAGATATTACTATCACCAGCATTCCATTCATGGAACTTCATTTCCACAAAACACTTTTCACCACTGCATCCAATAAGTTGAGCTGAGCTGTTTGCAGTCCTCTACTTCCTTTCTGGGTGGCTATTCCCTTCCCCTCTTTCTCTTAGTATGACCAGATGGACACAGTGGAACTGCTCGTCCCATTTCTATACTTCTTATTCTTTACAATAACACTCTCTTAAAAAGAAAGTCACCTCATACTTTTCTTGTCAGACCTATTCCATTGGAATAGTCAAAATTCCTACTCTTTGGTGCCCCAGCCGTTTTTCCCCCACTAGGTTTTTTTGAGTACCTCCATGTCTTGGATGGCCACGTCCATCAGGATCTCATGCTAGTCAGTCTTGCTGGGAGTGGTTCTTATATGATCTGCTTTCCGGTCAGCATGGTTGTCCCGTTATACATTTCTGCTCCAACTGGGAGACTACTAATCTTGTGTTACATTGTTTAGCTGTCCCACCCTTGTTGAACCCATGCATATGTTGTAACTCCTATCACTTTTGACCCCCTGCTCAAGCTGTCTCTCTTACTCTTATTCTTATTGTTTAGTTCAAATCCCCAAGATTGCCCTGTCACTTGACATAACCAGTACCCCCTCCCTTATGATCCAACTGCAACCCATCCTGCATACTTCATGCAGGCATTTCTTGCCCAAAAATGTCCCCTAGCTGGCTGAAGCAGAATGCCCACCCTATTTCATCAGAAGGTTGGCAAAAGTTAGCTAGCCCAGTCTCTGTCACTTTTATTCCTTATAGGCCCTGAGGCCATGAAGAACTTGGAGAAAGTCCCTCTGGCTATCTTTTCTCTTAGGGACATCCATAACTCAATAAATGCCCTGATGTCCTCAGAACGTGTACTCCATATCACAATGTGGACAGCAGTCAGCTTCTCCCTCTAGCTGTAGGGCTTGGCTATGGGATATACATATTTGACCTCATGGCAGGCAGGCAGGAAGATCACCTCATTTGCACTAGTAGCATGGTCCTGCAATGCCCCTCCACCTCTCCTGCTTCTTTTACAATGGAATTCCCTACTGTAAGTTCAATCTCAGTACCACTCCACCCAGCTATTTCCTTTCTTCTCAATGGCAGGTCAGCTGTATGGCTGAGCAAAATTTATGAATATGGCTTCTATAAAATTATTATACATTTCTACAATTTAAAAAAAACTCATGCAATTCAACTTACAAGGATTGGTGTTATGCTGGTATTTGTGTTTACTTATAAGATGGACATCCCTTTTGCAAGAAATCAAAAAGTTGGCTCAGATCTTTGCTTTTAGGGTCTATGAACCTGCCAAACTTAATGCCATAGTGTTCTCTAGTTTTAAAGTTTCAGTGGCTTATAGTTTTGCAGTTTACATACTTGTGAAATTTAATAGAAAAATGGCTGAATGTTTAATTGCTTATAACTCTGGAAAGAGAACATTCAAATCCTATCTAGGCACAAAAGAAACTCAAATGAGGGAGTAGTCAGTTCCCATATGGGCCATATGACAAGTTAGGGAATTTACAGGATTGGATGACCATTCACCAAATGATTCAAGATTTTAAACTATTTTCTTTTTATTGTGTGCACCACAGAAAGCAACCTAAACCACCAATGTTTTGGGGTGTCCATGCACCTTTTCCTCAGGGTAGACAGTGTTTCTAATGGTTAAACTCCACGCAGACACTTCAATTCATTCCTCTGAGATGACTTGAATGTGTGCCACCTTAAAGTAAAAAGTGCATCATCTCTTATTTTCTTTATTAGTTTGCTATATTTACTAAGTTTAATTTTCTTTTTTCTTCTCAATGCTTATAACTCTGTCACCTTTGAAGCTAGAAATCAGAAACACTTCATGCATAAACATGATATGGGGTACATAACTGTCAACAGTAACATTGGTAGAGTCTGGATGACTGGTTTTAGAATTAGATGAAAATAACTGAAAATTAAAATGTGGCAAAAATTCACAATGTTTTTGCAGAAATTCGGCAAAATTTTGTGCTAGTGGAATTGTGATTTTTCCTAGAATTCTGAAATCAGAAGTTTTAATTTTGCACAGTCCTACCAGAATTCTATCTTCACATGAGAAGTGAGCTCTGACTGAAATGATGGATTCCCTGGGGCTCTTGGACCCATGCCAATTGCATTATTTTAAGGTTAGGGAATACAGCTTTCTTTCCAGTTCCCATGACACTGAATCCAGGACTGACCTCTTTTGTGAACTTTCTTCCTACCCTCAATGGTGTATGGTGTTATCGGTTCTGCTGACATTTGAACTTGAAATACCTTTCCTAGATAACTGTCAGACTATGTGCTTTCCATATACTTCTCAGTTGATTTTTGAAAGTAGTGTAGGCCAATGAGATGTTTTATAATTTTTTTTATCTGTTTTTTAACATATGACATGGGTGTTAGTAGAATGTATTCTTCCAAAGCAACTAGCATTAGTTTCTGATGAAGGAATGAATGGTTGTAGTCCAAAAGCTAAAGCAACTGTTTTCTTTTGTAACATCTATGTTGGTCCAATAAAAGGTATCAAATTATGTTTTTTTCTGGATATTTTTTCCTACCTTGAAGGCATTCCCTCTTATGAGATCCAAGGGGGATGGTTTCTGACCATGCTCTGATTACAGTGGCTCATTTCTTATCTACTAGGATGGACAATAACTCTTTCTGGAGGACCAGCAAACAGTAACATGAAGAACCCAACACAGCAGAGTTATTATTTCAGTTTACTAGACACTTTTTCAACCAGAGTGAATCATCTAGACCATTCCAGTAATGGTGCTGAAGCATACAAATGCTCCATAAGGGGTGAATGCAAGAGTGGTGGTAGAACTAACACATAGAGGTGTTGCAAAATAAAATTTTGCCAGTAAAGTTGCCACAAAATCTGCAATTTTACCATGTGAAATATTTTGCAAAAATTCTGCCATTCCATGGAATTTTGCACCATATGCAAAGTTGCAAAATTTCACCTGCGTAACACAGAATTTCACTGCAAAATGCACAATTTCACCTGAAACGACAACATTTTGCCTGCTCTCTGAAGAAATGTCACTGTTTCATGGCAAGATTTCATGATCCACAGGTGAAATTTTGCATTTTGAACCCGCAAAATATTTTGTGAAATAAGCGAATTTTGAGAATGATTTTGTGTAATGAAATTTTGAAATTTTGCACATCTCTACTAACACAGAAGTTTTCAGTTTTTAATGTATCAGAAGCGTTTACCCCCTGACAGCGACATTTCACCAGCGAGGTCCTCCACAGTGACAACAGCACCTAGCCGCGGTGGGAGACCCGCTAGAATCCGCCACTGTCTGTCGGGGTCCTGCACCCCCCCAATCAGCTCCGACTGGAGTTGAGAATCCTTAAGTGGGGGGGGTGCAGATGGTGCAGCCCTCCTGAAGAAAACAAAGAATTCAGTAGTGAACTGGCAGCCAACTGCAGAATGTGGTCGACCTGCCAGTGTTGCTGACAGGGCATTCGACAGAATTTCTGTCAGACTCCTGTCATGGATCCTATCAGAAGTAACCCCTACTGGTCTGTGAAGTGATTATATCTGCTAGCAGGGCACTGTAGGGTCCCAAGTTTTTTCTCAGGAAGTCATTCTCAGTTTTCATGACTCATGGTAATGTTACATCCCAAGGAATCAAGTGAACTGGGGAACCAGGATTAAACCTAGAGCTGTGCCATTGAGCAAAACTATAAAAATGTCTCTGGAGGTACTTTAGAAAAACAAAATGGTAATCCTTTTTATCAATTTACAGTATATTGGAGCTTTTTAATATAAATTTCAGTATTATTTTTAATTATTTAAACCAAGAGCATGACGTTCATTGAATCAAACCTACTGCAACATTTTCAAAACTAAATAAGAACCTACAGCTGAAAAAAAAACTACAGCATTCATAATACTTTCACTGACTACTTCTGTTCAGTATATTCAAAAAACAGTTCAACAATTTCTCAAACTTCTCAAACAAATCATACATCTTATAAATTAGAACACAAGGATATACAAAAGAAAATAGATGATTTACAGCCTTATGGTGCCCCAGAAAATTACAATATAACACCACAGATGCTAAAAATTATGAGGAACAGTATCTGTACACTGTACCTTTATAAATATTAATTGAAAAATCACTCCAGGAGGGAGATGTTCCACACGATTGGAAAACAGCTAGGATCACAACAATATAAAAGAAGGATAACAGATTAGACATTCAGAATAACAGTCCTATAAGTCTAATGTCGATCCCTGATAATGTTTTAGAGGCAATTATTAAAGGCAAGATCCAAACGCAGTTAAAATTAAATGATTGCGCTGACAGGGGGTTACATGGTTTTACCACTGTTACTCCTGCATAACAAACCTTTTGTGCTTTTATAAAAAAATCTGCTACATTCTTGACAAAGGTAGAACAGCTGACATTTTTCTACTAGACTTTCCTAAGGCAGTTGATTCTGTTCTATACTGGGCAGTAATAGAAAAGCTTATAAGATACAGAATAGATAACTGTATTATAAAATGGTTTACAAATTGGTTAACCTCATGTACACAAAGAATATCTATTAATGGATTTCTATCTTAAGAGGGGAGTGTGATGAGCTGTGTCCCCCAATGATCTGTCTTGGGACCAATTCTATTTCAGCTATTTTTGGCAGATCTAGACAGCAACATTAGTAACTTCATAGTAAAATATGCAGATGATTAAAAGATTGGAGGCCCAACATCCACTCCAGAACAGACAACCAGTATCCAAAGAGATCTGGATGCCCTAACCACTTGGGTTTTTAAGTGGGACATGTCTTTCAATTTAGAAAAGTATATTGTTCTCCATTTAGGAAGACATAACACACTAAATCAATAGTACTAAGTAATACTATCCTAAACACATCTTAATCAGAAAAAGACTTATTGTAGATGTAATTATTGACAACTCACTAAATTTTAAAGAACATTGTATTAGTGCAGTATTCAAGGCTAACATGATGTTAGACACAATAAAAACAAATATTAAGAGTTGCAAAGCAGAGGTCATTATGCCACTGTATAAATCATACATCACCCCGCATTTGGAATATTATAGCCATTTGTGGTGCCCTTACAGGAAGTCTGATGTGAACATGGTAGAAAAAGGGCAGCGTCAAACAGCAAAAATGTCAAAGGAACATAAAATGAGAGACTAAACAAACTACAACTCTACTTGGAGGATCACAGAAAGAGGGGTGACCTATTGATGTTCTATTATGTTATCCATGATACTTATCTTAGAGAATAGCTGAACATAAATCTAAAGTACAATACCCACAACATTTGTGGCCATCCATTAGAAGTACAGACCAGAAGATTCAGGTTGGATAACAGAAAGCATTTTTACATGCAGAGGGTGATAAACCTTTGGAACAATTTGCCTGAAAATATAGTCACTAGTAAAACAAAGAATATCTTTAAAAATAGACTAGACAAACATATGACAAATGGTAGAAAATTACTATACTACCTTTAATCTAGAGGAGCTAATCTTAGGTCATTGCCTTATCAGCTCCTGTCATTCATTAGTGTCATTAGTGTCATTTACAATGACAAAAACAGCCACAATAGAAAGAAGCGGTGGTCAGTGCCAATAAGGATTGTCAGCAAATTTCATTAGAGAAATAGCTTAGTAAGTGATGGAGGGAATTATATGCCCCTGTTAATTATCAAACATTTCAAGTGAGATTTTCAGATATGCTCCAGGTGTTTGTCCCTATGTTTTATGGCCAGTTTTCTGAATAGCTACTGTGTTTATACTAATTAGTAACTAACTTACTTGCACATTTTGTTCTGATAATGCACAGATTCCTGGTTCCTGCCTGTGTGCTTATGCTGCTCTTTATAAGCAGCATTATGAAATAAGAGAATACCCGAAAATAAAAAGCTGAGATAAGTAATGTCTCCTGCAGTGTAAATCTTAGTTTTCAGTCCTGTCATCAGGAACAAATTTATGTTTTCTAGGGATATTTTTGGGTGCTGATGTTGTTTCATTTAGCATGTACCTAAGTTATCTCCCAACCTTTCTCCTCTCTCCCCCTCCCACTCTTGCTCAACCCCCCAAACCCAAACCCCTAAAAAATGCTAAGCTTTTAGTATGCATGCATGACTGCATGAATTTAGTAAATCTTTCCTGGCCAGGCAGATAAGATAGTCATAGACATTTTGTCATAGACCCTGAAGCAAAAGCCAAGCAGTTGAAAGTCTTCCTAGAGCTCACCAAACAAGCACAGATTCAAACAACAGCAGGCAATCTGGCAGCCATAAGTAGATGTTTTCAATATACAATTATTCAAAAGTAATTTGTGTTTGAGATTTTTCCTGTGTCATTTTCGTCTGTCATGGAAAACAGCTTAGTGAGATCAGGGGCTCCTAAATGTAACCTGCCTGCATTCAATTAAATCTGATGAACTAACTGATCTCATTGATATAAAATAGAGTTAGGGTCAACAACAGGAGGTACGGAGGATTGTTTAGTTTCATTTTAGGATGTGTGGTTATAGTGACTTAACTATTATAAATGTTAGCATCTAGAATGCTGACCACAAAGTGGCTGTGTCTTTGTGGAACTGACATAGTTAAGTGAAAATGTTCCTTATTCCTCCAGATTTAAAATAAGTTTCTTGCATATAGTTGGTGGACTGAGATGGAGGACATTGTTGCCTCCAGGAAGGTATGAGATTTGTGTGCTAGATGTTGGTTGGGGTCAGGGTGGTCTCCATATTTGGTCTATAGTATGTGGTTAGGTATTGTTATCAGTGGAAATTCCCCATCAGCAAAACTCTGTTGTTCCATTGTTCTGATGACATTATGCTGTTTTATCATTGTTCTTATGTCACAACAATGTTACAACAGCATTCTGGGAAAAGAACCATGTGGCATACATAAAAAAATAATGTATGGGTAACCATACACATCAGGGCTGTGGTTCAAATGAGGAGCAAGATGATGTCATAGACCTCCAGAACGAAGCTTGAGAGGTTTCTATGACATCATCTCACTGCGCGATGAAAACTTCAGCCTTGCTTTGTCTTGTTGCCCATACATTATTTTGTATAGTATATGTTTGTTTTAATTCATTTACCTTATTTCTAACTCTGTCTTGAGAAATACAGAAACATAGAATTTGTCAGCAGATAAGGATCACTTCACCCACCTAGTAAACCCTCTTTTCCCTGCCTTAAAAAAAACTTTTTATGAGAGAGTACATAGAACATTCCATACAAAGCTCAACAACTTTGAAGGCATAAGTCTTAAATACTTATTCATATACAATAAATATTCAATATCACAAAAATTACAAAAATATTGAGATATAGGATACCCAGTTCCCAAATACGTTTCACAGTTATTCATATCAATTGGAAATTCATCCAATTACTATAATACCAAAAGTTATATTTCAACTTTGGTGTAAAAGTTCAGACGTCCATTGTGCCACCTCAAGCTTATATAAATCCTGACACTGAATATCACTTCTAAAAATGTCATATTATATGAATATGTAATGAAAAGATGTTTCCATTCCAACTTGGGGAAGTTTTGTATTTTACCCACTTTTTTCCAGTTTTTTAAAATTATTCTCTTTATCACTATATTGCTTGCTTTCATTACTCTTCTTTGTTTACTATTTTAAGGGTCATTAAATGTTGTTCTAATACCTTTTCCATACAACTCACTTTCCTCAATCTTATCCCCAAGTTACTAATAATCTTACACCAGTTCTCAACTATTGCACAGACCCAAAATATATGACAAATATCTGCATTTTCCATATCACAGCTCCAGCATTTATTTATATGGAATAATAGTACACCTTGAATTACATGGGACAAATTATGCCTTACAAAAGATAAGGGTGGAATGGATTGCTCAGATCCATTCAGAGAATATGTGGAATTACAAATAAAACATACTTTGCTATGGGCATATGAAGATAAATCTCTTCAATATATACAGTAGGAGACTGGGCATCTATGGTAGGCAAAAAAAAAAAACAATTCTCAGTATCAAATATTTGGTATGCACCTTTACGATTTTTAAAGAATGAGAGTATAATTACTAGGAAGATAGCTAGGGTAACCTTGAAATACCAAAACAAGACAAATTATGTTGACAAAAAAATTCAGATCAAACAGCCTTTGAAAGAACCTGAATATAAAGATAGAAGGTAACACTTGCCACATAATGGAGTGGGAAAAGAAGGGCATTAAAATGTGGACATATTTTTTTTTCAGGAAAACAGAATGCTTCCCTAGGTAGAAATATCACAAGTATATTCAGTTTCAAAATATGTATTTAAAAGATTTTAAGAGATGGGTGAGAGCTCCTGAGTACGGAAACTTAGATTTGATGTACATGAAAGTGATGAAAAATAGAAATGGTTTACCCGCTATGATTCAATGAAATTTAGGGAAGTCAAGCATAGAGAGTTACAGAAATACAAAAAAGCAGTGGCACAAAATGTTGGATACAGAAGTGAATGTTTCTCAGTGGAGCAATATAGTATCCTCGAATGCGGAGTGTATTACTACTAGAGATGCAGCGAGGTTTTAATTCACAGGTGAAATTGCCTCAAAGTCAGCAACTTTGCTTAGCATAGCACTTTGCGTAATTTTTGAAAATTGCCTGGAATTCACCATTTGTGACTTCACCTTGCTTTGGGGGGTTTTAAGTGCAAATTGCACTTAAAAACCCCAAAGCAAGTATAGATTACAAATTGTGAATCTCCCCAACAGCACCCCTGATCTATCCCTGGTGTCTAGTGCTCCGCCCTGCTGATCGCCAGTCTTCACAAGTTTAAAAATATGTATATATCTATATCTATATCTATATCTATATCTATATATCTATAGCTATATCTATATCTATATATACAGTATATATACATACAGGGCCAGATATTCAAAGGGTTTAGCCATGCATAACAGGGGTTCACCAGCGTCGATAACTCAAAAATACGCCATTCTGCGATATTGAGAAGGGCCAGTTGTGCCCCGAAAACACGCGAAGCCACAGCGCAATGGAAATGAAGAGCATGCGCGGCCGGAAGAAGTAGGTCCCATGCATAAAGTGCGCCAATCACGATATTTGAACACTTGCGCAATGCGAAGAGTAGGCTCAGCCGAGTTGCGCAGGCACCGGTTTTGAGCCAAAAATAAACGGCTCAAGGAGCGCGCGCAAGAACCTCGAGCAGGCCGCAAACCGGGAGAGAGACAGAGAGAGAGAGAGACAGAGACAGAGACGGAGCAGGAAGGACAGAGAGGGACAGTGGGTTCTGGAGGACAGAGAGGCCAGTGGGGGTGCCGGTGCAGTGGAAGCAGCAGTAGGGGCAGTGGGGGTAACACAGGAACAGCAGCTGGGAGGCAGAAGCCGGGAGATGGACAGTGTCAGCTTCCACATGGAAGCTGTAATGAGAGGTGAGACAGCATGCTGCAGGGGCGTGGCCGTGGAGAGGGCCCGTCGGCGGTATACCCCGACAAGCGGTATCGTGCCCGCATCAGCTCACGAGCTGTACAGTGATGTTGAGATCGTGGCCGGTACCGCCTGAACAGGGCAATACTGAGGACGGCTCAGTGAGCTGTGCAGTGATGTGATGCAGGCACCCTCACGGAGTCACGCTCTGTCCGTGGAGACCAAGGTGACAGCCTGCATGTGCTTGCTCACCACGGGCACCTTCCAGAGGCCGACAGGGGACACCACAGGCATCACGCAGTCGGCCACGTCACGCATCCTCACCCAATTCCTCAGCGCACTGCTGTCTCATGCTGCGGAGTACATCCATTTCCCCAGCACCGCAGCAGAGCGTACAGCAAACATGCAGGAGTTCCACAGGGTAGCACAAATGCCTGGCGTGCTAGGTGCCGCGAACTGCACCCATGTGGCCGATTCGCCGCGCCACCTGGCCCCGGCGAGCAAAGCATTCGGAACCAAAGGGCTACTCGGTGTCAACTGCCAGGTGGTGTGTGATGCCACTGGGCGCATCATCAATGTCTGTGCCACACACCCTGGTGGAGCACATGATGCCTTCATATGGCACCAATCTGCACTGTGCCATCAATTCGAGAGTGGGAACATCCCCACGGGTCATCTAGTGGGTGAGTACACATGTATGGAATGCAAACTCTGGGCAAGGGTGGGAATGACACAGGTGCCATGGTAGTGGCACACAAGGATATGGGCAATATGGACCTGACCTAACACTGATCTCCACTATCTCCACACAGGTGACTGTGGATACCCTCCATCCCTGGCTGCTCACACCATACGGCGCCCCACGACCCCAGCGCAGCACGGTTTCAATGAGGACTGCGCCGCAACACGGAACATCATAGAGCGGGTGTTCGGTATACTCAAGGCACGCTTCCGATGCCTGGACACCTCCGGCGGAGCCCTACAGTACAGCCCCCAAAAGGCCTGTGGGATATTCCTGGCCTGTTGCATCCTGCAAAACATGGCCAAAGACCATGGGATAGCCGTACAGGTCCAAGAGGGGGACAGCGATGGGGACGCCAGTGGCGCCGGTGATATGGGTGATGAGCCGCCCCTCCTAGGATGGAGGGACCCCGACTGACCGGCAGGCCAGCTGCACCGGGACACCATTGCAGAAGAGCACTACGCACAACACAGGTAAGTCAGGGGACATGTGCAGGCAACACTGTCTATGCACAAACCACAGGCACACAGGGGAACACCGTGCATGAAGGTCAGGGAGTTGAAGGGTCTCGCATACCAACACATTAGCGAGAGGGGTGAGCACTCAAATAAACACACACACACACACCAGGCAGCATACAGGGGCAGCAGCACGCAATGTGGAAATTACGCTATCACACAGCACCACCAACCACCCTCACCACCTGGACTGTCCCGTACATGTGTCAGGACCTGGGCAACCTTGCACCTTGGTGTACAGTGCAATGCAGGCATCATCATCCACATGCACCTGTGGACAGCAGTTGGGAGAGTGTGCAGGTGGTCCGTGTGTCAGTTTGGTGAGCAGAGCACCCAGCAGTGCACTGCCCACCATGACACACATTGCACACAGGGCAGCACCAGACAGGGCCTGCATTGGGAGACAGCTCAGTCAGGGAGCACTGTCCCACGGCCACCACGGATGTGTGGGCGGCCCGCCGTGGCCTAGCAGCACTGGCAGGCTGTGCAGGGGCCACATCGGGTGGCACTACTGCACCACCAGGGGTCCCAGTGCATGACCGCGACCTTGCCCACACGGGGGTCTGCATCCCGCGAAGAAACTTGCACCAGGGTGTCGGGATGCCAGCAGAACCCGGCATCGACAGGCCTGGTGTCGCACGGCGCCGGGAACGGGGAGTGGAGTGCGCACTGTGTGGGGTGCATGGTACAGGGTCACCAGACAGTGTGGTCAATGCTGTCGCCACAGAGACCACTGCCTGGGTCAGCCTGTCGATGGCAGCGGTCACATCCGTCTGCATATGGACCATCTCGGCCCGGTCCCGAGCACACTCCCTGCTATGCCGCTCCACGGACACAGTCAGTGCCTCCATGGACCTTGCAACCCGCCCCTGCAGCTGTACCGACTCCTGCAGCAGGTGGGTGTGCACGTCCAAAGGGTACTGTGCCCCAATGGCATCGTGACCCCCAGGGTGTGGATGGTCCTGGTGCACAGCACCCCTTGAGGGTGGCCGCTGTTCACCAGGACCAGGTATGGGCTGATCCAAGGGCGGTGGACAAGTGCCACTGCCTGGCGCTGTCCCCAGGCCTGGTGTGCAGCTGCTGCTGCTGCCCTCCAACTGCTGAGCCCCAGGTCCACCTGTTCCACCCCCCTGTGCTGTCAACAGTGCCAGACACCTGCTCAGCCACCGGTGCTGCCCACCGGTGCTGACAGGCCAAGCCTGTGACTGTGCCAGCATGCTGGTACACAGGTGGAGCTGGGCGGCCGAGGCGCGTGCTGGCCTGCCGTGTGTCCCTCATGGGACACACCTCTCACTAGCCATTGCAGGCCTGCCATCCTCAATAGTGCGGTGCGTGCCACTGCCATAGGCACAGCATGCTGGCACACCTGCATGCCAGACTGCTGTGACACAGGCTGTGCACCCCTGCACCGATATCACTGCCGGCGGAGTTGTCAGCCCAGCCGGCCTGCTGCTGCAGTGCGTGCAGGCTGCTGGCGGAGGTGGAAGGTCCCTCCTCCTGGTCCAGCAGGTCTGCCTCACTGTCAGCACCCACCACCACCATCTCCTGCAGACGAACAGGATCTGAAACAGAAAGAGAGTACATGTGAGTGCATGTGAACAACAGCCGCCCCCCCCACAACATCACCATGACATACCGTGCAGTGATGGGCTTCCACCTGTCTGGAATTCTCCACCAGGAACACCCGCAATGGCACTCGGCTGCATGGCCGCAACCAGTGTCTCCTCGGTCGGGGTCAGCTGCAACACCACTGGTGGTCCCCCACCAGTGGCAGCACGTGCCACCCTGAAGGCTGCCATCTTCTCCTTCAGCCTCCTGTGGTCAGTCCCCATCTTCTTGCGGCACTCCTGCATGGAACGCTGGTGGCTTCCATGCAGGTTGATGGCCAAAGCTACCCCCTCCCATGCAGCTGCACGCTTGAGGGGTGCCCCTCCGCCCACTAAAGCAGCTCATCCTCCAGGTAGGCCTGGAAGGGCCTCGGTCTCTGCTGTGGTGAGTTGGCCTCCTCCTACGCCCACCATCCACCCTCGGCCTGGTTCTCATCAGTCATGCTGATCTGTGGGTGGAAGTGGACACCTGTCACTCTGCAGTCCACAGCATTTCCCCATGAGCATAGCTGCAGGCCGGGGGGCGAAGCCCCCCTTTCCTCGCTGCCTGGCAGATACTGATGGAAAGGGTGCCCTCTGCCCCCTTCTAAGTGCCCTCATCATGCTCAGCCCCTCATCCGTGACACCTCCAGCACCCTGCCCATGTGCATTGTCCTGAGCATCACACAGCATGTAACTCACCTCTCAGCTGCAACAACCAAATCTGGCGCCACAACCCAGTGTCGTATTTTATAGCGCAACACATGCAAATGAGGTGTGGCGCAACTTTAATGACATGCTAATCGCGCCACTGCGCCTTTGAATGGCTGATCGCCTGCTTTGCATATGTCGGCTGAATATCGCGTAAATGCGCTTAGCGCAATAGGGAAGGTCCGGCTGAGCCGATGGCGCATGTTTGTGGTTGTGTGCTACACTGCATTGCACATGCCCAGACGGGTTACGCATGCGTCGATCGCGCTGCAGAACTGCTGAGTGTGATAGGCTATTCTGGACATGGCCACCATTGTGCCAGTGGCGCTGCAGCACTGGGCACTATATGGCGCTGTGACACCTCTGCGCGATAGTCCCCTGTGGAACTGGTGCTGTGCTTCGCAGTCGCGCAGGATACCTATGCATCCTATGGCGCTGTGCGTAGCCTTGCGTCATTGCCGTGACCTTGGGTATGCCCTCTGACCCCTGGCGCTGAGTGCATGCCATGTGTACGTCCCTATTGCGCTGCCTGGCTACAGCGCCATGTAAAGTGACGGCACTGTGCGAACAGCGTGATAGGTGCCTGTGCTGGTCTATTGTGCAACAACTCCACGTGGGGTCACAGCGCAGCGGGGCGCCATATTGCCTGCTGTAAAGTTGGTGCCATGGCTAGGAGGAGGGCAGTGCCGTGGAGCCAAGTTGAGGTGGCCAACCTGGTGGCCTAGTGGAGCCCACTATGACCAACTGTATGGTGAGGCCCCCTCACCGGACCGAGACCCATGTGGGCAGCAAGTGGCCACTGACCTGGTGGGGTCACTGGCGGGGCCGGTCTGCGGAGCAGTGCGGCACGGGTCAGTGATCTCCGCCGGAGGACCGGGCTGTTAGCGGCTGCGTTCCCATGCCAGGTGGGGCCTGGTGCCTGAGCCACGTGGTGTACCATCTATTCACCTATATTCTCTGTAGGGGTGTGTGTGCCTGGGTGGCTGTGCATCAGTGTGTCAGTGTGTGCAGCTGTGCGATGGATGGTTATGGCTGTGTGGGCAGGCAGTCTTACTGGGGCAGGGGCACTCTGCCTTTGAGTCACACTGATGTTTGTCTCACCATATGTCTCCCACAGGCGGATGGTGGCCAGGCGCGGGCGCGGCTGATGTGGACCATGCCGGGGCCCCAGTCCCACAGGCCGTCGGCCATGGCGGCAGCAGCAGCATCAACAGCAGCAGCAGCAGCGGCAGACTGAGCTGCTGGAGAGTGTGGTATCATTCGTCATGGATGCTATTGCATGCTGGGGGCAGGACCACCAACCATGATGGACACAACCAGATGGGTGGTAGTAGGTTCCACTATCGTAACACTAGTGAGTCCCCACACTGAGTACAATGTACAGTTCCGGAACACATAGCTGCATATGGACGGGGACTGGGTGGAGAAGCGTTCACAGGAGGCGACATGGATGGTGCATGGATTGCATCACATGTCCTATGCAGACAGGTTGACGGAACTGAACATGTACTCCCTGGAGGGGAGGAGGGTGTGGGGATATGATGGGGTCATACGAGTATTGTACAGGGGGGAACAGTGTGCAGGAACCAATATTTGTCAGCGTAGAGGATGTTCCAGGTGTAGAGGGCATGGGATGCAGTTGGAGGGGGCTCGTTTAAGGGAAACATGCGAATGTGTTTCCTCACATTATGGGTGGTGGACGAGTGGAACACCCTGCCAGAGGATGTGGTGGGGCTGACTTGGTCACGGGAGATCTGTATGTGTGGGCTCGCCATGAGGGACTTCTGGAGGTCAGGGTGAGGGAATGGACTTATAGGACATGAGGTGATCGTACAAGGCCAAATGGCCAGACTAGGTGTCCCATAGGCCCCTATCTGCCGACACTGTCTATGTATCCATGTATGTAGGCGTGACACAGGTGACCTGCATCACAGTGCAGCATCACGACACGTCTGTGTATGCATCACAGGTGGTCAGGCATACACTGGGCACATAGCTGTGTGACTGGCATCGCACCACGTTGCAACATCACATGACAGCCTAGTTTGTACTGTGATTGACGTGGGCAGTGTGTGTGGCGGTGTGCGCATGGCTGGTGCCGCCTGTTTGTGATGGCCATGTGCATGTTCACTGTGGTGGTGCATGCCATCACATGTGCAGCACATTGGGTTAGCTGGGTTGCAGGTTGGGTGGTGTTCAGGGTTGTGGTCAGTCTCAGCCATTGACTGTGTTCCCATTTCCTAGGCCTCGGTGTGCTTGGCGCATGGCGCACGATGTCAGCGCCTGACACAGCTGGCCGGCGACAACAGAGAGCTCCTGCAAGCCCTACAGTAACAGAGGAGCAGCGGCACAGACACAGGAGGGAGGGCGGCAGGGGAGGGCAGGAGCCTGCTGGGCCGTAGCCCACCATTTATTGCCCTTCCCCATCCCTTTCACCCTGACTTCCCTCTCCAGGTTGTTTCCCTCCTTGCACCTGCCTTTTACCCGTCCCCCCAACTTGTACATAGTTTTAGCTGTTTTGTTACCTCTTTTTGTTTGAATATAAATACTATTTGGTACAACTGCTGTGTTGGTGTCTGCTTTGCAACTGCTCCTGGTGCTCCGTTGCAGGGGTGTACATGCCATCTGGGCTACTATGGTCCTGGATATATGTGTGTGTGTGTGTGTGTGTGTGTGTCCATGGGGAGGTATCACCAGGATAGCATTGCCTTTCTGTTGCTCTCGCCATCTGCTGCCACCCACTGCTGGGTGCACAGGGTGGGTCTGGGTGGTCTGCTTCTCTGCAGCATGGGGTTGACGTGTGGCACGGGGGGTGCATGGTGTTTCCTGCAGTGCCTGTCACTGCACATGAGCGGTGTCTTGGGGGCACGGTGCATGCTGTGCTGTGCGTACAGGGGGGACTGATGTGCACTGTGGTTGTCAACCCCCTGGGTGTGGCACTCTCTGCCTGCCAGTGGTTGTGCTGGGGTGTCATGGCTCTGCTATGCTTTAGTTGGCTTGTCCCCATGGGCACGTGGATCATCCGTCCCACCCCCAGTGATGCTGTGCTTGGGGTGTGCCAGTGTGGTGTGGGTTCTGCAGTGAGTTCCTGTGCCCATGTGTGGCATGGCTGGCGGTGGGCCCAGCCTGCCTCCCTGGATGTGCAGTTCCATTGCTCTGGGGGGCTGTGCTTGTGCTATGGCAGCTCTGCACTGCTCAGCTGGGCTTCCATGGTTGTGCCATAGGCGCAGCATTTTGGCTCAGCTTCTCCTTCCTGGTTGCGCGATGGCGCAGTAAGTGCGATATTCAGATGTTGGTTGCTTGCGCAATTTGCTCTGCTCCATGTTTGAATATCGCACCTGTTGCGCATTTGCGCAACTGGTTTGTGCTTGCTCCTGCTGTTGCGCCAGTTTTGAGCGCAGTTTGAATATCTGGGCCACAGTGTATATATAAATCCCTGACCCTGATGTCTAGTGGAACCCCCCCACCCCACCAGTTGCATGGCCAAAATCCCTGGTGTCTAGTGGACCACACCCCTGATGATCCCCCACCCCACTAGTAAAAAACACTCCCTGATTTCTAGTGTAACCCCCCACCCCAATGATCACTGGACCTGATAATAAAAAATATCCCTGGTGTCTAGTGGACCCCCCCAACCCTGCTCAGATTCAACACATTTGGGGCCCGATTCTTGAACAGGGCTGTGTTTGGTGCAAGCTGCAGCAAACAGCAGCTCGTGCCAAAGTCCCATGCACCAGGGACCCTGCACCAGATTCTGGTACAGAAGAGGTAATGATGCCTAAGTTACAGTGCTTGCAAGAACTCCAGCCATGCAGCAACTGCATGGTGCACAGGAGGGTTCACCATAAGCCCCTTCAACCGTTAGCTGCAAGGTCCATCCAATTAGGGACTGGCAGCAGAGGTGTGTGGAGGGCTGTGCCAGTCCCCTACTCTGTCTGGAGATGGGGGGACACTACCTGCATGGGTGGGAGGCATGGGCACCAGTGGCAGTGTTGGTGGCATGTGTCCTGGTACTAACTGGGACACCAGGATCTGGAGGGAGACACTACCAACATGCAGAGGGGCACATCGAGGATCAGGTGGGTGCTCCTGCCCTGGATGCTCTATGGGGGCACAACATGGATGGGGGTCCACTATGTGGCACTTGTGGAGCATGGTGGGTTTGGGGAGGTGGGACATGCCGCACTACCCATAGGACAGCTCACCCAGGGGAGCGATGTCTAATTCCCCTTACACCTGCCCTGGCTGGTCTAAGGGGACTTAGAATTTCTCCCACTGGGTGCTGTCTGTGAATAGCAAGCTGCAGCTTGCATTGGCGCAGTCCACCTAGTGCCATGTTGCAGGGCAGTGCAGGGTGCAGTGCTGGAGCAAGCCCTGTTTAGGGCAGGCAGACTGCGGTCAATGCAGGCAACCTTTGTGAATTACATGGAGGCAGCCCTGGATGCAAGGTGCACCTTGCACAGTATCTGTTTGGTGCAATGACCTTGCATCAGACAGGGCTTTGAGAATTGGGCCCTTACTCTTTAAGATAGCAAACTAAGCCCTGGCGGCTGGTGTAACCCCTCTGCCCCCACCCTGTTAGATAGTGCCCCAAATCCAAGTCATTACTCCCCTCAGTTCTCCCACCCTGTCCCCAACCCCAGGGGCCCACAGGCACAGTCCTCCACTCACCTCCTTGGCCAGCAGCCCCACTGATGTGTGCTCTCATTCTGAAGGAATTTCATGGCCCTACAGAAGGGATGGGGGCTGCTCTGGGCTTTGGAAGGGTGGCAGGACGGGGATAATGGCATTGTGGACCCTAGACACCAGGGATTTTGGCCACACAGTCGGTGGGGTGGGGTTCTTCCACTAGGACACCAGGGATTTTTATGGCATTGATGGGGGTAAAAGTGTGGACTCTTTTGCCTTTGATCCATGCTATGTGAAATGGTGAATTTCACGAATTGTGCTCCATGAATTGAGTGTAATTTGTGAAAATTTCCACATAGCGAATTTTGTCGACATCGTTCACTTCTAATTACTATAAGAGATAGAACTATCCAGTCCAGGATAATTAATAATGTATATTTTACACTAGTAAGATTACATAAAATGAAAATTAAACCTGATTTTAAATGCTGCCCCCTTTTCCCTTCGTATTCTGTCATCTCAGACTCTACCTGGTCTTTTATGGATCCATTCACATATCTGGACTGTGTAGTACGGTACGGGCTGCATGTCCATAGGCTCACGCTGTGGACCAATGGGTGTACAGCCCTACCATACGGTGTCAGTCAGCAGGTGGTGGGGCGGCAAGCAGGTGGGGAGCTGCCACCCGCCGCTGACCGGGGGGAGTGGGGCGGTGAGGCTCAGTGTGCGGATGGGGAGGGGGGGTCCCGCTAGACCACCAGGGTTGGATTGGTGTGGCATTTGTTTTTTACTGACGCCCGCAATCGGGCTGCAAGAGGTCCACTGGACCACCAGGGATATAGGACTAATTCCATTATAACATATGCCCATGATCGGGCTGCAAGCAGTCCACTATACCACCAGGGATGTAGGACTGCTTTTATTATATCATATGCCCATGATCGGGCTGCAAGAGGTCCACTGGACCACCAGGAATATAGAATTATCCTATTTCTACGTATGCCCATGATTGGTCATGGTAGGGCACTGCCACGAAGGTGCAGCCAGAGCTCGGCTGGCCACCCACAGGTGGCAGCTGCCGTGTTGTGCCCTGCAATATGGCAGCTCACCTGTGGGTGGCCAGCTGTTGCTCCTTTTTTTTTTGCTTACCTGTGTGCAGCGCAGGTAGGGGTTGTGCATGCATGGGCTCAGCACATCCCAGGCTGAATATCGGGATGTGCAGAGTATGCATGGGCATGCCCCCCCACCTGTGCCGCTTACATTACTGATGTGCTCCGGCACATAGGGATTTGTGCCAGGCTCAATCCCCATTTGAATATCATGCTGGGGTGCATCAGTGGGTTGTGCATGGTGCAACTGTGTTGTGCTATGTGCAACCCTTCTGAATATCCCGGCCATTGTGTTTATAGGACACCTAAATCTTGGAGACCTAAACTGGTCCACACAATCAGCATCCTCCGTTATTGGGAAAAGCCCAACTATAGGTAATTCCACATGTTAAAAGACCAACAAAAGGAAGCAGTCTATTAGACATTGCCCTAGCATCCAACAACATGAACATTAAAAACTGTAAAAGGGGTCCCCCTTATGTAATAATGACCATAATACAGTCAACTTCAAAATACTGGGATCAACACAATTTTCTTAAAAAAAGAAGTAGACAGGCAAAATCAAACAAGTGCTGGAACACCTAATTTTTGCAGACTTATTTAACAATAAAACTGCTGAAGAAATGTGGCTAATTCTTAAAAAAATATTTATTTACATATGCTCAAGGTTCATCCAATGATTTAAAAGTAGGATGATCCTATGCAGCTATTGAACAATGCCAAATAATTCAAACAGATTTGTATCATGTAACGAATTTTGGAGAAGGGTGGGAAATAAACTTCAACAAAGAAAAATGTAGTGATGCACCTGTGTGCATATAATCTCCATCAAGAATACAAAATATGTGGCAGAATTTTGTTCACAACCTCACAAGAAAGGGATTTGAGTATTATAGTAATGGAAGTCCTGGAAAACTTGATACAATCTATAATAAGTCAATATCTAAAGTAAATAAAGTTATTTGGTCAATAAAGAGAAACATCAAATCTCATGATAAAACATCATTTTCCTCTCTATAGGGTGAATGTCAGACCCAGTTTGACCAGTCTGACCCACCCCCTTCTTGATATCATTTTAGAAAGGATAAAGGGCAAATAGAGAAAATCCAAATGAAAATTACAAAGTCCATAGCTGGAATGAAAGGCTGGTCCTTCAAGAAAGACTTTCAGGCCAAAATGCAGTGTCACTGAATTATGTCACCTCAAGGGGGGACCTTTTGATGGTATATGACATCATGTATGACCCACTATTATTTAGCAAATTAAACTTAGAATTTGAGCAGAACCACACTGGTACCAGAGGATATCCATTGCAAATTACAGGAAAAAAAATTCAACACAGTAAAGCAAAAATGTGTCCTCATACAATGGATTACAAACAAATAGACTTCACTACCCCTTGAAATAATTATTAGTAAATCAAAAGTGGAATTCGAACATAAACTCAATACTTACATTCTGATTGGAGTAGAAATAAGGTACTTTGAAAAGAAGGAGCAAACATGGGCTAACACTTTCAATGCTCCATCACTTCCTTAGTATGTATCTTAATAAGTACTATCAACCACCCCAAGACTTGGCATTACCCCACCACAATGCATATCATGAAGTGTTTTACTGTGGTTACAGAATGGGTCTGAGATTTGGGGGTCAACAAATGCACAAAATAAAAGAAATGTAAATGTATTAATGACTGTTTTTTTTAAAAAGCTCCTCCATCTCACAAAAATAATCCAAGCATTGGCATGCCATCTTTGTTTCAAATATTATACCGAGTGACATACATTGTCACAGACTGGTTCGCTCTCAGAACTCAGTCCACACTGTTATCAGTTTTCACAACCTTTCAGATGTTTGAATGGTCACCTTGGCATGCTATCACCACCCAGTATTACTCTCACTTGGGGTTTCTTTAGGTCCCAATCCCACCAGAGCCTTTGCTTACCTGGTACAGTGACCTTTCCAAAAAGGCAAGCAACCTACCCTTTTGTCACAGCTGAGAACGCTTTTCTTTAGATATTGTAACTTAGTAGCCTGTCTCTTCAGAAACAGATCACAGACTTACCAATGACACCAGGTTATCTATATCTTAAAAACTGAGTCACAAAAAGCATGAAGTATATAAAAATAACATTTAACATTCCATGATATTTACATATGGTAAAGGACTGCACACACTAAAGGCTACGGCAAATACAGGATACTACAGAAAAGAAAACTAAAACATTTGAAGAAGACATAGGTGATCTGCAATAACTTTCTCTCATGCTCACCAAATTCTAAGTAGAATAGAAGCTTACCCCCAACTGGGATCATGTGAGTTTTAACAGATTTGGAGAGTGTTGATGAGGCTTCTTTCAAATCTCAAGCAAAACTGACTCATTCAGAGAAACACAAGATATAATTGTCCCTGGCAGGCCAGCCCACTCACCCACATCATTGACCCTGCCTCTTCTGATGCCACATCCTGGACATTTCTTTTGAACTGTAGAGACCTTCTCCACCCCAGAATCAGTCCAAGTTGATTGTGTGTATTCAGGCTGTGTCCTGTTGTCATTGTTGTCTGCCCAGCAGGAAGTATCTTTCTATGCTTGGGCTACTTTTTACATTCAAAACATGTCTATTTGATGAATGGACACATGCTAAAACAAGGGGTCTTTAAAGGACAGGAACTCTATGGTCCACACCCAACTTGTTCTTCCTTGGGACAGCAGATTTGAAAATAAACTGTGGTCTCAGTTCCCACATACTGTCCACATCAGCTAAAATATTTTACAAAGAAAATATATGGTAAAATAAAGAAAGAAACATTTCCTGTGTGTTACATCTGTCACAACTCTCCATCACATTTACCTGTTTCCTCACCTTTCCTACTTTTTCTTTATATAATTTATTCCTTTTCCGTGCCCTGTTTCATTTTTTTCAATTTAAAGTTTATTAGATATTTTCCAATAGAGAGAACAGATCAGTGATACATGTACTGTATAGCAAACAATTTACAGTACTGAAATTATATAATCCATCCTCTCCCCCTCTCCCTTTTTTATTCCCTTATATCCCTCTCACCTCCCACACCTTGCAGAGAAAGGTGATTAATAGTTTATAGGTTATACCTAGTTATTTTAGTGTGTTACAGGTTGAATAGCATAAAGAGCTTGTAGCGGTCACCGTATCCTATAAAATCTTTTAATCCTATTATGGAGACTTGCAATAGCTTTCTCTGTGCGAAGACTGGCTAGAAACTCTTGGAGCCATTCAGTATAGGTGAGTTGTATGTCATCTTTCCAATGCTTCAAGACTATCTTCTTGACTGACATGGAAATCATTGCCATATAATACTTATTATTTAATACTGAAATGGTTGAAAAGTCACCTAGAAGGCATATTTCAGCTGAGAATAGGTCAGCCAAGCCCAGGGGTGGATCTGCACTTTGTTGGATTATGGTCCACAGAGGACCCACTTTGGGGCAAGACCAGAATATATGCAACAAATTACCCTCTCCTTGCTTACATCTTGCACATATTGGGATCCCCGTATTCCAAACTTGACCAATTTCTGAGGTGTATAATAAAGACTGGGTAAAATTTGGTATTGACTAAGATGGAGTCTGTCCTGAGTAACTATTTTGTGACAGGAGCTACATAATTGGGGCCAGTTAAATACTGCCTCTGGGAATAATGTGGTCCAATAATTTGTAGGGCTGAAACTGTCTGGACATACCCGATTATGCACTGTGCTCTAAATTCTAGAGACCACATGTGGAAAGCCTGCTAGTGGACTTAATTCTCCCAGAAAATCAAGCAGAGCAGATGGAGGAGGACTAACTCCAAAATATTTAATAAGGGGATGTTGTATTTGAAATGCTTTAAATATATCTGTTGTTGGAAGGCCAGCTTTTACCAAACTTTCTGGGGGGGGGGGCAGGTTCTATCCTCCCTAACAACATAGAGGAGAGAGCAGTCCATTATCTGTGGGAGCCATCTAGATGAAATAACATTTCCCCCTAATTTGACATTGGGATTGCCCTTCAAAGGTTGAGTCAAATCTAGGGTATGTTGGTATTTTAAGTAGTTACAAAGTTGTGAGTGAGCTCTAACAGAAATTGCAATGGGCATGCTTTTAATTTGAGGTGGGAGGGAGGCGGTCTTCATGTGTAAGAGCGCAAAGGGGAAAGCCCATGGGCTCTCAGGATATCTAGCTCTATGTTAAGTCATACAGGAGTGAATGGAAGGGCAGGTTGTGTTTCTCCCTGGAGTTGCCATCAGAGATATTTATTGACGTGACTTGCCCAGTAATAAAGGCCCACATGCGGCAAGCACAGTCCCCCTTTTTCCTTGGGGCAGCTAACTTGTGATACACTATCCAGGGTCTCGTGCCTGCCCAAATAAAGTTAGTGACCAAATTATGGACTTTTTTAAACCAGGAAAGAGGTAGCCAAATATTTAAAAGATTTAATGGATAAAAAAGATGGGGAAACACATTCATTTTGATTAGATTAACTTACCCCCAAAGGGAAAGTGGTAGATGGGAACATATTTTTAAATCTTGAGTTATCACCTGGAGAAGGAATCTAGATTTAGTTTTTGAATACGGGTTGAGTTTCTTGCAAGTGTAATTCCCATGTAAGTCAAGGAATCTGATTTCCATGCTAGGCCTGATTCAGCTATACTTTGTTTTAAGACTTTGTGATTAAGGGGGGATATAACTGTTTTTTCTATATTCAGTTTATAGTTGGACAGTTTACTAAACTCATTGATGATTGTAACCAAAGGGGGTATGGATTCCTCTGGGTGTGATTGTTGCAGGAGGAGGTCATTGATGTAGGCTAACACTATGACCTCTTGGTCTTGTATCAGAATGCCTTAAACTCCTGGGCAAGCAATCAACCTGCAGATGAGAGGTTCTAGGTACAGACTGAAAAGGAGTGGTGATAAGGGACACCCTTGCCATGTCCCTGATTGTAATGCTATAGATTTAGAAATTGCACCATTACAAGATATCTCAGCCATTGAAGTTGAGTAAAGGGCAGCAACTCATTGTAAAAATTCAGGGGGGAAACCGAATACTTTCAGGGTACTTTGCAAAAACTGCCACTTGACCCTGTCAAATGCCTTCTCGATGTCCAGAGTCACCAAAACCGCTGGGAAGATTGCATCCTTGGTTGCCAAGAAGACATGCAATAGAGTACATAAATGATCTACGGACGACCTTCCCTTCATGAAACTGACTTGTTCCAGGCCTATAAGATCTGTAAGTATGTTGTTTATTTGGTCAGCTAATAGTTTGGTCAATATTTTAATATCTTGATTTAGGAGTGAAATGGGTCTAACTTGACACGGATTGTGGACATTTACCAGGTTTAGGCAAAAGTACTATTAATGTTTCAAACAGATAAGCATCCCCCTTTGCTCCTGAGAGAATGTGTTGATACAAAGGGAGAAGAATAGGAACTACGTCTTTTGCAAAAATTGTATAGAAATTTGGTGAGAAGCCATCGGGACCCAGAGCCCTATCAGTGGGGATGGATTTGATTACTTGCACTATTTCTGAAGCAGAAATAGCTGAGTTCAACGAAAGCTGTTGTTGTTCTGTAAGAGTGGGCAGGTTGGAATCTTGCAGATACTCCTCTAAGCAGTTTGTGGAGGGAGGGGTTGCCATTGGTCCATATAGTTGCTGATAATAACTCTGGAACTCTGCCACAATTTCAGCTGGGGAAGTCTTTAATGTGGCATTGTCTGCTGAGTGAATAGCCTTGAAAAATCTACAAGATTCTTGCTGTTTGATCCGCAAGGCAAATAAACAGCCGGCCTTCTCCCCTTGGTCAGTATATGTGGCTTTGGCATTTTGTATGGCAAATTCATCTTTTTCTCCCAATAATTCTAAATAGGAATTACGGAGCTGAACAAGGTCTTGTATGCTCTGCTCTGAAGAATGGGAGGACATTTGTTTTTCCTTATCCCTGATTTGAGACAGAAGGGACAATAGTTGGCCCTCTTGTTTTTTTGTTTTTTTTTTGGAGGCTAAACCTAATATAATTCTCCATATGTAAGCCTTTAAGGCATACCATTCAACATCTGGCTTGCCAGTGGTATTATGGTTAGCTGAGTGAAAAAAGTTAATCTGGTCTGAGATGTATTTAACCACCTCTGGGTCCCTCAACATTTGATTATTTAGTGTCCACCAACCCCCTAATTTAGGGAGGAGTGAAACATTAATCGTGCAGGATACTAAAGAGTGGTCTAAAGGTGGGCCAGGATGAATTGAGGAATCCAGTACACCAGATATCAGAGATTGTGTGATTAATAAGTAATCTATTTGGGAAGAAGAGCCATGCACTGGAGAAGTGAATGTGTACTCTCTAACATTAGGATGAAGGACTCTCCAGATATCACACAGGTCCATTTGGTCAATCACATCCCTCAGAGCTCTCTGTGCTGGAGAGAGACACCTACATGAGGTGCCTGATCGGCCAATGAGAGAGAGTCAAAAGTGATACTCAGATCCCCTCCTAGAATTATTGGAATGGACAGAAAAGGGCTTAAGGCATTAAGTAGCTGCATGAAAAACCCCGGTGATTCTGCATTTGGACCATGTACACTGGCTAACACCACATTAGTCATGTGGAGATTACCTTGGACCAAAAGGAACCTGCCTTGAGGTTCCCTAATGATCTGAGTCAGTGTAAAAGGTACATTTCTACCACCAGTATCATGACCCCAGAGCTTTTTGTGTTGTCTTCAGCAGAAAAAACATTGTCCCACTTGCTGCCATTTTAATTGAAAACTTTCTACCTGAAGCAGACATGACTCCTCTATAAAACTGATATCAGCTTTTAGAAGTCCCAAATGTTTGAGAATCGTATATTGTTTGACCTTGTGTCTGGCTCCTTTAACATTCCAGGTAAAGAATTTTAAATCCCTAGCCATTTTAATTCTATACCCATAAAATATTCCTGAAAACCTAGAAAATTCCAATAAAACACTCATGCTTTTCAGTTTATTCTCTGCAAGGGCCTCCCTACCCCAGTCCCCTGCCCCCCAACCCAGTTGCCCCAAACCCCAACAACTATAGATAACAAGTGTCTGTCCAGATTATTAATAATCAGAAATCTTCATTGTGTCACTAAGCTAGATTCATCAATCCAGCCCACCCTCCTCCCATTTTAGTGTGAACAGCGTTCAGCAGTTCACTACTACTTATCTCCTCCTCACTCCAGCCACCCTAGTTAACTAACAATATATACCATATTACTCTGTTAACAAACCCTGCTGGGTTACTATAAGCATACAGTCAAGTTTCTCAGTGTCTTTTCATAGTTATGAGGACAGTATGATATGACATAAATAGGCTCTTTTCTTTCTGAAATCTTAACCAGTTTAAAGAAATAATAAAACAACATAAAGAAAAAAATTAATGAGCCATTTAGCTATAAACCCAGCTTTTCAAGTCAGATCCCTACAAATATACTGAGGGATACTAATTACAGCACTTTAAAGAGTGAAATAACAGCCTATCCCAATATAAGGCTAACAGTTAGGAAACATAATTCTGAATCAGAGCCTAAAGCTCTTCTTTGATGCCAATGTGGACGTAACAATGCAATAATAAAGTTTTTAGTCTTTTGCTAATAATAATGCGGAGATTACCCCTGTAAAAGCAAATAGCGAATTTCACCAAAGTGTCGCTAAGTAAATTAAATATTCCGCTAATCAAAATTGTAATCGGTGGTAATATTACCACCTATATGAACACAGGAGGAGCTAACATTGCACCACAGTCTTCTAATTTCCAGCAAAACAGGCATATTTCTTGTGCCCTAGAATGAATGATATACTAACAAAAGAACAATAAATTAACTTGTCTCTAGAAGCTATGTAATCTAAAATCAACAGACAGTAAGGCGCTATATTCAGTAATTGAAGTGGCAAAGTCAAAGCTCCATTTTGGGACCCCTTCTAGTGGCGCTGAAATTGGTAACCATAGTGGATAGATTACTTACAGCAACAGCCGCTCGGTAATGTTCACCCTCGTGCAGCAAAGAAGCCTCCATTCAAAGTTCTGGGCAATGAAAAGGGAAACTTTTGGGCAATTAACAACACATTAGCATATAATTAATGGAGGGACACCTTTACTCTAGATGTTCCTTGCATTGGATCGAATGAAACATGAACAGTACTGCTGGAATAATTCGGAGATTATCCCTGTTAAAGCAAATAGAGAATTTCCCCAACAGTGTCTCCAAGTAAGTTAAATATTCTGCTCATCAAGATTATAATCGGTGGTAACATTTCCATCTATTTGAACACAGGAGGAGCTAACGTTACACTGCAATCTTCTAATTCCCAGCAAAACAGGCATTTTTCTTATGTCCTGGAACGAATGATATATTAATAAAAAAGTAAAGGATGAACTTGTCTCTAGAAGCTGTGTAGTCTAAAATCAGCAAACAGATAGGTGCTATGTTCAGTCCTTGAAGTGGCAAAGTTGAAGCTTAGTGTTGAAGCTCCTTCTAGTGGCACAGAAATTGGTAACCATAGGGGATAGCTTGCTTAGAGCAAAAGCCGCTTGGTGATACTCACCCCCACGCTACAAAGAAGACTCCATTCAGAGCTCTGGGAAATAAAAAGGGAATCTTGGGGCAGTTAACATCACATTAGCATACAGTTTGTGCAGGGACACTTTTTCTCTTGGTTTTCCACCTGGAGGCAGTTCATTTATTATTGCAAACAATGAAAATTAAGAAGGGCTAGTGAAGCTTTTGCATGGGATCGAGTGAAACATAAACAGTACTGCCACAAGTTAACTTCCATGACTCCAAGCGCACCCAAGTAAAACATCCATTTTACGTAACTTTACTTCTGAATTCCCCTCCATTTAAATCCACTTCAGGGATCTCAGAACATACCTGGCAAGGCTGTTTTCAGCCCAGTGGCCACAACTTCAGGATCCTCATAGGATGACCAGTTTCTGGATATTAATATTTGGAGCTTGGCCGGATAAGTCATCTTGAATGTAATCTCGGCTGCTATCAAGCATGAAACCAGTGGATGGAAGGCAGTTTGTTTCTGGTGCACAGTTGCTGGTAAATCTTGTGTAAGCTGTATGGTTTTCTTTTCCCAATGCAGTGTTTGCCATTCCTTGATTTTCAAAATGATATGTTGCCTTTCCAAAACGTTTAAAAATCTAAAGATCAGAGGACGTGATGGCGAGCCCGCTGGTGGTTTAGGGCAAAGAGTCCTAGGAGCATGCTTTAGTATATATTTTTGCCCAAATGGCGAAGGACCAGCAATTTTCTCCAGGAATTTTTGTATAAATATAACAGCATCAGAATCCTCTTCTCCTTCCTAGCTGGTCATAATGTTGCATGCTTAATAGCGTACGACATTATGGCTAAACGGCTACAGTGTAGTCTGCCTTGCATGTGTGATGCTCGCATATACTGCTGTACCGCAGTGTGCACCAGTAGTGCTTTCCAGGCAGAGGATATGACCTCTGCTGGGAGTGAGTTCCTTCGAGCAGCTGCCGTGGCTCACAGGACTGAGCCACAGCAGCAGCAAGAACAGGCGCTGCGTCTGGGACGGGTTTGATTCGGTCCCAGAATCTTATTTTACTCATTTGTGTGCTCCTGGTTTGACCCCCCTGGGTTGAGAATCTTAAGTGGGGGTTTGAGAGTGCAGCCCTCCATAACGAAGGGGTGTGTGGGGTGGGAGAAAAAAGACTTATATGCCTCATGGCAGAAATTGCTCTGTATTGGCAGCGCTATTTTGCCATGAGGTATAATGTTTACAACATTATGACCCCATGCCCTCTCCTTCAGGAAGACCAATTAGCACTGCATTATTGCGCCTGCTTCATCTTTCAAGGTCCTCCACTTTTAACTCTAATCGTGAAATTTTTCGTCTTATGGCTACTAGCTCTGGATCTGTTTTGTTTGCCTTTCTTTCCAAGGAAATGATGTGTGCCATGTTATTGGAGGCTGTTTGGAAAACATCCTCCATTGCTTGTATTAGGTTTTAAGTTCAGCAGAGATGGAGTGAAGTTCCTTCCTAAATGGGGAAAACTTGGACCAGAGCTGCTGCAGTGTGAGTGAGTCCTAATCTGTGATAGCAGGAGCAGAGGTAGCGGAGTCAGCTGAACCCTTGGCCCGAGGCTTCTTCAGGGCCTTTTCTGGAGTCACCGGAGGAGTGTGTTCCGGCAGGGCTCTCCTCATTTCCGCCTCCATTAGTTTTTTGGCTAAAGAACAGGTTTTGTGCATGAACTGTTTTAGAAGGCAAAGTAGTCTTTGTGACAGGTAATTGGTAAAAAATACTTTACATTGGAAGCGGTGGCTGGAGCAATAGCGAGGGGCTGCTAGTGCATGCTCTGCATCACGTAGTCTCCCTCCCGGTTTCATTTTTATGTTTACCACATTCAACAGACTGAATGTTTAATATGGAATATAAAAATTTAAATCTCTGCTCAGTTCTACTGATAGAATGTTTAACATACACACACACACACACACACACACATACACACACACACACTAGAAGCCGTCATATGGAGCTAGGGTGTCTGTTGTATATATGACAGGTTAATCAGTAGAGATTTCCCTGTTAAGCAAGTAAGGATGGGAGGTAAATTTTTCTTGGTCATAAAATAAACTCCAGAATTTAAAACCACGTGAGTACTTGTCTCTTTTTTTAATTGTTGTGCCTGTGCATGTGCTTGTGCGTGTGCGTGTGTGTGATTGATGAATAGTATAAGGGACATAACATTTAATTAGGACCAAAAGGTCCTGAAAGTTTTTTAGTGTGCAAAAGTGATGGCCTCATTTGTGATTGTAATCATGGATATGTGGTGATTATAGTACTGAAATTACTGCGATGAAGCAACTCGATCTTCACTGGTGCTGTTGTGCTTAGATAACAGTATAGGTAAAGATAGTCCTGAGCCAATCAGGTTTCATAATTTATGAAACCTATTTTAAAATTTGAAATTGTCACTTATTTTCCTTCTTTTCTGACAGCCAGAGATTGTATTTACTAAAAGAAAACCTTTTAAAAAATTGAAAGAAACTTTTGTTTTGGTTAAATTAAAAACAGAAAACTGAATAAAGTTTTGGGGAGTTTTGTTAGTGAAAGGAGAAGGCATTTGTGTAAAGTTAGGGTGGTGGACCATATACTATAAAAAATAGCATATATAAAACTCCACAATAACAAGCCAGAGTTCCCATCTCAGGATTCTGATACCACCTTTGAATCACTTGAGCTTCGCTGTCATGACTCTGATAGCATCAGAATCCCTTGATGGGAACACAAACTTGTTATGTATAGTTCCCTATTATTCTGTTTGTGGTGAATTACTTCTAATGTAGTTTCATTTTATGTTTATACAGCATTTGGGGAGTTTGTGAGTGACTTTTGTGGGGTTCTACTTATCGCTAGGATGTTCTGGTTTGTTGCTATGGGGGCCTGTGTATGGTGTGGTGCTGTGGTGTTTTTCTGCAATTGTTTAGTGGCCTTTCTGGACTGCTGAGTTGTATAAAAAAAAACATTTTCTTTACGTCACAAAGTTGCTCAGCCCTGTCTCTGTCCTGTGGCCAGCTGCAAACTCTTTTAGGCTGAGGGGTACTTCATGCCCCACAGATTGCCCCCTGAAGTGGGGCCAGGAGGTGGAGGGCCAACCCCCCACTGAACAATATATCCAAACACCCTCCTAGACCTGAGCAGTGGAGCAGGACATGAAGAGACAGGCAGGGCTTCACATAGCCTCTCCTCCATTTTTCTTTCCTACCCATGTTGTGGCAACACCAGTCCATGTGCATGGAGATGCATACATCATGTACAGCCTCAGGTCCCCCCTTCAAGTTGCTTGAGCCAGCACTGCTACTAGGCATTCACTTGGTGGCAGTCATGGGCTGAGACAGCATGCCACCACTCCCCAGGACAAGTGAACAGTCCCTGAGATGCTCAGCCCTTTTCCACCTGCCCACCACTGACATTCTATGCTCATTCCCCACACACAGGTCAACAGCATGGCAGGAGGTAAAGCATTCAATGCCTTAGCCCTCCATGCCACCAGGTTAGCCAAAACTAAAAGCATTTTTAAAGGTGACTGGAATGATTTTTGCAGTTTACTGTTCTCCCATTTTTGTATCCATCCCACTTATGTAGCCTGATTTTCTTTGACCAATTTTTGATAAATAAATAAATAATCTAGCTTTGGGGTACCCTCAGATCTCCCTCTCCTCAACAGTTGTTCTTTCTTTTCATATTTCTAAGACATTCCATAACACCAATTGTACATTCCATGCTATTGATCAGAATGGCCTGAAATGATGGTAAGTATGTCATACAGTGTTCAGACAGTACAAAAACAGAAAACAGCAATTGTTGAGGACAAAGGGTTTCAGGTAAAGCTGTGTGGCATGCAGAATTCCACGGGTGGAATTTTTGTGGAATGGCAGTTTTACTCAGAATTTATTTTGAAATCCCTGGAATTCCAAAAAGCATTTCTATGAAAAAACCATGGCATAACTTTCCACAGATTATGTAAACTATGGAACAATATTCTGTAGTCTGCAGGAGAAGGACTCTGTACTTTTGTAAACTCTGGATTACTAATACAAGAAAAATGTTTCACTTCTGAAATTTCAGAATTCCACTACTAACAGAATGCCACAGAATTAGGCAGAATTTTCTGAAATTTTATGGAATTCTGTTTTTTCAGTGTGAAAAACCTGTGCAGCCCTAGTTTTAGGGGAACCAAATTAGATTATTTATTTAACAAAAAGTACAAAACATAGCAGACTATTGGGTAGACATTAAAAGGAAAACAGGAGGACTTCTAGAAGTGAAAAAAAAAAGATGTCCTATCACCTTTAAGTCCCAATCTGGCTGTTGCTAAGTAAAATACGTTCAGGTAGAGTATAGTATTCTGGGCCTGACAGGATATCTGAAATAGCAGCCCACTGAGTTCTAGAATACTGAGAAATGCCTGTCAGTCAGGGTCTAACAAAATTCCAGTAATTTACTTTTAGCATTTGGATTATATTATTTATTTATTTGAATTTTGATGACCAGGTGGCCCACTGAAACAAAACAGTCCCTTTTTCAGGGTCGATCCAGAATTAGTCCCAATCAGTAGGTGAAAAATAAACATCATATTCTAAACACATACCAGTTTGAATACAAACTGGTATGGTATCCTGTGATATGGGGGACTAGCAAGTGGGCACCTGCTGAAACGGTGACCCACTTTTGGCTAATCCCCCAATGGTGGGGGTGCAGGGTCGGCAAACGGATGGGGGGGTCAGCGAAAAGGTGTGCATTATGTTGCGTGTATATCATGCGGAGGTGAACCCGCTGAGGGAGGGGTCGGAGGGTATGTGAGGGGTGGTGCTGCGGGGTTCCAGTGAGCTGGCGTCGTGGCATGGTGGGTTGGGTGCCAGCTTGGGATGGTTGGGACCAGGTGCTGGTAGTTTTTGTTGCGACCGGCCCAAGACAGTGTTTTTTTTTTAATCCGGACCTGCACCCCCCAACATGCACCCCTTGGAGTTGAGAATAATAATTTGTAGGGGTGGGGCAAAATAAAAAAAATATGTTTTTGCGCCGGGTTTAACGTCACCAGGATCCCACATCACTGAAACTGAATTTCGGCAATGTGGGGCTGCCATAAGGGCATTTGGCATGCTGAATTCACCCTGATGACATGGAACCTACAGGTATAAGGTAATTAGTTACAAACATTGGATTGAGAATTGTACAAACATTAGGCAAATAATTCAATTCAATATATACAGCAGGCAGTGCAACAAATACAGAAAATAGAGTGAAAGATTTGGTAGACAATGGTGAACAATTTATAATATATATATAAATAAGTACATAAACAGAAACGGGGTCAGTGAGTACAATTACAGAGGGCTGCTGCCCAGGAGAGGAATTTTAGCCTCTTTTAAACTGTGCTAGAGTGGGGCAGGTGAGGACCTCAAGAGGCAGAGAATTCCATAGAGAAGGGGCTGCAAATGACAAGGATCTCATTCTAACTGCATACTGCACCTCAGTGATGTCCAGTAATTGCAGGCAGCAGATCTCAGGGGCCGAGCATACAGTTTGCATTGGATTATACCAGAGATACTGGGTGGAGAATCGGGGTTTTAGTAACTTAAAGGTAAGACAGTGTTGGGGATAACGCAGTCTATTATGAAAAGAGGGCCACCCCGGGACACAAGTACTTCACAGTGGTGGGCCTTGGAGTGGGCACCTGCTGTGAAATGCCCAATTATGTGATACAGAGCCCTAAGTCAAGACAGGATAGATTTATGAGGTGACTGTAGCAGTGGGGCACCATAGAAGGGAATAGGTAGGAGGCTGCTGCTGGCAACATCTAGACAAGCAGCTTTTGATAGGTAGGGAATAAGTCATTAAAGGAGGCCAAGCTTCAGATTTAAAGTTTTAACCAGGGTATCTGCATGGAGATCAGAGGTCAAGGCTCGGTCCAGCACAATGCCCAGGTATTTAAGTATTTAAAGTATTGTATCACCTCCAGGTTGGCACCATTGATGATATAGAGTTTAAGGAGGTATCGTCTATCTGTACTTAGTTTCTTTTGGCCAAAGAGCATTAATTCAGTTTGCTTCACATTAAGCACTAGTTTGTTTTCCAGGAACCATCCTTCTAGAATGTGGAAGTCATTATTCAGCTGGGTGTTGATCAGGTTTAAGTCAGCAGAGGACCTATATAATATGGCATCATCTGCATTCAGCTGAACTGATGCACCACCACAGTTGGGGGGTATATAATTAATGAACAGGTAGAAGAGAAGGGGACTAAGTATGGATCCTTGAGGTACCCCATCAGTGATCAGCCTAAGAGAAGAAACACCGTCCCACCATTTAACATACAGGTCTGTAAGAGGTTCCTGGGAAGGAGGCTGCTGAGGGTAGTACATGCTATGCACTGCAGAGTTTGTGGAGTAGGCTCTGTATGCAGGGTCATGCCGCGAGTTTTAATTTTTTAAAAGGTATGCCATCATTGTTGTGAAAGTGTGACCTTTCCAGAAGATCTTATTGTACGTGCTATCTGGCTATTTGGGGCTCCCTCTGTTTCTCTCTTACCTGCAGGTTCAGCTCAAGATGGTGAGCATGGCTGAGCGGTGGTGAAGTCACCGAGAAGGAGCGTGGAGTGTCAGGGAGCGGTGAAGTGGTGAAGAGAGGAGAAGAGAAGAGAGATAAGAGAAATACATAAAACATGAATTTCCATGGTTCGGAACTGAGGTCTAGCGGAGATGCCAGTTGGATCGGTAAAGACGGTTTTCCCACATTGTAAAAGACTTGTGGGTTGTGACCCTAAATCAGCCTAATTAACTTAAATAAGGAGAGTATTTCATTCAAGTGATTTATTTCCTTTTCACCCCTTATTTTAAATCAAGCAGCTAAATCCCTGTTGTAGGTGGGCAGTGTTTTTTACTGTCAGGATTTTGAGCTATTCTACCATTTGTGTGTTTGTGATCAGAGATAGGTTTCTTTTTTAAGGTCAGCTTTTTTACTTTTTCCTTTTTAAATTTTATTCAATATATTTTTTGCACAGTTTTCTGGCTGCTACTCACATGACCCCTCATTATAAGTATCATGTGGGGAAGGGGGTAGCCAGCATTCCTCCTCTGTAGTCACATAGTCTAACCCTAAGCTGCAATTTAGTGTATTTTGAAAAGCAGTCCATTTGGTCTTTTGGGAAAGCAACTAGACACCTTGTTTGCTGTCACTGTAGAGTTAGGCACCAAGGAATCTTAGAACAGTTAGCAAGGTCAGCACGTGCTCTTTATTTTATACCATTTTCTTTTCAGCTCAGTTCACTGTACGGTTAAAAGAAAGCAGTGCTGTTATGTTGGTATCATGTATCTCTCAAAAAATTCCATTGCTTTAGTGGTGAGAGTCAAATTAATATCAGGAAGTCAGTTTTTAAACAATTTTAAATGAGTATGCTGACTGTTTTAATGAATTAGAGCCTGGCCTTTTTAATATATTTTTTTTCTTTTAGTTTCTCTGCACTTGTTCAAAAATAGAGCTTTTCAGTTTTAAGCTGACAGTGAAATAAGTTAAATAATACCTCTTATTAATATTCTTAGATGTGGTGTTTGTAGCTTGGTTCTTATAAAATCCTCTCTCTGTTCGCTTTATAGTGAATCATCAAGAGAGAAGCTTGTGGCCTGGGTTGTATGCAAAGGGCCTGTCCCTGAAGCCGTTCAGCACAGCTCAAGAACTCTTAGAGGCCCTTTTACAGAGATGAAACTTACATCTTAGTCTGTTCATTTCAAGTGGGTTTATCTAAGAATTAAAACAAACTTTGTACACATCACTATGAAGACAATTATTTTTTTGCAATAGTTCCCACTTTGAAGACCTGGCGCTAAAGTTATGGAGTAGTGGAATAGTGGATATTTGCTTCATTGCACAGATTGCACAAATTGCACAGAATGTGATTTTGCACTTTGCACTTTTTACTTTTTGTTGTTCAGTTGACTACAAGTCTAAAGTTAAAGGCTGACATCCTTAAATTGACTTGATTATTAAGGCTATTGAGTTACTGTTTTATTTTTAATAATATTTGATTATTTGCTACATACGCTTGTTTTTGTACCTTTTCCTGTGATACAAAGTCAATGTCATAGCGTGCTACAGACCGGATATGTGCGCACTTGTACACTTGAGTTAAAATGGTTAACACTAGAATGCAAAGATCAAAGAACGATAATCTATCTCCCCTATTAGAATTAGCAGTTAAAGGTCAAACAAGGGGTATTAGGCAAACCAAAATAATGGACCATTTAATTAAGATAAATATAACCTCGACACCAAGTGGGGCTGTAGCCTTACATAAATGTAATTCAATAGTATCTGATGCCTTAAGTGATTCTAGATCCATCTCTTTTGCTGTATTGGGGGTGGACTATTGTAAAATAGATGTTTCTGACTCTGAAACATATGAAATTAATCAAAGCACGAATTCTAGAAAGAGTAAAATTGACAGTCATGCGAGAATTACAGAAAGTTTAGCGCATTCGCCAGTCCTTTGGCACAGTGAGGTCTTAAAGTCCAGCATTGAATCTAGCATTGATTTGAAACACTCTATGACTCCCCACAAAAATAATGGTGAACTGAAGATAGCACTTGAAAAGTTACAACAAACAGTGGGGCTTAGACAGAAGGGAAGACTACTTATTTCAAGCATTGTGCTCATTGTGATAGAATCAATTTGCCAAACGAACTGGTGAGTGATAATTATACTCCAATGAGATTAAATGAGGAATTAATTGCCTTACTTAGGAATTCAAGTAATGCTCCATTGATTATAATGGAGCAATTAATAATTAATAAGGAAGCAATTGATGATATGAGAGCACATACTGTTTTTTTAATTCAATATGCTTTATTATTTTTCATCATATACCAACAAGAAAAACAACAACAAATGAATACATTAAAAAGAAACAAGACAAAAGATACACAGAGTTCTAGAATTATACAATATTAAGTAATCAATAATAGGAATTACATACAGAAAAATCTATCCCTTCTATATTTCCACTGCCACCCCCAAACCCAGTCTGCACAGTGGAGAAAAAAAAGTAATAATGGGGAGGAAAAAGAAAAGAAAAGGGGTAAACCTCAGAGGAGAATCAATACAGAGAAATGGATGAGGCGGCTTTACTCCCAAGTGCTACAGGATTGTAATGGGGTGTTGAGAAAACCTGTTATGACCTCCATAGGGAGACTAAAGTAATGAGAAGCTCCCAATTAGTCTGATAGTATTGGACTCTCTGCCTTACGGTGGCAGTATGTTTTTCCAGCTAGATGGCAAAGAGAACTTCATGGTACCACTCTGACATCATGAGAAGTGAGTCCTCCTTCCAATGCTGCAATATAGTTAGTTTGGCAATAGAAGTAATTAGTGTTATATGGGCCTGACGTATCACTGGCGTTCCCCGGGGGTGTACAGCCAGTAAACTAGATTTGGGGGTAGATAAGGTGTCCGGGCCTAGAATGGGGTCCAACATTTGTTGAATAGATTTCCAGAAAGTCTGTGTGCAGGATCACTCCCATAACATAACATACTGAGGCAGTATAGCGCAGTGGTCTAAGGCTCTGAGCTGCAAATCTGGTGACATCCAGCAGACCAGACCTGGGTTTGAATCCCACAGCTTCCACTTGCATACTGTGTGACCCTGAGCAAGTCACTTAACCTCCTTGTGCTCCCAGGTCGCTCCTGTAAAAAAGCTTTCAGCTTAGTGTGCTATACCTGGTTAAACAACTAAATAAACAAAAAAAAAACATGTGATAGAGAGAGCCAGGGGCCATTTTGCATCAGAAGCAATCTGGAGAGATTGCAAGTCCTGCCTTGTATTATTTTAATGGAGTATAGTACATATTGTGCATAATTTGAAATTGAGCATGATGCAACCTGTCTTGCTTAATGAATTTGTAATTTGTGCTCCATACTTTTGTCCAGAATTCTACCTCAGCCGGCAGGGAGAGCTCCTGCACCCAGTAGTAACAAATTCCAGTTGTAAGATTATGATCTAAGGCCTGAAGTTGCTTATATATCCTCGAGACTATATGAGCAATTTCTGTGCTTTGGAAAATTTGTTGAAGCCCATGAGTAGACTGATCAAACCAGTCCTCTTTATTATTAAAAGCTACTATCGCATTCCTAACTGCAAATACTTGAAGAAATATTTGGAACTCAGCTGGAAACAAGTCTGCAAGGTTTGAAAGGAAGCCACCACATTGTCTTGCAGGAGATTGGCCAGTGTGCAGTGCTTAAGCTGCGGAAGAAAAAAGGATGGAAAGGGGTTATGATCAATTTGAATATGTGGATTACCAACTAGAGGTTGGGCAGGTGACACATGCCAATTTATTGAAAGGTACCACAGGACTTGTTACAAGGCTTTACGCGACCAGGCCATCAGGGTAGGCTTATGTGACTTGGCAAGTTTGGAAAATGTTACATACACCAGGGCAGCCAGACAGCTATTAACACTCTGTGCTGCTTTACTTTTAGTGTTTAACCATGCGGGAATATACATGCCACCATTAACCAATGAGTCTGCCTTGTACCAAAGGGCTATCCTACTAAGATGTTGGGCCCCATAATAAGTAAACAGAGAAGGGAGGGCAAGCCCACCCTGTAATTTAGGGGCTAACTTGAGGAACACTCGCCTGGCTGGTTTATGTTTCCAAAGAAAGTTGTTAAACATTCTCTGCAGTTTCATAAACCACCCTTTGGGAATATAGAGACCCAACATACCTAGTGGATATATAAGCCTCAGCAGAACATTCATTTTCAGAATATTAATACGTCCCCAGAAAGTAATTGGCAACACACTCCACCTGTTCAGGTCTGCTTGCAAAGTTTGTACTAAAGCAGTTAAAATATCTCTAAACAAGGAGGGGATACCCCGGGAGATCTTTATCCCCAGATAAGTGAGGGTTTGATACTCCCATGAAAGACCCAGGGCAGTGGGGCTGGCTCTAGTAACCCTGTGATTCAAAGGAAACACCTTAGTTTTGGATAAGTTAAGCTTATATGCTGAGACTTTAGAAAATCTATGGATTTCCCCTAAAAGGGCTGGTAGTGATACTTCTGGCTCCTCAAGGTGTAGCAGAAGATCATCAGCATAAGCTGATAGGACAGATCACTCACCATATAATGGTATTCCTTTTAATACTGAAGAAGAGATGAGTGTCCAAATTAATGGCTCCAGATAACAGTTAAAAAGAACAGAAGATAAGGGGCATCCTTGCTGAGTGCCTTTCTTGAGTGGGAAAATTTGGGATAGTTGCCCATTGCACCACACCCGTGCTGTGGGGGTGGTGTATAGAATTTTGACCCAGGTGAGGAAGGTATTAGTATGCCAAGCTGCCTAAGAGAAGCAAACAAAAAGCGCCAGGAGACCCGATTGAATGCTTTTTCAGCATCAAGAGAGACAAGGACCGATGGGATCCCAGACTCCCTGGACCCCGAAATCTAATGCATAAGTTTTAGCATATGATCTCCAGAGAGACATCCCCCCATGAATCCAGCTTGATCATTACCGATAATACTCCCTAATATTGGAGCTAAGTGATTGGCCAAGATTTTTGCTAATATTTTAACATCCGAATTCAATAAAGAAATCGGTTGATAGTTCCCAGGACATAATAAATTTTTACCTGATTTAGGAATGAGTGTAATAATTGCCTCTAGGAAGCTAGGGTACTTCACCCCTTAGTGAAACCACAAATTAAACACATCCATCAACAGCGTGGAGAGTTGAGGAAAACAGACCTTGTACAAGTTATTAGACAAGCCGTCTGGGCCAGGGGCTTTGCCCTGGGGCAGTTGGGCAATGGCCATTTGCACTTCAGCTAAAGTAATTGGGTCACCAAGCTGGTCTGCTATAGCAGGTGGTAAAGGGGGAAGGTTAGCTGAATCAAGATAGTCAGTGATATTGTTGTCAGTTACTTTCAAGGAATCATCAGCTGAGTAGAGATCCTTATAAAAGTTATCAAAGACTGTTGCAATCTCTTGGGGCTGGGAGATAATGTGACCATCTCAGGGGGATCTCAGACTCTGGGTGAATTTAGACATTTCAACTTGTCTTAATCTAAGTGCCAGAAGTTTCCCCACTCGCTCCTCAGATTCCAGATATTTCAATTTAGTGTTATGGATGGCCAATTCTGCTTTCTGTACCATTATATCATAATAGGACACTTGAAGACGGTGTAGCCTAGCCCAATCCTCTGGTGGTGATACCTTATTTATTATACGCTCCAACTTGTATATTTCATCTAATAAGGAGTCAAATATTAGTTTATTTTTCCGAGTTCGGGTAGATGCAATCCGTATAAAATTACCCCTGATGGCGCACTTAAGGGCAGCCCATACTACATCAATCCTCTCTACTGAACCCAAATTCACATCCAGGAAATCTTTAACAAATGCTTGCATGGAGGTTAGGGTTTCAGGATGCTTTAGTAGCTGCGTATTGAGGTGCCAGAGAGAGTTCTGCCAAATCCCTGGACCTAGAATGAAGGCTATGCCAACTGGGGAATGATCAGAAAGTACCCTGGAATAAATGGGTGCATCAAGGACACCAGGAAGGCAAAAGGAGCTCAACAACCAATAATCTATTCTAGAGAAGGTGCCATGGGGTGGAGAGTAATAAGTGAATTGCTTTTCCTCTGGGTTTAAAGTTCGCCATACATCCACTACCCCTGCTCCCGATAGGAGGTCTCTAAAAGGATGCTGTGCTGGTGAGAGCCCACACTTTTTACTACCTGAGCAGTCAAGATCTGCCCTTGGAACCAGATTCCAGTCTCCACCCAAAAATGTTAAAATGGGTGGATTTGACACCACCCTTATTAACAACTGAGTAAAGAAAAGGGGCAAGTCTACATTCGGACCATATATTGAACCTATTAAGATTGGGGTTAATGCCAATGTGCCCTGTATAATACTGTAGCATCCTTCTGGATCATACCTTTCTTGCAGTTTAATAAATGGTACATGTTTAGCTACCAGAATAATAGTACCTGCTCGCTTAGTGGAGTTGCCAGAGCCAAAGACTTGTCCCACCCATCCCTGCTTTAAAAATAAAATATCATCCCGGGGCAGATGAGTCTCCTGCAAACAGGCAACCTCTGCTCCTAAATGAGCAAGATGTTTAATGATCATACATCTCTTTTGTTTGCACTGGGCCCCTTTTATGTTCCAGCTCACGAATTTGTAAGATCCCCCCCATTAATGACACACAATTAGTGGATAAACAAAAGGTATCCTAGATTTGACTGATTTACTATGAGACACTTCCCTTGTGATCTTAATGTGCAGATCATCCCCAACTCCCCCACTCTGTTAACATACTTAAAATACAGTGGAGACAAAGGTACTGCCCTCCCTCCATAAGAGAAACGAAAGAAATACCCACCCTCCACCCTCCCCCACAAACACACATATTAATAAACTACCCCCAGCTCAAAAAGGCCGAACTCCAATTACACAACACGGTATGTGATTAAGAGTTCTCACTACCTAACCCCAGTGAAGTCCCCTTTCACTCCCCTGACCCGCTATGAATATACTGCTGATAAAGAAAAGTAGATACAAAGAGTTATTAAAATGCAGTCTAACGGTTCATCTTAATGCCCTTCATGCCCCATTAAAAAAAAACCAATCAGTGAGCCCTTACCTTCATCATGTAAGGGGCATCAGAGTATTAGCTCAAAATAAATGAGAAGGGAAAATTAAATAATTAAAGAAAATAAACAGTAATCAACACTGCAGTGTTCCAACTGTTCTGCAACAATATTATTCTTTCTGTGGCATCGGTCCAAAAATAAAGAAAAGAAAATCCCTCCTGGAGTTTCAATGTCATTCCCTAACTTATCCAATGTACCCCTTTCCATGAACTTCTCAGTCCGTGAACCCTGATCTTCTCACATGGAAGAGGTAGTAGTTGGGCCTGGAGATTCTTGTTAGTCAGGGAAGGTCCTTCCAATGCCATTAAGTAAACACTGCTCAATCCTCCAATAAAAGAAACAATTGCATACTGCCATCACCAACTACAAAACACAGTAACTATTGAACACCAATGTACTTCATTATTATTAGGGGGCAAAACAAGTGATCGCGTCATCTGGTCCCGCTTACTGCAGATTCCAGGTGCCGCTTCCTCTCAGCTAACCAAGATTCTCTTGTTGTAAGCCACAAATAAAGGGTTGTAGGGTCCCACGCCATTCCAAAACTATCGACAGAGCATCCCCAAAGAACCGATGTCTATACCAATTCAGACATCAGTCACTGCAAATCAACTTAAGTACCTTGATCAAAGAAGTCCGTTTCACTTGAAGAGGTCTGGAAATAAATTATGGAGCTCCTACGTGGCTTGCTTGGGTGATTCAAATGCAACCCACTTGTCTTTGTGCTTGACTTGAAGCGTTGCAGGGTACTTCATGTGAAAAGGTGTCCCAGCTGTGATCAATCGAGATACCAAAAAGTAGAATTCTTGCCTTTTGAGTCGTACTGAGTGGGGTAGATCCTGGGACAGCCTGAGCTTATTCCCTTCCCAATGGATTTCCTGAGCTTCTTTAACTTTATTTATAATGTGTTGCTTATCCAGGTAGTTGAGTAATGTAAACATTAAGGGTCTGGGTGGCGCTCCTGGTAGCAGAGGGGGACGTAGAGAACGATGCGCTCTCTCAACAACATAGATGGTGTTGTTTGGAGAAGGCCCTGCTATTCACTCACAAAGCTTTTGCACAAATAGAACAGGGTTGGTGCACTCTTCTTTCTCAGGCAGACCGAAGACAATTAGATTATTGCGCCAACTGCTCCCTTCAAGGTCCTCCGTTTTCCAGAGCCATTGTCTTAACGAGTCCAGTTCTGTTTTCTCCCTCCATTTCTCCACTGATATCAATTGTGCATCAACATCCCCAACTCGAGTGGTAAGTGAATCAAGATTGACCCAAATTTGCTGCACATCACTAGAGATTGTGACAATAGAATCCTGTAAAGGCTGCATAATCTCTATAAACCTTTCTTCCAACAAGGCTGTAGCAGTCATGACAGACCTAGGAAATGTAGCAGTCAGCACCTTAGGCCATTTTGCGGCCTTGTCTTTTCCGGGGGAGGGTGGAGGCATATGTCATGGCGGAGCTTTCCGCATTTCTATTTCCAATTGTATCTGCGATAGTTGTCTCCAGAGAGCTTCCTAGGCTGGAATATCTCTAAATCATTGACTGAGACTTGCAGAAAAAGATGAAATTGTGGGTTCTAGCAGGGAGCGAGGAGAAGTTGCAACTTACAGTCAAGCAGCCATCACGTGACCCCCGTACATATTGCTTATAATGAAGCAAAGATTAATCACATTTTGGAAAAGCTAGATCCAATCAAAACAAATGATCTCTGTGAAGAGCAAAGATCAACTGACAAGGAGAAGGATCAACTGAGGGCTGACTTTAGTACTGTTAGTTTTCAGGAGACACCGAAGAGGGAGGAAAAAGTAAAAAAATATATGAATAGAAAGAACAGCAAGAAAAAAAGTAAAAAGGGAAAGCAAACATCTGAAAGTAAAGAAAGGGAAAAGGGAGAAAGTTCAGATAAAAGACAGACTTTGGCAAAAGTAGTTGGTCCTCGTAATTATTCAGAGAATGTGAGTCTAGCCAAGCAACAGAATTAAATATATTATTGTCTTCTGGTTTTGATAAACCTAAACAGTTAATGAATGATAATCTGGAAAGTCAGCTTACGAATCTAGAAAAAGAGATTAATGAAGTAAACCACGAACTACTGGGTATGCATACTAGCTCTTGGGAAATATTAAATGTTAATGAACTAAATAAATTACAGGACAAGTCAATTAAGCCTAGAGAGATGCAAGGAAAGACTTTGCGGCCTTATAAGCCTGATGATCTACCAATAATTATATTGTATGGCCCACAGAGATGGACTAAGTTGGAAACTGCAAGTTTAGAAACATAGAAACATAGAATTTGAAGGCAGATAAGGACCGCTTGGCCCACCTAGTCTGCCCATTTCCCTGCCTGATGGATAAGCTGCAGATTCTAGTTAATGAACAGCTTACTTTCTCCTGCTCCCCCTAGAATTGCCTTATGCCTGTCCCATGCATTCTTGAATTCTCTCATTGTTCCTGACTCCACAACCTCCTCTGGAAGGCTGTTCAATGTATCCACAACCCTCTCTGTGAAAAAATACTTTCTAACATTACCTCTGAGTCATCCCCCCATCTTCAAATTGTGCCCCCTTGTTCTTGCACATCTCTTCTTCTGAAAGATACTACCCTCTTGTACTTTTTTAATTCCTTTGAGATACTTGAAAGTTTCTATCATGTTCCCCTCTCCCTCCTTTCCTCAAGGGTATACATATTAAGCTGCTTTAGAATCTCCTCATATGTCTTCTGGTCCAGACCCTGCACCATTTTGGTTGCCCTCCTCTGAACAGCCTCCACTCTGTCTATGTCTTTGCAGAGATGGGGTCTCCAGAATTGCACGCAGTACTCCAGATGGGGTCTCACTAACTGTCTGTACAGAAGGATAACAACTTCCTGTTTTCTACAGTTGATGCCTCTCCCTATGCATCCTAATATCCCCCCAGCCCTCCTTACTGCCTTCTCATATTGCTTGCCCACCTTTAGGCCATCTGATATAATTACTCCTTGGTATCTTTCGATTTTTGTTGTTGTTATTAACTCATCCCCAATTGTGTACTCTTTCCCTGGGTTTTTGTTTCCCAGATGCATTACCTTGCACTTCTTTGCATTGAATCTGAGCTGCCACATATTTGACCATTCCTCCAACCTTGCCAAGTCCCTTTGCATTCTTTCTGCCCCACCTTGTGTGTCAACCCTGCTGCAGATCTTTGTGTCATCTGCAAAGAGACATACATTTCCTTCCAGGCGCTCTCCAATGTCACTTATAGAGATATTAAAGTGGACTGGTCCCAGTACCGAACCCTGCGGTACCCCGCTAGTTACCCTCCTTTCTTCACTATGGACTCTGTTTACCATTACCCTTTGCGTCCTGTTGTCCAGCCAGTTTTTTTTCCAGGCTACCACCTTGGGACCCACTCCAAGGCTGGCTAACTTGTATATTAATCTTTTGTGTGAGACTGTGTCAAATGCCTTGCTAAAATCTAGGTAGGCCATATCCACAGCCCTTCCTGGTCTACTACTTTGGTCACCCAGTCAAAGAAATCTATTAGGTTCATCTGACATGACCTTCCTGCTGCAAAACCATGCTGCCTTGGGTCCTGTGCCCCACTGGCCTCTAAGTACTCAACAATTCTTTTCTTCAGAAGTGATTCCATCATTTTCCCTACCACTGAAGTCAAATTAACTGGTCTGTAGTTTCCTGCCTCTGCCCTGTTCCTACTTTTGTGAAATGGAATCACATTTGCCCTCCTCCAGTCCTCAGGTACCACCCCATCCTCCAGTGCATTATACCCAACAAAATATTAACACTTTACCCAAATAAAGATAAATTTGAAAGCTGGAAGAAAACCAAAGAATGTGTGGTTGGTAGTAATACAGTATCCTTGTTTAGAATGTGTCAAATGGTGCAAGAAACAGATGTACAATTGACACAGGTTCTAATGGCCATGTTGACAAACTTGTTGCAAATACAGGCTGAAGATATGGGTCATTTTGTGGCCAGACAAGTACATGAAGGGAGTCAAACTGATATAGAATTTGATAATGAGGGGTTAAAAGATCTGTTATTAGCACACTCAGGGAAACTGGATCTGCTGGGACTACATTTTGTGGATCCCAGTGACCTATTTGATGAGAACAGAGAAGTTGATGGATCAATTGGAACCAAGACCCCAGTCTCACTGGCTGACAGATTCATGCTTTTAGCTGAGTATAAGGATGTTTGACTAGTCTCTAATCCAGCTATTAATGGAAAGAGTGAGAGGCTGACTCCACATGGTAAACAATTTATTACTTGAAATATAGCCAGTTGGCAGCATGTTTGGGCTGATAGTGAGTGTGTTAACTACTTAGCAGGGTTTGAGGTGATTAGTCTGCAGGAATCGTAGCATATGAAAGACTCATTTGTTGGTCTGAATGGATCTGAGAGCTTCCAGATTCCAGGTTCCAAAATCATGGATGCAGGCAGGCTTTCAGGGGGAATTATTACATTGGTAAAAATTGGAATAGGCTATAAAGCACAGACATGGAAATCCTCTAATAATTGCTTGGTCATTTTAGTAAGGATAGAAAAGTATGAAATACTAATTGTTAACTGCTATGTTCCCCTGGACAATTCCCATTATTTTTCAGATAAGATACGGTGTGAATTCTCAGAGATTTTAAAAGATACACAGCAAACTTTTCCAAAAGCTGAAATATTGATATTAGGGGATCTAAATGCACGAATAGGGACTTTTGATGGTCTCCTTGAATATTTCTTCTATATTTATAATCCTCACTCAGAACAACCAAAGCATAGACAATCAAAGGACAAAACTATAAACAAAAGTGGTGAAACAATGAAAGAAATATTAAAAGAAAACAACCTATATTCATCAAATGGGAGATGTGAAGGAGATAGTGAAGGTGAATTTACTTTTGTATCCACTTGGGGAGCTTCCACAGTTGATCTGGCTTTTTGTTCTGGTCCACTGGGGTTTTGGAAAAAGTGTCAAGGTGCAAATTAGAGCAGAAAGTGATCACTTTCCTGTAGTCCTGGAACTAAATGAGGGGAATGAGGAAATGACTGTAACAAATAATCTCGTGTTCTCTGAAACTACAGCAGCCCATAGAATCATTTGGAGACAGGACTCTGAAATTGATATTATGCCATTAGTACATGTTTAGAATACCCTTTTACTAGGATAGTTAATCAGGATAAAGAAACCTAATTTGACACACACTGTAGGAAAGCTAAGTCTGAGCTTAGGAAAATTTATGGGGAATACAAGAACTGCGGAAATGAACAAATTTTACTGCAGATAAATGCTAAGAGAAGAACATATAAAAAATTCTTAGCAGAAAAGAAAAAAAGGTTATTTTGAAGCCAAATGAGTAAAAATGCTTAGGGCTATCCAAAATAAAGATGCTAAATCTTTTTGGACACATGTAGCAAAGGGGACAGATAACATTAAAGGCAGTATAGATACACACACACACACACACACACACACACACACATATATATATATATATATATATATATCAGAAGAAAATTGGGTTTCACATTTTACTAAGATTTACTATGATCTTTCTGAGAACATAGTTTCAAAAGCGAATAATCACAATGGATGAAATGTATTTTGCTCTATATTCCCTAAAAAAACAAAAAGCCCCCGGTCCGGACGGGATTCTGGCTGAAATGTACCTTACTGAAGCTCCATTATGGTGTAGGTTTTTGATGGCCTTTTATAACAGATATATCTCTGAGAGAACTTTCACAGACACATGGAAAGGTACAAATATTGTGCCACTGCATAAAAGGGGTCCAAGAAATGACCTTACTATGTATAGGCTGATGAGCCTGCTAGATATAAACCTCAAAATATTTTCTAAAATGTTATTAGGGTGACTCCGAGCTGAAGTACAGAGAACTGGGGATATATCCCCTTATCAGTAAGGGTTTAGACAGAACTTCTCCACTACTGATAACATTTTTGTCCTATTTCACTTTGTGAAAAGTATGTAAAGTTATGGGTCCAGAAAATATATACTGCCTTTATCGATTATAGTTTGGCCTTTGATAGTGTTTCAAGAAGGATTCTTTGGCAAATCCTCATAGATAGTGGCATTGAACCAAACCTGGTGGCAATAATTGCACACTTATATTCAGATACATGGGCCAGTATAAGATTAGGGCCAGCTGGCCACTTATCTAGTACCTTTAATAGTAACAAAGGAGTAAGACAGGGGTGTGTGTTAGCACCACTCTTGCTCACCCTATATTTGGAAAAGATGCTGAAAGACAGTTTGACTGTGGACCAGGATTCACCAAAAATTCAGAAATTCCCCTATCACTTATTGGCATACGCTGATGATATTGTATTATTGTCCCTTACAAAAGGAGGCCTTGAAAAAAATTTAAGTATCTAGTAGAAAAGTCAAGAGTACTTAAACTGAAAATCAGCATGAGTAAAACACAGGTATTGGGTTTGGGGAGTAAAAAAAGAGGATGGTCCCTGGTATATAGGAAGTGACAGAATAGATGTGGTGTCTAATTACGTGTATCTTGGAGTTAATATGCAACAAAATTGTAATTGGAATAGATACGTTGATATGACTGGGGAACATTTTAAAAAAACTCCTGTCAATATACATTTAATTGTAAATTTGGAGATATGTCTATAAAACCTTTAATTCAGGTGATTCAAGTTAAACTTGAAACCCAAGTAACATATGGGTGTGAAGTATGGGATTTGAAAAATACAAATAAACTGATGGGCCCTTCATATAAATTTTTAAGAATCACACTTAGATTGGGCCATTCCTGTCCTGCCTCTTATATTAGGTCTGAGTTAGACTTATCAAACATAAAGGCGGTAATGGAAGCCAAAATAATTAATTTTTGGATTAGAAGTACTAGACAAAGTGAAGACACTGGTCAAGAGTGTCTTAAGGAAAAAAGAATACTGGCAATCTAGTGGATATCACATTCATTCACATATCCGGCCTGTGTAGTGCAGTATGGTCTGCATGCAGTAGACCAATAGGCATACAGATCCTACTGTATGCTGTCAGTCGGCAGGCAGCCAGGCAGCTTGTGGGTGGGGTGCTGCCATCCGCTGCTGACTGGGGAGTGCTGAGTGGTGGAAGCCTCAGTGGTGGGTGGGGTGGGGGTACCACTGGACCATCAGGGTATCTTTTGGTAATTCTGCCTGTGATCGGGTACTGGGGAGGTGTCCACTGGACCACCAGGGATATGAATCACCTAAGCCCGTGATTGGGCATTGGAAAGCAGTCCACTAGACTACCAGGGATATATAATACATATGCCTGTGATCGGGTGATGGAATGCGGTCCGCTGGACCACCAGGGATGTAAAATACATATGCCTGTGAATGGGCAAGGGGGGCACAACACTCCCTGAGCAGGGTGCATGTGGACTGTGTTCTGGGTGGGCGGGTGGCCACCCACAGCAGGTGGCTGCCACGTTGCACCTGCAATATGGCAGCTCACCTGTGGGTTGCCAGGACTTGTTCCTGGTTATACCAGGCACAATTTTGTGCCCCCCTCGCGAGCGGCACAAGGTGGGGTTGTGCCAGCATCTGCACCACACATCCCGGGCTGAATATCAGGATGTGCCACGTATGCATGGACATGCCCCCCACACGTGCACTGCATACATTACTGATGCACCCTGGCACATCGAGAATTGAGCAGCTCAACTTGACCCTTTGAATACCGCGCCAGGACGCATTGGTGGGTTGCACATGGTGCAACTCTGTTGCACGATGCTCATCCCTTTTGAATATCCAGGCCAAAGAAAACAGGAAAAAGTCTGATACAATACATAAAGTACATTTTAACTCAACAGACTTCTTTTTATTATTTTCTTTTCCTCAAAGTTCATCAAATTAATAAAAGGTTAACAAAACCTAAGAAATTAGAAAAAAATTAATTAAAAGGAAATATTAAAAAAAATGTGCAATTCTTCCAATATTTCCATGCATGCAATACATTGCCAGTATTTTGTTCTGAATAATAAATTTTCTTTCAAATTTAAACCACTTGTATTAATATTTGTGTGGCTGTGTATTCTTCTTGCTGCAACAAAAGGGCACATCTAGCTTGCCACAGATAATATTTCCTAACCAAAAAAAGAACAGTCTTAGTGTGCTAAGGTGATATTTGAAAAAGGAGGAAGGAATAGTCCTACTACCTAAATCTCATATGTTACTTGTGAAAAATGCCCATCTCCCCAATATTTGATAATTAAGCTCCAAAATTGCTGAGAGAAAGAGCATTGTAAGAAAAAATGTTCCAAGGTTTCTAACTCTTCAGGACAAGTGGGTCGGGGGCATATGCACTCCTCCACAGCTTTATGCTTGTGTGTATTTCTCACTCCAAGTCTACCATGGCATGACAGCCATGTGACATCCTAAACTTTCAGAGGAGGTCTTTTATCAGAGAGTTGGTTAAAAATTGTGGACAGTTGTGTCTCATATTGTGTTAGAGTCTGAGGATCGTCATACAACTTTGTGTTCAGGGTGAGTAAATAAAAGGAGCGCCTGGTGTTTGACATGAGACACTGTGGAGTAACCTGCCAGTACAGGCATTAGCTAAGTGAGGAGGTAACCTAAATTGCTTTAACTTTCTCAGGTGAGACAGTGGAGATGAGTTCCATATTTGAAGAAATTCTTATAGTAAAATATTCATATAGTTATACCAAAACACTGTGTGATTTGTGAGTAGTGGCCAAAAATTTTGATAAAAAAAGCGACTATAGAAAAATAATACGGGGTGAACCATGTGGATACCTCCTAGACTATAGTCATGGTAAGTGTGCATTCTTTTGATGGGGTTAAGTCTGCTGCCCCAAAAACCGTGAAATAACTAATTTATTACTCTGGTTTCTATTGGTAACGGTGGGGGAAAAGCATGTACAATGTGCAGAAATATTGGAATAACCAAAGTGTAGAGCAAGGAAACTCTCTTTGTCTTGACTATGACTTTATTCTTCCATGAAAAATAACATTTTCTGCCTTATTAAGAGCTTCTGACCAATTAAAAGTACCATCATCAGGACTACCAAACTGTACTCTTAGAATTTTTAAAGAAGTTGCTATTACCTTTATTTTTGCCAAATGTGTAATATCTGTAGACCTCTTTAGGGGAGGTAGTATTATGCCCTGACTCTTGTCAAAATTTAGACTGGAGCTGAGATATTCTCAAACTCAGTAATGGTTTGTACAAATTTGGACTCATTTATGTCCAGAGTAGTACATATACAAAGATCATCTGCAAATGCACAGATATTTGGGGCTAGACTTTTATTAGAAAAATTTAGATGAGGCTTCCCTGGATGATTAGTAATTTTTCATAACAAAGGATCTATCTGGAAGGCATACAAGAGAGAGCTTAGTGGGCACTAGGGGTGGGTGAAAGTGTGGTTTTCTGCCCTGTGAACTTCCTCGGAAATCAACTAACTTTAGCGGAAGTTTCTGAACTTCCGCTTGTGGCGAAGCAAAAAACTTCTGTGAATGTTATGGGTGTGATTTTGCCCTAGGGGCCAGAAAACCACATTTCCACCATCTATCCCTGGCCCTGGTGGCTAGTGACCCCTCCCCCCACCCGTTCCAGGAATACTTATAGCCTGTCCCTGGTGGCTAGTGGTTTCTCCCTCCCCCATCGGATCACCCACCAGCTACCTCTGGCTTGACTTTTTTTTTACCTTTTTTTTTGTTTACTTAAAAAAAAACACCTCGTTCGGCCAGGTTGCGATCCTTCCCCCACCCCATCCCTGCACAACAAAAAATGCAATGGTGGATAGTGGTCCATCCCCTCCACCCACCAGCCACTGCCGAAATTGTACAGTAACCCCTCCCCCTCTCCATACTGTATTTTTTCCAAATCCCTGGTGGTCTAGTGGTAAATGAGAACAAGTAAAAGTAACCCCTTGTCCTGAACCCTCCCCATCCTCGATCCCCAGTCCCACAGCTATCCCTGGTGGTCTATTGTCCTCCACTCCCCACCCCAGCAGGTGCCTGCCCACTACCTGGCTCTCACCGCCATCATAAACTCCCCCTCAGAGCGGGTGAACCGGCACAGCCCTCCTCTTCCTCCACAGCTGGCCCACTAACTGAGCTTAATGAATGAACACGTTCCTGTAAGGTACATTCTCATTCATTAAGCTCAGTTGGCAGGCCGGCCATGAATGAAGAAGGGCTGTGCCAGTCCGTCCATAATGAGGGGCTTTATGAAAGAGGTGGGAGCGGGTGGTAGAGCACCTGCCAGGGGTGAGGTACTAGACCACCGAGGATAGCCACAGACGGGATGGGAGATGAGGAGGAAGTTGGGACAAGGTTACTTTATTTGCAATTACAATATGGAGGGGTGGTCTGCACAATTTTAACGCAGCAGCTGGTGGGTGGAGGGAAGGACCACTAGCCACCAGGATAATTTTTATGTGTGGGGTGGATTGGGAGGAAGGAGTACTAGCCACCAGGGGCTTGAGGAAGATTGTACCCATGGGAGGAATTTCCGCAGAAGTTCGGGAATCAATTTCTGAACTTCTGTAGAAGCGAAAGTCAGACTTTCACTTGAATTCTGCCCTCGGAATTTAATTTTTGCACACCTCTAGTGGGCACCACTCCCTTACCCCCTTGACCGCATGAAACACTCTTCCTGGAAATCTATTAATGTAAGGGGTAATGAGTTCTGAGATGTATCAAAGTGATATCCATCTTATAAATTGATCAGGTATATGGTATGCTTGCAGCAGATTAAAAATATACATATGGTCTACCCAATTAAATGCCTTTTCCTGAACTAGGGCAAAAATCAGATGTGTGGGACTAGGATCTTCCTGATTTGTTATTATATCTCTCAGAAAAGTTAAATTATTAAAAATAGACCTGTTTGGTACTGCACAAGACTGTACAGGGCTAATTACTGTTTCTGCTACTAGTGAAAGTCTGGCTAACAATATAGAGGGTAAGATTTTGTAAGGCCTGAGACATGACCCCAGGAAATGATTCTGAGGTAAGAATATGTGAAAAAATATCTGCCAGGGTTGGTACAAACCATTTAGTGACTTTTTGGTAAAATTCCACCGTCAGTACATCAAATCCTGGTGATGAATGTTTTGGAAGGTTTTTTTAAAGCCACCTGTATTTCCTCTATAGTGATTTATGAAAGTAATAAGGGTAAAGTTTCAGTGTCAATATGTGGTATATCCAAATTGTTTAAATATCTAGAATCTCAAACTGTGTTGGAAGGTATACCAAACATCTCTTGTAAATAATTACATAGATACATAGATACACAGACACTGTCAACAGATAAGGGCCTATGGCCCACCCGGTCTGCCCATCTGAGCTTGTAAGTTCACTTTATGTTTTCCTAGCAGTCTGTTGCCCCTTACCGCTGATCTCCAGAATTCCCTTATGTCTAGCCCATGCATTCTTAAATCTTATGATTGTTTCAGCCCCCACTACTTCCTCTGGCAGGGTGTTCCACTTGTCCACCACCCGTTCTGTGAAGAAATTCTTCCTCATCTTTCCTCTGAATCACCCTCCCTCCAACTTCATCCCATGCCATCTAGTCCTGGAACATCTTTTTCCCTGAAAAATAGTGTCTTTGTGCACTCTGTTCCTCCCTATAAAATATTGGTATGTCTCTATCATATCCCCTCTCTCCTCCCTCCCTCCTCTCCTCCAGGGAGTACATATTCTGGTCCTTCAACCTGTCCTCATAGAACTTGTGATGCAATCCATGTACCATCTTTGTTGCCCTCGTCTGGACCTTCTCTACCCTGTCTATGTCCTTATGTAGGTCAGGTCTCCAGAAATGTACACTGTATTCAAGGTGGGGCCTCACTAGTGTCTAGTACAGTGGAATTACGACCTCCCTTTTCCTGCTGGTGATGCCCCTGCCTATGCATCCCAGCATCCTATTTGCTTTACCTGCTGCCTTGTTGCACTGTTTCCCTACTTTGAGGTCATCAGAGATGATAACCCCAAGATCCCTTTCCTGCTTGGTGCATGCTATATCCTCACCCCTCCCAACTGATATGTTGTTCCAGGGTTTTTGTGCCCCATATGCATTATCTTCCACTTCTTTGCATTGGATTTCAACTGCCAAACCCCTGACCATTCTTCAAGGTTCTACAGGTCCCTCCTTATTCTGTTTACACCCTCTGATGTGTCCACTCTGTTACAGAGCTTTGTGTCATCAGTGAACAGGGAAATTCTGCCTTCTAGATCCTGTGCAATGTCACTGATGAAGATGTTGAATAGGACCGGTCCCAGCACTGATCCCTGTGGTACCCCACTGGTCACTCTTCCCTCTGTGGAGTAACAGCCATTTACCACCACCCTCTGTGTCCTGCCACCCAGCCAGTTACCTACCCACCACACTACTGTCCTGCCCACTCCCATATTCCCTAGTTTGTTTAATAGCCTTCTGTGTAGCACAGTCTCAAAGTCCTTGCTGAAGTCCAGATAGACCACGTCCACTGCCCTCCCCAGATCCAGCTCCCTTGTCACCAAGTTGAAAAATTCAATGAGGCTGGTCTAACATGACCTCCCTCTAGTGAAACCATGCTGCCTTAGGTCCTGTAGTCCATTGGCAACCAGATGTTCCACCAATCTCTTCTTCAGCAGAGCTTCCATGATCTTCCCCACTACTGAGGTGAGGCTGACTGGTCTGTAGTTCTCCGCTTCCTCTTTGTTCCTGCTTTTGTATAAGAGAACTACATCTGCTGTCCTCCAGTCTTTGGGTACCTCCCCAGTTTCCAGTGATCAGCTAAACAGGATTGCCAGAGGCTTAGCCACAACCTCTCTTAGTTCTTAAGGACCCTGGGGTGCACCACATCTGGCCCCATTGCTTTATCAACTCTTATTCCTTCCAGTTTCTTCAGGACCCTTTCTCATGTAAACGGACCTGTGTCCATTTCTGCATCATTCCCACCCCTTGTTCTCCCTTCAGGCCCATTACCATCATCTTTCTCAGTAAAGATTGAGCAGCAATACCTGTTCAATATGTCAGCTTTACTGTTGTCATCCTCCACTCAGCCCCCCCATCCTCCCCTTCAGTCTCACCATCCTTCCCTTTGCCTTTCTTTTTTCACTTATGTACCTGTAAAAGGTTTTGTCCCATCTACCCACTGATTTTGCAATGTACTCTTCTGTCTGATCTTTGGCTTCCCTAACTGACCTCCCTTCCAACCTTTGCTTCTCCTGGTGTTTCTCCCTATCCCCTTCTTCCTGCATCTTTTTATATTGCCCGAATGCAGTCTTTTTGGCTTTCACTTTCTCTGCTACCTCCTTGGAAAACCATAATGGCCTCCTCCTCTTACTTTTCCCCTTGCTAACCTGCTTAATGCATAATTCCGTTGTTCTTGTAATCCCCATTTTAAATATTGCCCACTGTTCCTCAACCCCTGATTTCCACCCCATTCCAATTAAAGCCTCTTTGAAGTATTCTGAGAGGTGTTCAAAATATGGTCAACATCAGTGTAACATACTTGTGTATGAGGGTTTAAAACATTATCAAGAGTTGTATGAAGTACTCTGTTTTGACAGTTCTTGTATATGTCTATTAAAGGCTTGAACCCTTGAGTCCCAAACTGAGATTCCAATTTCAAGGATTTAGCTCTATTATACTGTATTTTATATGGTAGCCCATGAAGAGGGTGCTGGGGAGAGGGCACCAGCAATAACAGTGACCCGCTCCCCAGTGCATTACAGGAATAACTCTGAGGATAAGGCAGATGAATGGGGGGGGTGGGTGACTATAACGACATCCTATCGCTATATATATATGCATGCATGGGGGGTGGGAGTGGGCACGCACAGCGAGGGATGTGGGGGGGTGGTGCCATGGGCAGTTGCTGTGCTGACCCCGTGGTGTGGTGGGTGGGTTGCCCGCATCAGTCAGCAGGATACTGGGTTTGGGTCCACATGCTGGTGTGTTTTTGTTGTGCCCAGCCCAAACCCTTTTTTTTAATGTTTTGTGCCTCTAACATGCACCCCCTGTGGAGTTGAGAACTTTTAGGGGGAGTAAGGGCGTAGTTTCCTTCCCATGGGGGGCCCAGACCCCCACAGAAAACACTAAAAACTAAGTCCCAGGCACCCTTTTGCTGTGCACCAGGGTGTCAGAATGTCGAAATAAATTTTCGGCACTCTTGACTTCTGCGTAATGGTGATCTCCTTTAGGTTTTCGCCATTATGACAGAGATCCATTTTATACATTTCTTCCTCTATAGAATTAACTTTTTTTCCCCTAGGTCTATTTAATATTCATGCAGTCTTGAAATGGTAGTAAATAATGATTCCCTGAGTTTTAAATAATGTAAACAAGTAGTATTAGATTTTTGTTTTGCTAGATTCATAAAAAAAGTTTTAAATTCTACCTTGGAATCAATCCACCAATCCATGATGGATTCATAAGCTTCCACAACAGAGTATCTAGCTGAGAGAATAGATATACATTTTTCTTCTAATTCTGGGCACAATAATAGAGAATTATTTAGTTTCCATCTGGCGCTACATTTTGAGAGAGAAGTGGAGGAAGGGTTCAAGGCACATGCTGAAGAGACTCAGAGTGATCAGAAGTTTCTCATGGGATTGTATGAGCCTGTGAAATTCCTATGTGTTTAGATGAAAAAAGATAATCTATTCTTATAGCCAGGGGGCCCTTCGTGAATGTTTTTGCTCCTTTTGGGTGTACTGTAGTATAATCATCAACTAATCCTGCAGTCTTTAGAACTGAATTCAAACAATTTGTGTCCCCAAACTTTGTTGTGGTATACAAGAGAAAGTGTACAATTGAAGTCTCTACCCATAATTATGTGTCTACTTATGTGTAAATAAGGTTGTAGCATTTTAAATAGTTCAGTCCTGGATGCTATGTTTTGGGGGGGAGGGCATAGATATTCAATAATCTGAAAGACTTGTGTTCAAAAATAACATTTAAAAGTAAAGCCCTGCCAGGGCTAATATCTAATACTCTATAAACAGATAAATGAAATCCTTTAAATAGTATGCCTACCCCATCACAGAGGTCAGAGCCCCGGGATCAGTAAGAGGGGCCCAAGGTCCAGGTTCTTTTTACTTGTGATACCCCGTGTAAGGTTTTTAATCTGGTATCCTGGAGAAATGTAATGTTGATTGGTAAGTCTTTTAAGATTTGTAGAGTAGTCAAATGCTTTTTGTATGATTTTATACTACATACATTTAAAGCTAATGGAAAAAAGTGCTGACTACCTCTCATGACTTACCAAAAAAAAAAGAAGAAACCATAAATCCTGAAGGAACATTCAAGAACTTTCTGGTGACTTTTTCCAACTTTCTTTTTCACAGTGTCTATTTGGGAATCATCTGAAAGTTCAATACTTGAGGATACCAAAGAGGAGTCAGAAACTTCTCCCTCATCCTCAGTATCCCTCCATTGCCTTCTTTTCATTAAGGCTTGGTACCTATTCCTGTTGACCACATAGTGCTTTCTTTGGGGGTTGTTCAGCTTTCCATCTCCATCTTTTCTTTTGACCTCCACCAAATTGTCTGCTTTCTGAGTTATGGGGGAGGCATGCCAGAGGAACATCCCTATTTTCAGCTGGGCCTGGGGGTTATGAGCACTAGTGGTAAGTGGGTTCCCTTCTTCCATCTCCATGCTTTGAGAAGCTCCTTCCTCCGGGGGTTAGACTCCTCTCCAGGAGATGTTATATCAGTGGGAGCAGAATTTTTGTTCAAAATCTTCACCTGTCATTTTTCTATTAACTGTTCTGGATCTTGCTGTGCCCAATCTAACCTATTATGGGAAGCCCATGGACAATTCCTGTATGAGTGTCCTTCCTCATCACACAAATTACATTTAAAAGGGTTTGACAACCCAGACTAACATGTCCATACTCCAGGCAAAAGTTACATTCTGATTTATCACACGCTGAACTAAGGTGCGTTCAGTTCCCACACTTGAGGCAGGTTTTAGGTTCCCTTGCATAAAAGCATAAGCCTCTGTCCCTGCCTATGTAGAAACTACCAGGGAGATGTACTATCCATGAATCAGAGTGCTTTAGCTGGATCTTGACTTTCCAATTGCCTGTCCATCCCAGATTCTCATCCAAAATGGGGGTGGGTCTTTCCAGAATTGTGCATCTCTATTGTAGCCAGTATTGCATGTCTGCAATATTGACCCCCTCATTTCTGAATAACAGAGTTATTGTTTTCATCATGGGTTTAGTTAGAGGAATTGGAAAGAAGGGCTGCCACAAAGGGATGTTTTGTATCTGGGGGTATTTCACCCAAAATATTTCTGAGGTTTGGGTATTTTTAAAGCTTAAGTCATAGGTTACCTTGCCTCTTACATGTGTACAGGCAGACAGCTCATTAGCATTAATATCCATAGTTGTTTTTAACATTTGATGCAAGACAGTTTTCCTATCAGGAGCAACAGCAGTATCCCCATTAAATTTGAGTCTTAGTGTTCCTACGCTGTGTAGGTTCCCCCATATTTTTCAACAGTTTCAGACATCTGTAAACATCTGTGTTGTTCTGTATTTAGAGCAGTAAGGCTTGAAACTGGGTCCTCTTCATATCCTGGCACAAAATTTTCAGAAGGAGGCTTATTCTGTTCAGCACCCATATGGAGAGGTTGTTCCCTAGCAACCTGGTCATTTTCTGCTCTGGACGACAAGTTTGGAGGGCCGGCTGACAAATTGTCCGTTCTGTCCCCTTTAACTAAATTTTGAGAATGAGTTTCAGGAATCTGTATATTTGTACTGCAATCCTTCATTATGTTGCCCACTCATGCAGGGCCCAGAGATGTCCATGTTTGTGTGCCTGAGTTTTTCTGCCAGCCTGCAGCATGCAGGCCGGCTTCAGGAGACCAAACAGGATCATCCACACAACAAGGCACCTTGTGTCCTTTGCTCAGGGCTGGTGCTGGAGCTGGAACTGACTGAGGTACCACATCAATCTTGGATGCTGCAGGGCTAAGTGCAGATTCTGCAGAAGTGAGCTGAGATGGGATAGTAAGGACAGATATGTGGTGCCTGGTGAGGAGGAAAAATTATCCACTGAGCTTGGTAGACTTTCTTCCTGAAGCAGAGTTAATAGAAACTGTTAGCGTGTTCTCAAAGCATTACAAAGCAAATCTTCCTGGAAAATAGCAGACTGTACCTGATCCACAGGAAGGGGGGCCATGCCCATCATTGTAGGTGCTGTATTCATGGCCCGGTTTATAACAATTTTTTGTAAGCCCTGAGATTCATTTTCTTCTTTCTGCATCTCTTTCTATACTTCCATGAGTTGTATTCAGGTTACCATTTTCAGCCATGTTTGGACTTTCCTCCAAAGGTAGGTTAATTTCCATAGGCAAGTCTCCAGCAACTCCTCCACCAATCGACCGACCATCCGCCATCTTGGAATGGCAGACAAGGGGTCCCCCTACAGACAAGTAGGGGAAGTTCTCCTGTGTCCTGGCCAGATTTCCCCCATTCACTAAAAATACCACCAACAGCTTACTCTGGTTCAATGTTAGTTGGCATTCATCTATATCCCCTCCCCAGGATAAGGCTGAAAATAGACAGAATTCTCTAGTCCTTCTTTCCCGGTCAACAAAAACTAAATAAAAATAATAATAAAACAAAATTTATGATGGGGTGTGGGGTAGTGGGTGCTGAGAGGAAGGGGTGGGGGTCTTAAAAGAAAACAGAGGAGTCCTGATCATGACATTAGGGGATTGGGCACCTCCAGTGTCACTCTTATGTTTCTGAGAAGGCGGGAGGTAGTGGGTGCTGAGAGGGAGTGTTGGATGGGGGGATATGCATAATTTAAAAAAAGAAATTGGCAGTCACAGCTGAATACAGCACAGTCTGCCATGACCAGGATGGCTACACACTGTACTGTGCATGCGCTAGTGGTTGCATATTCACAATACAGTTTTGCAGCCATTTTGGAGTGTCCTTGTTCCTCTGTGACTGCAGACAGACTGAAAACAGTGCAGTGCAACTGCCAATGGGGTCAGCGAGTGGAGTGTTTCACAGATGCAAAGACAACTGTGTTGCAATTCCAACATGTTCAGTTGAATGGAATGCAGGAGTCCCTTACTCACAGCAAGAGATCTGCAGGGCTATACCCCTGCAGCCTTAAAAAGAAACATACGGTGCAGTTTGGTAGTTCTATTTCCATCCTATAAAAAAAAGTTGTCAATCCATGTCTACTTTGATCTGGCTGCTGTGTATTGCCACCACATGGTTTCATTGTAAGAAATTACCCCCCCCAGTCTGGATCAAGGTCCAGCCACTGCTCATTACCGTACAGAGACTTGGCAGAACAACCCATACATCGGCTGATGTGACATCCACCTACAGTTCAGCTGGCTCCTGATCTTCCTCATCCTCCTTGTCTACAGTGTCAATGACATTCATGTTTTGTTGCAAGATAACCTCTCTAATGTTGTCAAAGGGTGGTTCCTCTTCATGGTTTGTAAAGAAACACATCTGTTTAAACTCATTGATGTCAGTCATCTGGCAGAGAGTCAATCTCGGCTTCCTTGGCTGTCTCACTCACACCCACTGCCACCACTGATTCTGAAGAGGTGAATCCAGTTTTTGCAAAACAGTTCTGGATTGTTTTTCTGAGGATATCCCATGCACTTTTGACTATCTTTACATCATTAAGTAGACTGATGGTTTTCACACATGCAAAAGCTGTTAGCTCCTCAGAATCATCAAGCACTTCGAGAATTGGTTTGCCTATTGCCCTCACATAGTGCATCTTCATGATACAGATTTTGCCCATATCCAAGGACTGGATAATGCATGTGATATTTGGGGCAGAAAGTCCAGCTTAATGTTTTTTAGTCTATGGACTTGAGGGTGACTTCAAAAATTGCCCAAAAGCAGAACAGTTTTTCAGCCTCTGAGTTTTGTGTCCCAGTCACATACCTAGAATGTGGAATGTTTACCTATCATCCAAGCTGAGTGGTTATTAAGATGACAGGGAGATGTTGAATGCCACAAAAGCATCACAGTTGAGCTTACTTGCTGACCACAAGCGTTTGTCTCCTTTGCAGTTACTGCTGTGTTTTACGTCCCCTCTTCTCCAATTCACCCCCTTCTGCTCAGCTGCCCCAGCCTTATCAGCCTGGCATCCCCCTGGACTTACCTTGACCTACAGAAGTTCCCCTAGAGCTTGACCTCCTCTGGAGGGGGTGGTGGAGACACCCCAAACTCTACCACAAAATAGATCCAGTGTGTGGAGGTTGCACCTTTGTAGCCAGGTGCTGGGCTTATGGGTGGCTGGCATCATCCTGCCAGCTGGCATATTTCTGGTTGTTCCTTCCTTCCTCTTAGAACATCAGAAGCAAGGGTGCACAAGCACGAATGCATGCAAGTGAGTGAAGTACCAGCAGATATCCTTCTACCAATGAGCTGTTTCTGACTGCACTACCACCTGAGGTAACCAAGTTGGCAGTATAGCAGTGGTATTGACAGTCCTCCCTCCCTAGAGGAGAAGAGTGTCCCCTGAGATGCTCTATCCTCCTCCCCATGGCTGGTCCCCAATGACCCAAGCTTGTTCCTGAACTTGCATCACCAGCATCATGAGTGGTAATGCTACCAGTGTGCTGAAGGGCCAGCCGACCTGCAGATCTCACTTGACTAAGTCACTCTAGTTACAACATGCAAAGACTGAAATGAATTCTGTAGCTTTTTTCAAGCATTGGAGTGACTCAGCAATAAACACCAGCACCTCAATCCCCACATAGCGCTCAGTGTTCACCTGGTTTAAAAGTTATCTGGCCAACAGACACTAGCATGTTAAATTTTGATCCTCCTTGTTAGAACCAGATCCTATCACAATTGGGGCCTCTTAAGGATTCATTCTTCGGCCTCTCCTTTTTTCCCCTCCACATTAATTCCATTAACAAATATCTCTTGTGTAGTACACTTAGCCTCTATGCTGATGACTTATTTTTTATGAGCTCCCCTACCACTGTTGACATTAATGGACATCTGTCATTGGATCTCCTGGATGTCCAATAATGGCTCAACTCTAACAAGCTTTTCCTGAACACTACCATGTCACAGACCATGCTTTTTGGCTCACCACACAGAATAAAGAACTGTTCAACCCCAATATCATTTGTTTGCAATAATGGAACATCCTTGACCTCAGCTTCTTCATTCAGCTAGCGGGGTGTTACACTTGATCCATCACTAGACTTCTCTCTTTGTGTTGCCTCTGCCTGTAAGGCAGTTAATTCTATACAGGGGCTCTTCTTCAAAGTTTGTCAGAGTCTCACCCCCAAGACCTGCATTGCTATAGCCCAAGGTTTCTTGCTCCCTAAACTTCCCAACGGGATGTCTATTTTCTTTGCAGCCTCTAGAACTATTCCACAAAAATGGGATGTGGCATACAATGACATCTGTCACGTTGCCCTTACATGTAACCAACATACTCACCAGTGTACCGTGTACTTGAAAGTTGGATAGCACCCCCACTTGCCTTATGTAGCCTTATACTGGTTGGTGTCATTTATAATGCTGTGTATAATTAGATGTCCCTGCCCCTAGCATTGCTTCTCCTGCCTGGTAGAGCCTATTGCCCTTAAGGTCATCAGATCTTGATCTTCTGTCAGTACCAAAGACAAAAACTAAATTAAGTGAGATTTCCTTCTCCTTCTCCTTCACTAGCTGCTCCCAGACTTTGGAACCTCTTTCAGGCTATGATTCAGCAGTATCACTCTAGCCATGCCTTCTGAAATGGTTGCATGATCCTGTCTCTTTAAAATGACTACGCGTTCCTGCCCTTAGGTTGTATTGTTGTTGCGCTCCCTTGTATTGTGTTTAATTTAGGGTACATCACAGAGAACATTTTGCAGCTGTTTATTGTTGTAAAATAGTTATTGTGCATGTACTTTGTTCTGTATCTTCGCTTCTTCTCATAAACTATTCCATTTTGTACTGTATTTTAGATTCTGTAACTTTCATAAATGACTTCTGTTGTGCATTGCTACTTCACCTACTGTACTTCTTAAATTGTTGATATCTCCCAGCTCATGCCTACAAATAGGCAACTGCTAGTCCAGTGGACCTACCTGGTAAATAAAAACTAAACAAATAAATGAAAACAGGCCTATTGTATTACTATTTTAAACTTCAGAGGAGCTGTAACCACTTAGTGAATCAGGCAAAACATCCTTTAGCCACTGTTCTGCAGTTGCCATGGCAGCATTTAGTCTTTGTTCATGGCTTCTTTGAATCCTGTTATTTCATTTCTTTTAACTATGTAACCATCCTATGGATGGATTAAAATCTGACTGCCCAAGGGATATGCCTTCTCCTTGAAAAAGGGGCCATTTATCATAAACTCTTTACATATGGCATTCACTAACCAAGGCTCTTCTACTTCACCATCTTTCCCCTTCCACTTTTGTTTGAGGTCAGGGTTCTGGTTGGAGTGCCACTAACTGTACATGACATTCCAAGCTTTCATCAGATCCAGCAGTGTGGACTTTGGCTTTGTCATATGGTGAGTAAGGCCCTGAATGCTCATTCTTGGCAGACCATCAATTTAATTTAGAATCTTGACTTTCACTGATAACACTAAAGCTACATATTTAGTCATCCTAACACTTTCAGCAGGCAGTGGGTAAGCAAGCCAACTGATGAAATGGCCCCCCAAAACACATTTGTCTTATAACTGGCTGGACAAATGAAGCAGCAGTGTGTGTTCATTCTGCACTAAATCTACTGTTAAATGCCCGATATATATGGCTCTGTTATTCCAGTATGGCAATCAGTTGGAACCATAGCAACTATCTGAGATCATCTGTGTGTTCTGCACAAACCAAATGTCCACTTTAGCATTGTCCAACATAAGTGGGGCCAACTGTACTGTAAGCTGAAGGCAGCCTGGGAGTAGTATCTCTGTCTAGGGTATATCTAATTAAGGGCATTACAGAGGGGGCCTAGAAAATCCTCATACTGTAGGCAGATGCTGTGACCTTGGAAAGGGGATTTAGTTAGCTACGGGACCTGTGGTAGCACACTCCTCCAGGGTACACATTGAAGGTGTGGAATCTGCCTGGCCTGCAGGAGGTTGGCAGTACTACACTTCAAGCTGGCTGCAGCATGGGCAGTTTTTCAACAGCTCTAGATCAGGTCAGTGTGAGGGCAGTGATTGCCCATAGTGGCTTCTCTTCTTCAGCAACCACCAGGAGTTCACAATAGTGGTTAGAAGGTAGTGGGCAAGGAGGGGGGTTGAAAATGGGGATGAAATGGACCCTGCTTACCCCACTGAGTGAAGCAGTACATGATATTTCCCCTTCCAGTAGAGAGCATTCTGTTGTAACCAGGGCCCCAGCTGCAAAGACACCTGCTGGCTACAGACCTTCCCCCTGAGGAAGACCCTGTTGGGTTGAAGTGCTAGGGCATTTGGCTGCTAGTCTGGACCTCCATGGTGATGGAATAACTATTTTAAACTCCTTTATACATGGATTATTGACTCTGCAAGTGCTAAGCTGATTCTCTTTCTTGGCTGTACAGCAGGCAGAAGGGGGTGGGGAGAGATAGAAGGAGGGTATTTATAGTAGATGATTCTATACTTAGGGGTCCTGAGATCAAGGTCTGAGCCTTAGACAAAGAGGAGAAGGTGGTGCACTGACTCCCACGAGTGACAAAAAAAGGATATTCCCCATGGTAGATGGGTTGGTTAGGGAAGTGAGATGAATGCCTGACATTATAGTCCATCTTGGGATGAATGATCTGGAAGGCAAGCCATTTGGAGCAGTGAAGACTGGCTTCAGGATGTGAGTTCCCAGCTTTAAGAGTTGACTGGTACTGTGACCTTCTCAGAGTTTGTCACAGTGCACAGGAGGGGCAGGTAAGGAATCTGAAAATCTTACAATTTACCAAATAGTTGAAGGAGTGATGCGCTGAGGAGGGATTTCACCTCCAGGGAAGACTGAAGTGCTTTGTTGTTGGATTAAGGCTAATTTAAACAAGATGGCCTCAATCCTAATAGGGAGGATATAAAGGAATTGGGGAAGAGGTTTGAGGTGTACATTTTAGGTTATTTAAACTAGCTGGGGAAGGCTGGGGCTGGAGTCATCTATGAGAAAAACTCAGATGAGGAAGACCTAGCTAGCACTCCCCGACTAACTGGGTCAATCAAGATAAAAAGAATAATGTACACTGGGAGAGTGAATGGGGAATGCATCAGAGACTGGGAACCATATCAGAGGAGTATGTAATAAAAGTGAAACAATTTAGGGAATAGGTAGCATAGTTCTAGTCAGTCGAAGGGATACGAGCAGGTGACAGGGGTCCTGGATAGTTGTCTGCTTAAATGCCAGAAGCCTAAAGAACAAAATGGCAGCATAGAATAAGATAGATTTGATACACTGCAAAGGCCATACTGTATGAGTGGCTTGTAATCCAGTGAGATTTGTATACATATGTTAAGTATGATAGATATAGATTCATGCATTTCAAGTGTTACATATTAAGTTTTATAGCCCTGTTAAATTATATAAGATGGGTAGTGTGCCCACTGATCTTTGTAATTGCTGTGATACAAAATAAGGGACTCTATTTCACATTTTGTGGGAATGCTCCAAGTCTACGTAAGGGAAGGGATCAAAGCAAAGGAACTAAAGGGTAAACAGGGAAGACAGGAGGCACTGTGGGTCACTCTGGAGACTAGAAATGGCACCACAATTTGCACAGGGGTTGTATACAGATCACCGTCTCAGGAGGAGGAAATGGACAAGGAAATAATAGAAGGCATCCTTAGGATGGCAGAAAAAGGAAAGATATTGTTGATGGGGGACCTGAATATGCCAGATGTTAACTGGAGCACCTTTGCTGCAGCCACATCCAAAAGCAGGGTCATTTTCGATGCCCTACAAAGTGCAAGGACCCTAGAATTCTGTGGCTGCAGAATTTTGTGAAGAACTTGCAACCTACTGCAGAACTTCTGCAGTGCTGCAGAATTCACTGTTCTTGGTGATTCTTTATTAATATTTCCCTTCATCCATAGTACCTGGTTCCCTTCCCCTCTTTTGATATCCAAAACCCCACTGTGCTCAGAATGGAATGTTATCAGTGCTATACCATTGTGCATTAGCTAATGAAATGACTGCATTCTGCCACAGAAATGAATAGTCAATTACCTACCACAGCTCCTACTGCCTGAGGCGGTGGCACAGCATATCAGGCACGGTGATATTTGCTCAACCTGCACTAGAGCCTAATGCAATTTTCAGTTTTATGTTATTACCCTAGGGCCAACTTAAACAAAACCTTGACAATAGCATAGACCTTTTAAGTCCATACCTTACTTTGTACAAATTTATTTGTGCTTTTAAGGTATAGAAATGCCATCTGAAATGAATAACTCATCAAATGAATTAACCTGTCATTTTTAAGAAAAATAATTAGACCCAGAAAAGTGGAATATAATAATGTGTAGACCTGTTGAAAGAATAGACCTGTTAAATAATTGCACTGTGCACATTTTTGCCAGGGTTATTGATTACATATTGTCATTGGTTGATAGAATCACCTAAAAGTTATGAAGAAATGTTGTGTGCAGGGCCAGATGTTGGGCCAGAGGGTAGCATGTTGTGTTCCCATGCTGGCAACTCAGGTTCAGAAATGAGCTCTGGGAGCTGGCTGGGCAGCACAAGGCTTGAAGGAACACATCACTGCTCTATGCCTGGGAAGGTATGGCTCAGTATTCTGTCACACGGGGGACACATTGTGATGGGCGGCAGAGCTTTATCTCATAATGGGTTCAAATGCATGTTATGGCCTGATGGTGTTATGTAGTGTGTTAGTGGAAGCAGGTTGGCATGAAAAATGAGTTTTGCAATATCTCCTCTGTTCTGTTTATTCTATTTCCAAAGGGACCTGTATGAAAAACACACACACACATCTATATCTATATATCTATATATCTATATATCTATATATATATATATATATATATATATATATAAATATGTATCTATATATATCTATATATATTAGAGGAAAAATCATTTAATGCATCATTTTAGGGTTGTTCTACTTTGACAAAGTTAGAGAATTTGGTGTTAGGGTTGAAAGCCCCTTGGACCCCAGCCACCCCAACCAGCATTGGGAGCTCATTGTCATCGCCCTAACTCTCCCACCCCATCACATGTGAAGCAAGCAGAGGATAGCAGAAATGGGGAGAGTTAGACTAACGACTCTCAACGAGCACCCTGATGCCGGGTTGGGAGGGTGGGTTGGGGTCCAAGGGGGGTTTCAACCCCAACACCAAATTTCCTCACTTTTGTCACTGTGGAACAACCCTAACTGATGCATTAAACAGAGCTTTTTGTCTCTAATTTCCCTTCTTTTTGAGAATGATAATGAGAAATAGTGAATGTAATGCGCCGGTGGGAGCACGGGGTCACGCCACATGATGTCTTGTCACATAGTAACATGGTGCCCACAGACGCAAATGGTAATGTGCATGGTGATGTAAAATGAAACAGAAAGAGAAACAGTACTGTAGACACAAATGGTAAAAATAATGCAAACGCAAGTACAAATGAAAACGCAAAGGGTAACGCACATGGTGGCATAGACGGGATCGGTAAGTGAAACGGGTACGGAACCACAAATGGAAGCAAACGGAAGAGGTAACAGTAACAGTAATGTAAGTGCACAGGCTGGTTTTCCCCAAAAGCTGCTTAGATAAAGACAGTGAGTACAAAGAATTTATGCATAATAATGGGTCTCGGAGCAGTAAATGAGGAGTTGGAATACTAAATTGCTTATATCTCAGGAACGACATAGAAAAAAAATTTAAAAATCATATGATTTATGACTTTGCTGGCTAGTTTTGTACAGAGGCTAAGCATTTTTCTGATGAAAAGTCTGTATCTCCGCCCGTTTCCGAGATGGACCCTGAAAAGCCAATGACGGTAATGTTATCTTATGGGGAAAAAAAGAAGTTCGGTGCCATAACTTTCCTGTAATATTTTTCACCAAAATACTGAAAGGCACATCTGTGAGATGTTGGCTGCATTCCCTCTGAATTTCAGCCCAAAACACCAAACTGTTCTTTTGCAGCAGGGTGGCAAAGAATTGCTGTCATTTTCCCGCAGCATGGAAAAGTACTGTTGAACTTTTCGAAAGCTTTCGCAAATTCATGCGACACTGTCGCAAATGTGAAAGTACTTTGCAAAAGTACTTTTTTTAGAAATCTGAAAAACATATTTCTGGGGTGTTCTACCCCAAAATAAAGACATGCCTAGCATCCTCAGGGTCTGACTAGGTGAATACAAAAAGTATTAAGTTGCTAGAGGGTCCCAAATTTTAATTCCAAGCATTTTTCTGATGACCAACTGAAAACAAAATGATGGATTTACGACAGTAAAAGGGCCATTTGTGAAAGTAAAAACTGCATTTGCAACACTGTCAAGCTTTTTGTTAACTTTTTCCATTGACTTATAATGGGAACTTGTTTTTTGAATAATGTTTGAACCGTTTAATATTTTTTCACAATAATCTTCAAAAGGCACATCAGGGACCCCAGCCACACATTCCCTGAAGATTTCATACCAGTCATGCAAACTGTGCGACCTGTAGAGACGACCAAAGAATTGCAAAAAAGCATAAACGTGCGTGCAGCTCACGCTTAATGACTCCGCAGCTGTATATCTGAACAGTATGAAAGTTGGCAGATCCCAAGATGTATGGTTCTTGATCATGTATTCCAAATTTCAGGTAAATCCGTTGAACGGTTGCAAAGTTATTGAGGTGCAAAACTTTAGGTTTAACATGTAAATGGCTCCTCAACCCTAACTATGGTAGCACTACCGTGCTACCATGATATATAGATATATATATATATTTATATATATATATATATATATTTTTTTTATACACATATACATATACATATACACATGAACATATATATATACATACATACAGTATATCTCTCACTATATATATATATATATATCATATACACACACACACACACACACACACACAGACACTCATATCTGTATGTATGTTACAGATTGCATATAAACATATAAGTGATACATGGTGGGGACCTCATGAGTGGTATACACAGCATGAGTGTAGAAATACCTGATTTATCACATAAGGTCCCCTCTGCATATTTCATTTATGCAGTAGGCTATGACCTTAAGGGATTTTTTTTTTGCCTTTTTAGGCATAAAATGATTTCTATAAGTCTGTTATTTTTTGAGCTAGTGTTACTGTGCTTCCCCCATCCTGATTGCTATAACCATTGTCATAGAAGTGAAGTCAGGATGACAAGCTGACACTGTGATGTGGTAGTTCGTTAGTGTTGCAGAACTTCCGCAGAAATTACAAACCACCACCACAGAAGTTCTGTGGCAAATGGTAATCTTCCCGCAGACCTTGGTCCCAATGTCCCACAGAAAAGTAGGGGCCTTGCCTACAGGGGGCATGCCTCAAACAGCTAATGCTGGAACTTACTAGGGAGGGAGCAGTCTTAGACCTGGTACTCTCAAATGGGGACAGAGAGAGGATCTCAGATCTAGAAGTGGGTAGTCATCTGGGAACAAGTGACCACCAAACAGTGTGGTTCACAATAAACACAGCCACAGAGTCAAGCCATGCAAAAGTGAGGGTACTGGACTTTAGTGGGGCTGACTTTGTCAAACTGGGAGAGTGCCTCAGAAAAGCACTAGCTAACGGGCAAGAAGAAGGGGTGGAGGAACAATGGGGAAACATCAAAACTGTCATCACAGAGGCAACAAGCCTTTCTGTGAAGCATATAAACAAATCAAAATGAAAGAAAAAAAACACAATGGTTCTCAAAAGAGGTGGTGGGGAAGCTTAGGAAGAAAAAGATAGCATTCAGGAAGTATAAGGAAACAGAAGGAGCAGCACAGAGAACTGTACCAGTTAAAGCAGAAGGAAGCAGGGAAGGCAGTCAGAATAGAAAAGGCACAAACCAAGGAAAATATAGCCAACTCGGTTAAAAAGTGTGAAAAAACCTTTTACAGGTACATTAGGGAGTGAAGAAAGACCAAGGGAGGGATAGTGAGGCTTAATAAAGAGGAGGGTGGGTGAGCAGAGAGGGGCAGTGAAAAAAGCAGGGATACTGAACGAATACTTCTGCTCAGTATGTACAAAAGAAGAGGAGAGGGAGGTACCTAACCAATCAATAGAAGCATTCTGGAAAGGGGTTGATACCAGTCTTTTCACAGAAGAAAGGGTTCTGAAAGAACTCCTAAAACTGAAGGTGGACAAAGCAATGGATCCCGACAGGATTCACCCCAGAATTCTAAAAAAAAACTAAGGTAAGAACTGGTGACACCACTGACTATCCTTTTTAACAAATCATGGAAGGATGGTGTGGTACCTGAGGACTGGAGGATGGTGGATGTGATTCCCCTTCAAAAAAGTGGGAGCAAAGCAGAGGCAGAAAACTACAGAGCTATTAGTTTGACCTCAGTGGATGGGAAAATGATGGAATCACTTCTGAAAGAAAGAATTGTTGAGTACCTAAAGTCCAGTAGGGCGCAGGATCCAAGGCAGCATGGAGTCACAGTGGGATGGTCATGTCAGATGAATCTAATAGATTTCTTTGACTAGGTGACCAAAGTAGTAGACCAGGGAGGGGCTGTGGACATGGCCTACCTAGATTTTAGCAAGGCATTTGACACAGTCCCACAAAAAAGATTGATAAACAAATTAGCCAGCCTGGGAATAGGTCTCAGGGTGGTAGCCTGGGTAAAAAATTGGATGAGCAACAGGACACAGAGGGTAATAGTAAACAGAGTCCACTCTGAAGAAATGGGGGTTACTAGTGGGGTACCACAGGGTTCAGTTCTGGGTCCAGTCCTTTTTAATGTCTTTATAAGTGACATTGCAGAGTGACTGAAAGGAAAAGTATGCCGTTTTGCAGATGACACAAAGATCTTCAACAGGGTTGATACACAGGGGGGCATGGAAAGGATGAGAAGTGACTTGGCAAGGTTGGAAGAATGGTCAAAAGTATGGCAGCTTAGATTCAATGCAAAGAAGTGCAAAGTAATGCAGCTGGGAAACAAAAACCGAGGGGAAGAGTACACAATGAGGTGGAGGTATTAACAACAACAAAAGTGGAAAGGGACCTAGGGGTAGTCATATCAGATGATCTAATGGTTAGTAAGCAATGTGAGAAGGCAGTATGGATGGCTGGGGGGATACCTGGATGTATAGGAAGAGGCATCACCAGCAGAAAACAGGAAGTTGTTATCCCTCTGTACAGACAGTTGGTCAGACCCCATCTGGAGTACTGCGTGCAGTTCTGGAGACCCAATCTCTGCAAGGAAATAGACAGGATAGAGGCAGTCCAGAGGAGGGCAACTAAAATGGTGCAGGGTCTGCAGCAGAAGCCATACAAAGAGTGACTAAAGGAATTAAATATGCATACCCTAGAGGAAAGGAGGGAGAGGGGAACATCATAGAAACGTTCACATACCTCAAGGGAATAGACAAAGTCCAAGAGGGTAGCATCTTTCAGAAAAAGAAATCTGCAAGATCACGTGATGAGTTAGCAGTGAACAGAAGTCTCCGAGATCGCTCCCACGCTTCGTCGAACTAAACATAATATTTATGCATTTTGAGATTCCATAGTCTAGATTCGCGAGGTGCATTGTGTTGTAGAAGGGTACTGTGTTGTAGCGGGTGACCTAAGCCAAATCACAAAGGAGAATATTCATTAATACTCACAGCGGGGGTGAATAGCAGAATGGCCAAGATGGAAAACGGAAGCCCCAAGCCTCTGGCAGCAAGAACACTGGCTGTGAAGCGCTCTAAGCCACATTCCCCAACCCCAGAGCAGATCAATGATTCCAGGGCAGAAGTTCAAGTGGGGCATTCAACCTCAGAGGATATCAGTGAGATTAAGCAGTTTTTACAGGGGCTGGTTGTCGATTTTACCTTACTTAAACCTGCTTAAATGCTCTATCGCAAAGGGTGGGGGATGTAGAGGTGAGAGTTGCCTCGCAGGAAAGAAAGATGGAAGCTATGGACCAAGAGATGATTGGCCTTAAAAGACAAGTCAAAAAACTAGAAGATCGACTGGAGGATCAGGAATCACGCAGTAAGAGAAACAATTTAATTATGGCAGGCCTCCCCGAGAAATCAGAAGGCTCAGATTGTGTAGCTTTCATGCAGGACCTTCTCCTGAAGCTGTTTGGTCCGACACCATTTGGGGAAACATGTAACATGGCGGGCTCACCGTTCGCTGAGAGACCCCCCACCTGGAGCCCGCCCAGTTCTCATTATGAGATTCTTGAATTATAAAGAGAAGACCCATGTCTTGAATAAAGCCAGGGCTAATAGAAACCTGCAATGGAATGGAGCTTCTATTTGGCTATTCCAGGACTTAATACCCTCGGTGTGAGAGAAACAGAAAGAATATACAGAGATAAAGAAGAAGCTGTATTTGGCAGGATTGAAATTCAGAATGCAGTATCCTGCCACACTGATTGTGAAATTGCCAAAAGGAGATAAAAGATACTCCACAGCGTGCGATGCCCTGGAAGGCCTCAGGGTGGAGCTGCCAGACCTGTTTAAGTTTGTGACCTAAAGGAACGAAGGGTCAGCAATGGATGCAGACAAAGCTGCATTGAGTGCGATTAATGGCAACAGGAAGGTGCCCAGATAGGTGGCAAAAACTCACCAGATGCCCAGCTTTTTTTTTTTTTCTCCTTTCTTTTTTGGACAGAGATAGGTCTCAAGAGACTTTGAAAATGAAGCCCTGGTACTAACTTTTTTGTTGACTTTACTGCTATTTTTTCCCAGGGTAGAACTGATTTGAAAGCTCAGACCTTGTCTATTGTGATGTTTTCTTTCCGCTAGACATTTAGTATCCACCTTCCTCATGAATAGCCCAAAAGGGAAAATTGATAAGGCGAGGCAGACTACTATTTTGTTATTATGACCCTCCGGTTATTGTGGTACTTATGTAGGGGGGAAGATACAGTGTCATACAGTTGTGTTATCATTCTCTTTCCTTCCCTTCACTTCACTAACACCACATGGGGCGAGGGGCAAATTTAAATTTATCATTGAGATGGGGGAATAGGAAGGGGGTCACTTAGTGGGTTATATGCTGAGGCATGGGGGAGGGTCAGAGGCATGTTGGGGGCTGACCCATACACGTCTCATGAGAATTAAGGAGGGCGATCAGAGGATTGGGGCGGTGGGATAGGGAGCTACGGGGGAGAAGGAGTGAGAGAGAATTCAGGATATATGAATTAAAGAAAGTAGGGCATACGAGAGTGATCATCAGGGGTATTGGTATGGAAGATGGTCCTAATTAAATTTCTGTCATGGAATGTGAAAGGCCTCAGGGGGAAGAAGAAAAGAATGGTTATACTGCAGTACATAAATCAGTTAGGAGTACATATTATGGCACTCCAAGAAAAACACTTACTGAATGAGGAGCTACATCTCCTTAAGAAAGGATGGGTGGGCAAGGTAATAAGAGACGGGAAAACAAAAGCATCAGGGGGTGTGGCAATATTAATTAGGAAATCTTGCCCATACGTAATCGATCAAATTTTGCCAAGAGAGGATGGTAGGGGGATATATGTGTCAGGCTCAGTTTTGGGAAACTTGTTTTCGTGTGCCTCAATATATGGCCCTACCCCCCAAGTCAGAATTTTTTGCCTCCTTGGAAGCTGATATCGCTACACTTCCTCACAACCCATTGATCATGGCAGGTGACTGAGATCTCTGTCTAGACAATAAGGTAGATAGGAGCCCTGCTACCAATAGACCTCCCAATGCCCCTCAGATAGCATTAAATAGATTTCAGGGGGTCACAGCATTAGTAGATCCATATAGAGTGTACAAGAAAGGGGACATGGAGATGACTTTCTACTCTGGGGTTCATAAGTCGCATTTGAGGATTGACTTTTTTCGGTCAATAGGGATGTACTAAGTGGGATTAAAGGTTTGAACACTTTTAACAGGGTATTATCAGACCACTCTCTGATCCAGCTACTATGGGAAATAGACAACATTCCTCTGAAACCATATCGATGGCGATTAGACGAAGGGATGTTAGTGGAGGACAATATGGTAACTAAGCTAGAGGAGACCCTTAAGGAGATCATTCAAACTCAAGTTCCAACCCTAACAGACAAGAAGCTTGCTTGGCTGGTCTGTAAGGTGCTATATGCAGGAATGGTGCAGGAATACTCCACTAGGAGGAATAAAATGGATAAAACACGGGAGGAATTTCTAATGGGGGCCATAGGGTCATTATTACCATTGGAGGGGTCCTCCACAGAAATAGATAAAGAGCTAAGGGATTTAAGAGAAGAATATAGGGGGATATGGAATCTTATGGTATACTGCTGGGGGGAGTGACTAAATGCTAAATATCTGTTACAGGGGGATGTGCTGGGCTGTATACTAGCACATAGAATCAGGGAGCGGGAGGCAGAAAGAGCGATTCTGGCAGTGAACTTTGAAGGAGAAATTATTACGGAACCTCAAAGATTGGTGGTTGCTTTTACGGATTACTATGCTAGGATATACCAAGTGGGGGGGGCACCAGTTCAGAGATAGAAATTAGGAGGTTTCTCGACAGAATACTGTTGCTTAGACTGAGCACGGAACATGCTCAAGCACTGGCTACCCCAATCTCGAAAGTGGAGATTATGGAGACAATCAAAAGCCTGCCAAATGGTAAGGCACCAGGGCCGGATGGCCTGTTGGCCAAATTCTACAATGTCCATATAGAGACAATAATGCCTCTATTACAATAACTTTTCTTGAATATTATGAAAGATGGGGTGCCCCATCCTCCCTTATATCAGGTCTATATCACTTTGATTCCAAAACCGGACAAACCTAGGGACTTACCGGGTAATTATAGACCCATTGCTTTAATAAATCAGGATATTAAAGTACTTACAAAGTCTTGGCTAATAGGGTTCTTAAGTCACTCATCTATTAGTTAGCCAGGATCAAGTTGGGTTTATACCGGTAGAGGCGCATGATGCTTTAAGGAAGCTTCATCACATCTTACACAAGGCTTCTAATTCAAAGTCCACTATGGCCCTGATAGCACTCGATGCCGCGAAGGCATTCGATCGGGTTTTACATGATTTTTTTTTCACAATGGAAAAAATGGGTTTCCCAAAGGGATTTCTCCAATGCATTAACAATTTGTATAAAGTTCCTACAGCCAGGGTTCTATGTAATGGCTATCTCTCTAAAGAGTTTTTCCTTCATAACTGGACTAGACAGGGCTGTCCCTTGTCACCAATTCTATTTAATATTTATTTGAAACCCTTGCTAAGAGCACTCACTATGGAGCCCAGGGTTCAAGGGATCGAGGTTCAAGGGATGGAGCTTAAATTTTCGGTATTTGCGGATGATATCCTGTTGCATTTAAACAATCCATCTGACAGTTTCCAATACGCCCAGGAAATTATCGAGAAATTTTCAGAGGTATCAAATTATAAATTAAATTTAAGTAAAACCCAAGTTCTCCAGCTTACGGTATATACCCATAGATCAGAATTTGAACACCTGCACCTCAACTGGGCCTCGGATAAAATTAAATATTTGGGAATCTGGATCAGAGCTAGGTCTGAAGATGCGGTGGAGGATAATGTGGGTAACTTATTGGCCACAATTAAAAGCGATATTTTAGGTGGAATAAACTCCCTTTAAACTTTACTGCCAGACTGGAATGATTAAAATGAATCTGTTACCTAGATTATTATACCCGATACACCTTCTACCTTATAGTATCCCGAAGGGGTGGTTTACTAGTATCCAAAGGGTAATTTCAAACTTTTTGTGGGACTCTAAACCTCCAAGGAGGAAACACGCTGCCTTACACCTTACTTATCCTAAAGAAGGTATTAAGCTTCCAGATCTGTTACTATATTATGTTGCAGGACAGCTTGGGCTGATGGGGCAGTGGGCAAGAACTGGGGAAGAAGGAGGGTATACGCCAACTTGTCTGCGAATTGAGCAGCGCATTTGTAAAGGATTTAAAACCTTCCTGCCGTATTGTTGTATACAAATTCAGTGGCTTTGGCTTATCGGGGAGAGCAATCACCAATTTATAAGTCAATGAAGGCGTGGTGGAGTTAGCAACTGGCTCAGAGGAGGGCCCAAAGGGGAGCCAGAGATCAACCCATAGTGGGTAACCCTAATTTTCATCTAGGGGGACTAGTAATTAACCCCAAATGGGCATTACAATTGACTAATTTAAATTTGGTAGATTTCATATTCGAAGATAAGGTGACCCTACCAGCTCAGACTAGGGAACGGAATTTTTTTAAAAAGGTTCAAATTACAAATATGGTACAGAAGTTCATACGAGACAATAAGGAAGGGGAACAAACCCCATTTACTTGGGACTATTTGAAGGAGATTGATCTCCCACAACACCCTCCTCTAAAGGTGTATAGGGTACTGTTGGATTTTGTGAGCTCAGAGTTCAAGGCCCAGTCAGCTGCACTGGGATAAAACTCTATCCCCTGAGGCCTGACTGAAAGAGATTTGGAAAAATGTTAAAATCTTTGCTGGTATCAAGTACAAGACTATGCAATTTTTTATCTGTCTGAATATTTATTGTACTCTCTGTTAAATCATGTTCTAGAAACCTCAGACAGACAGATCTGTGTTTTAGATGTGGAATAAAACCAGGGACCTATTGGTATGTAATGTGGCTTGTCCTAAAATCCACCTGTTATGGACCCAAATTGGCCAAGAAATGGATCCCTGCTAAACTACTCTGAATACATTAACTCAGAGATTTGTCTCCTAGGAGACATGCAAACAGTAGTGAGGGACTCAGCTAACACCATGTGTCCCTGATGTCTTTTTTGGTTAAAGCATTTGTTTTAAGACACTGAAGAATGGTAATACTTATACTTATGACCAATGGGTCAGTGACTTTGATGCAGGTCCTGACAGACTTAAAAGACAAATGGCTATAGAGGGAAAAGAAATTATATGCTAGAAGTGTGGGGGTCCTAGAAACAGTGTACTGGAGCACAACAGAAGGGTTCCCAGACTCTGATCTGTCTGTCTGAAGGGGATTAGCCTGTAATACTCTTTTAAAAGAATGTGATAAGTGACTAGGATTGTATGGAGATATATCACTTTCCTTAGGGCATGTCTTTACTTACTGGAGCATAATACTCTCACAAGATTCACTCTACTGGGGTCAGAAGATTTTTATATTGTATGGTTAAGATGGATTCTCTCTCTCCCAGGGACTCAGTTATTAAAGGTTATTCCCGAGTAGATACATTTACCTCAAAGTTGACAGAGCACTATAAAGTTAACTATGGCCAAGAAATGGGTTAGACTAGTGCCAACTTTGAAGGATTAGAATTGAATGTTATATCGATATAAGGGGACTCAAGTTTCTTTCAGAGATAGAATATAACTGTGATTGTAAATAGTTTTGGGGATGTATATAGTTTCCGTGTCCAGTTTGGGGATGTGGGACCAGGTACCTATCCTGGGATATATATGTATATGTCTTATTGCTGGAAAACATGAAACTATAATAAAGAAGTTCAAAAAAAAAAAAGAAAAAAAAATCTGCAAGAACAAAGGGACACAATTTGAAGATAGAGAGGGGATGGCTCAGGGGTAATGTGAGGAAGTATTTTTTCACAGAGATGGTGGTAGTTGCATGGAATGGCCTGCCTGAGGAGGTTGTGGTATCAAAAACAGTGGGAGAATTCAATAATGCATGGGACAGACATAAGGCAATTCTGGTGAGGGTAGGAAGAAGTAGGCTGTTGGTTAACCGGGATCTGCAGCTTATCCAATAGGTAGGGAAATGGGCAGACTAGGTGGTCCAAGTGGTCCTTATCTGCCATCAAAGTCTATGTTTTTATGTTTACTCCCCTTTGGGACTTACATTCAATCAAAATTAGATTTTTATTAGAATGGGATCAAATGTTGTCTCCTGTTACTTGCATAATAGGCGATTATAGGGGTAAATTGATAGCGCTACAGAAAGCTCATATAGCTTAAATTTCTGTGTGTGTATAGAAGGTTATTATGAGGCACTGGTGTGATCAGGACACAACCACATCTGCAGAATGGCATAATGAACTTTTATTTGCCCTTCAAGCAGAGAAACCGATTGCCAGCCTCGCAGATCGTTTCGAAACCTATTGCAGAAACTGGGAATCTTAATACTCTATTATTATTATCTATATGATCCAAAGGGCATTCTACCATATAGTAATCCCTCACTATAACGAATGACTTGGGAACCACAATGGCCATTTGTTTTGGTTTTTTTTATTCTCTATTTTTTCTCCTTGGCAGGGCCACTGTCATTCTTTAGCCCTAGTCACGGCCTTCTGTACTTCTACCATCATCCATTGCCACGTAATCCCCCAGTTCCCCCTAGCTTACCCCCCGGATGGTGGGGCTGCAACAAAGGTCCCCAATCCATGTCGCGGGACTAGTGACTGGTTGGGGAATGTGGCGATGATGGCTAATCGGAGCCCCAAAGAGGGCTTCACTTAGACAGTGGCCTCCACCCACCTACTCTCTCTTTCTCTCTCTCACTCCATCTTTCTATCACTACTCTGAGCTGTGCCCCTTTCTAAATATTTCTTCATTCATTCATTTACTGCTTCCTTCTAATTTTTTTTTTTTTTAAGAAAAAAGGACAAATGAAACTACAAACTGTAGATATTTCCGGTGACTCCGAAGTTCAGTTGTTTTGACCACTGGTATTCTTCATGCAGGTCACTGGGATGCTCCATGATTCATATCCTCAAGGAGATGGCTATTTCTCAAAACCAACAGGCACCTTTTGCAGCTTAGTCCCCGAAAAACCGACCTACTCCCTGAGCGAATGCTGTCCTGCCACTCTGACTGCCATCCATCCCTTCTGTCTCTTCAGGCTATTCCTCATATCCTTTAGACATTAGGACCCCAACCTCACACAACTCCATGCCAGTATACACTAGGATCATGCCAAAATGTACTACTAGTCCACCAAACATACCTCACTTCTTCTGTCTTTTTTTTTCGCTGCTCACTCTTTTAGCTAGCCCTGCTGACTTGACTGCTGCAGCAAAACCATCTCTGCCCACTGCCTGACAGAGGATAAGCATCAACAGCAAATTTTGTGCTGCCATTCTAAAGGATTCTGCGCTGCTACTTCAACTAATCTAGTGTCATTTACCTGATGAATATGGAAAAATGATGACCACATGGATCGTCGCGATCTGGTGGAAATGTAGAAAAGTGAGTGCCTGGTTGGAAGCCATGAAGAACGTTTATTTTAACCAATTGTTCATTACAACAAGGTTCATTATAGTGAGGGGTTACTGTATTTTAGTATTTAGTATTCAGTGTTATTAACCTTTTAGTTGATTTTCAAGAGGTCAGTATAGTGGAATTGTATATTTATTATACAGATTGCATTTCAGTTTTTGATATTTGTTCTTATATGTCTACCTCCATGTAATAATACTATTATTCTTGCTAGACTGAATTCTGGAATAAGGGAGGGGTGTGGGTTCTGCGTTTCTTGTTCTGTGGCTGTACTGTGTTTTCAGTAGTCGTAGATGTTGTTCTTGTTCAATGGCATGCTGGTTTTAATGTTTTGATTTTTGTTTTTATTTGTGGTTATAATTTTTCCTTAGTTGTGGTTGTGATTTTTTTCTTTTCTTTTGTATTTTATTATAAAATGTCTCAATAAAGTTTCTTCAGTTTAAAAAAGGATAGATCTGATAGCCATAATGGAAACATGGGTAACAGGAAACAATGACTGGGACCTCATAGTACCAGCTAACCACTCTACAAGAGCGACAGGCGATAAGGCATGGGAGGGGATGGCACTGTTTGTTAGGGAAGGTGTAGAGGCTACGGAACATACTACTCTGGGAGAGGGCACAAAATACAAGCTGTTAAGATGCAAATGATAATGGAAAGGGGTAAAAAGATAAGGGTCCGAGTAATGTATAAACCAGTGAACCAGAAGGAGGATAAGGATAGGGAATTAGGGGATAAGATCAAGAAGGCATCAACCAAGAGAGAGTTGGTGATGGTGGGTAACCTAAATATGCTGGTGCTAGACTGGGAAATACAAACAGACAGTACTGTAATAAGTCATGCACTGGTGGATGTGATGAAAGATTGCATTCTCATGCAGTGGTTCAGGGAAATGACTAGAGGAGGGTCCATTTTTGTCCTGGTTCTATCAAAAGCTGAGATAGTCAGATAATCAGAGGTGAGAGAACCACTGGGGTCCAATGACCGCAGTGCAGTGTGGTACAACATAACACAGGAACTCATCACACCAGTTCAAAAACTGTGGTCCTAGACTTCAGAAGGGTGAATTTCTGCAAGATGAGGGAAATGCTAAAAGATAAACTGGTATGGGTAGGGAGAGCAGAAGTGGCAGAAGCAAAATGGGATGTCATAAAGAGAGGTGCCATGGATATGACAGAATCCTACATGAGACAGGTTGAGAAGAACAAAAAGCATATAAAGCTGATTTGGTTTTCCAGAAGGGAAGGAGAGGCAAAGGGCAAAAAGGGAACAATTCCAAAAATATTTGGATGAACAGAGTGAGGCTAACCAGGAGGACTATCTAAAAAAAGCTAAAAGAGGCCAGAAATATCATAAAAAAAAGTAGAGAAAAGATGGCGCTAAGAATACCAAAGGTGGTCAATGGGTGCAGAAATCTCTTCAGATACATTAGGGAAAAAAGGAGGGTGTTATCAAATTAAAAAAAGGTAGGGACATGGGTGAAGGAAGAAAGAAAAGGCTGATTTACTGAATAATTACTTTTTTTAAGTATTCGCCATGAAGGGCAGGGCACTACCACAGTGCAGCACACAATCTGAGGGGACAGGAGTTAAGACCAGTCTCAGAAGAAAGAATGAACAGGGACCTCAAACTCTTGAAGGTGAGCGAATCACCTAGTCCTGAAAGGTTGTACCTCAAAGTGCTGAAGGGGTTAGGGATAACAGTGGTAGCACTGCTGACAAATCTGTTTCAATATTCGCTGGAATGGGGTGGTTTCAACAGACCAGAGGGTAACAAATGTGGTGGTGCTGTACAAGAGTGGGGACATGGGTGGCCTGCCCAGAGACTTACAGACTGATCAGTTTAACTTCAAACATGAGCAAGCTGCTAGAAGTCACCATTAAGGAACAAATTGTGGAATTCTTAGGAAACAAATTGTTTAGAGGACAGAATACAGCATGGGCTTGCAGCAGGGAGATATCAGCAAACTAACACAATCGACTTCTTTGATTGAGTTGCAAAGGCAGTGGACAGGAAAAACGATGGATATTTTGTTCCTAGATTTTAGCAATGACTTCAATTCCATTCCACACAGAAGGCTAACAAAAAAATCTGTATTACCTTGGGGCAGTGAACAAACTGACTAGGTGGATAGGGAACTGTGAGGAAGGATGCATAGGGTAATCATCAATGGAGCAAACTCACAGCCCAGAGGAGTCACAAGCTGGGTAGATTCTGGGGCCAGTGCTCTTCAATATCTACATTTGCAATATAGTTGAGGAAATTCAGAGTAAGGTATGTCTCTTTGCTGTTGACACTAAGATCTGCAGCAGAGTGGACATTGAGAAGGGAATTACAGAAATTAAAAGAGATCTGGAAAATTGGAAAACTGGTCTAGATTATAAGCTCAATGAAACAAAAAACACAAAAGGATGCACACTGATAGCAAGAACCCTAAAATGGACTACATGAAGGGTGGAGTAAGGTTAGTGTAGTCAACTGATGAGAGACCTGAGGGTCAACATTAGTGGCAGCTTCAAGTCTACTGTAAAGTGCAACAAAGCATACGGGAAGGCTAACAGGATGCTGGGATGTATAGGAAAGGGACTTTATCCCATAAATATTTTTATTGATTTTTCCTTTTTTTCAAAGGGACACACATACAAATGCACTTCATAGTAATAATAACACATAACTGCACAATTGTATGGAGAATCAAAGGAAAGAAAACACAAGGGTGAGGGAAAGGGAGGGGAATGGAAATGGCAAGGAAAGGGAGAAATCCAGGAAGGGAGGTGGAAAAGAATACAAGAAGTTTCAAAATAAGACACACAAGGAAGGATCACTATCCTGACCTGCTGCAACTCCTTCAGCACAGTATGCAAGCATACTATTTTAGTGTTGCCATTTTTATCAAATAATCACATCAGTATTAACTGAAAAATAATGATTCTTAGCAAGAATCACTACAAGAAACATAACAAAGTCAACACTAGTTTAGATTACCGTTTAACTTATGTGACATGGGTAACAATGCCAAAGGAACTTATCACAAGGCTGTCAGGTGATATTTGCCAAGGAATTATACAGGGAAACAAAAACAAGCCTTGAAAGACAATAAACCAGTGAAGGTGTCCCTAAAGCAAAATCACCAAAGTGTCACACAGTGGGGACTGTCTGATATAGATCATATTTTGGGCACTTGTAAGGATGGGGAGGGAAAAAGACCAGGAAGGCCCTGTTGCATACATTGTGCTATCTCTATGAAACTCTCAAGTAGCTGAATCACAACAAAAAAGAAAAATATTGAGTGACAGAGGCACAGCCACAGAAGACAGGAGGAGTTTCCCTCTCAGTTACTCCATCCTACTGTACAGAACGTCACCTAAGACCTTCACCAGAAGACAGCAACATGTCACCACAAAGTCATTCTACACCATGGGTTTGGAGGAATGCACACACACAGGCTCCCATTTTGTTAAGTAGGAACTCCAAACTTGCATGTGTATTTCCAATTTCCCCAGAACCCAGTAGTTTTTTCTCATATCTCCTGTCCTGTGACAAGGCTCTAATTGTTCTGAGAAATAGAGACTCCTGACACAAATTCCTTGAAAGGATAGTCCTTGCACTATCAAAAGCTGCCAATAACCACAGTGAATAAGGAAATGATAACCCTTGGATGTTAGAGAGAATACACAATGAGCAGCTTTAAACTTCCTTCACAGGAGGCAAGGAGACTACTGCCACACGGAAGAACCATACATGGTTCCAATACTGTTCAAAAAAGTATGGTTCCAAGGCACATGATTAAAAGATGCATGAGGTGCATTGCAATGTTAGCAGTCACTGTGTGGTATCAATCATTTGGTACAGTGCCATGGGAGTGCAATATGCCCTGGCGGGTCCAGGCCTGCATCTTCTATTGGATTTATACTTTATTGACCACACCCATCTCCATTCCTCCTCATCAGTGAGGACTCCCAATTCCTCCTCTTTCTTGCCCCTGGGTCCAAGCACACCAAAGACATGCACCCTGTCTGTTTGTGGTAAATTTCTGCATGCCCTTCTGGGACCACTGAGAGCTCACCCATATCTAGAAGGGGCCTTTAGGTGGTACACTATAGTCCCAGTACAGTCAAGAGCAGAGAGTGTTACCTAACTGTAAATATTGTCAGTGTACTTGCCTTAGGAGGTCATAGGTAGTTCTCAGCTGCCCATAATTTACTTATTCATTTAGGTTTTGTTGACTGGGAAAGGAAGCTAGATAAATTCTCCAATTTCTTTATCCTCATCCTGGGGGAGGGAGAAACAGATGCAAACTGCCATATTAAATCAGGTGACACTTTTGGTGGTATTGTTATTGAATTAGGGAAATTTGGCCAGGGTACTGAGAAAATTCTCCCACTGTTTTGGAAGAGTGCCATGGGATCTTTAATGTCTACCAGAACAACCACCAGAACAAGCAGACTGGACCTCGTAGAAAGACAGCACCTCATGAATGCAGCATTCCCCTCATGCTTCACTACAGTGTCAGTATTGGGGTTTACTCCAAGTTCCAGGTGTGGGGCTAGAACCTACAACCTTCCATCCTTCTGACCTCAGAGTAGAGTGTCCAACCTCTGAGCCACAGACACTGCAGACTGTGTTGTTCCTCTGTAATAACATCCAAAAGATAACAATCTTAGCCCCAGTCCAACAGTTCCACTTAATTGTGGTCTGGTCCACGCGCATGGTGATATTTAACCATGAAGGCTACCTACCTGAAAATTGGGGGATCACACCCCTTCTCACTTCTCTCATCGAAATCCCCCACTGATGTAGAGTGCATGGAGAAGCCAAAAAGGGATTTTTTGATAGTAGGAGGAAGGGAGTGATACTGCTCCTGTACAGTTCCCTGGTAAGGCACCTGAGTATTATATGCAGTTCTGGAGTCCATGCATCAAGAAAGACAGTACTGTATAGAGACCATAAAAATCAGGGTTGCAAAGATAATCCAGGGATAGCACGGGAGGTAATAGGAGGAAAGGTTGACAGACCATACCCTGTATGTGCACTGGAGGCTAAGAGGGGGATGGAGGACATAACTGAGACATATAAGTTCTTGCAAGGATTCAATAGAGAGGATTGTGAGGGCTTCTTAATGAAGAATGATGGCACAGTAACTAAAAGACATGGGTGGAGATGGGTGGAGGAATATTCAGGAGGGAGGCGAGGAAAATCTATTTCATGGAGCAGGTGGTGGATGAATGGAATAGACTGCCAAGAGAGGTGGTTGAAACCAAGACTGTCAGGGTTGAAATATGTGTGGATTAGATGGGAGCATGGGATCTTCAGGTAGAAGAGGGGTAGGAATATCTGGGGAAGGAAAGGGACTTACAAATGCCACTGGGGCTCTCAGATCTCTAAATCCAGTCCAGCATACTCTGAGTATGGAGCTATGCAGGTAAACTGGTAGACTGGGTGGACCACTGTTTTTTTTTTTCTGCTGACACAATCTACATTATGTTTATATGGTTCTATCATCTATGTATTTGGATATTATAGTGTATTAGAAAATGGGCCAGATTCTTAGAGCTCTTCTATTGGCTGAGTCATTGTTGGGGGGTACATTAACTTTCGATAGATGCCCACTTCAAAACAAGGGCTGAATTAGGGTGCCTCATTGCTGAGGTTTTCCATGGGCACCCTGAATCTTCAAAGGCAGCAGCCGCCATTTTTTGCCCCTCGCTTAGCGATGGAGTCCCCCCCAGCACAGCTTGCACCTCATTAGTTTTCTTCCCCTTGAAAAAGAAACATTTATTTTTTACTGCAATGTATTAGCACTAGCACTTTGAGTACTAAGCGCTACTGAGAGTGGGAGAAACATGCTTTTTTTTTGTTCCAGTTTGAAGGGGTTAGCAGTTAGCACATCACGTACTAAGCGCTACAGTGAAAGCGCCTGTTTCGTTGAAACTCCATGGTGGTCCCCCGTTGGAGGAAAAGAATAATTTCACAGGCAGGACTTAGTAAAATAAATAAAAAATCACTTACAGCAGCTGCCATCCTACGTTGATCTCCATTTCCTGTTTTTCACAAATGGGGTCATGCAAGGTCGCGTGCTGAATGGCAGCATCTTCCGAAGAAAAAAAAAAGCTTGCAGGAAAGGAACAGTACTCTTTTCTTAAAAACACCAAAAAAAATGTCAAGTTTAACAAAGCATTTAAATGACAAGAACTACCATCTCTCAAGCTGGTAGTGTGTGTGTGTATGGGAGGGGGGATAAGTAGAAGGAAATGGCTCTGTGTGGGGGGGGAGATAGAACAGCACAAAAATGCAGGGGCTATTTTGCCTTATGAAAGTTTTCTTTTTCTAGTCTTTGAATTCAAAAACTCATTTCCTCTAATTTTTTTATTTAATTAAAATTTACAGACAAACCCATTTTCTAAGTGCAATAATACCCTCCAGGGTGGGCGGTATGGGCAATACCAGACCTTCCAGGGGCTATAAGGCCCTCCACCTGTGATGTCAGGCCTCATTACGTCCTGGGTGGTCCAGTAATTGCCCAATACCACCCACCCTGTCAGGTATTATTGCTTGTGTATTCACTGAGGCATTTCTATTCTGAACTCCCATAAATTCTTGCTCTTTGTCTGCATTCATGTTGTGTTTTACAAGCATTGTTTTATAATGCCTTGGCATCTACTCATGGCCACCAGATTAACTGCCATTGTTTCACTCCCGCTTGTTCAGTGAATCCTAGAAAACCTTACCACTGCTTGCCTTTTGCATCACAGTCTTTTCCAAGGAATCTATGAACATCTCCTATACCTGGCCAGGAAAGTTTTACTAATTTTCATCATTAATGCTTGTGTACTAACAGTGTTTTTTAAGGGGGGTGGGAGTGGGTGAGGTAGAGAGGACAAATGGTGGGAGGCAAGTAACTTATGTACATACTAACAAATGGGAACACATCAGCATCCGATAATACTAAGAAGACACAATTCATCTACTGAGTCATAGAGGGAGGTTGTGGCACCCATTCTGGTGGGTTCATGACCATTCCAGTGGGTCATGGGCATTCTGAGAGCCAGGGCATCTATTCTGCTTTGTTGGGGGGGGCTACACCAGCAGATAAGGATTATTTTAGGGGTTGGTATGTCCGTCTAGAGGGTTAAGAGGCTACTGCAGTGGTCAGACAACATTCATACAGAAACACATTTTGTGCATTCCAGTTTCAGATGCATTCCAGCCTTTTATTTTTCAGCCATACCCTATTCAGAACAGCTGGGTGTGAGCATCTTGCAGCCGTAAAGGCTTATCCAGCTCAGTATAAGTAGGAGAAAAACTAAAGTCCTTTGCTTAATGTTTAATTATGAACAGTACTTCTAGCATTGCAAGGATTAGGGTTAAACACATGGCTAACCTACAGCATGATGTATTGTGTGAAACACACAACTGTTGCAAAATTAGTGTTGTTTTCATTTAAATTGACTGAGCATTGGATAAACATGCTCTAAAATAAGACTGGTTGTGAAATGGAGACTTTCAGATAAAACATAAGCAGTGCTGCAATACTGTATATTGATGTTTTTAATGAAAGAAAAAGAACAAACAATGAATTTCTGTGTACTTGTGTGTGTGTTGAGGGAGACACATAATTTTTAAACAAATGTATAAATAATTAGAATGGAGGAAGTACTGATTCCACTCGAGACTACATTACTTTTTAGTGGTAATACTTGTTTATGTTTGCCTCCTGTAAGTGCATATAGTAACCTCTCAAATGTTTTCAGCATTTCTGAGTTGACTACATTACTTACTGTAGATGTGCATTTCAAATGCTCATAACTCTCTGAGAGAAATATTACTTCCTTCTCCCCCATAACATTTTCCTTTGCAGTTGTTTATTTTGTCACAAGTTATACTTTTGTTTACTGTTATATTTAAGTCTAATTCCTTACACAACTCTTATTTTTATGTAACCATACAGTGCAATTAAATCTCCCCTTATTCTATGTTTCCAAACAAAATACATTTAGTGCATTAAGTCACTCATAATATTCAGCTGTGCCTTCATCTTTCATTTTTTTTCTCCTCGGGATTCTGTCCAGCCTGTTTAGATCCATTCTGCAAAATGGATTCCAGAACTGGCAGCAATATTCCAAATGAAGCCTCACAAATGCCTTATATGGAGCTATAACTTCTCTGGATCTGCTACCAAAGATTTTCTTGATACACCCAAGCACACATGCTACATTTTATTTAAGCTGATTTACACTGGCAACCCTGTTTGAAGTCTGCAGTTATTATTACCCCAATATGTCTCTTCTCCTCAGACTTCATTAATTCAGCTCTATTTATATAGTACTATAATTTTCCCTCCTGTTTTTCTTCCCTAGAGGTAACCGTTGTGCATGTCCCATCATCAAACTTCAAGTACCATCCATTTGCCCACCCTAGTATCTTTTGTAAGCCCATCTGAATACTTCTTATTCATTCCTCACTACTGTATCTGCTATTCTTTGCAGTTTTGAATAATTTCCTAACCCAGTTTTTTGTTATGTCGCTAAGCTCCTTGATATATATGTTAAGTAATGTTGGATCAGCAACAATCCCATTGGGGACTCTACTTGTTATGTAACCTTCTTTTAATTCAAAGCTTTTTATTCTTACTCTTTATTTCATATTTGTTAGCTAGTTCCTTATCAAAAACAAATGTGTCTCTTTGTACAGACATTAAAGGTCAGGCTCCACTTGAATGAAACCTTGCCTGATGTGTTTCTCACTTTTTGCAAGTGGTTTTACAAAATGTTTGAAAAAGCACTTGCAATAAGTGAAAAATGTTAGGCAAGGTTTCATTCAAGTGGAGCCTGACTCTTAATGTTTGTATCCAGTGACATGTTTGTTTTGAATAAAGAGGTGGACTAACGTAGTTCTGACTGAAGCCTTTCGTTCCGGTGGTGAGTGCTCCATTTTCATTTTATAACTGTACAGTGATTGTTTTAATGTGAGCACCCGTTTCTTTGGTGCGGTTCCTTTCATAGGTTTCATAGGTGTATCAGAGCAATTAATTAGACTTAAGATCCATATACTCGCCACAAAATTAATCATACCCAAAGATATTATTGCTAATCAAATACCTGTCAAGATTAACCTTAAATTCTTTTATTGTTTTGCTGGCCACTGTTTCAATCAGGAGCGTATTCCAGATTTTTGTGACCCTAACAGTCAACCAATGTTTTCTCCTGACCATATTTATCCTCCTCTTATGTATTTGTAGCGAATGAGCTCTAGTGTTGTATACCTGTTCCCTCAGAACCAGGTATAATTGCTCTCATAGAACTCTATCATTTAAAACCCTGAAGATAAAACACATATCTCCTCTCAGTCTTCTAAATTCAAAGGAATATAAAACCAGGGACTGTAGCTTGATCTTCATAGCTCAGGCCCTGTACCTCCTTTATCCTGCACATAGCACTTTTTTGTACCCTCTCCAAGGATTTAATGACGCCCTTACCCCAGGGTGCCCAGAGTTGAGCACAATACTCAACATGCGGGCACACCAATGAGGTGTACAAAGGGAGCAGCACCTTTTTGTTCCTGCTTTTAATATGTTTATGTATGCAGTATTAGATGCTGCTAGCTTTTTTAATAAGTTGATTGTAATGAGGTCTAAAACTAAGATCACTGGTAATTTTAATGCCTAGGTCACTTTCTTTGTTTACTACCTTCAGTAATAAATTCCCCAGACTGTATTGGTAATTATTATTCTTCCTCCCCATGTGCATCACAGTGCATTTATTGATGTTAAATACTGATCTGTGGTCTTGGACCAGGCTTCCAGGTTTACTGGGGCAGCTTGCAAGACATCAGCATCCTCCCTGTTTTCCACTACATATCCAATGTGGGTATCATCTGCAAATTTTGAGAGCCATACTGTATATCAAAGGGTGGGCTCATGGATCTGATGTACAAATTAAACAGGGATGGACCCAAAACTGAGCCCTATGGGACCCCAATTGTCACATTCACCCAACTAGAATAATTCCCTTTTATACAGACCTTCTGCTTTCTATTGGTCAGCCAGGACTCAATCCAAAGGGTGATTTTTCCTGGTATGCCCAACTTGATCAAAGCATCTCTCAGTTTATCATGGGGAACTTTGTCAAAAGCTTTGGAGAAGTCCAGAAAGATGATATCCACGGGTTTCCCTAGTCCAAAGCTTGTTTACCTTCCCATAGAACTCTAAGAGGTTGGTCTGGCAAGACTTCCCCTTTACAGACCCATGCTGTGTTGGGTCAATATTACCTGACATGTGTTGGAAATCAGTAATATAATCCTTGAGGATGCTTTCCAGTATTTTCCCCAGTATCGACATCAGACTGATCGGTCAATAGTTGCCAACCTCATGCTTAGAACCCTTTTTAAATATGGGGATGACTTCGGCCTATTTCCATACTTCAGGGACTACTCCTTCATTTACTGATTTTTGAAAGATACATGTTATATGGCCTGCTAATTGCTCTGCTAGTTCCTTAAGCACCCTAGGGTGTAATTTATCAGGGCCTTGTGCCTTATTTTAATTTAGCTGTTTAAGTTTTTTCTCCACATCTTCTTTATCTAGGATGATGCTAAGATCATAATCCTTGTGCTGGGTAGTAACCTTTGCTGTACCCTGGCTAAAAACAGTGGCAAAATAGTTATTACATTGTTCCGCCATTTCCATATTATCAGATATTAATCTCTTGTTCTGATCTAGTAGGGGGCCAATTGTTCTATTTGATCCCTTTTTATTATTAATGTATGTATAAAAAGACTTATAATTATCCTTGACCTTTACTGCTAGTTTGAGGTCATAATTTCTTTTGGCTTGCTCAATCTTCTTTTTAGTGGCCCTAAGATTGCATTTGTAAATATCCCAACTTTGTTCATCCCCACTTAGTTTGGCCATTCTAAACATCCTGATCTTGTTTTTGATAGACTTCTTGACTGATAAGGTCAACCATGGAGGAAGGGATTTTCTTAACCCACTATATTTACTAATGGTGTGCACATACTTCTGGGCCAGGGTATTTATTTTAGTGGTTAACATTTCCCACATAGTACGGATGCACCACTGAAATCACTATCCCAGTTCCATTTAGATAGATTGCTTTTTATACCCTTGAAATCTGCCAGATCAAACCTATATGTTAAGGTTTTTCCACTAATTTTATTAGTAGGTCCCTAATAATTAAATCTAACCATTTGGTGGTCACTTACTCTCAGTGGAAGCAGCACAGTGCAGTTCTGGATCAAATGACCCATGTTACTTAGGACTAAATCCAGGATATGATTATTCCTAGTATTATCTAGCACATACTGGTCAAGCCCTGCTAGGTTAAATATCTCAAGATATTCCCTTTCAATAACTGTGTTAGTTTGTAGACTTTCTCAGTTTATTCCAGGGAGGTTAAGATTGCCCAGAAGTATAACATTATTCCTTTGAGCTAACAAATTGATGAAGTCTAACAACATGGAGTCCCCCAATGGGGTAATAGTGGGTGGTCTGTATACCAAACCTATGTTAATCTTAGTATTGTGTGTTGGGGTCATTGCTACTCACAATACCTCACAGTTCTCCCACTTGGAGGTATCCATGTTTTCTACCATAATGTCATCACTAATATAAAGTGCCACCCCCCTCCCCTGGACTGTACCCTGTCCTTATTATAGTGGGTGTACCCTGGAATATTTTTATCCCATGTGTCTTCCTGTCTCCACCAGGTTTCTGTTATAGCACAAATATGTACTGTATATCCAGATCATGCAGGACTAATCGAAGTTCATCCATTTTGTTGGTCAGGCTTCTAGCATTTAGGGACAGAAAGTTAATTTTAGACTGTTTGGGTTTTTTACTGTGTTCCCCTGTTGGTGCTACTGCCCCGTTCCCCCCTTGTATTAGTTTAAATGGGAGTCAATTATGCATTTTAATTTAAGTGTAAAAATACGCTTACCCTGCCTATTTAAATGCAAACCATCGTAAGAGTACAAGTGATGCCCTTGAAAGTCCTGCCATTGATCCACATATTTATACCCTTTCCTGTGACACCATCATGTTAACCAGCCATTTCATTTTTCAATCTCCCTGGTTAATCCAGAATTAGCCCTGGGTACTGGTAAAATTCCAGATATAATGAGATCCCATCCCTGGGATTTAAGAGCATGTCCCACAAATTCAAAATCCCTCTGGATGTCGGTAAGATTTCTCTTACCTACATCATTCACTCCAATATGTAGGAGTATAACAGGTTTTGTTGTATTTTCTGTCAGGCTCAGAAGTAGTCTCTTTATATCCCCAATGCCTACGCCTGATAGGGCACTGACTGTGGTGTGTTCATTCCTGTTTCTACACGAAACATTGTCTGAGTGCTTTAGCATAGAATCACCTATAATTAAAACATCCCATAGGATATTATAATCTAATCTAGTGTTTATGCTTGTGCACTTCGAGTTGACTGCAGTGTCTGAGCAGTTTGTTTCAGGTTCCAGGCCGAATTGGGGATTAGGTACTTCTGTTTGGTTAAATTAGACATCAGGTGTAAGAACACTATATCTGTTAAATGTTAAGAAGTTTGAAGAACCCCCAATGTTTCTTCTACCTTATTTATTTGTAGTTTTACGTACCAAACACCAATCATCTGTGCTATCAACCTCCTCTAAGTCTTTCATCTCTGGCTGAGTAGGTGTCTGTGTTCCAGTTTGTGGTGTTTCAGTCTGACTATCTGCCATGGTATCAATGAAATGTTCCAATATAGTAATATCAGCTTGCACCTGCAACCCTGTCTTAAGTTGCTCTATCTCTGTTATCAGGGCCTCAATCCTAGTACATTTAATGCATACATAGTCCTCCTGATCTTCTCCCTCAGCGTACATATTACATTTTACACAGAGCTTCATGATTAGAACAACACCTTTACTATGTACAAATGGTTAATCCCAGTCTCCCCAGTTGACACAGCTGACACATGCCAGCACATGTGTCTCTACATGCGTCTCCACATGTGGCAATGCGTGCCCCTGCCTGTGCTCACCCTGCTCACAGCAGGGCCAAGCTATAAAGCTGAGAGTGACCCGGAAGTGAGTGTGGGGTTGCGGGATCACCCACAACAAAGTTGCAATTTTAAAACAAATTATTTGTGCAAGACTCCCTGGCCCAGTGTATTTAAGGGCTGTAAGATAATTCCCAGCACAAATGTTAAAAATAAGGCTAAATAGCGTGGTGGTAGTTCAATCCCACCTTAGGAAAACTACAGCTCCTCTGTTCCTCCTTCCTGTCTGGAAGGCAGTGCTCCAGATATGTAGAACAGTAAATTCAAATGGTATATATTTATTAAAATGTTACAGCTCCCCAAGGCACATTCCCACACAATATATAACTTCAGTGCTTGTCAGGATAAGTGATCTTTCCCTTATACTGAGTATCTTATCCAATTTACAGTTTTACTACTAATCCAAATGGAGTCAAGATTGTAAATTAATTTAAGATGAGACACCATATCAAAAGCATTGCTAAAACCCAAGAAAGTGATTTATGTTGGCATGCCCGTATCTATATTTTTGATAATCGGACCATAAAATGACAATAGATTTGTTAACACCATGCTGTGTCTTATCACTGTACCCCAGCTCATTGAGCTGTTTTTCAGTTTTATTCCTTATGAAGGGATTCTATCATATTACATAGGATAGTGGTTAGGCTAACCAGTACATAGTTACATACTGTAACTTACCCCGATCCTCTTTATTAAACAGTAGTAAACCTGTAGCCTTCCTCCAGTCCTCAGTTATTATTCCTTCCTGTAGGTAAGGTATATAAGTTACTATAGTTATTGGCTCAGCTAATTCTTCATTAGTGATATTGCCGGTTGCAATTGGGCCATATTATATTCTTTGCATTGTACTATGCCACTCTAGGCCCATAATGATGCTACCTGCCTCAGTTAATTACCTACTCTGCAGGGCTGGTATCCCTGGATGCTAAAGTTAACCTCTTGACAATGCCTCTGTTGGCAGCACATGCTTGTTGCCTATGCTAGTTTCTCCACTCCTTAGTATACTCTAAGGTGATACGTCCTTTAGCGTATCTATGCACTGGTGTTCCACTGTAAACTGTTGATTATCTGCTGATTGTATAATACAACTTAGCTGTAATATTGTAATGAACCTATAATACTGTGAGCCATTGCTGCCTGTAACTCTTTATTTGCTGTGACTCTATATTGTATGTCTGTATTGTTTTTTAACGCGGGACGTTTGTAAATGAGTCTCTTACTCAAAGGTTGTAAATCCTAAAGAATATTAAATAAATTAATAAAATAAATAAATAGTTCCTTCAAGACCCTTGGGTGAATGCCATATGGTCCCACTGTTAACATCTTCAACACCTTACTCCTTGAAAACAATAACTGTTGCTATCAGTTTGCTCTTCCTGTTCCTGCTCTTTATTGCCTCGCTCAGTTACATCCTTAACATCATAAACCAAATAGTAGTACTTAGTTATTGTGTTTTGTATATATCCATGGCACACAAGTTCCCTACAGACTGGGTTATGCTCACTTAATAGGCTGATGATGCACTGGACTTTGGATCAAATTTCAACCTCACGTAAGCCCTCTGTGCCCCCATGATCCTCAGTTATTTCATGTGCATTGAGCAGCTAAAACACTGAACACCTAGATCATGATTTTCAGTTTGTTTTTTAAACACAGTTTTATTTCATCAGACATGTACAGCATACAGTCATCAGTACAAGTTGCATTCAGATTCAAGGTCAGTGTAGTGTAGAATAAGGCATTTATAATTCTAGGTAATCATTAGTTTAGTATAGCTAAACTTACGAATATTAATTGAATGCTTTAGAACCCCTTAAACATTGTTGTAAACTATGCAAATTACTGCTTAATATATTGTTAGACTGAAATAGGCACTACAAGATTCTGAAGAATTCAACAGCTTTCTAGCCTCCATCGACTGGTCACCAATTAACACCCTCCATTATATAAATCAGGCCCTTGACTATCTTAGCTCAATGTTCTTATTTCAATGTTCACAGCTGCCCTTCACTCGCTTGACCCATACAAAACCAGAAGATCCAAAGGCTTCCCTGCCCCTTGGCTAACTAATGACCTGAGGGGTCTCATGCACACACGTGATAAAGCCTGGAAGACCTTTAAGAGATCTGGGGTACATACTGATTGGATTAGTTATCATCAGCTCTGCAATTTATGCAAAAATAAAATAAAGATGGCCAAAAGAGACTATCTTATATCTTTACAAGAAACAAACCTTACCACCTCTAAAAAAATACCCTACTTAAAGGTAGAGAACGCATTGTTCCCCGAACCATGACCGCTAATGGAGCCACTCTCACAACACTTCTGAACATTGCCACTGGAATAAACAACTTCTTCACAGACCTTACTCCCTACAAACATGGTCTTCTCCCTCTTGTTCATACTACAATATCAATCAATATCAACACGAGACCAACCGTCCCTCCTTTCATATAAAAACTACCACCAGTTTCGAGGTTCTAAAGTTGCTCAAGAGACTCAAATGTGGTAGTTCTCCAGGCTTTGATACCATGCCCCTTAAATTCCTCCACATTGGAGCATCAGCGCTTGCCCTGCCCATCTCGATGTTAATCAATTGATCTTTCATCACTCACTCTATCCCTGACAAATGGAAAACAGCGGTAGTGGTACCTGTCAACAAATCCAGCCCGGTTGATACAGCCCAAAACTACAGACCAATTTCTATCCTCTGCCCTATTGCAAAAATTCAAGAATGAATCCTCTATGACCATTTGTTCTCATTCCTTGAACAAACAAACATCTTCACAGACTTTCAGCATGGTTTCCGTAAACACCATGGAACCAACTCTGCTCTCCTTTTTATCACCTCTGACTTGTTTAATAACATGGATCTGGGCTAAGCCACCGGTGCAGTCTTTGTAGACCTAACTAAGGCCTTTGACCTTGTTAATCACCCCCTGCTCATAGCTAAACTTCATCACATTGGACTGGATAATAACTCCCTTGCATGGTTTTCAAATTATCAAGCAAATTGTTCTCAATGTGTCAAATGGGCAACCACACTATTCCCTCTAGCACCAGTCACTGACGGGGTACCATAAGGGTCCATACTTGGTCCCCTACTATTTTCCATATTCATCAATGACCTGCCTCTTAAATGTGGTGGTGGTGCATCAGTACAACTCTTATTTATTTATTTTTTTAAGGAGACCTGATTTACAACCTTTGAGTCATAGACTCATTTACAAAGGCTCCACATCAAAGTACAGTCAAAAGGACAATTGGACAGTGCAATACAGTGGTTAGAAAAAAATCACATAAAGTGGATAATACAATTAAGTTAGTGAAAAGAGGCCTGTACAGATTAGGTAGCTATTCAGGTCCAATCAAGGAGCCTGACATTGTCAAAGGTGCTAGTAGTCGGAACTGACATAGTCATTGATACAAACAATAATGCACAGAATTGAGGTTTACATTTTGTGAAAGCTAGTGATACAGTGGAAAAATCATAGTTACATAATCAGTAGATTACGCGGATGATGCAATACTCTACAGATCTTCCAAGGATATCCGCACCCTGACCACGAATCTTGAGCTAGACTTCCATACCCTAGAATCTTGGTTCTTAAGTAACCAACTGGTTCTCAGTGAGAAAAAACAAAACAAAACTATGATCTTTTATCACAGCTCTTTCAAAACACCATATGACACACCCTTCATCTTAAAAATCTCCTCGGGTACTCCACTGGAAAATGTCTCATCATTCAAATACCTGGGACTCACACTTTATGAGAACCTAGTGCTTGAAGCACACATAAAAAACACCACCAAAACGACTAATCAAAAACTTGGGCTGCTCTACTGCTCTGCACCTAACCTCTCAAAGCATGCCAGAGTAACTACTGCCTCTGCCACTCTACTCCCTGGACTATTCTATGTGTCACCTGTCATCCACTCAGTTAAGGCTCCATAACTGAACAAACTAAAAAAGCCATACCATATGAAAGCTCGCTTTGCTGCCTCGGCCCCTGCCCATACTCACCACAGCCTTGTACTCAACAAACTAAGTTGGCAAACCTTTGACAACAAATTTGACTTCCCCATGCATTGTAACACCTTTAAGTTGATTCATCAGCCCCCCAGTCTGATGGACCTGATATTCCTAAAACCTACCCCTCGTGTACTAAGATCTTCTACCTTACAATTACTGCAGCTCTTGAAGGCCAGGCTAAAGATAGGCCAAAGGTCCTATGCTATCACCGCCCCCCAGAATTTGGAACAATTTGCCCCACCCTCTACTTTCCTGCAAAACCATTAACCAATTCAAAAAACTCTTCAAGGATGAGTTCTTCAAACACCCCCCCCCCAATGTTATTAACAAGTAAGGCTACATGTGACTAATGTTACAAATCTCTCTCAATCTCTACAATGGTCACAAACAGCCTCCCTTCTCTCGTATCTCAAAGACAAGCTGTTCTCCCCACTTCTCACTCATCCTTGCCTACAGTAGTAGCCACAGACACTGTCAGCTATTTCCCAAAATTTCTGTGATATTTCCAGAAATATCTTATGCTTTTAGCATTTAAACAGTAGGGGCATCAGAGAGAAACTCTTCAGAAATTTCGTGAAATATGTGGAAATAGCTGGCAATGTCTGTGACTAACACTGTAGAATAACATCTGACTGTAACCTGAAACCCATGTTCTCTAACCAAATGCAGCTGGATCTGGTTATCTCTAATTATCTTGCTGTTTAATTTGCTGACATCTGGTGTGTGAATGGCATAGATGTCCCTGCACATGGTATAAAATGTTAATCTGCCTCCTGCCTCCCCTGGCTACCTGCAAACTGCCTGTAATCCTGAATCCTTTGGTTATTGCCTACTCAGGTACTGTTGTTATTTACCTATGGCTTAACTGTATATTGTGACTCACTGTACTATTCTATGTGTATTATTGTATTATGTTTTGTTCTTGGAATGCTTTATTCCTTGGGTCATCATTGAAAAAGGGACTTTGCCTCAGTTGACCTACCCAGTTATCAAAATTCAAATAAATAAATAAGTACAATACCATGAAAAAAGAAGGGAGAACATTATACAACTAGAGCAAGTTTTTTGACTTAGCATCCATTTGAGAGTTTACAGTGCATTATAGTTCACTATTTGTTGCAGTGAAGTTGACTTGATGCCTCAAGTTACTGTATATATGCAGCTACATGTTTGTGCCTAGTTCTGTCATGGCGTGAAAACTCACTTCAGTGTTAGAAGAAGCTGTCAACTCCTTAAGCTACATGAATGCCATGAGTCACCACCATATTTTCCCCCACAATTATAAGCCTTCTTAATATGTGAGATTATCATCCCAACAACCCAGTCAAAATAACATGTATTGCACTGGCTTGTCCAGGGTGAAGGAACCAAGGTGACAATCAAAATGTTACAGAAAAGTATATGGAGTGAGAGAACAGACTCCATAGAGTCCCTGAGGTATTAGGCACAGTACCTGTATCTTATTTTCAGTCAGGTCTTCCATGGTGTCCTGCTCACAAACATTGAATTCTCTCTCAGTTTTCTATTCAAGTTTAGTGGCTTCCTTAGGGTCTACAAACTGGTACGTTTTGGCCCCATAAATGATTTTGAGACTAGCTGGCATTAATAGTAAGTGGTGCACTCCCAGCTGATGCAATCTTGCCTGAACTCTGTCAAAACTCTTACAGCACTGACAAGTTTCATATCAAAGGTCCAGAAAAATGTGCACTCTGTTGCCCTACCACTCCAATGGTCCCTTCTGTTTTGACTTTAACAGTACTTCATCCAAATCCATCAACGATGCCAGTACAATCAAAAGAGTATGTGGAGGAGCTTTGTTGGTGGCTAAGCAGACATGAGAGCCCCTGGGAGTGATGCAGTAGGATTTCGGTGTCTGTAAATCCTGAGATATTTGATATTGATCACAGAGCCAGGTTTTAAGAAAATGTCTGGGAGTGTCACCCTCCAAGCCCTCAGAGAAGCCGAAGACTTGTACATGTGTTGACCTTACTGTGGTCTCCAGATTTTCAAGATGCATCCAGAACACGTTATTTTTTTTTTTTTAGGACTGTGGAGACAGTTAGGGCTCTTTCAGCCATTTGGGATGTCAGCTGCATGTCTGAGGTGAGACTACCCAATTTGTTATGTAGACCTTTAAGTTGCTTATGAAAGTTCTCCATCCATTTATCTAGGGACTGTATGGCTCTGAGGAGAGCCGCATTGGTGGGTTGTGATGATTCTGCATCACCCAGTGGTGGTTGCTGTGCCTTACTCATTCTTGGCACTGCTTCTTCAGCTGGGTTCTGTCTCCCCCATCAGTTGCCTGCTTGGTCAGCTTCCCCATAGTCTGTAGTCTGAAATTCAAAGTAGGCAAATAAGGTATCTTCAGGCTTCACTTGGTGGGATCTGTATATTACTTGCAAAGTTGCTGGAGTTTAAGCAGTTTTTGCTATAGTATTTAAGGTTTTTATCCCGCTAGATCTGCAGAGTGTTCAGGAGTTTCTGCTCCAGTCTTGATGGTTGGCCATGCCCCCCCAAGTACCACAAGGATTAGTACTGGGTACTAGGTATTGTCATCTTCAGTGTCTTCATAAGTGACACTGCTGTGGTGCTGGAGGGGAAGGTGTGTCTCTTTGCAGAAGACACAAAAATCTGCAACAGGGAAGACACCCAGGAAGGGCTGGAGAGAATGCAAAGGGATCTGGGGAAGCTTGAGAAGTGGTATAAGGTGCAACAGCTGGGTTTTAATGCTAAAAAGTACTAAGTCATGTACCAGGGGTGAGGAAACCCAAGGCTTGTATACAAAATGGGGGGAGTTACTTACAGTCACCAAGCAAAAGAGGGACCTTTGGGTAATCATATCTGATGATCTTCAGGTGGCTGGGCAGTGCTATAAGGCAGTAAGCAAGGCTAGTCATATGCTGGGATGTATAGGGGCGGGGTTCTATCAGGAGAAGGAAGATAGTGATGTCGACAAATTCTGTGTTTTGATGTTTATATCTACATATATATTCATGTCAAAAAATGCCATTTAATGCATCAATTAGGGTTGCTTCACAGCGACAAAAGTGATGAAATTTGCTGTTAAGGTTGCTACCCTTTGCACCGCATACCCACCCGGCCCCACCAACAGGCATCAGGGTGTGCGTTGAGGTCATCGGCCCTAACTCTCACCCCATTCCATGTGTAAATAAGCTGAGGTGGTGCAGTATAGGAGAATGGGGTGTGAGTTAGGACTAATGAACCCAACGCACACCCCAATGCCTGTTGGTTTGGGTGGGGTGCAAGGGGTGGCAACCCTAACACCGAATTTCCTTGCTTTTGTCACTGTGGGACAACCCTAACTGATGCATTAAACTGATTTTTTTGTCATGAATTTCCCTTCTTTTTGAGAATGTGCACTATAAATAGTGAATGGTATGTGGTGGTGAGATCGTGGGACCCGAAGTCCCCGTGCTCCCACCATGCTTCCCATTTGTGCATAATAACCCTAACAGTAACGGTAACAGTAATGGTAACGGCAACAGTAATGGTAATCCTAACAGGAACGTTAATGCTAACAGTAACTCCAATGCTAACAGTAACGGTAACAGTAACGAGAACAGTAACAATAATGCAACCACAAATGGTAATGGCAACAGTGAGGTAAAAGAAAATAATAACACTAACGGTAACGCAAACGTAAGTGCAAATGATAATGCACACAGTGACGCAAATGGAAACAATAACGCAAATGGTAAGACAAACGCAAGCGCAAATGTAACTGCAAACAGAAATGGTAACACAAACAGTGACAGAAATGCAAACGGTAATGGTAACACAAACGCAAATGGTAATGGCAACGGTGACACAGAAGGAAACAGTAATGCAAGTGACAATGTAAACACAATCGCAAACAGAAACGCTAATGGCATGGAGACGCAAACGCAAATGATAATGAAAACGCAAACAGTAACGCAAACAGTAATGGCAACGGCGACGCAGAAGGGAACAGTAACACAATCGACAATGGAAATGCAACTGGAAAAGCAAACGCTAATGCCAGCAGAAATGCAAATGGTAACAAAAACACAAACGGTAACGGTAATGCAATTGGAAATGCAAACAGTAATGGTAATGCCAACGATGATGCCAAAGGAAACAGTAATGCAAACGGAAATGCAAACTCAAGCACAAACACCAACACAAATGGTAACGCACACAGTGATGCAAAAGTAAACGCTAAGGAAAATGGTAACAGAAATGTAAATGGAAACAGTAACATAAATGCAAATGGAAATGGCAATGGGGACGCAAAACGAAACAGTAATGCAAAGAGTAATGCAAACGCAAGTGGAAACACAAACACAAAGGGTAACGCGAATGGTGACAGAAACGGAAACACAAACAGTAACAGAAATGCAAGTGGAAATGCTAACGGTAAGAGTAACGCAAACACACACTCTTTTTTTCCCAAAAAGGTGTATTTAGAAGCACAGTGAATACAAAGAATGTGTGCATAATAATGACCCTTGGAGCAGAAAATGACCACTTGGAATACTAAATTGCTTATATCTCAGGAACTGTATGACGTAGGAAAAAAGTTAAAATCTCATATTATTTATTACTATCTAGGCTAGTTTTGCACTTAGCTCCCCAGTGGGGGATTAAGAATTTTTGTGACAAAAAGACCTGAAAGGTGTGGCAGATGCCATAATGTTATCCTATGGGAAAAATCATCAACTTCAGAGTACTGTAACTTTGAAGCCCTGTAATATTTTGGTACCAAACCACCAAAAGGCATATCTGTGGGATGTTGGCTTTCTTCCCTGCAAATTTCAGCTCAAAAGACCAAACTGTTATTTTGCTGCAGGGTGGCAAAGATTTCCTGTTGTTTTGGCCATAGTGTCTCAAAGTACTTGCGCAAATCATGACACTTTCACAAAAAAATTCACGAAAGTGTTGCATTTTCGAAAGTGTTTTGCACACTACTTTTCACAAACATATTAAAAACATATTTCTAGGGTGTTCTACCACAAACAAAGACATGGCTAGCATCCTCAGGACCCGACTAGGTTAACACAAAAGAATAGTGTCCCTAGAAGGTCCCAAATTTAAACGCCAAGCATTTCACTGACCAGTAACTGAAAACAAAATGGCTGATTTGCAAAAGTAAAAATGGCATTTGTGACACTTTAGAATATTTTGTTAACTTTTCCCATAGACTATAATGGGGACAGTTTTTTTTGAATAACTTTTGAACTGTTTAATATTTTTTCACAAAATCTTCAAAAAGACACATTGGGGACCCCGGCTGCATGTTCCCTGAAGGTTGTGGACTGATCGCTCAAACTGTGCAACCTGTAGGTGCGAGCAAATAAACACACAAAAATGCATAATTTATGCATTTGTTTGGAGCACTGTAGCTCCACAACTGTACATATGACTGTAACGCAACTTGCCAGATCCAGAGATCTATGGTACCAGACAATGCATTCAAATTTCAGGCAAATCCATTATACAGTTGCAAAGTTATTAAACTGCAAATTTCAGATTTAACCTTAAATGGGGTATTCAACCCTAACTATAGTGGCACTATCAGCATATAATATATATATATATATATATATATATATATATGTATATATATTATAGTGGCACGGTAGTACCACTATAGTTAGGGTTGCGTAGCCATTTCTATGTTAAACCTCAAAGTTTGCACTTTAATAACATTGCAGCTGTTTGATTTGCCTCGAAGTTGGAATGTAAGAAGATTTATCATAGATCTCTGGATCTGGAAATTTTCATGTCGCTTGGATGTACTATTGCAGAATTGTATTTCGCTCAAAAAGTAAAAAATCCCTAACATGCTGTTTTCTTTCAATGCCCATAATGCACATAAATGCATTTGAGTGGCTAAAAATTGGGTTCCCTGCATGAATCCTGGGTAGCAATGGTCTTTTGAAGATTTCATGAAAAAAATCTTGTTCTGTTCAAAAGTTATGCCATTTTTTGTCTCCCATTATTGTCAATGGGGATATGTATATGTGCACTGTGAAAACAATCACGATCACATTTTTGGGTGCACAACAACATCCCATTGTAAGGTATAGGAAAGCTTGATCACATTTTTGTTGCTGAGGGAACATTTTTGTTGCCGTGACAACATGTCTTCTCAACATTGTCCCAGGTGCTGCTTTCTTTGTCACTTCATTGTGCCAAGTTGTGCTTTGGGGCTGAAATTTCCAGGGTGGCAAGCCCTGGTCCCACAGATGTGCCTTTTGGTGGTTTGCTCCCAAAACATTAAACGGGCTCATAGTTACAGTGCTCTGAAGTCAAGAAATTTCCCATAGGATAACTTTGCCATGCCCATCAGGCCTTTCGGCGCCCGTATCTTGAAAATGAACCGAGATACAGAGTTTTGGCTGATGGCAGTTTAGTTCACCTTTAGGTGAACTAACCTGCTGGAACAAGACTGGATACAGTAGATGACACCTGTGTGGAATGTTTTCCCTACTTGCTGTGCTTGCAGAAATATTGGCAAAAACATATTCCAAGGGTTCCAAGGGTGCCTTTCCAGTGCTTTCCAGTGCCTGTAGCTCATAAACGATGCAAGATATGGGTCTGGTCAATATTTGTCATGAGAAATGCTGGTTCTCATGATTACACGGATGTTTGAATTTTTTTTCTAGCTGCTATGGTTCCTCAGATATTGGCAACTTCATGTTACAAGGGTTCCTTGCCCTATAGAGCTGCTGTATGGCTTCACTGTGAAGTGTGAATGAGAGCACAGGGCCCAGAGTGCCGACAATCACACATATGCATCTCATTATAGAAAAAAGGACAATGTGAAGGGAACGCAGGGCACAAAGCACGTTAAAGCACATGTCTGTCCATGTGAACCACTGCCCACAATGGTAGACAGATTTCATGCAGTAAACCTCTCATATGGTTGTAGGGGATGTGGATGTATGCACCAAAGAGACTGGGATGGCAGTGGAAGTGATACAGTTGTTGAAATATGATGATGGATGCCTGTTGTGATATGTTTAAGAAGTTGTATGTTATTTCTGTTACATTATGGTGTGTTTTGTGATTGGTTGTCTTGCCTTGTACCACCCCCCCAGTTGTATGTGTGTTCTTTGTGTGTGTGTGTGTGTGCCTGTCTATGTTTGTGTATGTGTGGCAGTGGGGGGGGAGTTGGAGTTACTGTAGGGTTGAAAACCCTAATATTGAATTTCCTTGCTTTTGTCTCTGTAGTAACAACCCTAACTGATGCATTAACAGGGTTTTTTGCAATGACTTTATCTATCTATCTATCTATTATATATATATATATATATATATATATATATATATATATATATATATATATATATATAAATATTTATTATAGGGCATGGTTGCACCCCTATATTTAGGGTTGAGTAGGCACTTTAATGTTAAACCTCAAATTTTGTGTGTTAATAACTTTGCAACAGTTCAACAGATTTGCACGAAATTTTGAATGCACAGTCTGGTTTAGTAGATTTCTTGATTTACCAAGTTGCGTTTTGGTCGGACATATGGTTTCTGTGCAGTGAAGTGCCAAGAAATGCACTTTTCACCACTTTTGGGTGTTTTGTGCCTGTGGCGCTGTGTGGACGCTGTGTGGTCTATTGGTCTGCTTTTCGCAGACAGGGTCATCCTGTGTTACAGAAACATAGAATTTGACGGCAGATAAGGACCGCTTGGCCCACCCAGTCTGCCCATTTCCCTACCTACTGGATAAGCTGCAGATCCTAGTTAACCAGCAGCCTACTTCTTCCTACCCCCACCCCCTAGAATTGCCTTATGACTATCCCATGCATGCTTGAATTCCACCACTGATTTTGACTCCACAACCTCCTCCAGAAGGCCATTCCATGCATCCACAACCCTCTCTGTGAAAAAATACTTCCTTAAATTACCTCTGAGCCACCCCCCTCTATCTTCAAATTGTGCCCTCTTGTTCTTGCACACCTCTTTTTTTGAAAGATGCTACCCTCTTGGACTTTGTTGATTCCCTTGAGGTACTTGAAAGTTTCTATCATGTCCCCCCTCTCCCTCCTTTCCTCGAGGCTATACATATTAAGCTCCTTAAGTCTCTCTTCATATGTCCTCCGGTGCAGACCCCTGCACCATTTTAGTTGCCCTCCTCTGGACAGCTTCCATCCTGTCTATGTCTTTGCGGAGATTGGGTCTCCAGAACTGCACACAGTACTCCAGATGGGGTCTCACCAGCTGTCTGTACAGAGGATAATAACTTCCTGTTTTCTACTGGTGATGCTCTCCCTATGCATCCCAGTATCCCCCAGCCCTCCTTGCTGCCTTCTCACATTGCTTGCCCACCTTTAGGTCATCTGATATGACTACCCCAGGTCCCTTTCCATTTTTGTTGTTGTTAGTATCTCACCCCTATTGTGTACTCTTCCCTGGGTTTTTGTTTCCCAGGTGCATTACCTTGCACTTTTAGCATTGAATCTAAGCTGCCATACATTTGACCATTCCTCTAACCTTGCCAAGTCCCTTCTCATCCTTTCCACCCCACCCTGTGCATCAACTCTGTTGCAGATCTTAGTGTCATCTGCAAAGAGACATTTTTCTTTCCAGTCCTTCTGCAATGTCGCTATAAAGACATTGAAGAGGACTGGTCCTAATATTGAACCCTGCGGTACCCGCTAGTAACCCTCCTTTCTTCTGAGGACTCCATTTACTATTACTCTCTGTGTCCTATTCTCCAGCCAATTCTTTACCCAGGCTGTCATCTTGGGACCCACCCCAGGCTGGCTAACTTATATATTAATCTTTTGTGTGGGACTGTGTCAAATGCCTTGCTAAAGTCTAGGTAGGCCATGTCCACAGCCCCTCCCTGATCTACTACTTTGGTCACCCAGTCAAAGAAATCTATCAGATTCGTCTGGCATGACCTTCCCACTGTGAATCCATGCTGCCTAGGGTCCTGTGCCCTTCTGGCCTCTAGATACTCGACAATTCTTTCCTTTAGAAGTGATTCCATCATTTTCCCTATCACTGAGGTTAAACTAACAGGTCTATAGTTTCCTGCTTCTGCCTTGCTCCCACTTTTGTGAAGGGGAATCACATCTGCCCTCCTCCAGTCCTCGGGTACCACCGCATCCTCCCATGATTTGTTAAAGAGGGTAGTCAGTGGTGTCACTAGTTCTACCCTTAGTTCTTTTAGAATTCTGGGATGAATCCCATCAGGCCCCATTGCTTTGTCCACCTTCAGTTTTAAGAGTTCTTTCAGAACCCTTTCTTCTGTAAATGGGCTGGTATCAACTTCTGTATACAGGAGCCTAATGCCTTTTCATAGATGGCTCATCCTGTGTTGCAGGAGCCTAATGCTTTTTTGTGGGTCCGCCATGTTGTTTTTCAGTTAGCGAGAGAAAGAAAACAAAGAAAGCACATAAAAAATGAATGGATTTAGCTACATTCTGATGTTTGTTTTTTTTTAATTATGGCCAGAAACAGATTTTCTGGACACCCAAAATCCCAGGTGCCAAGGTTATCAAAAGGAGTGCTTCCCCCAGATTCTCTGTATAAGAACAGTGGTCATTTCTTAACTTCTATAGTCGCAGCTGAAGTCACACTGTTAGCTGCATTGTGTGCTGTGAGTCACCCTTTTCCCTGGTGTCTAGTGGCACTCCACACTGGCTGATTGCTGTGTCCATTCCCCACAGTGCATAAATGTTTATGTTCCCTGGTGTCTAGTGGCACCTCCCATCACCTGCTGATCGCCATTCCTGGTAATATAGTAGTCCCTCCCCCATGTCCGATCACCATCTCCGCATATTAAAGAAAAAAATCCTGGCAGTCAAGTGGTCCCTCCTCTTCCCCAATGTCTGATCACTGTCCCCATAATGAAAATAAAAGACCTAGTAGTCTAGTGGTCCCTCCCTCAGTGTCCGATCACCATCTCCATATAAAAATAGAAAATACCTGGTAGTCTAGTGGTCCCTCCCTCTCCTCTGATGTCCGATTCCCAACTCCATATAAAAATAAAAAATCCCTGGTAGTCTAAGGGTCCTCCCCCCTCCCCTGATTTCTAATCCCCGTCTCCATATAAAAATAGAAAATACCTGGTAATCTAGTGATCCCTCCACTCTCCCTGACTCCTTCCCCCAAAATCCCATTAATTTTCTTGGTCTAGTGGTACGCCTACTCCCCCAGCCTGTTGGGTAATGACCCACCACCCCGATCTCCCCATCCCGATACCAGGTCCACAACCAGCACTGCCATCCTTTCACCTCCATGGCTGGCCACAGACTGAGCTATGAATGAGCACCTAGGCACTCACCCCATTCTTCTGTACTGTACCCATCTCAGCTTATTTACTTATGGAATGGCATGAATGTTAGGAATGACAAACCCAAGGTACACCCCTGATGCTTCTCAGTGTCTGCAGGGTAGGGTGTTAGGGTTGGAAATCCTAACACACCACATTCTTACTTTCAGGGCTGAGTCATCAAAGTGAAATCTGACCCTTAGGGTTCTGAGCCTAATACCCACCCCGCACCTCAGCTTCCAACCCCTAACACCCCACCCTTGGCTTCTAACTCAGCACCCCTACCCCACCCCTGCATGCAGGGAACTGGTGTGAGGGGTGTGTCTTGGGGTTGCAAACCTTAATGCTCACCCCATTCCATAAGTCAGAAAGTAAAGTAAGATGGGTACAGAACAGGAGAATAGGGTGAGCTTTAGGGTTCACAATCACAAGGAACACCCCTCACACCACAGCCCTCCATAGATGCATATATGTGTGTCACCAAATTGCCACCATACCCATGTTATTACCCTACCTCATGTTCCCGGTGCGGAAACTTTTTCAATCCCCGACAAAACGTAACTCTATGCAAGTGCAACGCCAATCCGCAGCACAAATGAAAAAACACATTTTGGACAGGATTTGAAAAATGACAGCCATGACATACATGCAGTGGTGTAATAAGAAGGCTATGTTGAAAATTTGATCTCAAAATATTTCAAATTTACAAAGTTACTAGCATGCATAGGGAAACTGCAATAAATAGTCATAACTGTGCCATGTTCAATAAATTTGACCCCAAATTTTCAACATAGCATTCTTATGACTTCATCACATATACCCAGCACAGAATCTTTTCTAATCCCCGTTAAAACATAATTCTGCACAACTGGAATGCTATTCTGTGCTGTAGGTGTGAAAACACATTTTGGCCAGAATTTGAAAAATGACAGCTGTGACATACATGAGGTGGGGTAATAACAAGACTATGTTGGAAATATGGGGTAAAAATATTGAAAAATTCCAAACTTATGAGTGTGCGTAGTGAAATTGCAACAAATGCTCATAAAGCAGCAATTTTTTGAACATTTGATCTCAATTTTTCAACATAGCCTTTAGACCTCATTTTATTGTCAATATGACTGTCATTATGCAAATCCCACTGAAAGGTGATTTTGCCAACCAACCACAAAATCACCTTTCTGTGGGAGTTGCCTAATGACAGTCATATTGTTCATGAGGTGGGGTCCCCAAAATGCCATGTTGAAAATTTGGGGCCAAAATCTCAAAAAAACAGCAGAATCATGGTTGAAAGTTGAAAACTCCCCATTGAAATACAGCACATTGAAGCACATTTACCCTAGTTCATATTGCAGTCGCTGGTTTCAGCAGCAAAACTTGTCTTTGATCAGCGGAGCGGGTCTCAAACTTGGAACCTCTGTAGGTGAGTGGCTGTCTGTGGGGGCATCATGGGGGGGGCGTGGTGAGATGGGAGCACAGTGGGTGATTGAATGGGGGTGTGAGTATGATTGGCAATGGACTTTTTTTATAGTGTTAAAAGAAAACACAAAAGACAACAAAGGAAGGTTTTCTTATTTGAAGGTAGAAAAAACATAAAAGGGAGGGTAGAGAGCATACCACTGACCACCAACGTAATGAAATGGGCAGTGGAGGATGGGGGTACCACTGGACACCAGGGATAAACCCAGGAACCAAGTAAGGCCCCCCTCAAAAAGGGGGTACTGGCAATAAAAAAAAATATTGATATCTTTATATTAAAAAAGGGAAAAAACTTAAAAAAAAGAAAAAGAAAAAAATGGACAATGAGGGTGGGGGGTTCCCAATAGACACCAGGGATTACAATAATGAAAAGCACACCTAAAATGATATTTTTGGGACCAAATGGTCAGAAAACAGGATTTAGGGATGTGATGGCCATAAGGAAATCCTTATTTGCCACCCAATATCTTTATTTGCCACCCTTATTCATGAGTGGCGAATAAGGAATCCGCTGATGAACAAGGATTCCCATTTTCATAACCCAGATGGCCAAAACTACAATCCTTGTTCATCAGAAAAATTCTTTGTTTGCCATCCTTAATCATCGTGGTGAACCAGGAAATTGACTGGTGAACAAGGATTGTAGTTTTTGCCATCTGGTCTTGTAAAAGGGAAATTCTTGTTTGCCAGCACATTTCTTTGTTCACCAGTGATGAACACAGACATTAGCAAGTGGCGAACAAAAATTTAAAATGGTAAAAAAACATATAAAATGAATTAAACAAATGCTGGAAACCACAAAGAAAAGCTCATCAATTCCCAATGAGTAAGAAACATAGATGTCTCAAATAGACATCCCTAGGCAGAGTTATGGCAGTTTCTTTGAGGCAAAATGAAAAAAAAAACCAAGATGGCAGCTCATGAAAAAGGATTTTTTTCTGGCAAGCAAGGATTGGCCCCTGGTGAACAAGGAGTGTCCCCTCACAAACAAATATACTTTTTTGTTCTGTGCAGCTATTCTGAAAAATGAAAATCCCATTGAAAATAATATGATCTTAAAACTATCACTTTTGAATGGATTAATATTTTTTCACCAAATATATGCTGGCCTGTTCAGTCATGCAAGCTGTTTTTTACCACAAACATTTCAGACCAAAATTCAACACTGTTTCTGCATAGGGCAATGAGAAAAAATCTGAAAAATGGGTGACTTTTCAGTTTTCTTCCCTATCCGTATCTAAGAATCCACAATTCTGACCAGAGCAAAACTTGGCACATCAAGAGATCTACCACAGGAAACCATGCAAACATTCATGCAAATCTGTTGAATGGTTGCAAAGTTATTGAAGTGCCAAATTTGAGGTTTAACATTAATGTGCCTATATATGTATATATTATAGTGGTGCGGTCACGCCACTATATTTAGGGTTATGAAGGCACCTCTATGTTAAAGTCAAAACTTTGGGCATTAATGACTTTAGACCCGTTCAACGGATTTGCATGAAATTTGGTATGCGCAGTGTGGCATGGTAGATCTCTTGATCTGCCAAATTTAGTTTAGGTCAGACTAACATTTTTTGCGCACAAAAATGCTGAAAAATGCAAAATTATCCAGTTTTGAAGACAGTTTTTGGGATATTGTCCGTGGTGCTGCACAGCCATCATGTGGTGTGCTGCTCTGCAACATGGCTCATTTGAAAGAGCTTCATGTGCCGAACATGCCACTTTTTGATCCATGAAAACATATTGAGGCATTCAAAAGTTATAGCACTTTTAAGTTCCCATTATAAGTCAGTGGGAAAATTTATATGGTTATTTTGCGAACAAAGGATGCGGTTCTGGACATCTGTCTAGTCTCACAGTTCAAGAATTTGCAGCCTTGTGGTCAAAGAATCTTTGTCCCAAAGAATTCTTTTATCGCGAGGTCCACCATCTTGTTTTTAAATTCCGATCGTAAAAAATCAAATATCTCAGCTCTGGGGTCACTCCTGAAATAAAACTTACATGGGTTTTACTCAGGGAGCTTCGATCTATCAAGCCATGCCTTTGGTTTGGTGTAAAATGGTCAAAAGATAGAGTTATAAGCTTTTAAATTCTTTGATCGCGGCTCGCTAATGATCTTTGATTGCGAGCCTGCAAATTCTTTGATCGCGAGATTCTTTGATCTCGATCTTGCATCGCTAGCTAAAAATACAATTTTCTCAGCTCAGGGGTGGCCTAGGAACACAAATGAGGGTAGGTTTTGATCAGGGGCTCTGTTCTATTGAGGCATGGCGATGGTTTCATCTAAATCATCCAAAAACTCACATTTCACCATTTTGTATTCTTTGATTGTGAGCTTGCAAATTCTTTGATCGTGAGAGTCTTTGATCGCGATCTTGCATCGCGAGTAAGGGATGAGATGGCCCTTTGAAAAATGCAAATTTCTCAGCTCAGGGGTGGCATAGGAAGACAAATGAGGGTGGGTTCTGCTTAGGGGGCTTCGTTCTGTTAAACCATGGTGGTGGTTTGCCACATTTGTTTAAAAATTTTGATTTTCAGCATTTTTTATTCTTTGATCATGAGCCTGCAAATTCTTTTATCACGAGCCTGCAAATTCTTTGATTGTGAGATTCTTTGATCACAATCTTTGATCGTGAGACAGGAACAAGATGGCCAGATTTTATAATGCATTAGATAGGCCAATTTTACTAATCTTTAACATTATATATCTCAGAAATGGTTTGGTCTTTTTACTTGAAATTTGGAGAGTGTTTATGGCATGTCCTATAGATGTCAATGATGGTGTTTACATGTTGGACAATATATTTTTTGAGGAGATATTGCGTGGTGCACTTTATGCTTTGCGGACAGTGTTTTGCATTGTAGTGGTGGCTTGAAATTGATAGAGTACCTAGCCTTAGTGTCATGGATGCACTTTTCAGTCATTGTGTCTGTAAAATGTCAACAGGTGTGGAACTATGCAACTCAAATGAATAAAAATCTCAAATGTTAACATGTTATATCTCAGAAATGGTTTGGTCTTTTACATTGAAAGTTGAAGGGTGTTGATGGTTAGCACATGTTTATAAGTTGGTGTGAGTGCAATATTTTAGTTTTATATTCTTTCTCAAAAGTAAGGACATTCTATGCAAAAAAAACTGCATTAATGCATCATTTAGGGTTTAAAAAGAAAGGTTGGGAAATGAAAAATCTTTAGGGTTGCCCCCCCTCCACCCGCCAATCATCCCCAGACTGACAGATGATGGGATGTGTCATAGGGGTCGTGAGGCCTAAATATCACACCATTCTTTTTCACTGTCCCTTCTCAGTATGATTACACATGGAATGGGTGATGTTTAGGTCTCACAACCCCAATGACACACCCATCATCTGTCAATCTGGGGCTGATTGGTGGGTGGGAGTGAGGGGCAACCCTAAAGATTTTTTTATTTCCTGACTTTTTTGTTTTAACCCTAAATGATGCATTAATGCAGTTTTTTTATAGATATATATATATATATATATATATATATATACACACACACACACATATACATATACATATACATATATCTATATACTGTATAAGGGATATGACATGGGCTGACTTAAGATATTATTTTTATGTTCATGAGAGAAGATTGATCTGATGATATCTCAGGAGTGGTGAAACCATGAGTGAGATAGCAGTAGACCAATGCTCCCAAATGCAGATAAAAATGAAGTCAGCCCATGTCATATTTGATTTATACAACAGGTGTTTAGAAGGATTTATGACAGAAATGGTAAAAACCCTACAAAAGAAAACAAAGCAACATAAATTACTTGGACTACTGTATATTCAATCAAAAAATATGTGGTATCTTGGATTTTACTTTTTTATTGAAAGAGTTTACCAGGAAAGACCTAATGAGCTATGAAACTCATTTCTGCTGGTGTCTTGGGGGAAAATAAATAAAGTTGGTCACTGAGCATGTTCAGAAATTTATCTTCACATGTGAGAATAAATTTCTGAGCACGCTCAGTGTGGCCACATGGAGTGAGATACATTTCTGAGCATCTTCAATAACCAACTTCATTTGTCTTGCTCATATTGGCCAAGATAACATGTTTATCTTGGCAAATTTAGTTTCACACCTGTTGTATACATACATATACATATGTATGTATGTATACATATATATATATATATATATATATATATATATATATATATATATATAAAGGCAAAAAGTCCATTTAATGCATCAGTTAGGGTTGTTCCACAGCTACAAAAGTGAGGAAATTCGGTGTTAGAGTTGAAAACCCACTTGGACCCTCCAGCGCACCCCCCCAAACCGGCATCAGGGTGCAAATTGGGGTCATCAGCCTTAATTCTCACCCCATCACACGTGTAAAGAAGCAGAGGTATAGGAGAATGGGGTGAGAGTTAGGACCAACGACCCCAACGCACACCCCAATGCCGGTTGGGGGGGTGGGCTGGAGGGTCCAAGGGAGGTTTTCAACCCTAACACCAAATTTTCTCACTTTTGTCACTGTGGAACAACCCTAACTGATGCATTAAACAGAGTTTTTGCCTCTGATTTCCCTTCTTTTGAGAATGATGACGACAAATAGTGAAAGTAATGCAGTGGCGGGAGCGCGGGACCCTTTGGGCCCTGCGCTCCTGCCACATGATGTCTTGTGACATAGTAACAGGAACAGCAACACAAACAGAAGTGCCAACAGTGGTGCACATGGTAACGGAAATGTAAATGGTAAAGGAAACATTAATAGAAACGCAAGCGCAAAGTGACACCAAAGCAAACAGTGACGCAAACGGACATTGAAACGCATACGAAAACAAAACTGGTAATGCGAACAGTGATGGCAGTGGTATTGAAATGGAAATTTTGAGTGTCACAGCAGAGAGAACATGAAAGGGAACAGAAACAGAAATGCGAACACGAGCGCGCACGTAAACGCAAACTGTAAAGCGCACAGCCATGGTACCACAATAGTAAACGCAAATGGTAAAGTTAACATGAAGAATAATGCCAAAGGAAACAGAAACAGAAATGGGAAAGGAGGCGAATACAGAAATGCAAACTGTAACATGCATGGTCATGGTACTACAATTGTTAATGCAAATGGCAATGGTAACAGCAACAATAATGGCAAAGGAAAGAGAAATGCAAATGCAAGCGAGTACAGAAATGCAAACCGTTACATGCACGGTCATGGTACCACAATTGTAAATGCAAATGGTAACAGTAACAGCAAAAATAACGCCAAAGGAAACAGACACGAAACAGAAATGCAAGCGCATATGAAAACACAAACTATAACGCATGTGGATGGTACTGCAATTGCAAATTAAACTGGTAATGGTAACAGCAACAATAATGCCAAACAACACAGAAATGCAAACGCAAGTGAAAACGCAAACCATAACGCACACAGTGGCGTAGATGGTAATGGTGCCACAAATGGTAACAGAAACACAACTGGAAATGCTAATTGGCACAGTAACAAAAGGGCACACCCTTCTTTTCCCCAAAAAAATACATTGGAAAACACAGTGAAGACAAAGAATGTATACATAACAATGGGCCTCTGAGCAGAAAATAAGGACTTGGAATATTAAATTGTTTATATCTCAGGAACCATACGACATAGAAAAAAATGTAAATTTCATATGAATTATGACTTTCCTGGCTAGTTTAGTGCTTAGCCCCATGATGGGGCTAAGCATTTTAGCAACAAAAAATCAGTATCTCTCACCGTTTCCGAGATACGGGCCCTGAAAGCTGCGATGGGCGCCGTAATGTTATCCAATGGGAAAAAGCATTAACTTCAAAGTGCTGTCACTGTGCCACCCTGTAATATTTTTTCACCAAACCACCACAAGGCACATCAGTGGGATGTTGGCTTTCTTCCTTCCAAATTTCAGCTCAAAAGAGCAAACAGTTATTTTGCAGCAGGGCGACAAAGGATTCCTGTGATGCGGCAGATGCTGTAATGTTATCCTATGGGAAAAAGTCTCAAATTTGGAGAGCCGTAACTTTGCTGCCCTGTAATATTTTTTCACCAAAATACAGAAATGCACATTTGTGAGATGTTGGCTGCGTTCCTTCCAAATTTCAGCCCAAAAGACCAAACCATTCTTTTGCAGCAGGGTGGCAAAGAATTGCTGTCATTTAGCCATAGCCTGGAAAAGTAGTGTCACAATTTGCGAAAGCTTTTGCAAAACTTTGCGACACTTTCGTGAGTGCGACACTACTGTGCGAAAGTACTTTTTTCAGAAACTTGAAAAACATATTTCTAGGGTGTTTAACCTCAAAATAAAGACATGCCTAGCATCCTCAGGGTCCGACTAGGAAAACACAAAAAGAATTGTGTTGCTAGAGGGTCCCAAATTTAAATGCCAAGCATTTTTTTTATCACTAACTGAAAACAAAATGGTGGATTTGCGAAAGTAAAAGGGCCATTTGCGAAAGTAAAAACTGCATTTGCGAAAGTGTTGAACTTTTTGTTAACTTTTCCCATTGACTTATAATGGGAACTTGTTTTTTGAATAACTTTTGAACCGTTCAATATTTTTTCACAAAGTCTTCAAAAGGCACATCAGGGACCATGGCTGCATGTTCACTGAAGTTTTCAGACTGGTTGCGCAAACCATGCGACCTGTAGGTGAGAGCAAAGAAATCGCAAAAAAGCGTAATTGCGCAATTGGTTGTCACTTAATAACTCTGCAGCTGTATATCTGACTGGAACAAAACTTGGCACATCCCAAGATCTACTATGCCCAATTGAGCATACCAAATTTCAGGCAAATCTGTTGAACAGTGGCAAAGTTATTAAGGTGCACAATTTGACCCTTTAACCTTAAAAAGTGCTACTCTACCATAATATCTATATATATATATATATATATATATATATATATATATCTATCTATATATATATATATATATATATATATATATATATAATAGATAGATAGATATATATATATAAAAAGTCATTAATGCATCAGTTAGGGTTCTTCTACAGTGACAAAAGTGAGGACATTCAGTATTAGGGTTCCCAACCCTTGCATCCCACCCCACCCTACCTCCATCAGCAGGCATTGGGATGTGCATTGGAGTCATTGGTCCTAACTCTCACCCCATCCCATGTGTAAACAAGCTGAGGTGGTGCAGTGTAGGAGAATGGGGTGAGAGGTCATTCTTGACGTATGTTTCTCCCCCCACCAGCCGCGAGATTTAAACTCGGAAGTTAAAGACAATTATTCACATGAAAGGTTGAGCGAGGCAGACACAGCACACCAGAGAAAGATTCAGAGTAAATGTTCTTTAAACTCTGATTTAAACAGTAAACTAAAAAATCCCTTTTTTAAAAGAAGTCTTATATGAGGATACATTTTTATTGCAGAGCGCTGAGACATGAAGGTTAAGTAGAGCATTACAGCCCACAATGGGGGAGTAAAGACAACAGCCATTTAAAATGTGTCAGTGATAACAGTAAGCTTTTAAAGCTAATTTTCTTTATGTAGCTTATAGCCTGTTATTTTAGAGTGCTGAGATGCACTATCTGCACTGTGAATTTCAGCCATAAGGAGGAGAGTTAAAATAAAAAGCTGTTGGTCCTATTACAGTTTAAGAAGTCAGCATTTAAAAACTTCTATTAATGGTTTATTTCAGGGTGCAGAGATACAATAGTTTTGCAACACGATTTGGGAGAGTAGAAACATCCTATATCTATACAGCTATAGCAGTAAGCATTTAAAGCTAATACCTTTTGCGTTTTTGGCAGTTTTTCTTTTAAAAAATAAAACAAGGTACTATGTCTTTTTCAGAATGCTGTGGCTGATCAACAAAGTGAGATTTGGTATAACTCTTTTATTTAGAAGGTTAATTGATGCTAGCAGGTATACAAAATATTTTGAAAAAGTTACCAATATTTACATATATACTAAGATTAAAATAGAACACTTGATTTTTTTCATTACAGTCAGAACAAATGAGGCTAGATGAAATACTGAGGACTACAAGCTTCATTTAAAAGATAGTATAAGTAAGCAAGACATAATTACTTGATTATAGCAATTCATTTATAACAACACAAAATTAAGCATGGCTTTTTCTTTTAAGGATTTTTTATAACTGATTCAAGCCGAACATCTTTCACTCACAAATTAAACTGAAGGATAAAGAATATGTATTGAAGGTATATGTTTATATATTTTAATATATGGATCATCAATTTAATAGTGTAGTAAAGCATACAAAAAATGTTCCATAATAGTATCACTCCCGAAGTGATAATACCACACTTCGAGAGTGATAATACTATCTTTCAGGTCTCGTAATAGTATCGTTCTGGACCTGAATGGTAGTATTATCAGTGAAGCTCCACAGTGCAAGCACACAACACCTAAAATCATTCATCCTGATAATCATCAATCAAACGTTCACAGTCACAATGAGGCTAATCATTGGCTGTTTTCTGTCAGTGGGTGGCCAAAACAGATTCAAAAACATGGTGGCGGGCTCTCGCTTAGTGACAGCATTAAGTCTTCTTGGTACTTCCCATGTTTTTTTTGTTTTTGAAAAATATTACAAAAGGATTTACGTCACAGATCTTGTGCTCCTCCAACAAGGTAGGAGTAAAACAAAACTGTCCATGTGGGTGGCAGGGGTGGGAGGGAGAAAGAGGCACAGACCAAAAGAAAGTACAGTGGTCAACTAAGACTCCAACAGTTCTTCACTGTCAGCCAACCGCCTGTAAGAAAAGTACTTGGTGGGAAAAAAAAACTCATCTCGCAACCATATATTAAAAAAAATAAAGGATAGCTCACTGGATATTACCAGTGAATACTACCATCTCAAGGTTCTGGACACTGTAACCTCTTGAGCTTCACTCTTGAGGTTCCTATGTGTCCAGAACCTGTCAATGGTAATACCTAGTGAGCTATCCATTATTCTATTTTTTTTTAAACAATTACTGTATATGGACTTATTGGGAAAGCAATGCAAATGTTTTATGATTCATTTATGAATGTTAGGTATTGAGAATATTTTTATATTTGAAATAAGATGTGATTTTTTGAGAAACGATAAGTCAATATTATCACACAGCATATAGTATTTGACTAGTGTATATATACTGTAGGTAGCCTTGTTACATCTGGTAATTAAGACCAATACATTCTAAAACTTTATTATTTATGTTTTTCATAACAGCAGCACAGCTTGGGCCTGATGAAGTGGCTTTTACCATGAAACTGCTGCCTTTCACTTGTGAGAAGATAAAAATCTAAAAATAAAAATTAAAAAGACTTTTACAGTGGTGTACATCCATTTTATTCTTTTTCTGCATATTGAGTCCTTAATTAAGTCCTGCTTCTGCAGCACAAGAGAAGGAATTACTCAAGTAGGCTCTTCACTGTGGTGCCCGGGGAACAAATACATGCAGGGAACAGCTGCATCCAGGTTAAGATCCCCTGAGAAATGCAACCTCTGTGCCTCGGGGTCCAGTCACAGCATATTTACCCTGCATTTCACTCGGGCTTTAAAACTTAGGGTAGACTGTTCAGGAAAAGGACATTTTTGGAATCAGACTCCCTAGCACAGTAGAGGCAAGGGGACCACACACACACACACTCACTCCAGGTAAGGAGAAAACTGACCACAATACCAGTTTGGGTAAATTAATACAAAATCTGCTGGAGCAACAACCTGTAATGCCTGATCCAATAAACAGAGAAAAACTTAGGTTAGAAGATATTCAGGTTTCCTTGAACAGATCAAGGAATTTGGTGGAAAGATCCATGGTCACCTGCTCTGGATGGTCAAAAGATACTCACAACCCCAAAATGAGAACCTGCAACCGAACTGGGTAGGCCATCTTAAACTTCATGCCTGCCGCTATCTGCTTGCTGATTGTTGGATGAAACGCTGTTCGCTTCTGCCTTGTTTAGTATGGTAGGTCTTGAGTAATTCTAATCAGTTTACCTTCCCATAGTATTGTTTGGAGCTCCCTAGTTTTAGCAAGCACATGCTGTTTTTTGAGGAAGCTGAGGAACTTTAAAATGATGGGTCTAGGCCTTGAACTCGCTTGGGGTCATGGTCTAAGTGAGTGGTGGGCCTCTCAATTTGGTATGTGGAGTTAAGAGGGGAAGGGGCCCACCACCTTAGTGAGGAATTTCTGGAGGAACAAGATAATGTTAGGACCTTCCTTGGCTTTGGGCTGATTGAAAATCAAAATATTGTTGCGCCAGCTCTGGCTTTCAAGATCTTCTGCTTTGGCTTGTAGCTTGGTAAGTTGCTGTCTTAGTTTGATAATTTCAGGGTCAGTCTTTTCCCTCCAGTGTTCCAGGGATGTGGAGCAGGCCTCCACATCGCCCATCCTATGGCCCAGGTTGTTTAGGTCTCCCCTGAGAGATTTGAGCTCCATAGAGATATTAGTAAGTGTTTCCTTGAATGGGTGTAGTTCTTGAAGAAAGAGATCCTCGGTAAGATGCACTGCTGCAGGAGGAGAGCCAAGGGATTTCATTGTAGGAGCATTCTGGGCTTTGCTTTTCTTTGGGAATTTCTCAGGAGTGGTGGGTGCTGTATGGCAGAGTGGGGCCTGCTGCATATCGGCCTCCATCATGGTGAGGACCACCAATAGCAATGTCAAACTTGGCTGGAAATGAGCTGCAGGCAGGCGTTATGAGGTGAGCTGCAAATTGTTTGTTTCTAAGCACTGAGATGTCGATTTAGAAAGGTAGATGAGTGGTGAAGGTAGAGAGCTCCGTGCTGTGGCTGCTATCAGGCTGCTAGCATCACATGGTCTCCAAAAATATAAAAAATTGCCCAAGTTACGTGCAGTGAAAAATTTCAATGACGGCACATAACTCGGTCGTTTTTTGGAATTTTTGTCCCAAAGTTTCAACACAGGCTTTTGGGGTCCCCACCTAATGAACACTGGTACTGTTATTTTGTTACTCAGTCCCAAAAGGTGATTCAGCGCAGCGACCGTGAAATCACCTTACGGTACAGATCCAATTCCAGAAACGACAGTGACAGTGTTCATGAGGTGGGATCCTAAAAAGCACATGTTGAAAATTTGGGACAAAAATATTGTAAAATGGCTGAGATATCAACATAAAATCAAAACACCGTTGATGGCCATTATACAGCATTTACCTTGATTCTTCAGTTCGTGGTTTGGCTTTGAAGAGTGCAGACATGTCCCGGTCCATAGAAGATGACATCCAACAATCTCTGGTAGTAAGTATAGGGCATGGGGGGTGTGGGGTGGTGGGTTGCTCAGTGGGAAGGTCGGGATAGGAGAGGGGGATACATAGATGACAAAGGATGGTTTTCTTTTTCTCTGGGAAAAAAGACATTGGGGACTGTTTCCTTTTTCACAGGGTCACTGCAGCATCTTTGGGGACACTGGGAGTGGGCTCCCCAGTGTCCCACACTGCTGAGGTGGGCAGTACCTGCTATCTGGGGACACTGGAAGTGGGTTCCTCCTGTCCCACACTGGTGGAAGACAGGAGCTTACAGTGCCTACAGGGGGATTTGGCACTCCCTGTCAAAAAATATATAAAAATGCATGTTTTGGGACACTGGGAGTGGGCTCCCCAGTGTCCCACACCATCAGGGGGCTTACAGTGCTGACAGGAGGACTGAACACCCCCTTTCAGCAAATATATAAAACTGTATGTTTCAGGGCACTGGTAGTGGGCGACCCAGTGTCCCACATTGTTGGGGGAAGAGCTTCTACCACTGACATGGGGAATGCCCCCCTGGTGTCAGCAAAAAAACTGTTTTTTTTACATATAAACATGCCTCGGCCCCCTTGTAGACACTTAAATGATAAAACATCCTTTATTTAGATAAACACCAATAGATGTTTACCTAAATGGCGGCCAAGGAATCAGAATCTACTGCTATTTTTTAAAAATAATGGCCAGAAAAGGATTTGCCCTTTTCACAGAGGCCAAGTTTTTTTTGTGGTTTAAGTAGTGTCACAAATTTGTGAAAGTTTTCACAAATTTGTGTACTCTCTTCTAACGTTCTCAATTTGCAGCATTTTCTATTAAGTGTAGTAACGCAAATTTGCAACACGCCTGATGGCCAAATTAAAAAAACATGTTTCCAGCCATTATTTTTAAAATCTAATGCCGGGAGCATGTTCCTTGGGCCCCGGCTAGGTAAACACATTGGTTGGTGTTAACAAAGAGGCAATAATTTTTGAATTCAAGTTTTTAACCCGTCGCTAACTGAAAATAAGGTGGCAGCAGCACAACACTACTAAACCCATTTGCAAAAATAAAACTGACTTTTGCAAAAACAGAAAGTGCTTTTGAGGAGTACATATATTTTTTTCCCATAGGCTATAATGTGAAACTTTGAACTTTAATAACTTCTGAATGGATTAATATTTGTTCATGTAAACCTTCAAAAGGCACATCAGTGACCCAGATCCCACATACCCTGACAATTTTAGACCAGACTCTGAAATCATTTTGGACTTACACCAGAGCAAAGAATTTGCCCCTAAATGGTAAATGTCACATTTTATAACACTCCACAGCTCCGCAACCGAACCACTGACTGGAATGAAACTTTCCAGTTCCAGTGATCTATGGTGACAGACAGTGCATGAAAAATGTTGTGCACATCAGTCAGAACATAGAAACATTGAAGTTGATGGCAGTTAAGGACCGCAAGGCCCATCCAGTCTGCCCATTTTTTCTATCTTATGAATGTGCCATAGGCCTTTACTCTGTCAATGGCCTATCTATTCATACTTATCTGTATTGCTCCCTTATGCCTATTCCATGCCTGTTTGAATCCTGGCACTGTATTCATATCCATCACTTCCTGAGGTAGGCCATTCCATGCATCCACCACCTTTTCTGTGAAAAAGAACTTCCTCACATTACCCCTTCATCAGTCTCCCTCTAATCTCATGCTGTGTCCTCTTGTCCTGCTATTTTTCTTATATTTAAACATGTTAGACTCTTTCACCTTGTTAATGCCCTTAAGATGTTTGAATGTTTTGATCATATCACCTCTCTCCCTCCTTTGCTCTAGGGACTACATATTGAGCTCCGTTAATCTGTCTGCATATGTTTTCTGATTCAGTCCCTGCATCATTTTGGTTGCCCTTCTCTGGACTGCCTCCATTTTGTTAATGTCCTTGTGCAGGTGCAGCCTCCAGTACTGCATGCAGTACTCCAGATGGGGACTAACCAGTGTCTTGTAAAGAGGGATTATCACCTCCCTCTTACAACGTATGATACCCCTACTAATACACCCCAACATCCCCCTATGGTTGCAAAGTAATTAAAGTGCAAAATGTTAGGTGTAACATAGAAGTGTCCATGCAACCCTAACTATACTGGCACTACCATGCCAGTATAATATATATTATTTGCAAAACAAACTGTGCTAATGTACCAGATAGGATTCAACTTAATGTGACAAAAGTAGGAAAATGTGGTGTTAGGGTTTCCAAACCTAACTCCCTACAGTTGTAGTCAAAGACATGGTCAGATATTTATGGATATTTTGCAAAATTTCTAAAGAGTTTCTTTCTGCTGCCCCTACTGTGGAACTGTAGAAAGCAGGAGATTTCTCTAGAAATATCACAGAAATTTCAGGAAATATCTGACCATGTCTTTGGCTGTGACAGTACCAACCCCCAAGCAGCAACAGGAAAAAACATTAGGGTTTGGGGTCTCTGGAGTCCTGGAGAATCAGTAGTGGGGTCTTCCTTGGGTTTGTCAACATTAGTATTCACCCGAGCCCTACCTCGATGGTGGACTGACTGAGAGCTGGAGCGTTTGGCAAAAGCAGCCCCTCAAACCCTCCTCGTATATGAGTTCTACTTATAGGAAGCTGCTTTAAAAACCTATGGTGTACTGATATTTTAATAAAAGCACCCTTTTTGGAATGAACAGAGAAAAGGCATCAGAGCTAAGAATCAAACCGGTGGAGCTTGTTTTGGAACGCCGAAAGCTAGAAACAAGAAGTTGAAGTACTACAGTAATGACTCCCAAGAAAGATTCCAGGAATTCTTAAAGACTGGCTAAAAACAGCAATTATTCCAGCACAAGCACATCCAAAATATCCAAGAACTGGAGGTAGCTTACCATGAATACTAGAAGGAAAATAAACCAGACACAAGGCTTTCATTTTTTTTTACCCCACAACCTCGGGAGACACGATATCCATCTCTGGACCTTCCATGGCAGAAGCCATAATGAATTTACCATTAATAGTTCAACTAATGAAAACAGACTGAAACCACAAGAGTTTCTATGACAACCGATGCAGCCCAAGACAATTAAAGGAGAACACCAAATGATTTTGAGTCATCCCAATCTAGCGCTAGTTACCCATTTCCAACATTGGAAAGACTTGTGGGAAAAATACTGGAGAAGAATGCTGCAGCCCATCATAAAACTAATACTAAAATTTAGCATACTGTACAAGAAATATTTTGTCCATGGAAAGTGAGCCTAGTCAGGCAATGGAGGAGACACAAAGAGAAAAGCTTTTGGAAAAACAAAAGGGTTCACAGTTACCAGTAGCAAACATAACAAACCAAGAAAATACACTGATCAATGGAGAACAAGTTTCACCTGATTCCAACTCCTTGTTTCCAATGCCAGGGATTACCGAGAACTACTTGAACAGAGTGCCAAAACCAAAGAAGGAGACCACTTCTTTCCCACTTAAAACATTAAAAAAGGTAACTCTAACCTTACTTGTTGTTTCAATGGCTCACCTGAGTCTATTACTCATACTGAAAGTGTAATAGAAATAGAAAAAGATAATGTTACAGACTCTACAATAAAAAGAACTAGCAATAGACAGCCATTAGACACTGCCAACAATGATAAGGTCCTGACTTTCTCGAGCACAGAAGTAAGGGGAAAAACAACCGCATGATAGTGAGGAATTAACAAAAAACTCCCCAGGCCTGACAAATGGTGAAAGCAGAAATAAAAATAAGCAACTCAATAAGTTAAATCCAGAGGGACCACGAGCTGAGTTTACAGATGCACCCTCATGGGCTCAAATACTTTGTGGCCAAATGCAAAAAATTAACCAGACTTCACAAAACTAAAAGGTATTGGGGAAAAAATGGATAATTATCAAACATCAATAGGACAGTTAATTACAGAAGATCAGGACATAAAGAATGATAGTAAACAACTACAAAAACATGTGTCTGCAATCGAGGGTGCAAAGGGTCCTATTCAGTGAGCTCTATTCCAGCAAGAAAAAACAAATTTAGTCTTTAAAAATAAACTAATGGATTTTGGAGCAAGAGCACAATGTAAAAACATCAAAATAGTTGGTGCACCAGAAAATTGGGATAGTATTTGGCCACTTAAAGAATCTCTGCAAATCATAGTGGCAGCATATATGGACACAGATCACAATGATGTTAAAATAGAAGTGGATAGGATCTTTAGAGAATTACACTACTGCCCTAGTGAAGCAGGGCCACCTAGATCCATCATTGCAAAATTGGTTAAATCAGAAGAGAATGACGTTCTGATGTTGCAGGTCTACAAGAAAAAAAAGTATTTACAGTAATGGGAGCATCAGCATCAGTATCCATAAATAATGATTTTCCACCAGACTTAATAGCTGAGAGGAAAACATTTGATGGCATAAGAAATAAACTATGGAATAAAAAAATCAAATCCACAGTTATTTATCCTGCACATCTAAGAGTATTTTTGGATACTATTAAAATCTATTTTGATTCCCTACAGGAGGCATTAAATGACTTCCAAAAAAGATTGCCAGATCTCTTTACCTAAATAACAGAATTGTATTTAGATGGAATGAAAGGGTCTTTTTTCTACCCTAGGTAAACCAGTAAATCATGTGAACATGAAGAACAGCAGCACGGGGGGTCTATATTGGGAAGCTTAAGAGCTAGCAGCTCTAAGTGAAGTTGCATAATGAAAATGTTTTTCTTCACAGCTCACAAATTATGGAAAAGATATACATTTTTTATGTTTTCTCACAAATGGGTTAGTTTTTTTCTTTTCTTTTTTCTGTATTAAACTTTGTTTGTGTTTGTTATAGCACAAAGTGCAAGAGGAGCTACAGGACAGTATGTTCCAATTCTGCAAACTTATAGGAACTATTGAAAAAAATGTAGTACTACTTAGATGCAATGTGGAGAAGGGTAATAAAGATGAATTGTGTGTTTTCATTATTATGAAATACGAGTGAAAAGTAAAAGGGAGATGTTTAAAAACTATTTTAAAAACAACAAAGTATTATGGCAACTAAAATAAATATCACGTTTGCCACCTTGAATGTTAATGGACTGAACTCACCCATTAAGACAGAGAAAAGATATTTACATACCTTAAGAAATCTAATGCTGATATTACATGTATACATGAAACTCATCTAGAACCAAAGAAACAGCCAAACTAAAAAGAAAATGGATGACTTTAATTTGTTATTCTCCTGGAACTAAAAAAAGTTTTGGAGTAGTTAGACTAGTCAAGAAAAACATTAATTTTCAAATACTGGATTCCTTCAATGAGTCTGCATGCCATATACTATCAAAAAAATCAAACAAAATAACAGTGAAACTGTAATAGGTTTGGTGTATGCCCCCTTTAACCAATATGCTTCATTTGTGGCCAAAATCACTGAAGGATTAATCAAACTAATTGCCCAATTATTAATATTATGTGTGGATATGAATGCTTTAATTTGCCCACAAATGGACAAAACAGGGATACCCACTAGAGGGAATATTGTCTCTTTCAATATGCTTTATGACTTTTTGGACATGAACAACATGATAGATTAATGGAGAGTCCAGCATCAAAGTGAAAGGGAATTCACTCACCACAATAAGAAAAAAAAATCACAAATTGATTATATACTTCTTTCCAAATGTTTAGTTAAACATTTAGCTTTAATTAAAATTATTACTATAATTATAACAGACCATGCACTAGTACAAGCAGATTTGAATTTATTACTTTTTTCATTTATTTAGTTTTTGTTGATCGGGAAAAGAGGACTAGACAATTCTGCTTATTTTCAGCCTTGTCCCAGGTGAGGAGGATACAGATGGATGTCAACTGACATTAAACCAGATTAAGCTGTTGGTGATATTTTTAATGAATGGGGGAAATTTTGGCCAGGACACTGGGGAAATTCCCCTGATCTTTTTTCGAGAAGTGCCATGGGATCTTTAACATCCACCAAGACTACCACCAGAACAGGTAGATGGGACCTCATTTTAATGTCTCATCTGAAATACGGCACCTCAGAAGTGCAGCACCCCCTCATGCTGCACTACAGTGTCAGTACTGAGATTCAACCTAAGTACCTGGTGTGGGGGATACAACCCACAGCCTTCTGATCTTCCAGCCTCAGAAGTGAGTGTGCAACCTGCTGAGTGAGTGACACTGCTATATCTTGTAACATAAGAGATGAAAATAGAAACTATTCCTATACATGATCTTTCAATAGTGATTTACTCAAAGAACCACATTTTGGGGAAAAACAAAACAAATAATTAAGGAATTCTGGTATTATGATTATGCAGGACAAACTTTTTTATCTAATGTATGGGGTGCTTATAAGGCTACTGTTAGAGGAGCAATTATTTCATATCATGTATGGAAAACAAAAAAATATAAAGAAGAATTACAAAAATTAGATAACATACTTAAAGAGCTTGATCACCTAATAATATCAAACTATAATAAACACTATAATGAATGGTGAGAGACCCAGATTAAAAAACAAGAGCTAATAAATAAAGAAACACTAGGCAGAATTTAAAAAAATATATAAACATAAGGGCCCAGATATTCAAACTGCGCCCAAAATGTGCGCAACAGCAGGAGCAAGCACAAACCAATTGCGCATATGTGCAACATTCAAACATGGAGCAGAACAAATTGCGCAAGCAGCCAACGTCTGAATATCGCACATACTGCGCCATAGCTAAACCAGAAGGAGAAGCTGAGCAGAAAGGTTGCGCGAGAGCACAACCAGGGCAGCCCAGCTGAGCAGTCCAGAGGTGCCATAGCCAGCAAGCAGAGCCCCCCCAGAGCAATGGAACTGCACATCCAGGGAGGCAGGCTGGGGCCCGCCAGCCATGCCACACATGGGCACAGGAACACACTGCAGAACCAACAAGACACCTACACACCCCAAGCACAGCATCACTGGGGGTGGGATGGATGATCTACTGGCCCATGGGACAAGCCAACAAAGCACAGCAGAGCCATGACACCCCAGCACAACCACTGGCAGGCTGAGAGTGCCACACACAGGGGTTGACAACCACAGTGCATCAGCCCCCAGTCACTGCACACCCCTGCACCGTAACCCCAAGACACCACCCATGTGCAGTGACTGGCACTGCAGGAAACCATGCATCCCCCAGCACACGTCAACCCCGTGTAGCAGAGAAGCATACAAGCCAGACACACCCTGTGCACCCAGCAGTGGGTGGCAGCAGACGGCAAGAGCAACAGAAAGTCACTGCCATGCCGGAGATACCTCCCCATGCACACACACATGCACACACACACACACACACACACACACACACACCCAGGACCATACCACCCCAGATGGCATGTACACCACTGCAACTGAGCAACCATAGCCAGATGCAAATCAGAGACCAACACAGAATTCATATCAAAATATAAATGTATTCTCAAAATGTGTAAAGTACAAAACAATAAACCAGAACTATTTACAAGGAGGGGGACGGGTACAAGGTAGGGGTGGGCAAGGGGTAGAGATGAACAACTTGGAGAGGGAAGGCAGGGTGGTAGGGATGGGTGAAGTGGGAAGGGTAATGTGGCCTAAGGCCCAGCAGGCTGGTCGTCCTGCCCGGTGCCGCTGTTCTCTCTGCGATGCCCTCCTCCATAAGCCATGTCTCGGATGTCATTCAGGATGGCCTGGTTATCTAGGGACACTTGTGTTAGGCCACGTATGTCCCGATGGATCCTCCTGAGAACTGTGAGGCCTAGGAAAATGGGAACACAGTCAATGGCTGTGACTGACCACAACCCTGAACACCACCCCACCTGCAAGCCATATAGCCCAATGTCCCGCACCTGTGATGGCATGCACCCACCCACAGTGAACATGCACATGGCCATCACAAACAGGCGGCACCAGCTATGTGCACCACTGCACACACACACTGCCCATGTCCATCACAGCACAAACAAGGCTGTCTAGTGATGTGGCAACGTGGTGCGATGCCAGTTACACAGCTATGTGCCCAGTGCATGCATGGACCACCAGTGACGCATACACAGATGTGCTGTGACACTGGACAGTGATGCATGTCACCTGTGTCATGCATACATACATAGATACATAGACAGTGTCGGCAGATAAGGGCCTATGGCCCACCCAGTCTGCCCATTTGAGCTTGTAAGTTCAGTTTGTTTTCCTAGAAGTCTGTTGCACCTTACCCCTGACCTCCAGAATTCCTTTATGTCTATCCCATGCATTCTTAAATCCCGTGATTGATTCAGCCCCCACCACTTCATCTGGCAGGGTGTTCCACTTGTCCACCACCCGTTCTGTGAAGAAATTCTTTTTCATGTTTCCTCTGAATCGTCCTCCCTCCAACTTCATCCCATGCCCTCTAGTCCTGGAACATCTTTTTCACTTAAAAATAGTATTTTCCTGCACCTTGTTCTTCCCTGTAAGATACTTGTATGTCTCTATCATATCCCTCTCTCCCTCCTGTCCTCCAGGGAGTACATGTTCAGTTCCTTCAACCTGTCTTCATAGGACTTGTGATGCAATCCATGCACCATCTTTGTTGCCCTCCTCTGAACCTTCTCTACCAGTCTATGTCCTTACGTAGGTATGGTCTCCAGAACTGTACACTGTACTCCAGGTGGGGCCTCACTAGTGTCTTGTATAGTGGAATTATGACCTCCCTTTTCCTGCATGGTTGTGTTGTGCATGGCTGGTGGTCTTGCCCCCCCCAGCATGCAATAGCATCCATAACGTAATGATACTCACACTCCTCAAGCAGCTGGGTCTGCCGCCACTGCTGCTGCTGCTGCTGGGGCGCAACACCCACCGGCACCGGGGCCCTGGCATGGCCCTCCTCACCCCGTGCCTGCATCCTCACATCCTGGCCTGTGGGAGACATATGTTGAGAAAAACATCAGTGTGACTCCAAAGCAGACTGCCCCCTGCCCCAGTGAGAGTGCCTGCCCACACAGCCAGACCCATGCATCTCACACCTGCACACACTGACACAGCCAACCATGGCAGAGCCATCACCTATGCACAGCCACCAAAACACACTCACACCCCTACAGAGAATACAGGTGCATAGATGGTACGCCCACCTGGCCTGAGGCACCACGCCCCTCCTGGCACGTGACCGCAGCCGATCCAGAAGTTGAGGATCCCTCCAGCGGAGGTCACTGTACCGGTGCTGGCACTGCTCAGCTGACCGGCACCGTCCAGTGATCCCCACCAGATCACTGGCCACTTGCTGCCAGACCTGCGTCCTAGCAATGGTGAGGATCACCTCACCATACAGTGCCCCATAGTGGGGCTCCACTAGGGCCACCAAGTTGGCCACTTCTACAGGGCTCCACTGCACTGATCTTCTGTGAGCCACGGTACCAACTTTACAGCAGGCAATATGGTGCCCCACTGTGCCGTAACCCCACATGGAGATGTTGCGCAATAGACCACCACAGGTTCCAATCGCGCTGTTCAAACAGCGCCGTCACTTCACATAGCGCTGTCACCAGACAGCGCAATAGGGCCGTACACATGGCAGCCGAACAGGGCCAGGGGCCAAAGGTCAGACACCAGGTCATGGGCAATGACGCAAGGCCATGCACAGCGCCATCTGACATATACGCATCTTGCGCGACTGACCAGCTGTGTACCAGTGCCACAGTGGACTATTGCGCAGTAGTGCCACAGCACCATATAGTGCCCAGTGCTGTAGCGCCACTGGCACAATGGTGGCCATGGCCTGAATTGCCGATCGCGCACAGCACGTCAGCAGCGTGGCAGACACCTGCGTAAGCTATCTGGGCATGCGCAATGCAGTGTACCACACAGTCACAGATCTGTGCCATTGGCTCAGCCGACTCAAGCGTATTGTGCAAAGCGCAAATTCGCGATATTCAGCCGACACATACCAATCATCTGATCAGCCATTCAAAGGCGTAGTGGCGCGATTTGCATGTCATTATAGTTGCTCCACACCTAATTTGCATGCATTGCGCTATAAATGTGCGACATTGGGCTGCGCTGGCCAGATTCGGGTACTGCAGGTGAGAGGTGAGTTGCATGCTGTGTGATGTTCTGGACAATGGTTATGGGAAAATGCTGTAGACTGCACAGTGACAGGTGTCCACTTCCCCCCATACAGATCGCCAAGACCGAGCAGAGCCAAGGTGAGGGTGAGGATGGTGGGCGTAGGAGGAGGCCCAACTTTACCCCAGCAGAGACAGAGGCCTCTTCCAGGCCTACCTGGATGAGGAGCCACTACTGAGTGGACGGAGGGGCACCCCTCAGTCCCATGCGGCTGCATGGGAGAGGGTAGCTGGGCCGTGAACCTGCACGGAAGCCACCAGCGCTCCGTGCAGGAATGCAAGAAGAAGATGGGGACAGACCGCAGGAGGTTGAAGGAGAAGGTGGCAGCCTTCAGGGCGGCACTTGCTGGCACTGGTGGGGACCAGCCAGCAGTGTTGGAGCTGACCCCGGCTGAGGAGACACTGGTTGCATCAATGCAGTGGAGCGCTATTGAGGGCGTACCAGGAGGTGGATTCCAGACAGGTGGAAGCCCATCACTGCAGTATGACATGGTGGTGGTGTTGGGGGTGGGGGAAGGTTGTTCACATGCACTCCATGCTCTCTTTCTGTTACAGATCCTGTTCATCTTCAGGAGACGGTGGTGGTGGGTCCAGGCAGTGATGATGACCTGCTGGACATGGAGGAGGGTCCATCCACCTCTGTCACCAGCCAGCATGCACTGCAGCAGCATGCACGCTGGGCTGCCAACTCTGGTGTGGGTGATTGGTGCGGGGGTGCACAGCCTGTGTCAGCAGTCTGGCATGCAAGCATGCCAGCACGCTGTTACTATGGCTGTAGCACATACCTGCACCATTGATGATGCAAGGACTGCAATGGGCAGTGATAGGTGTGTGTCCCATGACGGACACACAGCAGGCCAGCACGTGCCCCTGGGCCTTTCTGGTTCCAACTTGTGTACCAGCATGTTGGCACAGTCCCAGGCTGTGCCTGTCAGCACCGGTGGGGGCAGCACCGGTGGCTGTGCAGGTGTCTGGCACTGTTGCTGCCACAGCGGTGGAACGAGTGGACCCTGGGGCACAGCGGTTGGAGGGTCAGCAGCAGCAGTCACCCAACAGGTCTGGGGGTACAGTGTCAAGCGGTGGCACATGTCCGCCACCCTTTGATCCGCCCATTCCTGGTCCTGGCAAACAGCGCCCACCCTCAAGGGGTGTTGTACATGAGGACCTTCCACACCCTGGGGGACAGGATGCCGTTGGGGCACAGTACCCATTGACGAGCACACCCGCCTGCTGCAGGAATCAGTACAGCTGCAGAGGCGGGTTGCAATGTCTGTGGAGGCACTGTCTGTGGCTGTGGAGCGGCACAGCAGGGAGTGTGCTCTGGACCGTGCAGAGCTGGTTCGTATGCGGACGGATGTGACCACCACCATTGACAGGCTGACCCAGGCAGTGGTCTCTGTCATGGACGCATTGGGCACACAGTCAGGTGCCCCTGTACCACACACCCCACACAGTTCACTCTCCACTCCCTGTTCCCGGCATCGTGCGACACCAGGCCTGTCGATGCCGGGTTCTGCTGTGGCCATCCCAAGCACCCCTGGTGCAGGTTTGTTCGGCATGCTGCAGACCCCTGTGCAGGCAAGGTCGCGTTCGCGCAGTGGGACCCCTGGTGGTCCAACAGTGCCACCCCGTGTGGCCCCTACTCAGCCTGCCAGTGCTGTTGGGTCACGGTGGGGCCGCCCACGCATCTGCAGTGGCTGTGGGACAGTGCTACATGACTGACCTGTCTCCCAGTGCGGGCCCTGTCTGGTGCTGCCCTGTGTGCAATGTGTGTCATGGTGGGCAGTGCACTGCTGGGTGCTCTGCTCACCATGCCTACACACGGACCACCTGCACACCCTCCCAACTGCTGTCCACAGGTGCGTGTGCATGATGATGCCTGCATTGTACTGTACACCAAGGTGCAAGGGTGTCCAGCATCTGACACACATACTTGGACAGTACAGGTGGTGGGGGTGGTCGGTGGTTCTGTGTGTTAGCAATGTCGGTTCTGCTGTGCTGTGCATCTGCCCATGTACACTCTGTGCCTGGTGTGTGTGTGTCCATATGAGTCTTTACCGCTCCCTGATGGTATGTTTGCATGCCTGGACCCTTCCACTCCCTGGCCATCATGCACCCCTGGTGTGTTACCCTGTGTGCCTGTGGTTTGTGCATGGACAGTGTTGGTTGCACATGTCCCCTTGACTTACCTGTGTTCTGCATAGTGCTCTCTGTGATGGTGTCCCGTGCAGCTGGGCCTGCTGGATCAGTCGGGGTCCCGCCGTCCTGGGGGCTGCTCATCACCATCAACACTGGCACCACTGGCGTCCCCATCGCTGTCCCCCTCTTCAACCTGTATGGCTATCCCATGGTCTTTGGCCATGTTGTGCAGGATGCAACAGGCCAGGAATATACCACAGGCCTTTTGGGGGCTGTACTGTAGGGCACCGCCGGAGGTGTCTAGGCATCGGAAGCGTGCCTTGAGCATCCCAAACACCTGCTCTATGATGTTGCATGTGGAAACATGTGCCTCATTATAGCGTTGCTGCGATGGGGTCATGGGGCACCGGTACAGTGTGAGCAGCCAGGGACGGAGTGGGTATCCACTGTCACCTGTGTGGAAATAGTGGAGATCAGTCTCATGTTCAGGTCCATATTGCCCATAACCTTATGTGCCACTACCATGGCACCTGTGGCATTCCCACCCTTGCCCCGAGTTTGCATTCCATACATGTGTACTCATCCACTAGATGGCCTGTGGGGATGTCCCCACTCTCGAATCAATGGCACAGTGTGGACTGATACCATATGAAGGCATCATGTGCTCCACCAGGGTGTGTGGCACAGACACTGATTATGCGCCCAGTGGCATCACACACCACCTGGCAGTTGACACTGGAGAAGCCCTTTCTGTTCCTGTATGCAGCTCCATCAGGGCCAGGTGGCATACGAATGGCCACATGGGTGCAGTCTATGGCAACTAGCATGCCAGGCATACGTGCTACCCTGTGGAACTCCTGCATGTTTTCTGTACGCTCTGCCACGGTGCTGGGGAAATGGATGTACTCTGCAGCATGTGGCAGCAGTGCGCTGAGGAATTGGGTGAGGATGCATGATGTGGCTGACTGTGTGATGCCTGTGGTGTCCCCTGTTGGCCTCTGGAAGGTGCCCGTGGTGAGCAGGCACATGCAGGCTGTCACCTTGGTCTCCACCGACAGAGCGTGACTCCGTCGTGAGGGTGCCTGCATCACATCACTGCACAGCTCACAGAGCCATCTCAGTATTGCCCTGTTCAGGTGGTACCGCCCATGATCTCTGCATCTGTGTACAGCTCAAAGCTGATGCGGGCACGGTACTGCCTGTTGGGGGTATACCGCCCACCGCCCCTTCCACGGCCACGTCCCCCTGCAGCATGCATTCTCACCCCTCATTACAGCTTCCATGTGAAAGCTGGCACTGTCCATCTCCCTGGCTTCTGACCCCCGCTGGCTGGTGTTGCTGTGTTACCCCCGCTGTCCTCACTGCTACTTCCACTGCACCGGGCACCCCCTGCTGGCCTCTACAGCCTATGGCCCACGCTTGCCTTGCCTGCCCTAGCCTGTCTCTGTCTGTCTGTCTGTCTGTCTGTCTCTCTCTCTCTCTCTCTCTCCCCACTTGGCAGCCTTGTAGCGTTTTGCGCCGCTTCCTTGAGCCTTTTTATTTTGGCTCATTTCGCTAGTCTTGCCAATTTCCGGCTGTGCCGCTATTGCGCATTGCGCAAGTCTTTGAATATTGCATTGTGCTCTTTATGCATGGATCCACCCCCTTCAGTTGCGCATGCCTTCATTTTCATTGCGCTGTTGCTCAGCATGTTTCCGGTGGCGCAACTGACTCCTTCTGAATATCGCAAAATGGCGCATTTTTTGACTTTCGCATGGCGCAACCCTTTTGAATATCCGGGCCAAGATACCTAGAAGAGGACAAGTAAGGCAAGATCCTTGCAAATAAATTAAAAAAATTAAAATAAAAAATACTATTTCCTTTATGTTAGACAAAGAAGGGAATGCCAAACACAAAGATAAAGAAAGTAAGGACATTTTCTGCAAATGTTACAAGGAAATATACCAACAAGATTTAAAAATTAATAAATCAGAATTAGATAACATTATACAGCAAGCAAAACCACAACAGACTCCTACTTAAGTGAACAGGAACTATGTAAAATAATTGAGTCACTACCCTATTAAAAAAAGCACTCAGCTTAGACTGTTTCACCAATGAGTTTTATAAAGCTTTAAAATAGAGCTATTGCCCTCGATTTATTTGATAGTACAACAACTAATAGAACAAGATAGTCAAAGTCCTGTGACTATGTAAGAGGCTAGAATAGTATTCATAAGGAAGGCAAAACAAAGGACAATCCAGAACATTGTAGTCCTATTGCATTACTTAACACAAATTATAACATCATCACTAAAGCAGTAGTGGAAAAAACAAACCCAGACTACCATTAGAGATTTTGCAAAATTAAATTTTGCCAGTGAAATTGCCATGAAATTGGCAATTTCACCAGGTGAAACATTTCATGAAATTCAGTCATTCTGTGAAATTTTTTGCCAGGTGCGAAGTTGTGCAATTCTGCATGCAAAATGTGGAATTTCACTGCAAAATTAACAATTTCACCTGAAACGGCAATATTCTGCCCAAATTTGACCATCCTGTGGGCAATATTTTGCATTTCATGGGAGAAATTTCACATTTCGCACCAGCAAAATATTTTGCAAAATGTGCGAATTTTGCAAAATATTTTGCGTAATGAAATGGCCTAATTTCATACATCTCTAACTACCATATAGTATACTTCTAAACCAATATGGCTTCATAAAAGGATGCAATGCACCACAAGCTACCAAGAAAGTTCTAGCTGTGTTTGAATACATTAAATCAATTGAGAATTCAGAGAAAAAGCCTTAATAAGCCATAGCATTAGATGCGACCAAAGCTCTCAATGTACTAAATAGAGAATACCTATTTGAAATGCTTAAATCATGGAATATCCCTTCCAACCTTCAGAAATGACAAAACAACCTATGTCAAATTCCACATTAATACCGTACATTTTTAACTCGTACTTTTGAAATGGGAAATGGTGTTAGACAGGGTTTTCCATAGTCCACTGTACTGTTTGTACTACGTTTAGAACCTTTTATGCAGCTAATTAGAGAACAGCAGACCATAGATGGAGTACAAATAGGAAGTCAAGAAATTAAAATAAGTGTCTTAGCCGATGACATTTTATTAATTATAAAAACTATTAACCACTCATTACAAATGTTTTGGGATATAGTTCAAAAAATGTCCAATATTTCAGGATACCAATTGACCATAAATAAATCTGTTATCATGCAATTGACTACCATAGGAGAAACCATACTTTGAAGATATTAAAAAAGATTTCAAAATTGATAACAGGATATAATACTTGAGTATAATCCTTGCAAAGGACCACAAAAAATATCACTATAAGATCTGACTTAGCCAAAAACAAAACTCAAAACTAATTAGAAAGCTGGCAAAACATATCCTTGTCACTGTGAGGAAGAATAGATATCATAAAAAAATGATGCCTTTGCCACACTATATTTATAGTCTCCAAAATGTTTTCAGTGCTCCCTCTGTGGCTTGGTTCTCACATTTGAAAAGGATATTTAAGAACTTTCTGTGGAGAGATGGCAAACCTAGAATACCATAGTCCAAGTCTGTAACTCCCAGAATGTCAGGAGGTATGGGATGTCCTGATCCCCTTGTGTATACTATGTCACAACTGCCCCTAGCATGGGAATGGGCTTTTTTCCCTGGAGAAAACCACAAAATTTTAGATTAAATAATACTGGACCATAATTTGCATCACCTTAAAGTAGCCAACCTTATTATGTCAATCCCTCAGAGACTTTACCAAATCCCCTCTTTTTGAATCTTTTTTGCTTATCTTAAATAAGGCAAAAAATGTTTACCTATTGGTAACATTTCATAGCTAAACTACAATATTTGGAATAGCCATGTTAGTTGGCCTACAGGAAATAATAATAAAATAAATAATAATACCAAAAATCAGATGGATTGTTGGAAAAGGGTATTGGTTCAGGGGAAATTCCTTCTTTGCAATCAGATATAATTATACAGTAATGAGGGGGGAAAAAACTGTTTTAGTTATTTGGTAATCAAAAGGACATTTGTGAAATTTACAAGACAAATTCAAGTTTTGACTTTGCAACAATTCTTACCCAGCAATCCAAACTTTTAACTAATGGAACTAATAAAATATTAGTGATACTGTATATGGTCCTGATCAGATCTAACGAAAATACACAAAGTAAAACTAATCAAAAATGAAATGTTGAAGGCAATCTTAAATTGTCAGGACATCAATGGCAAAACTTGAGCATATTAGCCAACAAAATTAATATTTCAGCCAAAAACAAATCCATACAAAGGAAAATTATTAACTGGGTATATTTTACACCTGAAAATATAGCCAAAATACATAAAAATTACAATACTAGTTGCTGACATGGATGTAACAATAAAGCAAATTTACTGCACTGTCTGTGGAGCTGCCCCAAGATATATCAATGGTGGAGGAAAATCCAATACATTTTGGAGGAGATATTGAATATAAGAATTCAGCTTGAACCAGACATTTTTCTTTTCAGTAATCTAAATGAATCAACAAAGAATAAATCACAGATACAAATATTTGTATTAGGTACAAGTGCTACTAAACATCTTATTTTAGATAACTGGAATGCAAAATCTTTACCCCAATTTGAAGAAGGAAGGTGGTGGTGTATTTTCAGGGAAACCCTGAGCCATGAAAAAATATGGTGGGATATATTAGATGATGAGGATGACATCCTGGGGGAAAACTGGAGAGAAATAGAGAATAATCTCCATCCACTTAGGACATTACAGTCAAAAGTATAAAAGTTGTACAATATCCACTTTCGAGTTAATCAATGTTTGTATGGGTAATAGACAACAAGAAAACAGGTGGCTACAAACACCAATACTGGGGCCAAAACCAGAATAAGCAGTACTCACAAAGTGTTTTTAGGTTGGCACCTCATCACTGTGCACTTCAGATGAAGAAATTCCACTTAGATGTAGATGGATAAAAGCCTTTTATTACAAAAATAGCCAAATCATCCAGCAAACAGGATACATAGTGTCCCTCCCCCACAGAGCCGAACGTTTTTGCATCACAATTATGCTTTTTCAAGGCTATGGTAGTAGGGGGTAATATACCTTAAATATACTACTTAAAGGTAAAGTTTAAAGGTAATGTGCTCTCCACTATTTAAATACATACAATACCAAATACCCCCTAATACTGAAATCTACAAATTAGATCTCATTTAAATTACCTTCTAAAGTGCAGGTGTTATTATAATATTTAAACCCAATACAAAACAATCTTATTATAAAAAAAAAATACATAAATAGGGCATATATATGTATATACATATCAATCTTCATAAAAATATATGTCCATACATAAGAATACTAATTATATTATAAAAAGGGAGAAAGCTGAAAGAATTCATTAAGTCCTGGGGCAGCGTATAAATTCATAATATACTACCAATATGTTTCTCTCTGATGCAATTTTAAATCTAAATCTTCTCCTCTTGGACCTATAAAAACGTTTTCAATAATTTGAAAACAAAAATAATGTTCCTTCCCCTGAGATTGTACATGTCGTGAAAGAGCACTTAAACCATCAGCATGTGCAATACTACTCACATGTTGCCCTATTCTTTCTTTAAATTTCTGAGTGGTTTTCCCCACATTAAAACTGGTACATTTTTTACAGCAAGCCAAATATACAATATCAGAAGTGCTGCAATTATCAAACGTTCCAATATTATATCTTTTCCCTGTAACTGGTTTTTGGAACTCTTTACCAATTTTAATAAATTTACAAAACCAACAGTTACCACATTGGAAGGTTCCTTTAGGCAAAGTACCTCTTCTATCTCTTTCCTGTTCAATCACATCTCTGTAGTAATAGGTATGTACCAAAGTATCCCTCAAATTTGTTCCCCTTTTATAAATAATACTGGGAGGAGTTTTAACTAAATTTTGAAATGTGTTTTCAGCTGAAAGAATATGCCAATGTTTTTTAATTATATTATTAAACACACAGGCCTGAGGATTGAAAGTAGTAATGAATTTGAGGAACATCATTTATATCTACAGCACTTTTCTATGAAATGTGCAATGTTATCTGTTAATGATCCAATGCTTGCCACTATTGGTCTGTATGGTGGTTTTTCTAGGCCTTTATGAATTTTTGGAAGTCCATATATAACTGATTTTATTGGATGTTCTACAGTCAAAAAATCAAAAGTCTCTCAATCAATCAGACCTTCTAGTAATGGTTCATATAGGAGACCATCAATCACATGTTTAAATGTATTTGTTGGGTCATAAGACAAAGCTGTATAAAAATCCATATTATTTAATTGTTGTAACATCTCTGATTCATAATCTGATGTATTAAGAACCACTACTGACCCTTCCTTGTTGGCTGGTTTTATGGTGATAGTTTTATTATTTTTCAATGCACAAATTCCTAAGTTTTCGTCTGCTGTGCAATTATAATATTTAGCAGGTGGTAATATCAGATTTTCTAAATCCTGAGTACACGCTTTTTCAAACACCATTACTGCCGCATTCAGTGGAGGATAATGAAATATTTTAACCCAGAATCTTCCAGTTCCCTCCACAAATGTGATTTTTTTTATTTTTCTTTGTATTAATGATATGTACTGTTATATTTTCCTTCTCTTGAAATAAAAATTGGTATAAAAAAATGCTAATGTTCATCCCTCCCCCAGCCCATAGCTTCTTGTCTGAAACACAAGGTACAACTCCAAGTCAGTGCCTCATAGTGATATCCTCTTCAAAGGTAGAGAAGTATGTCTTGCCACATGTTACCAACAGAGTCTGTTCACATCTGCTCTTGTTTGTTCAGGGAAGGGGGTTGTCATTAGGTTGACAACCCCAAAGAAGACCCCACCACTGATTTGCCAAGACTCCAGAGACCTAAAACCATAATGTTTTTTCCTTTTGCTGCTGGGGGGGGTAGTTAGGGTTGGAAACACTAACACCACATTTCCCTACTATTGTGGCATTAAGTTTAACTCTTACTGGTGCATTAATGCACTTTCTTCAAAGAATTTCATTTATTTTTGTGATAGGGGACTCATATCCTCATTTACACAGGCCCTGGTCTGCACCAACTGAAGACTCTGTGCTGCAAAAGATATCAAGAATACATAGAATTCATTCTGGTAGACTGCAGAAGTGCAGGGCCCTCTGGGTTCTGTGCTTCCATATGGCCAGAGACACATACAGTATGCACAGGGAAAAGAATCTATTGCTCAGCCAGAGCACAGGGTCCTCTGGCACCCACAAGTGCGGAGGTGCAGGGCCCTATTCCAAGAGCAGTTTTCTTTCCACTGTAGAGTACTTGGGTCCATGCAGGCAACCCTGCACCTACCATTACTTTGCTGGGGGAGGTGTCACATGACAGCGCTGCCCCCCAGCATCAGCCCATCCAGTCTGCTCCCTGAGCCTGTTCCAAACTCAACATGGCAGCACAGGATTGTAAAGTACTATTCACTGGGGTAAAGGCTGCCACTACACACATTTCATAATATTCTGTTTTCTGAAATTTTGACCCCAGATTTTTAAAGATAGCCATTATATGACTCTCATTTATAAACAACACATGTGGCACTGAGTACTGGCTGAAATGTAATTTCATTCCATAAGGGTGAAAGTATGTTTTGGCAAGAGTTTGAAAATGACGCCTCTCATGTTTATGAAGTGCTGTGAAAAAATGGCTGTTACACTCTTGGAGTCAAATATTGAAAATTTGTGAGGTTATAAGTGAACTTTGAAATAATTCAATGTTCACTCATAACTTGGTCATTTTACCATATTTTTTCACCAACCTGGAGGGGAGTGGGGTAGACAGTAGCAGTACTGGGGATGGGTGCTCTGGTCTGCTTTAGATAGTTAGATAGGCTAGTAGACAGATAGATAGATATATAGATAGATTTATAGATAGGTGTATAGATAGATAGATAGATACATACATACATACATACATACATACATACATACATACATACAGACAGACAGATAAATAGATAACCTAAGAACACTGGCTCACTAGACCACTGGCTCACTGCTGTAACTGAAGGCAATAGCAGAACTCCATCTGCAGCTGTAGATATCAAGAAAGTCCCACAGTTCTCATATAGGGTTCTGTGTGATAACAGCAACTGCACAAAGGCAATCACTATTACCGAGACCTGCATTATCGCTGAAAACAGTTTCAGCGATATGCAGAAAAAGGCTACCGGGAATTGTGCATGTGGGGGGACCGTGCCCTCACACACTCCCTCCCCTGTGGGGGGCTTCGCACCCCGCATCCTCCTAAATAAAGATTCTCAACTCCAGGGGGGCATGTCGAGGAGGAGGGCACATCCCAGTTAAAAAAAAAAATCTAAGTCCCACAGCTGAGGGAAGCGCAAAAGGAACACCCATCCCCAGTCCCGAACCCAGGACCTGCTCTGTTGGAGCCAACCACTCTACCCACCACACCACATGGTTGGCTTAGCAGAAGCAGGCTCACCAGAGGGTCACATCCCTGTTCCCTATCCCACCACGTCTTGTCTCCCACCCTTCCTTCCTGTCGCCCCCCCCTAACCTCACGGTCACAACGTTCACCATCTCCCTACAGTCACCCATGATGATAGTGCTGTCATATGGGTTTCTGTTATGACAGTCACCCATATGTGGTCACTATCATCACGGTATACCTCATATAGAGAATGCAGGTGAAGGCTTCTCTCTCTAAGCTGGGCACTCAGGATTTTTGGGTGCCCTTAAACATTATTTTTAGGGCAGTTTTCAAAAAAAACAAACACCAAAATGTAGCTAAATGGGTTCTGTTTACCTAGATTCAGGTATTTGTTGTTTGAAAACACATTGGGCTAGATTCACAAAAGGCAACTCAGAATGCAAGGTAACTTGCGTCCAAAAAAATTGTGCAAGTAGCACTTGTGTCATGAGTTGCATCATGCTGGGATACAGAAAGGCAGCCTGCAACATGCTGCAGGCTGCCTGTGCCCAAGTGAACCAATGCACCATAGACCCCTTTGCGACATGGTATAAGGGGGTTTATGGCAGCAAGTGTACCCTGTTCAAAAAGGGTGGCTTCTAAGTCCCCAAATTGGGATTCAGAAACAACCCCTGGTGGACATCCGTCAAAGAACATTTATGCCAGCTATGAGCTGGCATAAGTGTTCTTTGCCATCCACAGGGGTTGCCACTGTGTCCCAGCTGATGTACAACATACAGCCCCCCAACAGCTCCGTTCCCCAAGTATGCCACATAATATGCCCATATGGGCTTGCAGACCAACCCCCACATGCCCAGACCCTCCTCCACATGCTCAGACCCCCAACATGGCTGGATTCCACCAAATGCCCACTTCCCCCCACATGCCTGAATCCATTATATCATGGACAGCCCCACAACCCTGGAGAGCCCATATGGGCTATTGCAACCACCCCCAGCCCTGATCCCTGTAACATGTATGAATTTCCCCCAGACCTGATCCCCGTAGCATGTAGGAATTTCCCCCCAGCCCTGCTCCCCTTAACATGAATAAATTCTCCCTAGACTGATCCCCCATAATATGAATAACCCCCTCCTCTGTCCACATCCCATCCAGTAACTCCCTGGTAGTCTAGTGGCCCCCACCCCCCCCTGTCAGTACCAGCCCACCATGCTCCCCCCTCACCCACACCCAGCCAGCAACTGGCACAGCACTCCTCTCACCACCATTGCCAGTTGCTGACTGAGCTGTGTTGGGAGTGCATATTGTACATATACGCGCTCATTGAATGACAGCTGCTGTCATTCACTGAGCAAGTATAAGTACTGTACACACCCCGGCAGAGCTCAGTCAGCAGTGTTCTACTCTGAACATTTCGGACCAAAATTCCAAACTGTTTGCATGCTACAGGCCGACAAACTCCCCTCCCCCGAAAAATTTACTTTTTTCACGATCTGTATCTCAGAATCTGCACTTCCAAGTGGAACAAAAGTTGGCACATCAAGAGCTCTACCAAACGAGACCATACATGAAAAAGTTCATGCAAATCTATTGAACGGCTGCAAAGTTATTAAAGTGCAAAATTTGGTGTTTAACATTAAAGTGCTTACTCACCCTTAAAAATAATGGGGGAAAACTGTGTTAATGTATCAGTTAGGGTTTATCTTAACACAACTAAAGTAGGGAAATATGGTGTTAGGCTTTTCAACTCTAACTCCCCAATCGCACACCTCCACACAGCAAAAGGAACAAACAAGGTTTTGAGTCTCCAGAGTCATGGCAAATCAGTGGTTGGGTCTTCCTTGCAGCTGTCAACTCTAATACTCACCCCTCTCCCCCAGCCCATAGTCTCCTGTCTGAAATACAAGGTATAGATCCAAGCCAGTGCCTCATAGTGATACACTTTTCAAAGGTAGAGAAGTATGTCTCACCACATGTTGCCAACATAATCTAGTATAGCTTTTTTCACATAGGGCATGGACAGAAGGCTATGGGCCCTGCAGGAAAAAAGAGATCATGTCTAACCTCATTTGCTCAGGGGACAGGTTGGGAATTAAGCGTCATGACCTCAGGAAAGACCCCACTACTGATTTGTCAACAGTCCAGAGACCCAAAACCTAATGCTTTACCTTTTGCTACTGGTGAATGGAGGTGGGAATTTAGGGTTGGCAACTGTAATGCCACATTTCCATACTTTTGTTGCATTAAGCTGAATTGTAAATGGTGCATTAATACAGTTTTTTTGCAAAGAATTTCCTTTCTTCCTGAGATAGTGTAATTGTATCCTCATTCACACAGGTTCATTCAGGACATGTGCAGACATGCAGGGCCCTCTGCACCCTGGGCCAAGGATGACTCCATCCATCTATGGAAGTGCAGTGACAGATGTCAATAATCCATGAGGCTGTCAGGTGGGCTGCAGAAGTACGGGTCCTTTGGGCCTTGCACTTACATGTGGTTACAAATACAGATGCACAAGGCCAAGAGTTCTTCTCTCAGTCAATGCACGGAACCCTCTGCCACCTGCATGTGCAGTTGTGCAGGGCCCTATACCAAGAGAAGAGTTGTCTTCACGATAAGGTACCTGGGGTCATGTGGGCACCCCTACACCATTCCTTCTCTGGTGGAGGAGTGGTGTCGCATAAGAGTGCCATCCCTCAAGCCTCACACCATTCAGCTGGCTCACTGAGCCCACCACTGAATTCAACTCATCAGCACAGAATCACAAAGCACTACCCACAGGGGTAAAGGTTGGAACTACACACAATATTTCTTAATAAATCTTTTTTTTTTTAATTTTGTGCCCAAATGTTCAGGATAGTTGTTTTATGACTCCCATTATAGATATGACATGTAGCATTTATAGCATATTGTCTGAAACATCATTTTGTACCAAAAGTGCAAAAACACATCATGTCTATGATTTAAAAAACAACACCTGTCATGTTTATGAGGTGGTGTGAAAAAATGGCTGTGTTGAAAGTTTGGTGTCAAAATACTGAAAAATAGCAAAATTATGAGTGAACATTGAAATATTTCAGTGTTCATTCATAACTTGGTAATTTTACCATACTTTTAACATAGACTTCTTATGACCTCAACTCATGAACCCAGTAGGTGAAAATTTTTGTCCCAGGTATGAAAGCACATTTTGGCCAGAACTGTAAAAGTGACAGAAGTTGCATTCATGAGGTGAAGATAAAAAATGGCTGTGTTGAAAAGTTAGGGTCGAAATATTAAAAATTACCAAAGTTACAAGTGAGCATAGAAACATTTTAATGTATGCGCATAACTTTTTTAAAAATATTTTTGCACTAAATTTTCAACATAACTTTCTTATGACCCTGCCTCATTAACCTGACAGGTGAAAATGTTCAAATCCTACTCAAATGGGGATTTTGCACAGTGACCACAAAATCATCTTTCAAGCCAGATTTGAAAAATGCCACTGCCTTTGCTAATGAGGTGGGATCCCAAAAAGACCACATTCAAAATTAGGTATAACAATATTCAAAAATGACAAAGTTATGTATAAAAGTTCAAATACTATTGAAGTACATTAAATCTGACTTATCTTATTTTCTCATATTGCAGCCTCCGGCTCCAGGAGCAGGACATGTGGTGGATCAGAGAGGGGATCTACACTGTGGGACATGTTCAGGTGATTGAGGGTGTTTGGGGGTGGAGGGCTGGGTGCTGAGTGGGAGTTTGGGGTGGGGGTCTGGGGGTCAGATCAGCAAGGAACTTTTTTTTAGGCTAAAATAATAAAGACATTGAGGGACAGTATATTTTTTCAGGTATAACAAAAATAAATATAGACATTGAGCAATGGCTTTCTTTAATTCAGATTTTACATAAGAAGTCACTATTAAATCCATTACTGGGGATTAGAAACCCCATTGTTGGCTAAATATGGCAGTGGCACTGGGGGTGAGCACCCCAGTGTCACCACTTATTCATGGGGGGGTGACCTAGGGGGGATTGGCAAGCAGTATCAGAGATGAGCTACCCGGTCTGCTTTTGGAAATTAGCACTTCAGGAAGGATGGCTGACTGAGTTGGAAGGAGGAGAGATAAATTACTTGATGGTGTGATGCATTAATAAGCCAATAAAAAACATAATTTTCTTAAAAATACTTCAGTACAAATGCAAGCCTCAAAAACACAGTGAAAACATATTATAAAATGCATAGAAATCTGTTCAAGTCAATACCTGTATACGCAACATGTGATAATACTGGTTATGTGGTTAGTAACACATCATGCCTTAATCTGAAAAAGAGATTCTGAGTTTTCAAAAACACAAAGTAGCTAGCAAATCATGATAATATATATATTTTTTTAAATAATTACTGCCAAGCAGGATCAATTGTACAACATTGTCATTATGTGACATCACTCAAAGTACTACCTTCTGACATAAATTGTACATCTAAACAGAGTGATCATAAACTTTCAGCAGCCAATACAACAATGTCACTTTCAGTGACTGTGTAAAAAAACTATGAGTTAAACAAGCTTTTGTTATAACAAAATATTTCATTGGGACAGAGTAAAAACAAACATAAAGCATATTTTCTGCAAATGCCAGTAACACTATGTTACACATTAGAGAGCAGTTCATATCTGACAGAATTTGTGATTTCGCATGTAGCAGCCAGCATCACTTGGCATGAAACACATATAATTCTCTGACAATGACTGCGCTATTTAGAGATAGTGTGCTAATAAAACCATGAATTAAATAACTTGTTTTAATAAAATGTTTTTGTTGGGGCTAAGTGAAACAACTATTAAGCATATTCCCAAGAAATGTCAGTAAAAATGGGGCTGAGTGAAACAACTATTAAACATATTCCCAAGAAATGTCAGTAACACTATGTTGCACAATACAGAGCAGTTCCCATCTGACAAAATATGTGATTCAGTATGTTTATATGCAGTGCCAAGTCTGATTTGTATTGGATTTTTTCTCATTTCCTATTATAAAATTGGATTAATTTCATGTTCTGCATGCAAATGGCTCAAAACTAAAATTTCTACTAATCTGATTAATTTTTCAAATCTGTTCTGACATGTAGGATATTCCTGTATTAAGTTGGGTTCAAGGCTCCTGCAAACATGTGTATAGAAAATCAGGTTAGTCAAGCACAACAGCGCATGCTCACATTATCACAGCAGTACAGATGTTCAGAAAAAAGGTACAGCAGTTTAAAAGCTGACAGCTTACTCTGAGGATGAAAAGACAGTCGGTAGGGTATCAAAATGTATAACTTGTATTAAAAAAAATTACTGACATTTCCTCTGATATTGTCTACAGTTATCTAAACAAGCTGAATCAATAGTTGCTTGCTATTCAGTTTGCATAGCCTGTGGTTTTAGTGTCCTCTTTTCTTCTTAAAATTAATTCAGGATGCAAGTGTATTTTACTATTATGTTTTGATATGAAATGTACTCCCACAAGCCCAACCAAGGCTCCTATATTTTGTCTGTCATGTTTTATGTGCAGCAAGAATTAGGTCGGGACCAAACGTGAGTATGATGGTGCCCATTCTTTTTAATGTTCCCAGTTATTCCAGATGAGTTTTCTATTCATGCTCATAACTTTTTTGCCTTTTAATATTTTTTCTGCTTTTTGCTGGTGAGTTATTATTTAGGCCTCCTCTCACAAACACAGGTGTTGTCATTTTTCACATCACACTAAAAAGGGGTGTTTACCATCTGCATAGCATAGTCCACAAATGTCCCTTTTTAGTGTGATGTGAAAAATGAAATGATAACACCTGTGTTTGTGAGAGGAGACCTAAATAATACCTCAATAACAACAAATAGGAAAAAATATTGAAAGGCAAGATATTATGAACATGAAAAGAAAATTCCATTGATATGAACAGGTGCATTGAAATAAATGTGCCATTCATTTCAATTGTGTTCTTTTTCTTAGGCTCATAGTTTTCTTGTCATGTGATTGTTTTCTACTTTCTTCAGCTGATGTCTTATTTACAATCCCTCTCACTAATACATGGGTTGTCATTTTTCACACCACCTTAGAAAAGGGTATTAGCAGTCTGTGCCAACACAGCCCGCAAGCACCATTTTCTAAGGTGATATGAAAAATTACAACCCCTGTGTTAGTGAGAGGGCTCTGAATAAGACATCAATTGAAGAAAATAGAAAAAAACATTTTGCACGACAAGAAAGATATGAGACTGAAAAAAAAATAATGTCAATGAAATGAATTGCCCATTCATTTGAATGGAGTTTTACGCTCATGTTCTTAACTTTCTTAATTTTAATATTTTGTTCTACTTTTTGTTGCCAAGGTAATATTTAGGTTCCCTCTCACAAGCACAGGTGTTATTTTTCACATCACACTAAAAATGGGTGCTTGCAGACTGTATTGGTGTAGACAGCAACCATCCTTTTTCAATGTGATATAATAAATGATGTGATAACACCAGTGTTTGTGGGATGGGTTCTAAATAATGCCTTGACAACAAAAAGTATAAAAAAATTAAAAGGCAAGATGGGTATGTTCATGAGAAGAAAACAATATTGAAATGAATGAGACATTCATTTCAATGGCATTTTTCCCTCGGGCTCAAATCTTTCTTGTCATGTGATTTTTTTCTACTTTCTTTAGTCAATGTCTTGTTTAGACCCCCTGTCACTAACACAGGAGTTGTCATTTTTTACATCACTTCAGAAAGGGATGTTAGTGGTCTGTGTCAATTCAGTCTGCAAACATCCCTTTCTAAGGTGATGTAAAAAATGACACCCCCAGTTAGGGAGAAGGGGTCTAAATGAGACATTGACTGAAGAAAGTAGAAAAAAATATCACAAGACAAGAAAGATAGTGCTTGAGAAAAAACCCAGTTGAAATGAAAGGGTGATTCATTTCAACTGAATTTTTTTCCTCAGGCATTTGTTTTCCTCAGGCTAATATCTTACCCTATACTGTACCCATCAGCATGTAAACAGGACTATGAATTCCACCTCAGAGTGTAGATCATGTCTGACATACAGTACATGTAAACAGGTATGTTCAAATCATAAGCCAATTTATGCCATACTGGGTTCTTTTTCTAATTGGATTATGATTTCACATGTAAATGTTATGATTGTGCATAGAACAGGCTACATCACTTAACGTGGAACACATATTGTACATCTCTCAGATAGTGTACAATATATAGATAGTGAGTTACTAAAGCTATGAATTAAACATGTTCTTGTTTTAATAAAACATTTGTGCACTCACTGAGCAGGCAGCATGTGTTAGCATGCAAAACATCGGTCTGATACTGACTACACCACTGGATTATCACATATTTAATTGGAGCTGAGTAAAACAGATATAAATCATCTTCCCTTGAAATATCATTGACGGAGAGGTCACGTGATGCAGTGTGCCTGAAAGCAGCTCTCTCTGATGCTCCCTGCCTCTTCCTGCCAAAACTAATATTTTCAACTACAAAACTGATATCCTTCTTATCTTTAACGACCCTAAAGGCTTCCTGACTGAGTGCAGTGTCTGTGAGCTGATTTTTAGGGTGCTTGAAAGTATTTCCAGAGACTAACATCGATGGAGGCTGAAATGAAAGCAGCTAATGTGAAACACACTCCACCATCAATGCCTGAAAAGGCTTCCAAGAAGGCTAAAAACACCAATTCTGCTTCCTCCTCTAAACAAAATGCTTCTGCTGCAGCTAATACACCATTAACTGAGGAGCGCTTCTTTCAAATTATGGAACCTTTTAAGGAAACATTACAGGAGATCTCAGGAGAAGTTAAATCTATCAGGAAGGATTTTGTAGACCTATCCAGGCAGGTTGGTGATCTGGAAACCAATGTTTCTTCAATAGATCGATGGAGAAATACAGTTGATCCAGAGATTACCAAACTAAAACAACAGATACAAAAGCTACAAGCTAAAACTGAAGACCTTGAAGGAGGAGCAGGAGGAACAACATTCTTATCCTGGGGCTACCAGAGTCAGAGGAGAAATGATACCATCAAATTTGTCCAACACTTCTTAAATAAAGTCGTGGGTCCATCTCCAATTAATCAATCCTACCACATTGAAAGAGCCCACAGATCACTGAGGCCCAAACCTCCACGAATGCACCCCAAGGCCAATTATCATTAAATTTCTAAGTTATATTGGCTAATACGTCCTAGTAAAATCAAAGAACTGGACTCCGTGCAATGGTCTCATGTGAAATTGAGAATTACCAAGGATTTACCTTTTGAAGTCCGGAAAAGAAGAGCAACATTTCATCCTATTATTAAAAAACTAATCGCGGCTGGGATTAGATTTAAAATGATGTATCCGGCGAGGTTCGGGGTCTCCCTGGAAGGTAGCTGGCAGTACTACGAGGATCCAGAATATGCACTAACTGATATATGGAAAAAACTTCCTAGCCTGTTCAAAGGAGCCTGAAATGCTGGGACTTATTTGTCTGTTGTTGGTCTTAGCCTGCCGATTTCGTTAAGTTTAAATATTTTTAATTTCCAAGCTTTCCCCCTGAAGTAGCGCTATGGTGCCAAGTTGGATTACCTGGTTCCCGGGGGGTTGAGTCCTGTTCGGGATGGATGGTTGGGGTGGGTCGGTGTAGGCCACATGGCCTAGGTGATTTGCCAGGCCCCGAGGATCGGTAGCTCCACGTTGGCTGCGTGGGTCGGAGGCGGGAACAGGAAGTGCGGTCGTTGTTTCCGGGGAGCATGTTTAGTGCTCGGACCAGTTAGGTCTGCCCTGGTCTCTTCCAACGCGCACTTCCTCCCAATGGTTGCCCGAGCCAGAACCGATCTCCAGAGGGACCGCTATCACAAACAACCCAGCGGATCTACTTGCAGGTAATTTTTCATTTCGGTGGGGCAGCTCTTTTATATTTTTGATGTGCAAGAGGCGATCATGCGGCGTGAAATAGAATCCTGGAGTAGTTTCACCGCGCCTGAGCTTACGAGGTCTAAGGGCCTGGCAGCCTGTGTTTGGTTTAATTTTTGGGATATCACTCCTGGCTTGGAGTTGGTGGGAAGAGGGGGGCAGGAGGGGACCCTGCCTTCTAGAGCCTGTCTCACGACCGTGGATGGACTTGCAGACTACCATGGCTACCCCACTCATTTAAATACTGTGGCTGCAGTTCTGAATTCATGACTACTGGGATAGAGGGCTCTAACCCTAATTTTGTTCGAGTTTTGTTTAATCTAGGGTGAAGCTATGGTATCGGGGAGGGTTCTGTTTTTCATGATACTGTCTTTGTTTCTGTGTTGTTTTTGGACGGGGAGGTTTTGTATATAGTTGGCTGTATTTTGGGGGTTAGGGGTTGGGGTTAGGATTGATGGGCAGGTGCAAAGGTTTTTGTTTTAATTGTTCTGGGGGCTGAGGGAGATGATACATAACTATGCTATTTTGTGTTATTTTTTAGCACGCTCTGCAAGAGTTTTTCCACTTCGATATAAGTGTCTTGGATGGATTCGAGCTTTGTGTGTGGGGGGGGGAGGATGTCACCGCCAATGTTTTCCTTGGATGGATCAATATACCAAGCTGCTTCCTAAGTTACTTGAGTACTAGTAACAATGACATTGAGTCATATTAAATTTGCCACATGGAATGTGAGGGGTTTAAGGGAAATTTCGAAGAGAGGTTGGGTTCTCCTGAACTGCTCACTATTAGGAGTTGACATACTTTTTCTTCAGGAGACCCATATTATGGTAACTGAAACGAATCTGCTACGATTTAAGGGTTTTGCGCAGGTGTACGCATCAGGTCAAGCTACTAATAGTAAGGGCATGGCTATATTGATCAGACGGAATGTGCCTTTTGTGATGAAGAAGCATGTGCATGATCCAGAAGGTAGATATATATTTGTCCAGGGCACGCTATATAATTTGGAGGTAGTTTTGGGTTCTATATATGGTCCTGTTGGAGGGGGATCCCACATTTCTGATGGCCCTAGTTGGTTTGTTAAGTGCCTTTCTCCCTTCCAATTTTATTTTAGGGGGGATTGGAATATTGCACCTTTGCAGTGGCTGGACAGTTCCGGTAGTGGCCCTAAAATCGAGTTGCCTTCTCAGCTAGCTCTCGCTGATTTGCGCTCGCTGTTGGGGTTGGAGGATCCTTAACCCTGCGTCTAGATCTTACTCCTTCTATTCCCCAATGCACAGTTTGTGGTCCCGGATAGACTATATTTTAGTGAGCACTAGCTTGTTATCTAATATCTCGTCTGCCAACATAGAGCCTATAGTTATATCTGACCACGCCATGGCATGGGTTAAACTGTTTCCAGGTCCCGCAGGTCAGCGAGACACTATCTGGAAGCTCAACAACCAGATTTTGAAAGATGAGCGGACTACTTCATCTTTCAAAACACTGATTTCATCCTTCTTGGAACTCAATCAAGGCTCGGTCGATAGATACAATTTAATCTGGTGCTCACTGAAATGCTTCCTCAGGGGTGAATTTATTAAAGAAGCCTCTAGACGGAAGCAATTAAGGATAGAGAAAGTTAATTTTTTAGCTAGCCGAATTAAAATTGCGGAGGAAGAACTCTCAGCTTCTTACTCTCAGGGGGCACTGGAGAAGTTGTACAAACTTAAAGATAAATACGAAGACTTAATCAGGGAGAGAACAGAATATGCCATATTGAAATCTAAAACAAAATATCTCGAACAGGGGGAGAAGCCAAGCAGAATTCTAGCCCTAAGGCTTAAAGAAATGGAGAACTCGAGGTTGATTCCCAGTATTAGGGCCGGGGATGGCTCCATTAGAACCAGTCCGCGGGACATTGCTGGGGTTTTTGAGACCTTTTTCAGGAATCTTTACAAGACTGAAGCTTCCCCAGTGTCTCCTACGAGTATAGCAGAATTCCTTGAGAGTTCTCCTCTTCCTAGGCTTGACGCTAGTCAGAGTAGTATTGTTAGGCCCTATAACTTCCAAGAAATCATAGGTGCCATTCGTGATCTGACTCGGATAAAGCCCGGTCCAGACGGTTTTTCCCCAAACTTCTACAAAACCTTTTGTTCGGAGCTTATTCCTCCATTATCAAGTTTATTTAATTATATCCTTTCTTCCGGATCTTTAGACCCCTCCTTACTAGAAGCAACTATCATTCTAATCCCCAAATCCAACAAATCGGTCTTAGATCCAGCTAATTATAGACCAATTTCCCTACTCAATTACGATGTTAAGATCTTAACTAAGATTCTTTCGTTAAGAATTAAACGAGTATGGCAGACGCTCCTTAGTGCGGAGCAAGTGGGCTTCGTGCAGGGAAGATCTGCAGCTGACCATATAAGGACTCTTGCTCATATCTTTCATGCTCAAGACTCTCAACTCCCTATGGCTCTAGTAGCCTTAGATGCCGAGAAGGCTTTTGATCAGGTGAGTTGAGAATTTCTGTGAGCTACCCTGCAGAGAATGGGCTTCAGGCGCAGTTTATCCAATGGATTAAAGTGATCTATAGCTCTCCCTCGGCAGAAGTCTACTGCAATGAAGGTACTCTCTCCCAGATTTCCCTTACATTCTGGTACTAGCAAGGTTGTCCGCTATCACCGTACCTTTTAACCTTTACTTAGAACCCTTACTGGTGTGTATCAAGTCCTCATCTGATATTAAGGGCTGTACTATCGGACAGCAATCACTAACTATCTCTGTGTTCTCAGATGATATTTTGTTGCATCTTGTAGACCAGTCCAGTCTATCAAAGGGTGCCTTAAATCATTACTCAATTTGGGCGGTTTCCAATTACGGCTGAATCTATCTAAATCTGAAATTTTCTGCTTAATCCATGGGTCTTCCAAGCGGAGGTAGCTCAATTGGCATGAAATGGTGGCCAATCACTTTAAATATTTGGGTATATATCTAACGAAGCCTTTGTACAACTAAGAAACTTAATCTGGAAGATCTAATGGATCGGGTCAGGAGCGACCTTAATAGATGGTCAACCCTACCCCTAACTATAGGTGGGAGGATTAGTGTGATTAAGATGAATATACTTCCACGTCTTTTTTACCCTTTAAGTTTGCTAAATATATGGTTACCGAAATCTTTTTTCCAAAAGATTCATTCCACTATAGTTAAGTTTATTTGGAAAGACAAGCAACCCAGAAAGTCTTTTTCCAAATTGTGTGCACCTAAGGTTAATGGGGGACTTCGTTTACCCAATTTTGAGCTTTACTATAGGGCCAGCCATTTGGCGAAAATGAGTAAATGGATCTGTCCACCTCAGGGTCCCTATAGGCCTAAGTGGTTGCAGATTGAAAATGAGCTCCTCAAGAGCCTTAATATAGATCCCCAATCTTTGTTCTACTGCAACCTCTCAGTGCTTCCAAACCAGGTAAGCAGCTCTGTGATCGGAACCTCAGTGAAGGTCTTTAACCAGCACTGTAACTCAGTTGGAATTAATAATTCCAAAGACCCGTCCAACCTTTAGTTTCTAATCCTAATATTAAGTTGGGCTCATGTTGGCTGACCCTTCCTGGTTGCCACAAATTAAGGATTGTGTGGTGGAATACTTTTACTATCAGGACTTCCTATGTCCCTCAGGTGAGTTGATGACCAAATTCACTATTCCTTACTTAATACATCTTTAAATTATACCAGTTAAGGCACCTCATAGTTAAAGGTTTGGTTGGTGAAGCTGTCCGTCTTGGCCTTTGCTGGACCTGCTCAAGTCCCTGGCAAATGAACCCCACAGTATAGCTAAATTTTATGCACAGCTTCTTCTATGCAAAATGCCAGATGACTTACCAGGTTCTAAGGTGTGGGAACCACTGATTGCCAATTATCCCTCACCCTGGAAACAAGTGTGGACAGATTTAAATAGGTTCCTTTCCTTGGACAGGTATAGGCTTACACAATATTACATAGTTAACAACATGTACTATACTCCGGCAAAACTTTTTAAATTTGGGAAAATTAACTCCGCCACTTGTACCAGGTGTGGAGAAAACCAAGGGGATATACTGCACATTTTTTGGACCTGTAAAAAGGTTGCTCCTTTGTGGAAATGCATTCAAAGCAACTTAGATCCCTTGTTAGGCTTAAAGGACCTATTTACACCTGAAATCTGTATACTGGGGGTCTATGTGGATATTAAAGTGAAGGAAAAGAAATACCACATAGCCCTAATTTCAATGGCGGTCAAAAGATTAATTCTTCGCCACTGGCTAGACCAATCCGAGATCGTCTATCAGGATTGGATAGCAGAAATGTCCCAATGTTTTAAAGTTGAAAAACTGGTTGCTAGTTTCAGGCATGCTCTGCCTGCATTCCACAAGAAATGGGGCAAATTATATGCCCTATATCTTCACTAGGATTACACCCCGGGGTCTCTTAGAATTCCCTCCCTTTTAGTATAGGCCATCTGACCTGGCCAGTGTCCCTTGTTAGGTCCCCTTAGTCCCTGTCTACACTTAGGTTTGGTCTGTTCTACTGAGGTCCTTGGTTATTGGTGGCGACATCCTCCCGAGAGAAGGGGGGTGGAGGGGTGGGGGGTTGTTTTTGTTTTTGTTCTTTTCTTCATTGTACTATTTTATTTCTTGGTTGTGTTGTTTCCTTATCATTTTTGTGCTACCCAGCTATTGGTTATGGAGTATGTTAATGTATACTCATGTTTTGGTCTGTTAAAACTAATAAAGTGTGAATTTCAAAAAAAAAAAAAAAAGAAATATCATTGACAGTATTTTGCACAATAGTGATCAGTCTCAACTGTGTAAGAATTTGTGATTGTGCAGGAAGTAGTTTGTATCATTTAGCAGGCAAAACAGATATCTCACTGATAGTGACTGCATAATTCAGCATTAGTCCAATCAAAAATACTGACTTAAATGAGTCTGAATTCAAGCCAATTTCTCACTTTGATTGATTTAAACAGATATTCATCTTCCCTTCACACTTCATTGACACTATGTGACAGACTCAAAAGTATGCATAGTGCAAGCTATCAAAATTCACACCTCTGAACTGCGCTGTCATAAACTCTAAGCATTACCTTGATCAAACAAACATTAACTGTACCGAGTGATTCAGACTAAAACAAAATTAAACAATGCATATTATAAGGACAAATTCTCATTTTTTTTTTGTAATTTACTGTATACAAATACACACTGAAACACATGATATCCAAAAGATTCATGACTGTGGAGTTAGCAACTCTACTACATATGACAAACACTGGCAGGATATACAGGAAAGAAGAAAAAGAAGTTAGAAAAGTGAAATCTAGGCTGAAACACAGCAGAAATTTGTGAGTTCGCATCACTACTAAATGAGCAGGGGGTCACTGCTCCAACTGAAGCCAGCAGCAGGACTCCCACTGCAACTTCACACTTCAATAAAGTTCTGCTTTTTCATACAGAGAATGCCTGTACACAGCTCCTCTCACTAAGTTGGGCACCCAAGATTTTTGGGTACAAAGAAACTTTATTTCCAGATAAATTTTCAAAAATCAAACACCAAAATCGAGCTATATGGGAACTGTTTATTTAGGTTCAGGTGTTTATTTTTTTGAAAATGCATCATTTTTATGCATTTTCAATGTTTTTTAATTACAAAAAAACAAGATGGCATCCACTGCAATCATTTTTTTTCTCCTAACAAGTAAATAATTTCTCATGACAAGTAAATCATGAAGCTAAGCACTAACGGTGGGTGTTTCTTTACTAGTCAAGCTAGAGGGTTATCCCAAAATGTTTTCTTTAAATCCTTATAACTCTGGAACTCTGTAATATTTTTTTCATGAAAACTTCAAAAGGCACTACCTTGGTACACACCAGTTCTACCCTGAAACGTTCATGAAAAAATTCAGCACTGTCTATGCTTTGAGTAAGAGCGAAAAAAAAACCCCTGTTAAATATGGGAAAACCAAACACCACTGTATTTTGCATTTTTGGCATTTCATATCTCAAAAACTGAACAATATGCTGTCATGAAACTTTTCACATTTTGAGACTCTGCTAGCCAGATCACACATGCCAAATTATGGACTATTTCATCAAATGTTGCCAAAGTTATTAAGGTGCAAAAAGTGAGGTTTAACATTAAACAGCCTAGTCACATACAATGCCCCTATTATATTATATATATATTTCTGTCTAAAATGGTATTAGCCTACTCATCCCTAACTATGGGGCATTACTGCATCCCTATGGCATTCATCCCAAACTCTTACTATGACTGAGCAAATATATACCTCGACTTGATCAGAAAGGAGACCCTCACATTGGTCTGAGCATGTGAACACTTCATTTACATAGACACATCAAATTTGATGGAGGAAAAGGACCACTTGGTCCACCCAGTCTGCCCAGATGTTCACTGCCTATTCTGTCTCTGCAGACCCTATCTGGTCTCTGGTGACCCTCCCTCCTCCATGCCTCCTGTCTAATGTACCCCTATGTTTATCCCATGCATGCCTGAAGCCTTCTCTTTTTTCCAGCCTGCCTCCACCATTCTGCTGGCAGTCTATTCCAGGCATTTACCACCCTTTCAGTAAAGAAATATTTCCCTAAATCACTTTTGAAGTTACCCATCCAGCTTCATTGCATGCCCCCTTGGCCTGGTGCTTGTTATCCTTTGAAGAAGACTCCCCATTTGTAACCTATTTACCCCTTTGAGGTACTTGTTGGTCTCTATCATGTCACTCTCTCTCTCTCTCCTCTCTTCCAGGGTGTACATGTTGATGTCCTTCAGTCTCTCCTTGTATGGCTTCTCATGCAAACCATGCACCATTTTAGTTGCCCTCCTCAGACCACCTCTGCCCTATCAATGTCATTTCTGTACAATAGCCTCACCCTCTTTATCCTTGATGTGCCTTGGAGGCAGTATTATTGCCTCATGTATTCCAAACTGGGATGGTTAAATCTTTATGAAAGAAATGAGTTTCATATAATCAAGTATGTGTATTGATATTTTAAAAATAGAGTACCAAGATTTATCTCAAATAAACTGGAATTTAGAAATATAAATGAGGGCTTAAGAGCTGTTCAAGGCATAGAATCTATCTTACCCCAAAAAAAGAAGAAACCTTGGAAAATCATCTTTTTCCATCCTGGTCCAAAAATTTAGAATTCCATACCCTGCCAATTGAGACCAGCTAAAGACCCAATATTATTCAACAGAATCAACAATGGTTTTTTAATACTACAAAGTCTCCATTACATTGTTCTTCTGATTTTGATGTTCCATAAATATTTTTTGGTACTGCACTAAGTAATAATTGATACACCAATTGATATGACTGAGAAAGTAGTAGAATAATGGTGCGGCTCAAATGACTGTATAACTTTAAGGACCTGTGCAATGTATTGTATACTGTATCCTGTAATTTTCACTTCTTTTTGCATTTGAAATGTGTATTTGTATTACAATTATGTGTTATTGCTATTTTGATTTTTTTTTTTAATTAATTTTGTTAGTTGATTTGTAACCTTGAATATTTTATAATGTACTGGACCCAATTGGAAATGAACCACTCAAATGGATTATCCACATTCATGGAAATGTTACAAATCAATTAAATAACCTACTACTACTACTACTGTTTTGTGAGGTGTGATCTCCAAAATTGAAGACTGTATTTCAGGTGTGGTTGTACAAGCAAATTATATAATGACAACACTACCTCCATCCTCCTGCTGGTAATACCCCTCCCTATGCACCCCAGCATCTAGCTAGCCCCACCTACTGCCTTGTCACATTACCCTGTCACCTTGAGGTTCTCAGATATAATCCCAAGGTCCCTTTCCTATCTAGTGACTGTCAGTAGCCCCCAATCCTATACTCTGTTCTGGGGTTCCTATGACCTAGGTGCACGATTTTGCACTTTTTGGCATTGAACAACAATCATGTTTTAACCATTCCTCATTTCCTATGATCCCTGCACATTTTTATACCCCCTCCTGAGTGTCTACCCTATTGTAGATTTTGGTGTCATCAGTAAAATAGTATTCCTCCCTTTTAGTGCTTCTGTGATGTCCCAGTGAAGATACTGAAAATAACTAGTCCCAGTACCAAGCCCTGTGGTACCCCACTGGTCACTCTCCCATCCTTAGAGTGAGTACTGTTAACAACAACCCTCTGTCTCCTATCCATTAACCAGATTCTAACTCATTAACCACTTTGGATCCCACTTCTAGACTGATCAGCTTCCTAATTAGACTTCTGTGTGGCAGTATGTTGAAGGCATTGCTAATGTCCAGATATGCCACATCCACTGCCCTCCCCTGCTCAACTTCCCTAGACACCCAGGCAAAGAAATCTATTAGATTTGTTTAGCATGACTTCCACCCCCAGTGAATTTGTCTTGCCTGTGGTCTCCATCCCACTGGATTCAAGGTACTTTACCAGCCTTTTTTTCAGTATTTTTTTTCCATTAATTTAACCACTGCTGAAGTTAGAATAACTGGCTTATAGATGCTAGCCTTCTTCTGCTGCTGCTCTTACATAAGAGGACCACATTAGCTCTTCTCTAGTCCTCTGGAATGATACTTATTTCAAGTGAGCTGTTGAACAAGACTGTCAGTGGGCAGCTAGCACCTCCCTGAGTTCTTTTAATACCCTGGGGTAAATAACTTCAATCCCATAACCTTGTCCACCTTCAGGGTTGCAAGTCCTTTCAGGACTCTTTCCTGTGAAAATGGACCTGTGTCCACCTCCCCTACCCCCATTGGTGCTTCTACCTGGTGGTCCATCCCATCCTCCCTCCACTATGAAGACTGAGCTGTAGTACATGTTTAAGATGTCAGCTTTTGTTTTGATCCACATCTGCACAGTCTCCCCCTTCTGCCCTTCTAATCCTTACTTTTCCCTTCCCTTGCTTTCCTCTTCTCACTTTTGTGCCTGAAGAAAGTCTTATCCCTGTTAGCAACCCCTTTGACAATCCTGTCCCCTGATTGCAGCTTTGCTTCCTTTACCACCTTGCCTGCTTCCTTCTGCTTTGCTAGGTATCCCTGTCTCTGCATTTCCTTATATGTACCTCTTGAATTTTCTTTTTCAAAACTTGCCACTTCTTTGGAAAACTGTAATGGTTTGTTTTTCCTTCTGCTTTTGCTCACTTCCTTCATACATGTGTTAGTTACTTTATTTATATCCTCCCTTATTTTTCCCACTGTTCCTTTACCCCTCCCTGACAATCCCCCCTTTTAGGTAGTTTCTGAGGCAGTCTCCTATTTCTTTAATATCCACCCTCCTAAAGTCCAGGACCCTCATCCCTATGTGGTTTGCCTGTGCTCCAATATTTACATTGAACCGCACTGTAGAGAGATTACCAGTGATTACTGGTACCTAGGGGATTGCCCGCTGTGACATCTTCAGTGCTGTCCCTCTTTGTATGTAACAAGTCTGGCAGTACCGATCCTAATGGGTTCTTTGATTGACTGCTTGAGAAAGCCCCTTGTGGGGAATCAGGGATAACCCTGCTCCTTGCTGAAGCAGCAGTCAGTTTGCTCTACTCCACATCTGGTAGGCCAACATCACCAACTAGCAGCACCTCCTCCATACTTATCATTCTGAAGATGGCTTCCTCAGGTACCTTAGCTAGCACTTAACCTTGTGCTTGACATCTATACACTACCCTGGTATGGAAAGTGGTCCCAGAGCCTGCCTCCAGGATGACCCACAGTATTCCTAGCCCCTCCATTTCCTCTTGCTGCCATGTACCTCCATGGTCTTGAGTCCTTCTTCCTCTCTGCCCCACGCTGTCTCTCCTGAACAGAGAGAAGCCCAGTATGACCATGTTCCAGTTGGGGTGCTTAGTAATAGCCATTAATTATGAGGAACCTGCTTCATTCTGGAGACCCACCATAAGTCATTGGTCAGCTTGTTAGAATTTATCTGTCTGTATAATGTGTGAACCAGAATTCAGATGTTCTGAACATGGCTTATGTACTTATCTCACAGAATCACACACGTCAAGGTCCCATATGATTTGTTAATATCACAATTACATAAAATTGGTATTAACTCATACACTGTAGCGTGGATATAGACTTGGCTAACAGATCAAACTCAGGTTGTCAGAGTACATGGTGCATTCTCTGGTGAGGGAAGTGTGAGCAGTGGTGTTTCCCAGGGATCTGTACTGGGACCCACATTATTTGGACTTTTCATCAGCAATATGGGATTAAATGGTGCTTGTTAAATTACTGAGCTTGCCGACAGCACTAAAATTGGTGGTACGGTGGACACAATGGTGGGCTTCTGAGAACAGAATGTGCTTCAGTCCACAAAAATGCGTAGTATTACACTTTGGCTGAAATAACCCAATGTACCCATATTATATAGATGGAATTCTTCTTAAATCAGTTGATAAAGAAAGGGACCTAAGAGTCGCTATAAGCAATACTTTAACTAACTTGGATCAATGTGTTCAGGTTGCAAGAAAAGCAAACTACTTAATCCAAGCCATACTTCCCTCATTTGTACCCAGAGACCCTCATTGAATTCTGCAAATCTACAAAACTTACTTTATGTAATTCCCCATTTGGACTATGGTTCACCTTTTCGGTGCCCATATTTAAAGAAAGATATATATTTAGCTGAGAAACCCCAACGTAGACTAACTAAGAAGTTACATGGTCATGCTAACATGGACTATGAATACAGATTACAAAAGTTAGGTCTATTCAGTTTGACTGAAAGGATACTCAGGGGTGATCTATTGTTACTTTTTAGGGTATTACAAAACAAGACTCTAATGGAAGACATGGGCATTAAACTGAATGCCAGAAATGTACAGTTAAGATCTCACAGCAGACAACTATTGGTGCACAGAGCTAATACTAATAAACACATGATTTTTTTTTTATTTAGTCAGGTGAGACACACTAAGCTGAAAGCTTTTTTACAGGTGCAACCTAGCAGCACAGGTAAGTTGAGTGACTTGCTCAGGGTCACACAGTATGCAAGTAGAATCTGTGGGATTCAAACCCAGGTCTGGTCTGCTGGATGTCACCAGATTTGCAGCTCAGAGCCTTAAACCACTGCGCTATACTGCCTCCCTTTCTATACCATCAGATCGGTACAAAGCTGGAACATGCTACCCAGTGAAGTAGCAAACCAAAATACTATTGAGAGCTTCAAAATACTGCTTGATAACTTTATTATTAGCTCAAGGGCACAAAAATGACCCACCTGATTGTGGGAGACAATCTAGATGGGCCATTGGCATCCTTTTGTCTTTAAAACCAAGAAACCAAGAAGCATGTATACAGTGTCACATAGGTACAAGGCAAGGAGTTTCTCACAGCAGATGTTCTCTCACTCATACCATTCAAGGGGGTGGCAGTTAGGTGGCACTTTACCCATGTGATGGGGACTTTGTCAGCCTCAGAGGCTAGGTTTCCACAAATCAAAAAAGCCTGTTATCACATCGGTAAGGAGATCTCAAGATTATCAATGCATAGATTGTCTTTATGTTCAAGGTTCCAAAAAGCAATGGGGTCTTTACCCATTTTGTATGCTTCCCTTTTTTGTATAATTTTCTTTAATTTCTGATATGCTTGGATTAAAGTTCTGGTATTGACACTCGAGTTATGTGCATCTCTTTTTATGATTTTAAATTGTTCATATCTTCCTGTACAGACTTTTAGTAGCCCCATTTCAAACATTTTCATAGTTTTTGATCAATGTGGGTTCAAACACAATGTTCAGGGTATGCACAGAATGAAAACCCCATAAAATGAGATAACGTACTGCAAGCAAAGAATGACTCCTGTTACTGTGTATGTGTTAGCATTCTTAACAACGCAGTGCATTGAGAATGTGCTGCAAAATACATCAGTATAGAAAGACACCCCCAACACACACACACATACACACTGCCTAGATGTCCACTCCTGCTGGAAAACAATCCCCCCAGCCCACCCAAGATTAGTCTTGACCTAGAAACACCCACTAGTGCAAGCAAGCAGCTCTCCCAATTAATAATAAACATTGCCCCCATTTCACTGGTTCCCCACTCCACCATAAGACCCTGTCCTGCTTTTCAATGTGTCCCCAATCCCTTCCTGCTTCTCCAAAGAAGATAAAGAACCTTCAGAAAAATTACTTATCTAAACCTCTTTCCTGCTGTATTCCTGATCCTTCCCTCCTCCTCCTCCTCCTCCTGATCTGGACACCCATGAAAATGACCTGTTCCTTCCCCATTACTACTGTAACCCTGATCCATCACACGAACGGAACCACTCTTGTGGTGCTGAGACCCAATGCTACCCAGAGCATCTATCTCCAAACTTCTGTAATTCAACAAAGGAGCACATTCATAAGTGAAAATGAGACACAAATGCACAGTGCAGTCAATCTTCATATGCGAATCTGTGCACATTTATTTAGCAACAATCTCAGTCTATGACTGTAACAAGCTAGATGATAATGTTTTTAAGGCATAAAAACATTGTTAAAATATGCAAAGACCTCCACTGCTATGGCAATCAGAATGCCTTAAAAATGCTCCCTGTTCCCCCACCTGACTCTAAACCCCATGAATAAACATTTCCCTTCCCCTAGTTCTATTTCATCCCTGATCCCTCAGCAATTTCCATACCCAAATGTGGGCCTGTCATATGCAACATTTCCCTTCCCTCTCCCACTGTGTCTTTGATCCCTCCCAGCTTCTCTCACCTATATGGATTCCAGAGAAAAACATTTCCCATCTGCTTCTATGATGCATCACAACTCTCCATCCTAACCTGACTCCTGAAAAGAATTTAATTCCTCCTTCCACTGAGTCCCTGATTCACTACATCCACTAACCTGTCCCAATCCTGGACTTCTATAAAATATATTCTGATGAGCAGAGGTACCTCCAACATGTTCAAAGTTCTCTTGGTGTCAAGTGGTTCCCCTCTACACCCACCAAGAAGCAACATGCACAGCCCCACACTCATCTCCTCATCAGCTGCCTTCTGAACTAAACATTTAAAACCCTTTAATAATGATGAAAGGCTAATGGTCTTTCATTTGTGATAGTTACTGTAGTTCAGATGGCACCTTGCCAAGAAGTTGAGTAGAAGGCTGTCAGTGCTGTTCACCATCTTAGGTTGGGAAGAGTGTAATGTGGAGATGGTGCCACTGTACACCAGGAAATACTTGGAACAGGACTGGGAGATGGAGGGGTGACACTGAAATTTAGGACTACTTTCAACAGGATGGGGAGTGGGTGTCACTGGACGCTAGAAAGTATTTGGAATGAAATGGGCAGGGGTGACACTGCATACCAAGGAATACCTGGAGGGGATGATGAGAGGTTCAGTGTAACTCTGGACACCAGGGACTACCTGGTATGGTATTGGGAGGGGTGTTTCTGGACACCATTGAGTACTTGTATTAGGATGTGGAGAGGATGGGGTGCCACTAGACATCAGGGAATTACCAGAGTGGGTGGGTGGGAGGGAGGGAATGAGGATGCATCAGTGGACACCAGAGCATGTATGGGTATACTGTATATGTGGAAAGGAAGGAATTGTCAGTGGACACCATTGAGTATTTGAAATAGAACAGGGGTGAGGAGAGACTGAGGCTGTCATGAAATCCAAATCCTAAATGGGCTAATTCTTTGACAGTAAGGTCCAGTATTAGAGTTTCATAGTTACTTGGGGTTATACTGTATGTAGTTTGGTAAAACAATCCAACCAGTTGTTTTCGGCAGCAGAACAAACTTGGTTAGTGTTACTGACTCAAGAAGCCTATCTTTGGGTTTCCAAAGTTTTTAGCCTTTATCTGTGAGCCCTATCTTTATTGTAGAATTCTATTTTATACATTTTTACAGGTTCACAAATTCCTACAGTCTTACACCCAAGCACACATAGTTTTTCATAGGACTTTTGACTTGCAGCTGCTACTGTACTCCGTTACTATTATTATTATGGTTCCAGTCTTGTGGTTATACAAATTATCAACTCTTTCAATTATGGTGAGCTCAAACATTTGCTGTTAACACATTTGAATTCAACATTTCATAAGAAATTGTACAATTGACAATTCAAAATAATTTATAAGACTATCATGTCATTAATTCAAAACAGATTCAAAGGTGGCAAGAACTGTACTGCTCCTGAATTCATCTAAAGGATTCGTCAGAATGATCCGTGACATTTCAATAAGTTCAGCAAGTCATGGACGGCAATTCAGCTCAGCTGCCTTTGCATTTGTAACAGATTTGTCAGGTCTTCTGGCAAGCTATGTTGGTAACTATAGCTACCCCTGACTACAGGAATGCTACAGCATTTGTATTCATGTGGTCTTGATAAGGAATTTTAATACAATTTTAATACACCCCCCCCCCACCAAAAAAATACACACCGAAGCACAAAGAAACAAAAAACTTTTAAAGGTCAGGTTACATATTCATCTGCTATCAAGTATTTTTTTTTTACAATGAACCAGATTGTTTCATTCAAGTCAGAGAAACTATGAGTGTCATTTAATGTCAATGTATTTATTACTGACTACAGGAATAAGAAGTAACATTTTGTAGTTCCACTCTTGGAACATGGGCTCAAACTCAGTGCTGATATGGTAGTGCAGAACTAGGTGAGTACAGTGCTGTAGGAGGTTCCATTTATTGGGTGAGACACTTAGGTGGTTGTCAGGGTCATAGTTAAAGATATTGCAGTGTGGGGCCAGCCAGCTGGTGCAGTGGAACTGATAATGTCTGTGGCACTGATGACACAGATTTGGGGATGAGCCTGGAGTTTCATAGGTCGGCCACAGTGGGGAGGAGGATTAATCATCTGCTGGAGGACACAATCCAGCAATAGTCCAACCCCTAGCCGTGTTTGGGAGTTGGTGCACCACGACCAGTGCAGCTGCAGGGGATTGGTGGGGTGGAGGATCTTGTCATGTTGGGGCATGCTCAGTGTCATATGGACATCATTACACACATGTTCCATTGGAACAAGAATGGAAATCCCCTTGGCTATGCACAGTAATGCTGGATCCTTACCAGCAATGCTTTAGCTAAACCAAGGCAGGCAGATGGACTGGATTAGTGTCTTGGTCCTCCATCCCTTTCCTGAGGCCAGGGGGAGCTCCACTGTGGAGGGCAAGCCATGAGCTCCCAGAACTGCAGGCCAGTAAGTCTCCAAGTACTGCAGTTGTTGGAGCTGGGAGATGTTCTATAAGGGCTGATATCAGCTGTATCACCACCAACCAAAGGGAGATAGAGTTTAAAAAAAACAGCAGTGCTGTTTCTTAATGAGTGGGGAATTTCCTTAAGGGTGTGCAAGAATCGTTTTTCAAATACTTAGTGAAGATCTGAACTCAGCACCCTGTAAATGTGGCTATTCATTTCTTGGTATTCTGAATGTGGGTAAAAAATAAGAATAACATTGTTAAAAACTACTATCCATTCCATCCTTATATGACCCAGGGCAATTCATTAGCCACCTTCTGATCCTTCCAGTCATTTTTTGCCCTCCACGCCCTTCACCATTCTCCACTACTCATTAAAAGTGCTGTCACCTGGTGCTGTGACAGAAAATGATAATGCTGTTTTAAAGACACCACCCCTTAGATTGACCTCTAAGTCCCTCAAATATCTTTCTTTAATAGTTGTTCCCCTCCCAACCCCAGATCCATGGTTAGCAGGGGAGCTATAATTCAAAATCCTGACTAGTTTAGTCATCTGTCCTTCTGTAATGAGCCTGATCCCAATAATTCATTCCTCATCCAATTTGCTGTAATGGAGAGCCACATAGTGAGGTGGGGGGGTAGAGTAGTCTGCTCCACTGATGATGCTAAGAAGCCTGATCAGTCAGTATACCTACTGTAGTGTCATCAGTGATGCAGACAACTTTACCTCCACCTCCCTGTCACACATTCTGCTAGTACAGTCCATCAGATGACTGTCTGAATTCATGGGATCCAGTGCACTATGGGAGGTGAGGGGGGGTGGACTATACTAGTTGGGATTTTAACCTTTTGCCTCCACTCAAAAAATTATCAATCAGAGATCAGAAGGGAGGTGCCCACCATTAAACAATGATGTGTTTGGGACTTGGGGGTGTCAGGCTAGGTAAGACGTGTCATTTGAAAAGATTTAGTAAGCTGCTGGCACAGTGCCAGGAGCTAGCAGTTTGTTTTTTTCATTAAAAAAACACCTTGCATAGGAGAATATGAGAATGGTGAAGGGATGGAGGGTGGGAAACAACTGAGGAGGAGACTACCTCCTGGGTAGAGAGAGGGTTTTAAAATTGTTTCCGTTTTTCTTTTGTACCCTGAAATATTTAACCCGAATACCCTCAAATAGAGAAAAATACTCAGTATGTGGATTCAAGAACTGAGTACCCTATTGTTCATAGTATTCAGGAATTGCTAATGGGGGCCTGCATAGGGCCAATATCCCTGGTGCACTGGCCTACATAGTGTAAATGTTTTGGTGCCACATATTTCCTTTATTATAATGGGACTCTTGAGAGAGGAATGTGAGTGGATGTTTGCCGTCACCTGACAGTGCGATAATCCACATTGTTGGCACTGTCAGGGTGAAGAGATCCAGCAAAAGACAGATCAAGAGGCTGAACAGACCCTATTTCTCATGCCACACATCAGAACCAGATCAGCAGCCATTTGCAAAGTTCAGGTTGCAGTACAGAAGTGGCTGTGTACCAGATCCATGCTGCAATGTTAATCCCCTGACTCCTGCCACACTATTTAGGCTGCCAGGTACTGGTATTGTGGCACTGAGGGGGGTTGTAACAGTAAAGTTACTGTCTATGGTGTCAGGAGATGTTTCTTGCCATTGATGAGTGTCCCGATAGCCCCCACATGACATTGGGACTGAAGCATGCCAGCACAGTGCTGCAGTGTTAATCTCCTGAGTACTCCCATGGTATTTAGTGAACCAGGCAATCGCTTTACAACAGTCATTGATTTCTACAAGTGAAGCAGCTGTGTGTGCTTTTGTCATGGCTCATATTGCATGTCCACACAGTGTGCACTGTGTCAGGGTCAGCAAGTTGCTGTGTGTCCTCTGATCGCCGATCGGCGCTAGACTTCCTGGAATGAGTCTCCCCAACCACCACCCCAGCCTTCATCCCATCCTGATAACAAGTTGCTGTGTGTCCGCCAATCAGAGCTAAATAATAAAAGAGTTCCAGTGTGCCTTCCCACTGACTTCCTGGAACAGGTCTCCCACTCCCAACCCCCTCCATCCCATCCCGATAACAAGTTGCTGTGTGTCCTCCAGTCACCGATCGGAGCTAAATAGTAAGACAGCTCCAGTGTCCCTTCCCTCAGACTTCCTGGAATGGGCCTCTTTCCCCCCTGCTCCTCATCCCATCCTGATAACAAGCTGCTGTGTATCCGCTGATCAGAGCTAAAGAGTAAGACAGATCTGGTGTGCCTTCCGCTGACTTCCTTGAACAGTCTCCCCCACCCACCCACCCTCCGTTCCATCTGATAACAAGTTGCTGTGTGTCCACTGTCCACCGATCAGAGGTAGATAGTAACACAGCTCTGGTGTACCTTCCCCCTGAGTACCTGGAACGGGTCTCTTCCCTGCCCCTCATCCTGATAACAAGGTGTTGTGTGTCCATCAATTACTGATTGGAGCTAAATAGTAAGACAGCTGTGGTGTGACTTCCTAGAACTGGTCTCCCCCTGCCCCCATTCCATCCCATCCCATCCCAATAATACATCAAAGCAAGCAAGCAAGCAAACAAATCTTTATTTATATAGCGCGCCTTTCAATGTCAAGATGATGTACAAAGTATAAACCATAAATATACAAACAAACAGCAGTATTAATTTAAAATCAGTCTGGAAAAGCCAGTGAAAATAAATAAGTTTTTAACAAAGATTTAAAACTACTGAAGGTCAGGCAATCTCTTAACCGATGACGTAGAGAATTCCACAGGTGTGGTGCTGCAAATGAAAAAGCATGAGCTCCAGATGTTTTAAGATGAACCCTGGGAAGCTCTAGCAATCCCTTGTTGGTGGATTGGACAGGACGATTGGGGGAGTAGGGAGTCAGGAGATCTTTCAGGCAGTTGGGTCCCTATTCATGTAGGGCTTTAAAAGTAAGCAAGCCTACCTTATAGGTGATCTGCCACTGAACTGGCAGCCAGTGCAGTCCATGCAGCACAGGCATTATGTGACTGGACCTAGAGGTACCAGTCAACAGCCTGGCTGCAGCATTCTGCACCAGCTGCAGGTGACGGATCTCAAACCCAGACAGCCCTAGGTAGAGGGCATTGCAGGAGTCAAGACAGGTAGTAATGAAGTCATGGAACAATGTTGGAAGGTCGCCCGGCAGAACCAGGTGTTTCACCCGGGTGATATTCCTCAGATGGTAAAATGAGGATTTAACCACAGCTGACACCTGAGATTTCATGGTCAAGTCGTCGTCAAAGCTATCGCCCAGGTTCCACACCGAATCTGAGGTAATGAGTTGGATACCATCAAGCCACAGGCCCAACATGTGCCCAGCCCTGGAACCCGTCCCCAGGTGAACCGGGTCCACAACCAATACCTCAGTCTTATCCGGATTCAGTCTTAGCCAACTGGAGCTCATCCAGTCTTTGATCTCGGAGAGGAAATTATTTTGCACAGAGACCTCATCAACCTGTCCGGGCACGAAGGACATATACAGCTGATTGTCGTCTGCATAGCAGTGAAAACTCAAGCTGTATCACCTGATGATATCTCCCAATGGCAGCATATACACTGCGAGCAACATGGGCGCAAATATGGAGCTCTGCGGCACACTACAGGAAAGGGGGAGGGCATCAGAGGAATAAATTCCATTGACCACCCTGTGCACCCTGCCTAAGAGGAATGATTGAAACCAATCGAGGACTGTACCTGACAGTCCACAGAGAAACCAGAGGGTCTCCAAAAGCACCCCAGGGTTCACAGTGTCAAAGGCTGCTGAGAGATCAAGAAGGACCAAGATGGTACGAGCCTTTCACTCTCTCAGCAGTAGGAGATCATTTTAGTACCCGAACAAGGGCAGTCTCCGTGCCATGCCTCTTCCTGAAACCAGACTGAAAAGCTTCATAGACATTGTGGGTTGCAAGGTGATCGTCCAATTGCAATGCAACTACCTTCTCAATAACCTTTCCCACAAAGGGAAGGTTAGAGACAGATTGGTAGTTAGCTGGATCGTTGGGCTCCAAGGAGGGTTTTTTAAGGAGTGGTCGAATGACTGCCTCCTTTAGGGGGTCTGGAAAGACCCCCCTCTACAAGGATCTCCATACAGTTTCAGCTAGAATTGGGCAGATAACATCTACACACCTGTTACATGAGGTCCCTGCACCCTAATTGGTACCCTCAGAGGTACACCGTAGACAGCTAGCATTTAGGTATATGTTATACTAATATTTAGGGCTAAGAGCATCTACCGTATAAGAGTAGATGTCAGGATACGAATGCATATTGTTGTAATACACTTTGCTTGCTAATACATATATTCTGCCATGTATTTTCTGTGTATGTCTTACTTGTCAGATGCTAAGACACCTTTGTCCTTGAAGTAATTATAATATGTAAGACAGCATTGCCACCTTTTGGTGATTTGTACCACTACACTGAGTTATGTAAGACTCTATATAAGAACTCTTTTGTTCTCAAACTGATGACTTTACAGAATTGTATAATGTTATCTTGGACCGTGGAGCCACCTCTAATTTAGCCAATAGGGCTCATCTCTGTAACTAGAAATGTTTCTGTCTTTTGGTAACCATAGTAATTATCATAGGTATATAATGTAATGCACAAGCCTTACACCTCAGAGACCCGAGAGACCCCAAGAGACAACAGAGAAACCTCGAGGTGTAGGGAACACTTAGCACTGGCTCCCGGTTCGTATTGGTAAGAAATGCTTAGGGCAACTGTGATTTATCCCTTGGTAGTAATAAACTTGCTTATTACTCTAATGCAACGTGTCTGTGATTGCTTGCATTCCCAATATCATCAAGAATCTGAAAGTGAGGTTTAGACCTCCCAACACACCCCACTAAAAGGGGGGTCAAGCCTGGATCCAAACTACAACAGGTTGGGCACAAAGTCTAGACATTCTTTACAGTGTCCATGAATTCCAGTTGACTGAAATCCGTCCAGACAGACTGGGTGCTCACCACCTCCCGTCGACCTCCATAACCCTCGTAGAAAGAGCCAGCCCAATTCTGAGTCTGATGCTGGCAACCTTATCTGCGAAGAACCAAGCTAGCTCATCACACTTAATTTGTAAAACAACTCTTCCGGACTGGAGACAGATTGGATTGCACAATCTGTCAACAGTTCAGAAAAGTTGAGCTGGTCGATTCTGCACAGCAGAAATCTCCCTGGACACGAACTGTGCCTTCTTACGTGTGACTTCTGATCGATAGCCCTTATAATGTTCTATCAATCTAAGCCTGTCAGCATCTAGGCTGTACTTCCACCATGCTCTCTCCAGCCTTCAACCAACTTGCCTCAACTCCTTCAAGGACCCATCATACCAAGGAGACCTTGGGCGAAGAGTGAGTGGTTGAACGCGAACAAGAGCAATCAAATCCAGGGCATCTCCCACTACCTTATTATAGGCTAGTGTGAGGTCCCCTGGACTTGTGCTTTCACCCAGCAATCCCGATAGGTCCAGGACTGCCGATACACCATCTGGGGTAACTTCCCTTAAAGGGTGGTACAGAACCATCTCCAAAGGGGTAGGTCCATTTGGGGGAGCCTCAAAACTGAACCCTATGGTGTGATGGTCAGACCAACCAACTGGTTCCACCCCCAAGTCAGAGATCTTCATTCCCAGAAGGAAAAGCAGATCCAATGAGTGACCCTCTATATGGGAGAGGAGGTAAGCAACTGTGTAAGGCCCAACATTGTCATTAGTTGGAGGAGATTTTGACCAAATGGCAAGAGTTCATCATTGACCCATGCATTGAAGTCCCCCAGAATTATCCACCTGGGAGACTCCAATACCATGTCGACGATGAAGTCCGCAATCTCCTGCAGGAATAAATCCCCATCACCCAGTGGATGGTAAATGAGGAGTATCCTGCAGCCTACACCCACTCCCATGATACACTCAAAGGATCTGGTGATCCCCATTGGAACATCCACAAGGCCCAGTTCGGTCTTAAAAAAGATGGCTACACCCCAACCCCTATGATCCAACCTCGGACGGTGAATCACCGAGAACCCAGTTGGAACTGCAGAAGCCAATACTGGGCCTGCATTTTCATCCAGCCAGGTCTCGGTGATGCAAGCCAGATCCACCATCTCAACAAGATAAGCTATAATAGCAGTCTTGTTTTTGATGGACCTGGCATTACATAACACAGCCCGGGTTGGATAAGATGCTGAGGAAGACCTTGACTCCTGACCGGCAATAATTACTGGATCCTTGGGTATGGGAACAAGACAGGGATTACCCCTGTCTTGGCACCATTTCGCCCCAGGGTGTTGCCTGGCCCCACCACCCCAATACGTCCTCCCCTTTCCATTCCCCCACCAGGCCCAGTTCTCACCCCTTTCCTGTGCCTTCCAGCAATACTGAGGGATTGGCAACATTTTATAAGTCTCTGCTGACCAATAAGGGCAGTCAAAAGGGCACAATTCCCTGAGCCTGGAGGGGGAATACTGCCTGACCGTCTTTTGGCCTCCCCAGCACATTCTTAAAATAATGGCTAAACACACAACTTAATCCCAATCAAATCAGATAACAATCAATTCCAAATTATAATTATAACAAACCAAAAATTAAATAAAATATACTATCCAAAAACTACATAAAACATTGTGGTCATAAATCAAAGAAGAGGCAAATCAGATATTGTAAAATGCTGCCAAATACTGTAAAAACAACACCCAAAAAGCTCCCACCAGTCCAGGTAGTTAGAAAAAGTCTTCAGTCCCAATACTACCTCTTACATGGTAGAAACCAGAAGAAACAGTAATATATGATATAATAAAGCACATATGGTACTCTCACCACCCCACCAAAATAAGCAGTGTCATAAAGAAGCTGGACTATGTAATTCAAGAGCTTAAATCACATCTATAAGAATTCATCATAAAAAAGTACGGCATCATAGTTACTAGTTTGAATCCACAGGCAGAACCTGATCTCACTCATGGCCCATCAACAGGCTCGAAGATCCAATAATCCATTAGGTTCCGGAGAAAGTTACCAACTGCATTTAAATCCACAGGCAGACCTGCTATCAGTCAGGATTCATCCACAAGCTTGGAGGTCCAATAATCCAACAGATTCCCAAGAATTTCCAACATACCCGGAACAGTAGAAGGGAAATCTAAGGCCTTAACCAACAGCCATGAGGACCACTACTCCCCACCAAACCTGTAAGTAGTGGCTACAGGCGTCTGGAGGATCGGCCGCCAGACCTACCTCCAGATGTCTTACGACCGCTCCACACACCCCGTCAACTAATCGGCGGTGAGGTGCAGGTGTCCTGCCCCAGATCTGGGCGTGGCCAGGGAACTAGCGACCTCCCAATAGCCGGCTATGGGCCTTTCCCCAGTGTCTCACCAGTCAGGTCGTTGGCAACAAAACTCAGTTGAGACCAGGTCCAAAAATTGAGGAACACCTGCGAAGACGGCAACTCCTTACTCCTCTGTAGCTCCTACTAAAATTCAAAAATCCTTCCCCACAACCGCTCAAGGAATGGAAGTGACTCCCTCAGACAGCTTGCTCAGTTTAAACCGATCATCAAACCGTCGGAAAAAAATCAGCTCCACATCCAGCATCTGCTTCCAGCATCGCAGCTACTCGCAGGCACCCGCATATCAGTCACATAGCAACCTGGTGCCTCAGCTTACAAAAGAGATCTTCCAACCACGAAGATATAAAAATCAAACTGGTGCACCAAAGTACAAGGGCACTTCACTGGGATATGACCAGATGCAGGAAGCAGTTAAAGGCTGAACTTTGCAAAGATCCTTAATGTTCGCCACACTACCCGGACAATGGAAAAATCCACACCGAGCTGCTTTTTGAAACAAAGTGTGTTTCAGTTTGTTTAAGACAGGATATTTTGTTACTTTCAAAAATATGTTCTATGCTGAACAAAGATCCTCAGAAGTTAAGCACTTCCATTTTAATGACTGCAGTGCTCTGGTTTCATTGCTAGTTTGTTATTAATTTATTTAAACATTTCTTTTACCCATGCTTTCCAGACCTTCACAGGAGATGCGAGAGGGCAAGGGCAAGAGATTCAGTAGCGAAGGATCAGGTTTCCATGTCAGGATGGAGTAAACCCACTGACCCACCTAGCAGACCTCGAGCAGCCTACGGGACATATGTCCCAAACATTACAGTATTCTCCTGGCTGCGGTCTGACTGTACCCACCCACCGCCTGTGGACCTCGCACAACCCTGGAGACATGGAATAACAAGCTGACACATGTGTCCCAAAGGTTACATCTTTGTCGTGCCTCAGGTCTGACTCTACCCACCCACTCACCCCGGGGACCTCGGAGAGCCTGGCAAACTTGCACTTGCAGCCTGACAGTACAATGGCTGCAGTAAAGCTATAGGAAGTTTTATGCCCTTCAAATGTAAAGGTAAGGTCTTCATAGTTTTGGGACTTCATGATCACTAAAGGATGTGTAGTGCTGCAAAGCTTCCTTGATAGAGTGAAACTGTGTATGGCACTGCAAACACCACATAAAAAGTTGATTGCTTTTCTCTGAATCAGCTGTCTTTGATCGGGGTGAATGTGTGATGATGCGCAAACATAAGTAAACATTAACGTACTTACAACACCAGTATGGATCAATCTTGTTTTTCCACTTACCCGCCCAGTGGACCTCAGAGCAGTGTGGGCACCTAGTTTCCTGGTATTATTAATCTTCAGTTTGTTGTCTGATGTGGGAGTCATAGTTGTTGGCATCAAATCTGGTTTTTCCTATGCAGCCACCTGGCGGAACTTGCGATCCCTGATGCACAGTGTACCCAGAGCACACACTTCCGTACCATTGTCTGCACTGAGAAATGTCTTCAAAATGGCTGCATGGTGCAGCTGCTGTTTTGTTGTCATGGCAGTGATTCCAGTGAGTAATGCACACTTTCTGAAAAGGGCCGCAGGATGCAGTATTCAGTGAAGCAGCCATCCATATGACACTGTCATGAGAGGCACAGTAGTCCCATTGTGAGCTGGCTGCACACTCCCACCGGTGACACTGTAACCATTGCAGCACAGTTGCCCTCATCACTGTGCATGGCACAAGTTACTGTCCCCAGGCATCTCCATGGCACAGTGGCAGTGACTGCGGTCAGTAATGCACACTATACTGCAATATACCCGGGAAAGGGAGACAGTATGTCATAGAGCACCGGACATCTGCCTGTATCAATGTAGACAAGCAAATGCGTGCTGTTATGTGAGCTGCTGTTATGTGACATTTTAGTGACAGCTGCCATCATATAGGCTCACAAGGGCCCCATGGCAACAGCGGTACGGTACCACAGTAAAAGTGGCACATGCCATCATCATTTCCAGCCGCTTCGGTCTCCTCAGTGAGTGGTGTAATTAATGCACAGTTTGTGCATGGAGAGTGGGAGGGGTTTGGTAAAGCACATGTGGTACATAGCAGCAGAGTATGTAATGCACAAGAAATGTGACAGATCATATCACTTGTGCATCTGTCACATTTCTTGGTGCATTACTATAGTTATATATTGTATTTTTCTTACGGACCATTTTATGAGGTGGCAGGATACAGCACTTTTTTGTAGATTAAACAGCATAAACGGACATATTTTGATATTGTTTTGTTGTTTAAATATAACCCATGTAATAAGTGTATTAACGCACCCCAGGGTGTGCTGATAATGTGGATTAATGCACACCTTGGGGCTGTGAGGGCACTCGGGCAGTGCCCTCATGCCTTACAATGCCCCCGAGGTGTGTTAATCCATATTATCAGCACACCCATCATGCATTAATGCTTACATGTGAAATTCCCTAACGAGTGAGTAGCACTGAAAACTATCGGCAGAAAATGCTGGTAATTTTAAAAAGAAGACTCTTGTCACTTTTCATTTCTGAAGTGTTTTTCCATGTGCTCATTAGATGGTTTTATACCTAATAATATTAAGTGTATTGTGAAAAGCAGTGTTTTACCTAGAAGTAGCCATACAGTAGCTAGTTCTGTTCCTCCTACTACATCATCAGTATGTGACCTCACTCAGCTGCCCTACTGGTAACAAATGTCACAAATTACCAAATTAAGCAGTGGAAGACTGGCTCCTCTTGGTTAATAATGATATCGCTATCAGTGAGGTCACAATGCTGATGATGTAAAGGGAGGAACAGAACTATGTCAGCCTCAATACAGAGTGCTGTTCTGACATTACACCTAGTACAGTCTGGTAGACAATCTTCTAATTAGCAAAACTGAAAAATTCTTCAGATGTGATAGTTGACTACTTTTGAAAATTACTATTAATTCCAAGATGTACACTAGGGGTGGGATATTCAGAATGCGGTGGGCAGGGTCGCAAGCCTGGGCACAGCTCAACTGGGATGTGCCTGGGCATGGTCCCGGCGATGTTCAACAGTGCTGCACCATGACTCGGCACCATTGAATATGGTACTGGGGCCACCCGCACTGTGCACGGCGCAGGGGCACTGCCCCAGAGTAAGTGGCAAGTGAGGAGCAAGGGGATGCGCCAGCTCAAGTGTGGGTATACAAGGTGCAGTAACCATGATATTCAGTGCTAGGCATGCAAATGAGGCCATTACGCATGCAAGGCGCAAATGGGTCCATTTTCATGTCATTATGGCCCCATTTGCATGCAGGGGCGCCAATCCCCAGCGACTTGCACCTGGCGCCCTGCCAGGCTGCAGCCATAGGGGACTGATGCCCCCTGCCCCTCAGTGGGCAATGTTCCCCAATGCCCAATCACAGGCTTTAGTTACTGTTACCATCCCTGGTCGTCCAGTGGACCCTACCCCATTGCCCGATCATGGGCATATAAGAAATTAAATCCTGGTGGTCCAGCGGACCTGCTCCCCAGCCCAATCATGGGCAAATGAATAATTCATGTCCCTGGTGGTCCAGTGGACCTGCTCCCCAGCCTGATCATGGTCAAATTAATAAATCATGTCCCTGGTGGTCCAGTGGACCTGCTCACCAGCCCAACTGTGGGCAAATGAATAAAACATTTCCCTGGTGGTCCAGTGGATCCAATCCCCAGCCCAATCATGGGCTTTAGGTGTACATAAATTCCCTTGTGGGCCAGCGGTACCCCCCTTCCCACCCGCCCACTCAGACCCCACCCGCTTCCCCCGGTCAGGGATAGTGACAGCTCCCCACCTGCAAGCTGCCATTAAAATACATTTTTATTTGGATTCCCATAAAAATTAGGTAAAGTCATTAATTCTGATTATTTTGCAAGTTGTTTAATGGCTTTTGATTTGTTTCATTAAATCACCATTAATTTGTAAAGTATTGTTTGCTTACTTTATTAAATGCCTAACATATAGCCAGTCAACATCCCCATTCCAGATGTATGAAGAGGGGATTCTGTGTTGTGAAGCCCATCCTTTCTGTTTTGGACCATGCAAATCCCTTATGCATATTTAATGCTACAAATGTGTTTCTCCATGACTGTTTTATCTCACTTACTTTCCCTTTGTCATTCTGTATTGAGCATATACACTATGGCTGTGCTCAGCACTCTTTGTGCTGAGTAGGGTCTTGGAAGCATGCACCATTCCTCACATTTTCTCACTGAAATAAGGGACATGGACACTCAAAATGAGGGACAATGAGGGGCACTAACCCTCACAATGATCAGGACACATCATGAAACATGGAGATACAGTACCTCAGAACACAATGGAAACCATTGCATTAACACCTGAGAATGAATTTCTACCATTAAGCAGGGGTGCCATCCAGGTAGGGCAAAGAAGGCAGTTGTCCCCCGTATCTGTGCTTAGGTTGTTCTTATGGTGTGGCAATAATGGCACTGAATTTGGATTTAATCTTTTGCACAGTAAGTGCCCACCTGGCCTGTGTATGCTCACGCTGCAGGTACTCTCTAGACTCGACTGTGTCTGTATTGTGTTGTCCACTCCCTCCACCTATTAGTTGCAGCACAATCACATGTAATGTGGATGAGCTCCAGTCAAGAAAGAGCACATGAGTCTTGCAAGTGCAGCACTGTCTTTCCCGCCACAGAGTAGACAGACTGCACACTACAGCTTGTAGGAGTCAGTGAGCACTGAACTCTCAATAGCAATGTTGTAGCAACATATTTTTGTTGGACTACTCTTAGTGAGTCTCCATCTCCCCTGGTGGCTGAAGGGGCAGAGGGTGAACTAGAAGTTAACTCAAAACTAGGCTGCCTCTGGCTCCCTAGTACTCAAGTAAGAGACTTTTACTTATATCTATACTTGGTGGGTTGTCTGTAGCAGCATGTTCATATCTGCTACAGTGTGTGTGCATGGTGGGGCGGACTGGCCATGTGGCTGTATGTCAAGTTATTGCTACTTTTCTATTTGCACCTTAAAGTCTGTTTGCGATGAAGCATTCAAAACTATGGAGAGAAAATAGTAGGAGTACAGGCCAGACAGAAGTAATTAAGTGGTTTTGGGGGTAAGTATGTGTATTGGGAGTGGGAAAAAACACATGTGTTTCCATTGGTATGTGTGCTACAGTTCAACTGTGAAACTGAGATGAGTAAGAGAAGAAAAAGAAAACTGAAAAGCATAACAGTGGCTACAAGCATGCCGCATGCATGCAGATGTAATATGATATAGTATGTATTGAAGTAAAAGCAAGCCATATGTGTGCAGACAGTATGGCTTAGTGGTTAAAGACACTGAACTGCAAGTCAGGAGACTTAGAGGCAAGAAGACCTGGGTTTGAATCTCATCAATCCCCACTTGTGTATGGTGTAATCCTGAGCAAGTCACAACTTTTACGTTGTGCAGTTATCAGTGACCACTTGCTTTTTGCACACATGCCACATGCATGCAGTCTTTCCCAATTTAACATAAAAATCATGGTTTCCACACTTGCTTGATGCACACATGCCATATGCATGCAATTGGTTCCAATTTAACATATAAATCATACTTGCAGCATGCATATCATTTGGGTAGTTTTATGTGTGCAGCATGAAAACATTTCATGTAATTATTTCTGTATGAGTAGTATAAAAAAATAGAAATGGATGTGTTTTTTAGATGCGATTTGCACCAGCTTAGCTGCTGCACACATGGCAAGTGTGTAGCATGTGAACCTGATATGATGTTTAAACGATGTTCACACCAGCTTAACTGTTGCACTCATGTCAAGCGTGCAACACTCGAACCTTATGTAATTTTTAGAAGATGTTCACACCAGCTTACATTCTGTGCACATGTCAAGCTTACAGCATGCAAATCTGATTTGCTTTTTAGACCTGGTTCACTTAGGATCACTTTATGTATGTGAACTGCATGCAAATATTGCACAATTAAACATGTGGCATGCATTCTGCATGTACACAGCACACCTATATTTCTGTAAGGGACACAGCCTGAATAAGGGCAACATTCTGTTCTGGATGTGTCACCACTAACATATGAATATCATCAGTGCTGTGTGGAAGGAGGGTGGACAAGATGGACCGGAAGTACTTTATACTACAACAATACTATGTCACTTTGTTCATTTGCATTCATACCAGTTTGTATTGGTACCAATGGGTAATACTGCAACCACCGTTCCTTGTCAATTGTTTCTAGCTGGAGGGTTTGTAGTTTGAGACAGAAAGGGACTGCAGGAAGCTGAAGCTAACCCACTTGACCTGATATCTGGCCTGATATTTCAGTTGGTAAAGCAGCATAATGCCCCCCCCCCCCAAGTTTGATTTCTAGTTATGGCATGATAGGTTCTTTTATTTATACTTTCTGGTATCTGTCACTTCCTCACTCTGAGCCACAGTTGTCCTCTTGCAATCCACCTACCCACAGCAGCCTCCCTCAAAGGAGACTAAGTAAAAAACAAAATATGTCTAGAATAGGAGGAAGGGGTACATATCCACAATAATATAGGTGCCCCCAAAGAGCCAGAATACCTGCTCCCAAAAAAATATGGGATGACCACTGCAGTGCTAAAATGGCAGATGCAGAGTCAGCATTACCACTCACTTGGGAGGCATCCTGACACTTGGGTGCAGGGCTTTTCCACCACTTCAGAGGGGACAGTGCAATTTATATCTTTCCAAAGGTATGCACATTCTGGTTACAGAACCATTTAGGTTCTGGAGATATTTTATTCTCCCCCATTCACTCCTCAAAGCAATGGCATCTCAGAAGGAGAACCATGGCACCATGACATGTTAGTAAAACGCAGCTCCTGGCATGCAATCAGATGAGAGAGCAACATGGGAGTGAACCACAGTAGCCTTGCCACATGTCAGGGACCAGTGAAGAAGGATTCAGTGTGCATAGTTCCCCATCTCATGCCTCCATGATGAAACTATGTAGCAGCAGACACCACAAATATTCCCTAAAAGCATTGAAAATCTAAGTAACAAAACAGACAGAAAAAAAATTAATTTTACCTCCATGTGGACAACACCACTACACTGAGAGGGGGCCTCACCCAAAAGGCTTCAAGCAACAGAGGATGTTCACTCGCAGATCCCATTATATTGATAAGCTTCTAGAAACTGCTTATGAGCTACATCCACTCCTGGGCTTCACTTCATCCTCCTTGTGGCAGCAGACAGTGGGATGCTTCCCAGCATGGGCTGCTTGACTGCTAGTCAGTGAAAGGAAGGAGGGAAAGACACAAAGCTCTGCCTGCCTTCAGTCAAGGACAGAGTGAGTGGCGGTGCAACCGTGTTGGACTCTGTACATTTGAGGAGTCAGTGGGACCTCAAAGTGGCTCTAGGACCATCAGTGACAAAGGCTTCCCTCTGCTGACACCACAAATCCCCCAGCAATGCCATCGGGCTCCAGTTTCAGTCCCAGCAGATACTTAAAAAATGGCTGATTGGGAGCTCTCAGTTACAGGACTTGTTCTGTAGTGGTTCACTGAGGGAAAAAACTAAGAATTTTTTCTCAATTTAATAAAAATACAGGATTATGTATTGTAGCAATCTGGGCCAAGACATTTCATATATACACTCAGAGAAATATTCCATTGAAGAACTTGGAACCCATGAAGCATTTAATAGTATTGTTCACAGTGGTTGATGGTAGCCTAGCCTGGCTGTTATTTTTTAATATTCCCTTATTATTTCAGACAGAAGGTTTGTTTTCCAGATGACTTGAAAATAACTTGCACACACAAAAGGACAATGACACTTAGGGAACCACGGTGACTGGGATTGGTGGAGAGAGAGAGAAAAGTGAAGCATGTGTCAATTGGAACAGAGGATAGAGAGACAGAAAAGTCATGCAGCGATCAGGGGAAGAGAGAGTCCATTTTATGGCTGGCAGTAGGTCTGACTCAGAGAGATACTGTGTCATTTATTATAAGAACAGCAGCTTGTCCTACTCAGAGGAGATCCAAAGTTTATTATAATGCAGCAGACCCAACTCAGAGGAGCGGAGGACAGAACTAGCCAGGGGAAGGGGATTTTTTAGATGGAGTGGGATAAATTGAAGTAGATCTGGCAAAGGAAGGGAAGGAAGGAGAGACAAAGACAGACAGGGACAAACAGGAAGCAAAGACATTGAGGAATACAATTAGTGGTTCAACTCCACTCGTGTAGGGAAGCTGTGGTGCATTCTCCCATTTTTTGTCTTCTCCTCCTCCTCCTCCTCCTCAGTTCACAACATGCCAGCATAGCTCTCACTATGCAGCCATAAAAAATGAAGGAATGGAGATCTATTCTTGACCTGAGTTCACTGAACAAACACCTGAAAGAGAAGATCAGAATAGTAACAATACAAACTGTGATTAACTCCCTACAACAAGGGTACTGTCAGGGGTCACTGAAGTTCAGTGATGCATATTTCCATGCCTCATTAAGACCCTGCCACTGAAAGTTCAGAGGTTCAGAGTAGGGCATGCTCTATTTCAGTTCAGAGCAATGCCTCTTGGTCTGACAACAGCACCTAGAGTGTTCACACAGCACTAATCATTGGTGAAAGCCTAACTGCACAGGCATGATGCAATGGTGCTCTTACTGAAACAGTTGGCTAGTGTGTGAGAAAACAAAAGAGGAAGCTTGCAGTGTATGTTACAGCTTTTATAAGCACCAATCAGATGTTTGATAGTCACTCTGTTCTCCCATGGCTAAGTATAGTCCTCATGGAGGACAACAGGACCAGGAAACAAAAGATCAGAGCTTATGAAAACTCTAATATGCACTGCAGGCTATTGAATCTCTCACTGCTGCATCCCTCCTCTGATGTAGGCTGTGAGAGATTCTGGGATCTGCAGTTACAGAAAATGTCAGTTTGCAAATCAACAAAATACATCTGATACAACAGACTATACTGCTGTAAACAGTAAGTAAATTAAATGATTTTGCACACACACTGCAAATTGGGACCAGCCCCACACTTGGGTATGGGGTGCATAGTGCTGACTGTTTCCCTTTAAGGGGTATACCTTTGCTAGAAGTGTGCAAAACAACTACATGGTCTACAGTACACACCTTCATTTCTCACTACTGTCTGGCATCACAGTACTACAGAAGGTACTGTATGCCAGCTTTGGTCCTTCTCTGCTTCAGACCCTTTTCCCTAAATGGGTTTTAGATCCAGCCTTCCACATACTACTTGGAGTCTGCTATTTCTATGACATTACAAATATACTTTTATTGCTAGGAAAAAAATATGCACTGTAATTTTTCATCTGGATGGTATATTTATGAGTCATACAAGCACTCCCTGCCTGCACATCTAGAACCTGCTTAAAAATGGTTCTTTAGGTCAAGTCAGATCAAATGTTTTAAAATGTTCCTCCTTGAGCATTTTACACTTTCAAATCTTGCAGTTTCTATACAGTTTTGTATTGTGGTTTGTTATTGCATTTACATTTCTTAATACATAGTGTAAGTTTGGTGAATGGTCACTGCTGTTTTCTGCTCTTTAGCTATAAATCTGCCATGGAAATGTAAGTGGAGTCTGATCACCCTGTAGACTTTGCACTTCAACATTCTAAAGTTCTATCTGCAGGATAATAACTCTGTGATATACTGCTACAAGAGAGAAGCTCTCCAGGATTAAACCCAATTCTGCAGCATTCTGCAGCGTGCTGCTGCAGCATTACTGCAATAAACAATGTAATTTCAATGGGAATTAGTCCCTTTTGTCATGCAGGAAACTGTGACACCATGCTTCATTCTGGCAGTGTCAAAGTTTCCTGCATGACAAGGGGACTAATTCCCATTTAAATTACATTGCTTACTGCAGTAACTCTGCTGCAGCATACCCCATAATGCTACAGAATTGAGTTTAATCCTGATGAGCTTCAATGTATTTGTATGACTCACAAATGCACCCTCTGCAAAACTGCAGTGAACTCTAACAACATTTTCAAACACTTTTTCTTCAGGTGGTTTTTTTTTTTTAATTGTGCATTTTTAAAAATATGAGTTGTTAAAAATACTCATTTTCAGAAAATAGCCATTTTTTACAAATTAAGCATTTTTTAATGTGAGATTTTTTAAATGTATAATTTCAACCAAAATGCCCCATTTTAAAACACCATCCTAGTTTGAAAAATTGTGTGAAATATGAGAAATGTGCCCAATTTCATAAAAAGTGCATGAAACTGATTTTATACTTTATTTCAACTAGCATTACTGAGAATCTCATTGTACACTCTGTGAATACTAAATCCTGAGCTGACCTTCAGAACTGGTATCTCTATGGTCATATAATATCAACACAGTCTGTAGCACCTCCAACACACTGGTGCACCCCCATCAACTACTGGTCTAGTTGTATTTATTTATTGATACTAGGATTAAACAACCTATGAGCTAAAAGCTCATTTACAAAGGTTCCACATCAAGGACAGACAATAGTTACAAAACAACAGACAGTAATTTTCCAGAAAAAGTATACAATGAGTAAAGTAGATAAAAATGGTTACATACTTTTCATAATATTATATATGATAAAAAGGGCATCACAGTCTTGCAGCAGTGTTTTGAAAAAAATTCACTCACAATTTATTTGAAAATTAAAGAATCGATTAAAACAGCAGCAAATGTTCCCAGATGCTCACCAATTTTTCACGTGCTACTCCACACTTTTTCAAGGCATCAGGAGTCGGTTAGGGGAACAAGTGGGGTGGTGGAGTGGCACTTAGGATGGAAGGGTAGTGAGACCAGTAGTGTGAGGAGGAGTAGTAAAAATAGGATGGAAGAGTAAAGTGAGCCATTATGAGAAGGAGAGTAGAAGAGCTATAGGCAAATTGGCAGTGCTAGGGTGAAAGAGAGGTCAAAGTGCAACAAGCAGGGCTGTTAAAGACCACAGTCACACTTATTGCTGTTAACTACTAGAAGGTCCTTCAGGTTTGATTTAAATTGTCCTTACGTGGTACAGGACAGGAGGTCAGGGCTAAGGGAGTTTAGCCATTTGGGGCTTTATACATAAAGGATCATTGGCCTTGGGATGACTGGCGGAATGGTATTTTTAGTGACTGACTATCCCCACTCCTAGTATTCCTGTTTTTTTCATGGGGTGGAGGAGGCCAAACACCCCAGGGGTGGTGAGGCCTAAAGTGGACTTCTTGGCAAGTAGGCAGACTCGGTATAGGATCTTACATTCCATGTTGAACAGCCCCATCCTGAAGTAGAGCTTGCAGGTGTGTGTTAGATGGTGGGCTCCTAGAACCAGCCCATAGGCTTTGTTAAGGGCCATTTTGATTCTCTGCAGGGCTGTATTGGTAGATGCTCCATAGACTACTAGATCATAGTTGATAACCGACAGGACTGAGCTGGTCACAGTGAAACTTAGGGCTTCATCAGTTAGACAATGCCTATGTTTATACAGAATGCCTAATCTGGAGTTAACAGCTTTAGCAACCAGATTGATGTGATGCATATAGGAGTCAAGGGTGACCCCTAAGTATCTGAAAGTATGAATCATGTCCCGTACTTCATTTTGGTTATTATGTATTTGCAGTTGATAGGATCTGTGTTTATTCTGTGGTGCAGCAAAGATCAGAGACTTTGTCTTCTTGTAGTTGAGGAGAATCTTGTGATTAAGGAACCAAGTTTCAATGAGTAAGAAACTGGTATGCAATTGCTATTCATAGATAGTAGGGTTGGACTGACTCAAAAACAGCACTGCATCATGTGTGTAAAGGAGAACATGGTCCAGACAGGCCTTGAGAAGCTTATTTAGAAATAAGCTGAAAAGAAGGGCCAGGGATAGAGCCTTGGGATACCCCAGTTGTTACGTTTCTGTGGTCAGACAGGATGTTCAGTATTTTAACTTACTGAGTATGTTCAGTGAGGTAGCTTTGGAATCACCTAACTGATTCTGTTGAGAGTCCTGCTGTGGACAGCTGGGTTAGAAGCAGGCCATGATTGACTGTATCGAAGGCCTTTGTTAGGTCAACATACGTAGCCCCCAACATGTGTCCACAGTCTAGCACATCATGGATGAAGCTAGTAAACTCAACTAGTGCAGTGGTAGTACTGTGCTGCTTCCTAAAATCATTTTCATTTATAGTAAAGAACTAAAGATCCAGAGGTAGTACTGTGCTGCTTCCTAAAACCATTTTACATTGATAATATAGAACTAAAGATCCAGAGCCAGCTCCTGTACTTGTGAAAAAAATGTCTGTAGGAATTGCCAACTAGGTGTGAGAAGCTGCAACAGAGGAATCATCATTTGTTAAGAACCTGCATCAGAAGGGTTGTCTCAGTGTGAAAGGCTGAACAGATGGGAATGTTATTGAGACCATGATGTCTTATGGGAAATGTTGACCAACATAATTGTTAGGTACTCATCAGCTTGTAGTGAATATTTATTATGAAAAGGGGACACAAAATACAGAGGATATGTTAAAGGTAAGCTAATATGTGTCTCAAAATCAGTCTTTTCAATGTTTCCCATGTGGTTTAAGAGGCTACTGAAAAGTTCAAGATTTCTCCATTAAACAGCTATAGCTGCTACAGTTGAGACTCAGGGTCAGAGGGTTCTTGGGGAGTCTGCACACTGGGTTGGACCAACATGACACTCATGTCTGCAGAACAAGTTGAGTAACAGGGCAGATAGGGGTATAATGATTCAGTCTGTCTGTGACCTTAATTTGAATGCTCCCGCCCCACCTCTGTCAGGTGCTTCATGTGGATGTCTGTGTGTGAGACAGAAAAAGCATGTGTACTATTGCCCACTGTTATGTTACCACCACATGCATTATAAGTTAACTATCACCACTTGTGGAATCTATCACACTGAGTCTTTAGAAAAACAATATAATTAACAATAAAATCCTTACTAGAAAAATTAAAAAGATATAGCAAATGTACAACTCTCCAATGAAAGTCCACCTGCCACTATGACTGCGCCTAGTATGCAGATCCTCAATTCAGTTTATTTACTGTATGTTGTATTAAATGTGATATGAGCCGATCTTTTAAACCTCTAGATGCTCTCTGTTGTCCTTTTTGTGCCTGTCCAATATTCTGATACCTTTTGACCTTTTTTGTTACATTAACAATGTAAATTTTTGCATCTCTAACTACTCTGAATCCTTCACTCCTCAGCAGTTGCTGCTCTCTCTTTGTTGACATCAATAACATCATTCCAGGCCATTCAGATGAATAGCATGGATTGCTATCACTGATGTCATGGAATTTCTTAGAAATATGTAAGGTAAGAGCAGTAGTTGGTGAGGGGAGTGGAACTCGATGCAGCTCTGATGCCACCCAAAAACTGGATTGTTTATTTTTCAAAAATTGGTCAGATATCAGAATACATAACTAGCAAGGAATGAATACAGAAGAGCAGTTAACTATATAAAAATCATTTCCTGCCACCTTTAACAAGAAAACACCCCACCTTTCCCTATACACATGCATGCATGTACATTAGATGACTCAATTAATGGTTTTTATTGGGGATGGCTTGGTAAACTCAAATGTCCTCTTTCTTTTTCTTCAACTTCACAATTATTTTCTGCCCACATAGCTGGGTTTAGTCAATGCAGTGCTTTTTTTTTGATAATTATATGTTAAATTAAATCAAGGCAGTAATCGGAAATGAATTTAGGCAAGATACACTGTGACTAACCAACAACAATGCTGAGGAAATTTTATGTAAATCCAGCTTTGTCTTTGACTCCAGCAAAAGCCTTCTTTCCAAACACTGTGCGACATCCAAGTATTAAAACAGCCCAGACACCCAGACTCATGCTGGTCTCCTTTCCCTTTAAAGTGGTCCCATCTCAGCACACAGTGTGCAGTCAGTAACACCTACTAACTGCAGGGGGCAATAATCCCACCATGAATCTCTTCACACCAGCACCTTTTCATTGAGCCCAGCAGAGTCAGAGCTGTCTCAGAAGGGCTTTGTTTTCTGGCACTTATCCTTCACCCCTGAGAAGAACTGCACTGTTAGGAATATCTATCCCTTTCCCTTCCCCTTGATTAGAATTGCTCTGACATGGGAACTTGCACATTTCTCCTCTCACTTTTTTATTCTATTTATTCTCTCCCCTTGTTATTTCTCACTACCTGTCCCCTACATCTTTACCCCAATCCCTATGATGCAGCACTTCATATGAGGCATCACTGGACTTTGGTACCCTGCAGCTTGTCCACTCTGACCCCCTCAAAGAAGAACAAATGGGGAAGACCCAAATCAACTACAGCTGGGAAAATGAATTATAGGAGGACATGTATGATGGCAGTGCTTAGTGGGACTAGACAGGCCTAGTCCCACTGGCACAGGAAGATGCCAAGTGCATTATGTCTCCAGAGTTACAGTACAAATGTAACTGAACCTCTGGAGTACCTTAATGCTATTATTAAACTTAAATGTTTCTAATTTGGTTAAATGAACATTTGCATAGTTTAAGTTTCATTGCCTTATTTTGCATGTGGTTTTCAAGCCATTTACATAAACAAATGTGTGTTATCAACCAGAATGTTCCATTTCAAGCAATCAGTACATAATTCTTTTTTAAATAGTGTTCTTTTCACAAGAAGACTGAGCAAACTGATAAGGTATTGACACTAAGTGGCATATGACAGCAGTGATGATGCTCTTGGTGTAATAAACATCAGCACATTTCCATATTTAGTTCTGGCATCTACTGATAAAGTTCTACAGTACTTTTATAGTAACTTTCAGTCAGAAACATTTTAAAATCATGAATCCACAAAAGCAAGAAATGAGTGCTGAAGTAATCTTCCTAAAGCATATGTTTCTCAGAACTCACTGTCATTTTTGAGCCTTCTATCAGCACCATGTGAACTCTGCTATCAAATGTCACTTTATGTCAATGCCATGTAAACCTTTTCGGTCTTGTTTGGTGTTCTATTCTGTCTGATGTTCTTGCTGTTCAAATAGACAAAAACAAATGACAGGGCATGAGCGGAACTATTTCAACACATGTCCTGGGTTTTGTGAGCCATGAGGTTGAGGGTTGAATGCCTTAAGTCACTTGGATAGTGTATTGAAATAGTTTAATGCATGTCCTAGAATGTGTTATTGCACTATTAACATAAATTTATAATAAAAAATCTATTTAATAAATCAAGAAAATAGATTTTTTCTATACAATAATAGTTATATTGAGATGCTGTCTGTAAAGAAGTTCTTTATACCCTACTGTTTCCAGTTGATTCTTAGTCACACCCCCCCCCCAACACTTTAGCTTGTATGCTGTATGCTTTCCCCCAAACACACACACAGACTCTGTTGGATAGCTGTTTCTTTTGGGAAATGATGTTTGTGTTGTCAGTTCTTGTGGCATATTACTTAAGCTGTATTGCACATCATCCTGCAATGCTGTTCACTGTGAGGCTTCTTTGTCTAGACAGTGTGTCAATTCCAGTACTGTTTGTGCTTGTCTTTGTGCTGTGAGCAGTACTGATTCTGGTGGTGGTGTTTTTGTTTTTTTTAATGTGTTCAGTAACAGTGCTGTGAAGCAGGTATGAATGTTTAGTTGGTACTTTTGTTGTTGGCAATACTATGCAGACCAGAGTTGTAGGACAGAGTTGGAAACTTCAGAGTGGCCAATAACATGGAGACCAGAGCTGCACCACTTAGATGAGACAGTCCAAAAGTATGTGGTGTGCAAGGAATACAGGACACAATATTGCTTTTAAGCAAATATTTTACTGCAAATGTGACTTATAAATACTTATAAAAATGAGCAGAAACATGACTAGTGGTTACCCCTAGCGCCTCGACTACATGAGTCTTCAAGGGGGTTAAGCCACACAGGTGAAACCCTACCTAATAAACCAATCAGTGCTTACATTAGGAGAGTGATTTCGACTCCCAGGCACATGAGTAAATGGGAAGATTTGAGCAGAGAGGGTACGATAGAGAAACCCTACTAAAAATAAAAGAAAAAGTGGCTCAGACTCCAAGGAATTCCCTATTCAGACAAACTACAAGGGGTGACTTTCAAGATGCACAGTGCACTTTCATAACAGAATACAATCATCTTGCAGAACAGATTGGTAATGTTATATATAAGAACTGGCCCATTTTAATTAGTGATGAAAATGTAGAACCTGCAGTGGGACCAAAACCAAGAGTAACATTCCTTAGGGGTAAGAACATTAAAGATAGACTAGTTCACACACGTCTCAGTAAAATGAATTTGTCAAATACCATACAGACTTGGCTCCCTCAAAGAACAAAAGGGTTCCATAAATGCAGGAGATGTAACATAAGTAAATTTGGGTTAGAGGGGAAAAACTTTATACATCCAGTTGACCAGAAGCAATAGTAGAAATTCGAGACCTGATTACATGTGATACTACACATGTAGCATATGCACTCTGGTGTGATTGCAATCTCATATACATTTGAAAAACAGTAAGACCCCTCAAACAATGTATACAGGAACATGTAAGATCTGTCATTAATGCTAGGAGTGACACCCCTGTAGGCACTCATATTTTCCAACATCATGACTCTAAACCAGATTGCTTGAAATTTCAAGGAATCAACTGTGCATTATTCAACTCATGGGGTGGTGACACAGCGAATAAACTATTGTAAAAAGAGAGTATGTGGATATTTAAATTGGATACAGTGAAACCTAAAGGTCTAAATAATAACTGGGACATTAAGCCTGTTTTATATAGAAGGAGATGCTAGTTTAATGTTTAAAAACATAGTTTTGAAACATGGTAAGGGAAAATTAGAATATGTTCCTTTGTAATTTGTACATATTTTGCTTTTACTGAGATGTTTAACTTGTTTTTGTTTTTTTTCTCTCTTTCTCTCAGGTGTCACTAACCCATCCTTTCTGGGCTCCTACCTACCCAGTTGGCATTGGCCACTATGGAATTTGGCATATTAACTGCCTGGTAGTCCTAGGACTCTAAACTTTTAAGGATGTGGTATTGTGGCTTTTCTCTCTTTCTTTTGATGCTTTTTTTCTACCTGCATAAAAGTTCTGGGGTAGTTGTGAACAACAAGAAATTATTGTCCAGACTCCAGAATGGATTTTTTGTATTATATTTGACATTACAAATAGAGGATTTATTAGTGTTAGATAAATTCTGAAACTGCTGATTTTTTTTGTCATCAGTAAGTTTAATTAAATGGTTTAAAAGTGCTTTTCACTATTTAGATGTTTGTAGAATAGATTTGTAGTAGTGCTATATGGTTAATATCTTTGATGTTGTAGAGATTTTTGTCCAAGTGTGTAATAATGAGGATTTATATTCTAACAAGAAGTAATTGTACTACTTTCATTACCTTTTAAATCAAAAAATGGTTACTGAGCTAGCCAGCATTGATACTGACATTATGACGTAAGCACTGATTGGTTTGTTAGGTAGGGTTTCACCTGTGTGGCTTAACCCCCTTGAAGACTCATGCAGTCAAGGCGCTAGGGGTAACCACTCGTCATGTTTCTGCTTGTTTTTATAAGTATTTGTAAATCACATTTGCAGTAAAATATTTGCTTAAAAGCAATATTGCGTCCTTTATTCCTTGCGCACCACATACTTTTGGACTGTGTTATTTTGTGGAGATTAGCAGCCTCTTTTGTGGTGCCTGTAGATGACAACTTTATTTTAGAGCAGAGGAGTCCTGGTTGTGTCTCGTTAGATGAGCACTGCAAATTATAATAGTCATTGAAAAGTATAGGCTGAGGTAAAATTACAAAGTAAGCAAATTATTAAATAATGCTTTTGACAGCTTGGTTCCAGACATACAAAAAACAGAGAAAAAAATAGCTGTTGATTGTTTACTATTCCCAATAAAAAGCATGTAGTGATATGTGATGAGGTTTTGGACCAGAATGACCCTCCATTGGTTTATTTCAATGCATCATCATGTGACCTATTTTAACCAATCCTAGGATGCAGCTTCTTCTTTCCAGAGGGGTAAAAACAAGATGGGCAGAGTGGATGGGCCAGCAGGCTTTATTTATGGGGATTCACAGTGCAGGATAAAACAAGAAGATGAGTCCCGGGAGCAGCAGCTGCATAGGTTGAACACTTCAGATTAATTACGGTACAGTAAATGCAGAACAATTCAATTCAGTTAATGTACAACTTGTAACACCCTCTTGTTCCCCCTTCTAGGGATGGAGGATGCTACTAATCTCTAGGCATATCCCTAATGTATATAGTTCAAGCCTCTGGGGGGGGTCAAGTAATTTAATACTCCTTGGTAGGAGTAGCCACCTTGTATAAAGAGAGAGAGAGAGAGAGAGAGAGAGCATCAACCATTTGGGGGTCGGACCCTGGGGAGCTCAGTGAGAGAGGGTCCACTAGTGGACCACAGGACCAACACCTTTATTGGATCATTTGCAGGAGGCCCTAGTGATTCAACAGCATTGGAACCAGATGTAACCCCTGTGCCAATGTGGGGGTTACCAGTGATGCCCCATTGGCATTAGGAAGGACATGCATGATGCTAGGTCTGCCAAGGGGAGGGGCCTGGGCATCATGTGCAAGGGAAATCTGAGCACCCACTGGCGCTAGGGTGGTTGTTCAAAATCAGTCCTTTGAGAGTTGGCAAAGTGTGAGAAGCTTTGAGGCCTGCTTTAAGGCTGGTTGGGGATCTGGCTGCCAGTCAGAGCCTCATAGGCCTTGGGCAAGGGTGGTGAAATTGCCCCCTGGTCCCAAAAGTGTAGATGGACCCCCACCAAGCCACCAGTGGGGAAGGCAGACAGTTGGCAGCAGCCATAAGGATAGACCGAGTTTGGTGAAGCCTGTCCAGCTCTGTGAAGCAGTAAAAGTGCTGGGGTGGCTGCCATGGCAGACCTGGTCCATGGAGTGGCAGAGAAGTGGTACCAGAGGGTCCAGGGTGGTGGACTGGACCCCTGCCTTAAGTCCATGTCCACCCGTCCGGAGATAGGAGTTGCTGTGGAGGGGGAGAGAGAAAGAGAGCTGTGCCAATATGGAAGGTAGCCTCTGCCCTGTGCGAACCTGCCCATGGATTGGCTGGGCAGATGGTCTGGAGAGGTTGGATTGTGCCCAAGACTAACACCAGGGAGTGCCCTGAGGAGGAGCTGATGCCCTGGGGTACAAGACTGCCCCGATTTCACAGGTGGGGGAACAGAAATAGTCTGTGTTGTGCCATTTGCCTAAGAATGCTGACATGAGGGGGAGGAGCCCACTTGGCTCACCAGAAGTAAATGTGAGCAGGATTCAGGTTCAGGACCCAGGACCCCCAAGTAGATTGTGCCTCAGCTACCATGCTGTAGTGACTGTGTGAAAATAATTGAAATGTTTTGCTGCTCCTGGAGCTGTTTGTGTTGTGGCCTATGCCTTTGGACTTTATAAAATAAAATATGTTGATTGCATCCTGATTTCTACCTGGACTGAATCTTTGAGTCTAAGCCATAATGAGTTGTTTTCCAAATGTTCTAACAAGTTGTTCCATTAGATCAAATACCATGCCTATACCCTCCAGCCAAGAAAACAAAGAAGATACCATCAGCCTGCACCCAGATAGAGCTCACACTGTCATGAGAGAATCCCAAAATCTACACATCAAAGGTATTGTGCATATTTTCTTGCTAAATGACTCTTTTCACTGTCTTGTCAGGAACTGGTGACCCCCCTCCTCAAACTGTAACATCCGTTATACCACTAGACAGGGAGGGGAGGAGGGATGCCACTTGAAGAGCCACCTCAGAGACTAGGAGTGTATGAGCTGTCTGCCCTATGTCAGTGAAGGTGGAAAGCTAATGTTTGTGAGCCCAAGGCAGGAGCTTACAGAAAAAAGTCTGTACTGTATTTTACCAAGCAGCTCCAAGAAAGATAAGTCATATTTACATGGCAATAATGCTACAAATAAAATACCACAACAGCTCGGTCACATCCACTTGTCACCCGCATCTTGTCTGCATACACAGCCCCTTTCTGCACCACTGCAATCAGTGCTGGTGAGGGGCCGTGCATCAGGGGGGAGCCAGCCATCTCCTGGCTGATAAATGGGTTGCTGTGGCACAGGCAGTTTACACTGCCACTTAAACTGCTATAAGCCACTCACTCCTCTTGGTGATCCTAGCCTGCCAGAGAATCTGGGAGCATCTTAGTGAGTGGCTTACCCCAATCGGGTACATGTCCACACAGTCACATTTGCACTGGAGCAACCCGACTGCATGGGTTACTCCAGTGCAACTGTGATCATGTAAACAGGGCTTTAGATTGAGGGTGCACAAGGGTTACACAGAGGTTTAGGAAACAGACTCTGAAGTCCACGGTGCCATGAAGAGGAGTCAATCATAGAGAGTAAATGTTATGTCTTACCATGTGGTAGCCACTGGGACACTGAGAGTTAGCAAGGCATTTACCTCACTGGAATTTGTAGGAATTGTACAATGTATAGGTTGTTAGTGTTAATGCCTCCAGGAAAAGGAATTGTTACCCAACTGTCCTCTGAGAGATGTCAAATACAAATATGGACCCCCTCCCCCTTGTCTGGAGTAAAGGTGAGTTGGAACACAACACAGAGAGTAAGTGTGTTTCACTTTATTTATGAGACCTAATAGACTGTGCCAGCTAACTTATACTACAAGGGAAGAACAAGGGGTCAACTAAGAGGGAGGCCTGCATTTTTGTGACCTCAGTGCGGAGATCTGAAGACCATGGGGTGCTGGAGCAACTCAATAAACCAGGGATCACCCTAGGTCTGGGATAGAAGTATAAATATTCAGCACATCTGCACCTCCACATCGGCCATATACAGTATACTCCTGGACTGTGGAGGGGGCCTCTCAAATGGTATACAGTATAGTTGTAACATGTAACAATGAAGTTACCAGGTGGGGGTCAGGAAATGTGTTTCAGCAATTGAGCAGAATATTACTGCAAATTAAAATGAATCAAGCATTTACAAGCCATTATTATAATGTGCTAGAAAGAATGTGTACATGTGAAGTCATATTTAAGGCTTACCTTAAAAGGAAAACTGCATTAAACCTTTTCTATAGAAGCTGCATTACAAATACGTTTTCATGCGCATTTATTTTTCCATCTTTACAGGCCTTTTAATAAACCCAGTGTGTGTTTCTGATGTTTACATTGGTGCTACGGGCCAGTTTACAATAGGATGATGTACAGTAGTTTATGTCCTTGCAAGTTCTTACATTGTCACAATGCATTCCTGTTCTATGACAGAACTCTGCAGTTGAAAATGAGACACAATAAGCGTCATCATACAATTCTAAAATGGTACTCATTATCCGTGCACAAATCAAAAACAGTCACTGATTCAACTAAATAGACAGTGAGGATGGAACAAAAACAGAACAGGGCCAATATTCAAAAACAGCTACTAGAAGAGTGCATTTCATGTTCAGTGCAGTTCTTTGAGAGGTACCAGATAAAACTTAAGCAGACAAGCCACATTAGAGTGCAACCTGCCTCAGAAGGACTCAAATAAGCAGTTTTACAGATAAAAGCTTTTGCAAAGCCAGATTTTATTTGCTAAGTTTTGGAGTCTCAAGCTGTAGCTCGCCTCCAAACAGCATTTTGATGCTGGTGATGCGCAGGGCCACAAGCATGTTCAGTGTAAAGAGCAGAAAAATGAATGGGAAGGCTGTTTAAACAAAGTTACACAGCTTAACAAGCCACCACTCATTTTTGGGGGCAGTATATTAAGGTCTTTTGCCCGTAGTCTAGGTAACAAGCTTCCTGAACTGGTGGCTTTGATGGAAGAGGAATGCCTGGATATCGTGGCAGTCACAGAAACATGGTACACAGAGACTCATGACTGGGATGTCAACATACCAGGGTACACAATCTACAGGAGGGACAGGGAGGGTAGAGGAGGAGGAGGAGTAGCTTTCTATGTAAGGGAAGGAATCAAAGCATTGGAACTTTAGGGTAAACAGGGAGGACAGGAGGCACTGTGGGTGACCCTGGATACTGGAAATGGCACCACAATCCTCACAGGGGTTGTATACAGACCCCCATCTCAAGAGAAGGAAATGGACAAGGAAATGACAGAAGGCATCCTTAGGATGGCAGAGAAAGGGGAGATATTGCTGATGGGGAACCTGAATATGCCAGATGTTAACTGGAGCACCTTTGCTGCAGCCATATCCAATAGCAGGGCCATTATTGATGCCCTGCAGGGGGCATGCCTCAGACAGCTAGTGTTGGAACCCACTTAGAAGGGTGCAGTCTTAGACCTGGTACTCTCAAATGGGGACAGAGAAAGGATCTCAGATCTAGAACTGGATAGCCATCTGGGAACAAGTGACCACCAAACAGTGTGGTTCACAATAAACTCAGCAGTAGAGTCAAGCCATACAAAAGTGAAGGTACTGGACTTCAGGAGGGCTGATTCTGTCAAAATGGGAGAGTGCCTCAGAAAAGCACTAACAAACAGGCAAGAAGCAGGGGTGGCGTAACAATGGGGAAACATCAAAACTGCCATTACAGAGGCAACAAACCTTTGTGTGACGCAAATAAACAAATCAAAATGAAAGAAAAAAAAACTATGGTTCTCAAAAGAGGTGGCAGTGAAGGTCAGGGAGAAAAAGATAGCACCGAGGAAGTATCAGGAAACACAGAAGGAGCAGGACAGAGAACTGTAAAGGTTAAAGCAGAAGGAAGCAGAGAAGACAGTCAGAATAGCAAAGGCCCAAACTGAGGAAAAGATAGCCAACTCAGTTAAGAAGGGGGATAAAACCTTTTATAGGTACATTTGAGAGCGAAGAAAGACAAAGGGAAGGATACTGAGGCTGAATAAAGAGGAGTGTGGGTGGACAGAGAGGGACAGTGAAAAAGCAGGGATACTGAACATAGAAAACATAGAAACATAGAATTTGATGGCAAATAAGGACCACTTGGCCCACCCAGTCTGCCCATTTCCCTACCTAATGGATAAGCTGCAGATCCTAGTTAACCAGCAGCCTACTTCTTTCTACCCCAACCCCCTAGAATTGCCTTATGGCTGTCCCACGCATGCTTGAATTCAACCACTGTTTTTGACTCCACAACCTACTCCGGAAGGCCATTCCATGCATCCACAATCCTCTCTGTGAAAAAATACTTCCTTACATTACCTCTGAGCCGCCTCTCTCTCTTCAAATTGTGCCCCCTTGTTCTTGCACACCTCTTTTTTTGAAGGATGCTACCCTCTTGGACTTTGTTGATACCCTTGAGGTACTTGAACATTTCTATCATGTCCCCCTCTCCTCCTTTCCTTGAGGTTATACATATTAAGCTCCTTTAGTCTCTCTTCATACGTCTTCCAGTGCAGACCCTGCACCATTTTAGTTGCCCTCCTCTGGACAGCTTCCATCTTGTCTATGTCCTTGCGGAGATTGGGTCTCCAGCACTGCACACAGTACTCCAGATGGGGTCTCACCAACTGTCTGTACAGAGAGATAACAACTTCCTGTTTTCTACTGGTGATGCCTCTCCCTATGCATCCCAGTATCCCCCCAGCCCTCCTTACTGCCCTCTCACATTGCTTGCCCACCTTTAAGTCATCTGATATGACCACCCCCAGGTCCCTTTCCATTTTTGTTGTTGTTAGTATCTCATAGAAACATAGACTTTGATGGCAGATAAGGACCACTTGGCCCACCCAGTCTGCCCATTTCCCTACCTACTGGGTAACCTGCAGATTCTAGTTAACCAACAGCCTACTTCCTGCAACCCCCCACTATAATTGCCTTGTGTCTGTCCCATGCATGTTTGAATTCCCCCACTGTTTTAGACCCATCGACCTCTTCAGGAAGGCCGTTCCATGTATCCACCACTCTCTCCATGAAAAAAAATTTCCTCACATTACCCCTGAGCCGACTCCCCCTCTATCTTTCAATTGTGCCCCCTTGTTCTTACACATCTCTTTTTCTGAAAGATGCTACCCTCCTGGACTTTGTTGATTCCCTTGAGGTACTTGAATGTTTCTATCACGTCCCCCCGTCCCTTCTTTCATCAAGAGTATACATATTAAGCACTCTCAGTCTCTCTTCATATGGTTTCTGCTGCAGACCCTGCACCATTTTAGTTGCCCTCCTCTGGACTGCTTCCATCCTGTCTATGTCCTTGCATAGATGAGGTCTCCAAAACTGCACACAGTGCTCCAGATGGGGTCTCACCAACTGTCTGTACAGAGGGATAACCACTTCCCTTTTTCTACTTGTGATGCCCCTTCCTATGCATCCCAGTATCCCCCTGGCTCTCCTTACCAACTTCTCACATTGCTTACCCACCTTTAGGTCATCTGATATGACTACCCCCAGGTCCCTTTCCATTTTTGTTGTTGTTAGTACCTCCCCTGCTATTGTGTACCCTTCTCCTGGGTTTTTGTTTCCCAGGTACATTACTTTGCACTTCTTTGTATTGAATCTAAGTTGCCATATGTCTGACCATTCCTCCAACCTTGCCAAGTCCCTTCTCATATTTTCTACACCCTCTTATGTATCAACTCTGTTACAGATCTTTGTGCCAACTGCAAAGAGGCATACCTTTCCCTCCAGACCCTCTGCAATGTCACCTATAAAGATGTTAAAGAGGACTGGACCCAGTACTGAGCCCTGAGGTACTCCACTAATAACCCCCCTTTCTTTGGAATGTGTTCCATTCACTATTACCTTCTGTGTACCCCCATTGTGTACTCTTCCCCTGGGTTTTTGTTTCCCAGGTGCATTACCTTGCACTTCTTAGCATTACATCTAAGCTGTCATACATTTGACCATTCCTCTAACCTTGCCAAGTCCCTTCTCATCCTTTCCACCCCACCTTGTGCATCAACTCTGTTGCAGATCTTTATGTCATCTGCAAAGAGACATACTTTTCCTTCCAGTCCCTCTGCAATGTCGCTTACAAAAACATTGAAGAGGACCGGTCCTAATACTGAACCCCTCATGCACCCCACTAGTAACCCCTTCTTCAGAGGGACTCCATTTACTATTACCCTCTGTGTCCTATTCTCCAGCCAATTCTTTACCCAGACTATCATCTTGGGACCCACTCCCAGGCTGGCTAACTTGTATATTAATCTTTTGTGTGGGACTGAGTCAAATGCCTTGCTAAAGTCTAGGTAGGCCATGTCCACAGCCCCTCCCTGATCTACTACTTTGGTCACCCAGTCAAAGAAATCTTTAGATTCGTCTGGCATGACCTTCCTGCTGTGAATCCATGCTGCCTTGAGTCCTGTGCCCCTCTGGCCTCTAGGTACTCGACAATTCTTTCCTTCAGAAGTGATTCCATCATTTTCTTTATCACTGAGGTTAAACTAACTGGTCTGTAGTTTCCCGCTTCTGCCCTGCTCCCACTTTTGTCAAGGGGAATCACATCTGCCCTTCTCCAGTCCTCAGGTACCACCCCATCCTCCCATGATTTGTTAAAGAGGGTAGTCAGTGGTGTCACTAGTACTACCCTTAGTTTTTTTAGAATTCTGGGATGAATCCCATCAGGTCCCATTGCTTTGTCCACCTTCAGTTTTAAGAGTTCTTTCAGAACCCTTTCTTCTGTAAATGGGCTGGTATCAACTTCTGTATCCAGAGTGTTTCTATTATTTGTTTTAGGTACCTCCCCTCTTCATTTGTAAATACTGAGCAAAATATTTGTTTAGTATCTCTGCTTTTTCACAGTCACCCTCTGCCCACGCCCTTCCCTTTATTAAGCCTCACTATCCCTCCTTAGTCTTCCTTCGCTCCCTGATGTACCTAAAAGGTTTTATCCCTCTGTAACTGAGTTGGCTATCTTTTCTTCAGTTTGGGCCTTTGCTGTTCTGACTGCCTTCCAGCTTCCTTTTGCTTTAACTGATACAATTCTCTGTCCTGCTCCTTCTGTGATTCCTTGTACTTTCTGAATGCTTTCTTTTCTCTGAACCTTCACTGCCACCTCCTTTGAGAACCATAGTGGTTTCTTACATCATTTTGTTTTGTTTATTTGCTTCACTCAAAGGCTTGTTACCTCTGTGATGGCAGTTTTTATTATTCCCCATTGTTCTTCCACCCCTCCTTCCTGCCCATTTGCTAGTGCATTCCTTGGGCACTCAGCCATTTTGGCAAAGTCAGCCCTCCTGAAGTCCAGTACTTTTGCCTTTGTATGGCTTGACTCTATTGGTGTGTTTATTGTGAACCATACTGTTCGATGGTCGCTAGTTCCCAGATGGCTATCCACTTCTACATCTGTGATCCTCTCTCCATCTCCATTTGAGAGGACCAGGTCTAAGATTGCTCCCTCTCGAGTGGGTTCCAATACTAGTTGTCTTCGGCATGCCCCCTGTAGGACATCTGGAATAACCCCACTCTTAGAAGTGGCTGCTGCAACTGCACTCCAGTTAACATCTGGCATATTCAGATCATCCATCAGCAACATCTCCCCTTTATCTGCCATTCTAAGTATACTTTCTATTATTTCCTTGTCCATTTCCTCCCCCTGAGAGGGGGGTCTGTATACAACCCCTGAGGGATTGTGTTGCCATTGCCTGCCTCCAAATTGACCCACAGTGCTTTTTCTCCTCCCTGTTTACCCTTTTGTTCTGTTGCTTTGATTCCTTCTCTTATGTAGAGACCTACTCCTCCTCCTCTTTTACCCTCCCTGTCCCTCCTGTAGATAGTGTATCCTGGTATGTTTATATCCCAGTCATGGTTCTGTGTGTACCACATTTCTGTGACTGCCACGATATCCAGATGTTCCTCCTCCATCAAGGCCACTAATTCAGGAAGCTTGTTACCCAGACTATGGGCATTGGTACTCATTGCTCTCCATTTCTTGATGGCTTTACCTTCTGTAGCAGCATCCCCCACTGACCTTTCTACCTTGGTCTTTTTCTCATTTAGTACCCTGTTTTGTAGGGGGAGGCTGGGATTTTCCTGCTGCTTATCAGTGCCTCCCCCCTTGACTAGTTTAAAAGTTTGCCAATGAAGCATTTAAACTGATTGCCCAAAAGACTTGTTCCCTTCCTGGACAGATGCAGACCATTCTGCCAGTATAGGCTGGTGACCCTGCAGGTGGAACCCCAGTCCCCAATGAAGCCAAACCCCTGTGCTCCACACCATTTTTTCAACCATTCGTTAAACTGCAAGGTGCAAAGTATGCTCGCCTCACCCATGCCACTGACAGGCAGCACCTCTGAGAAGGATACTGTGTGTGCTACTTGTCTTAAGCCACTCCCCAACTCTACAAAGTCCTTCTGCACTGCACTAATCTCATGATGAGCCAAGTCATTTGTCCCTAGGTGGACAATGACGTCCAGCTCAGACTCCCATGCAACTGTTCTCATGATCCTAAGGATGCGCTTCCTGTCCCTCCAAGCCATGGCACCAGGCAGGCACCTTACTTCAGTTTTCCCTGCTCCCCCCACGTTCAATCCCCCTAATAATTGAGTCCACCACCAGGAGCTGCTTCCTTTCCCTGGGGTGCCCTCTGCCTCCTTCCTGAGGGCCTCCCAAATACCTCTGCTCAGTATTCACAAAGGAAGAGGAGGGGGAAGTACCTAATCCAGTCAATATAAGCACTCTGGATAGTGGGGTCAATATCAGTCCTTTCACAAAAGAAAGGGTTCTGAAAGAACTCCTAAAACTGAAGGTACACAAAGCAATGGGGCCTGATGGGATTCACCCCAGAATTCTAAAAGAACTAAGGGGAGAACTAGTAACACCATTGACTACTCTTTTTAACAAATCATGGGAGGATGATGTGGTACCTGAAGACTGAAGGAGGGCGGAAGTGATTCCCCTTCACTAAAGTGGGAGCAAGACAGAGGCAGAAAACTATAGACCTGTCAGTTTGACCTCAGTGGTAGAGAAAGTGATGGAATCACTTCTGAAGGAAAGAACTGTTGAGTACCTAGAGGCCAGTGGGGTACAGGACCCAAGGCAGCATGGATTTACAGTGGGAAGGTCATGTCAGATAAATCTAATCAATTTATTTGACTGGGTGACTGAAGTAGTAGACCAGGGAGGTGCTGTGGACATGGCCTACCTAGACTTTAGCAAGGCATTTGACACAGTCCCACAGAAAAGATTAATAAATAAATTAGCCTGCCTGGGAGTGGGTCCCAGGGTGGTAGCCGTGTAAAATATTGACTGGACAACAGGACACATAGGGTAATAGTAAACAGAGTCCACAGTGAAGAAAGGGGAGTTACTAGTGGGGTACTGCAGGGTTCAGTATTGGGTCCAGTCCTTTTTAATGTCTTTGTAAGTGGCATTGCAGAGGGACTGGAAGGAAAAGTATGTCTCTTTGAAGACGACACAAAGATCTGAAACAGGGTTGATACACAAGGTGGGGTGGAAAGGATGAAAAGGGACTTGGCAAGATTGGAGGAATGATCAGATATATGGCAGCTTAGAGTCAATGTAAAGAAGTGCAAAGTAATGCACCTTGGAAACAAAAACCAAGGGGAAAAGTACACAATGGGGGTGAGATACTGACACAACAAAATGGAAAGGGACCTGGGGCTAGTTACATCAGATGACCTAAAGGTGGGAAAGCAATGTGAGAAGGCAATAAGGAGAGCTGGCAGGACACTGGAATGCATAGGGAGAGGCTTCACCAGTATAAAACAGGAAGTTGTTATTCCTCTGTACAGACAGTTGGCGAGACCCCATCTAGAGTACTGTGTGAAGTTCTGGAGACACCATCTCTACAAAGACATAGATAGGGTGGAGACTGTCCAAAAGAGGGCAACCAAAATGGTGCAGGGTCTGCACCAGAAGACAAACAAAGAGAGACTAAAGGAGCTTGATATGTATACCATTGAGGAAAGGAGGGAGAGGGGGGCATGACAGAAACTTTTAAGTACCTCAAGGGAATCAACAAAGTCAAAGAGGGAAGCATCTTTCAGAAAAAGATATGTGCAAGAACAAGGGGGCACAATTTGAAGATAGAGGGGGGATGGCTCAGAGGTAATGTGAGGAAGTATTTTTTTCATGGATAGTGTGGTGGATGCATGGAACAGCCTTCCTGAGGAGGTCGTGAAGTCTAAACCAGTTGGGGAATTTAAGAATGCATAGGACAGACATAAGGCAATTCTAGTGGGGGTAGGAGGAAGTAGGCTGTTGATTAACTAGGATCTGCAGCTTATCTACTAGGTAGGGAAATGGGTAGACTAGGTGGGACAAGGGGTCCTTATCTGCCATCAAATTCTATGTTTCTATGGGAGATAGAGGTCTCCTGCAGCTGGGAGATAGAGAAGTATTTAAAAAGCAGGAGAGGCTATTATCTGAGCCAATATAATTCAAAACTTTAAGAAAATGAGAATGCCCACTTACTTATGTAATGTTAAATATTTCATAATGTAGTAGGCCACCAGCAGGACCCACATTTTCACAGCCCACACCACTCATTCACCGGTAGTGGTTCTCAGCTGTTAAAAACCACAGAAATATGGAAACACAGATGATGATGGCAGAAAAAGACCTATGGTCTATCTAGTCTGTCAATACTACCCTATCATTCCCCAGAACCTATTGTCTCAGTGGGGTATATGCTTGCCCAATGCCCCATAACTACTGTATTCTTAATTCTATCCAAGCCCTGTAAAAGCCGCTTATGGTTCTGGCACACAGCACCTCAGCCAGCAGACCATTCCATGGCTTAACCACTCTTTCTGTAAAATAATACATCTTCACATCCTTTTTAACCCCCTCCCCCCCATTAACCTCTACACATGACCCTGTGGCCTAGTCTCACCTCTCTATTCCTGGTAAACAGCTTTTCACAATTCAGCTTGTCTGTACCTTTCAGGAACTTTAAGATCCGAATCATATACCACCTGTCTCATCTGGTTTTAAGTGAATGCATGTTCAGTGCTTTCAGTTGATCCTTATAGGAGCACTCTCTCTGGCCATGGATCATCTTGATCACCATACATTTTACCTCAGCAAGCCTGTCTCTGTCCTTTTTTAGGTGGGGATTCCAGAACCAGGTAAAATACTCCAGGTGAGGCCTCACCAGTGACCTATACAGAGGTAACGGTATGTTCAACTTCCTACAGTCAAACCCTCTCGCAGTGCACCTTAGCATCATGTTAGCCTAGCTGAAGGCATTATTGCACTGGTTGATTTGTTCAAGGGAGTCCCTGATGATAAATTTGAGTTCCCTTTCCTTTCCTCTGATGTTGTATCCAGCTAAATCCCTCCTATCCAGTACTTTGTTCTGGGGGGTTTTGTTCTCTAAGTGCATCATAGTTGTCTAGTTGGTCTTGATGTCTGTTGGGCTGTCATCTAAACATGATGGACATGGTTCTGGAGACTGAACAGTAGCTTACCAGCAGTGGCTTTATTTCTTTTTATCTACAAAATTCAGTCCAAAATACAGCAACAAAGGAGTAGTAATGAAAAATATATAGTGATGTGCAAAAAAATGCATGAAGGTCTAAGGTAAACATGTTCACCTATTCCAAAGCCCCATGGCTACAAGTGCTATGCGATTGTGCTCATCACTATTCCACGTTGCTATATTTGGAACAGGATTGTGAACATCAATAGTGCAATCACCAATGCTTTGTCTGAGATGTTTTTATAAGTGGCAGTCACTTCCCGCAGTGTGGGTCCCTGCTAGATCTTTGTAACTCACAGCTGTGCACGATTACCTGTTGTGTGCCCTGCAAGATGTATGAGATGGATGACATGGTGTTCTCCTGATCTGTGTTTACAAAAGTCATGTGTGGATAGTTGATTACATGGCAAGCAATCCGGATAGTGCATTATTCACACTAACGAAAGCAACTTTGGATAGTGGATTGTCCACTATAATCGGAACTGTTTGAACTATCTAAAGGCATGCAGAGATAGTATCCTTACCAAGCCTAGTTGAAATTAAATTAACCCTAATGTTTTGGCAGAACTGACCCCATATTTGTCTGTCAGTTGGTGGGTCAAGATAAATGAAGTGTTGCTGACACTGAGTCGGAAAGCACAAATGTGTCCGCCTACATGGGTGGAGCATTACTTATTCTATTCTTTTACAGTATTTTCTATAAACTATACCACTTAACAGTAAAACAGAGTGGCATTTTAGCTGAGGCTTTCAGAAGCAATTTATTGCTGGGGGAAGGGATCAAAGATATAGTGGTAGTCATTGACATCTGTAATGGCATCCATTTTATGGCTAGCCATGGCTAGACATGGGTCATTCAGTTTAATGGCAGAGAGTAAAAGATATGGCTGGATGTAACTGGATATTATGACAGTTTTGGTTTTTTTATTTAAAATCTTGGTAACCGGAATAGGCACACTGAGCCAAGGCTCATTTCCAGGTGCGACCAAGGGAAAGGGTTCAGTGAAGAAGTAGACATAGCATAGCCAACATACAATAGCAACAATATATACACTTAAAAATGTACAACAGAAACAATATATACACAATATATACAACAGTATCAGGGTAACTATAATAATTACGAAGGAGAACTGTATTTACACAAAAGCTTTTCAAAACTTTGCAATGAGTTATAAGATACAAAGGAGGACTGTGTATCTGAATTGAAGGGTAGAGTTTATAGATAGGGAGAGATTATTTTACACCAGGGAACAGATGGCCATAGATACCCCTGTAAGAAGCACTTTCGCCTGTAGAAAGGACATAATGTTTGGCGCACACACACACACACACACACACACACACACACACACACACACACACAAACAAATGTGTTTAATTTCTTCCAACATCTTCAAAGAAATGCCACTGATACTGTATTGTAACAGCAACCAAAAGAGGGCCAGCACTTTGGATGGAATTCCACTCTAGGTTTTACTTTCTAAGACCCAAGATTCATAACTTGAGTGCTATCAAGCAACTAGTTGTTCACATACAGTATGTTGTATAGGACTATGCAAGAGTGCCCGTGAAGAACATGGTGACAATTTCAACAAGTATAGTTGGGGTGGGGGGGACAGAATAAGCCATAAGGCCGAAGATTAAATAAGTTATGCCACCAGTTTCAAAAACTGAAATTACCACCAAGTTCTGAGTACAGTATATGCATTTATGTGTAATTAAAACTATTACATGATTATAAGGAAATACACTTGGAATAGAGAGCTAAAGCAATAACAGTAGTGTACAAGAGAAAACAGTATGCTGTTTAAAAAGCCCATGTCCTGATTTTAATTAAAGCAGCCAGTGCAGTATATTTTAAGTAATTCCATGTTGATGGTTAGTTTCAGTCTAGCATTTCCATTCTGCAAGCTCCCAGTGCTATGTTAGGCAATCGGGAAGGCAATGTGTTTGTTCTTCTACATTGTAAGTTTTCTTTTTTTCTTCCATAAATTCTCCAGCTCAGAAATCTCTGAATACTCCACCCCGTCTAGTCCTGCTAGTATTCAGAGCACCATTATCCTGTCCCTATCAGTAATTTCTCATCAAGGATTAATATTTAGAGCATGTCACATCTCTCCTTGTCAGTTTTCCCCATAAACCAGAAATCAGCTAAGTAACCCAATGCTTCTCGTCAGATTTTGCATAAAAAATACATATTACCTAACTTGTTAGCAAAGTTTGCTGAACTGCTATTTCAGGCATTTTCCTCTTGATTTACAAGTTATTCCAAAAAGCTTATTTTCTCCTATGGTTATGAAAAATATTGGCAGATCTGTTGATTTGGGTTTTCTGGATGCTTCCTGTGCTCTGTACTGTACATATGAATTTTTGTCTGGACTCTTACCATCCTCGGGTCCTCAATATTATTTATATGCAAAAATGAGGTGGCCATCTTTTTTCTTGAGCAATAATTATTTTAGGACTTTCATAAAATTCCTACCTGATAATGAAAACTGAAAATGTTACCACCAAGATGAACTGCAAGGCATCTGTCATCGATTAAGAAGAAAAAAAGTGGGGTCAAATGTTAACCTCATTTCGTTGCACTGCTGCTTTAAGCACTCAAAACTTTTCATATATTACTCACTCAAACCAAATGACCAGGGCAACCAATGGCCTGTGGGAAAGAAATTAATTGCTGAGTAAAGGACTTTTCTACTTTATCTGTGTTTAAGATTTATGTCACTGCTCATACTGTATGTTTAAAAGGTCTTTACTTGAAAGCTATTGCTAATCCTGACATTATTTGGAAATTTGAACTGAATTGTTAGTATTTTTATACTTTTGTCTTATTGTGTCATTTCCATCTATGGCTGTGTTGTACAGTGCTTTCAGATATGTTGCAGGATTTGCCCATCATAAAACAAAACGTTGGAAAATGATTGCATTGTGATACTCATACCCATCAATGTACAGATCTGAATCATTTACCCCAGGTGATAGCTAAAAGTTTAATTGGCCATCAAGCAGTCTCTGGTAAATTACCAAAATTATCTGACAAAATGTTTGCCCAGAGTGAATATAAAACCCCTATTAGATCTTGCATTTCTAATCTGTACTTCATTCCCAGAGTTCATTTGAAATGTGATGTAATGGATTTTATCTACCTTAGGCCAAAAAGTTGGGAGTCATTATCATGCACTTTAAATAGCTGTTTAATGCTAGCATTTGATGATTGTAATGTCTTGTTTTATTAAATGCCTTTAATATTAGGTTAATGAATAGGTTTCTATTTGAAATATGTGTATATTTGTATTTGTTTAGTACAGTGGATGATTGTGTTATGTTTTTATTCTTGCTGCCATCATGTTACTTTTGGCTGAGGTTGATTGTAAACCAAGGGTCTTTTTGTGGTAAAATAAATATCATGTAACTATATAGAAATTAATATATAATAAAAACATAGAACACTGCTGATGGAAGACCTTATGTTTATTTCAGTCTGACCCATGATGTATATGCACTCTGGGGGATCATGACCACCCCCCACCCCCAAAAGGGCTCAGTGGCCACTCTTTTTCTTTGCAATGTAAAACCTCTAACTTGTTTTATGAGAGACAGACATTCCTGTCAACTCTTAACCCTGTTCCACTGGTGTCCTCTAATGCCTGCACACATTAGAAAATGAAGTTTCTTACCATGGCAGTAAATCTTTGAGAGAATCCCCTTCGCTGAGACACACCTGTAGAAAGTAGATGCCACTGGCATCAGGACCGCTAAGGAATATTTGCCTAGCTGAGGCTGCCCATGATGATTCGCATTGCCACTGCAATCCCAGAAGCCCAGCTCAGCTGCAGCAGCAGTTTACTGTCCATTCAGATCAGTGCCTGACACCATATGGTAACCCTCTCTAGGCATCAGTTGAGAGATTAAGGGGGATGCTGGCATAGCCCCAGTGGTGACCTCCATGTCTAGGGATAGATGGTAGCTATTCACTGGAGGCATCCGCTGACATAAAACATTTCCTTTCAGACTTTACTTGTAGTGTCCCTTCCACCTTCTTCCACCTTCTTCATATCCACTCCCTGGTGAGCTTCCACCTTTGCCCATTCTATTAAACCAGAAATAAATCACTCTGATACATGATACTGTAGCTTGTGGTTACATTTAGTAACATACTTACAGTTACACACTCAGGAACATGGTCCCCAAAATGCTGTTCTTGCCAGCACTGCAAGGCAGGCTAGATTCTGACCCCAGGGTCCCTAAAGTAAGCATTAATCCACAACAAGGAAGGGCTCTACTAGAAAAGTAATGCCTGGTTGGGGGGAGTTGGGGCACTAGGACACAGGCTGAGTGCCTCAACCATCAATCAGGCATTAATTCCCTAGTAGAGCCTGACTTTGGAGTGGATTAATGTGTTTGTAACATGGCAAGTGCAAGGTAACTGTTGTTTAAATACTGTCTAAGGTAGAATGACAGAAAAATGTGCAAAAGCAGTAATTTCACTTGAGAAATCATGCTTCTGCTGTGTGCGTTTGAATGGTTGTGTAGATTTGGAAATGTGCGGTGTGCACGTTCAATGGTGGCATTGGTGGACATACATTAATGTAGTGCCTGACAATTTGCTACATGTATGAAATATCCATTCACTTGAAAAAAATACATAGATGTCAACACTTTTTAATTATAGTACATGGTTTTAATGTTTTCCCCTCCATTGTTATAGTATACTGATATCTAACACTGCTGGCTGCATTGTGGGTGAAATGCATATTTACATATTTCAGTATGCACCACAAAACATGGACAGAGAAAATAAAACTCTTGCTGATTACCTTTAAAAACATGTTTACCATGCCTACTTGTGCTGCGATCTCTGCTTTACTCTTGCAGTAATCACTTGTGTTACCGATGTCTATTAGGTGGGCGCGTGGGTAGAAGACAAGGGTGCAGACATAAAACAACCAAGACAGTAGTGACCTCACTCCCGACCGTGATCCACATGGGCTTTCTGAGCGCAATCCCATTGCAATGTTTGCTCTAATTATTTTTTTAATGCGATCCTAACTTCAGTAGGGTGCGCTAGTGGGCATTACTAAGGGATTATTACCTGCTTGACTTTGGGTCACATGTTGTCTTTCGGCAAATGGAATTACGGTATTGTGCTTTTACATTTCTTGCCATGTTACAAGAAATGTTGTATCCTTTAAACATCTATCTCTGGAGCCCATTACTCCTCCATTGCTTGAAATTCATCAGTGGATGAGATTATACTTCAAGACAGAGCCTTTCCTACTCTGTATTGTAATTTTAAATTGAATAGATCTCCCACCCTTGCCATACACTTTAGGTTCACACATTTTCTCACATACTAACTTGACACCGTGGCATCAGTTCAGCCGGTGTGCAGGAGGCATGCCAGTCATAGTGACCTTTACTCAGGCATTCCTAGCTAATAGTTACCCTGACTCTGGGTGCCTCACATTAACCAAACCTTGCTGTTGCTGGACAGTGTGATGGTCAGCAGCATGGTCATGTGTACCTCAGTCTGCTCTCTGGCAGCAGCTGGCACTCTTGCTAGGCCCACTACCTGAGACAGCATGTCTGATATACATCCCAGCTTGGATTCCCCATACAAATAGTACACCCATCTCCTGCCTGCTTCTGCAGATCAACCTCTTCCTTTTTTTTTTGCAATTCATTTTGCTTTTTGGTGCCCAGACCTCCCAGTTCTCAGACCCCACCACTCCAACCGCCATCCATTCCCGGGACTTACCTGCGGTCAGCGATCAGCCCAGGCTTGCCCCCTATCACCAAAGCTCTCATTATCTTCAGCACAACTGGCAGCATCTCTTGGGCACTAAAACAGAAGTCACCCAGCAAACAGTGAACAATCCACTTTTGTGAGAGCTTCCATATCCACAACTTCCTAGTCTTCCCCATCCCACACACCCCCACCGGTGACCCACAAAGAGCTCAGTGAGTGGGTGCCAGCTGGCAATGAATGAGAGCCTGCTTGTACAAGTACGTTCTCATTCACTGACAGCTCAGTCAGGCAGCCGGAGTGGTGGAGAGGAAGGGCTGTGCCCATCATCCTCTTGGAGTTGGGGTGGGGTAGTACCTGCTGGGTGGGGAACCACTAGACACCAGGGAATTTATTTGTTCATCAGGCAGGCAGTTATCAGCGGGGGGCCACTAGACACCAGGGAATTTACTACAGTGGGCCAGCAACCAGGTATCGTCGGGGGAGGGGACCAAAAGACACCAGGGAATTTAATGTAATGGTCTGGCAGTGAACCAAAGCTCACAAAAATGGCAAAAAGTTTGAGGGTGTTCTCAACCCTTCGAACAACTGGGGTTCAACCTTTTTTGGATCAAGGTCGAACAAAACATGCAGCCCTAACAGTGAGTCAATAGCCTGAAATCATACAGTACAGTATATACTATACAGCATTTGGCCTTTCTGACCAATACTAAGTTACTGTACCTTTAATAGGCATTGACAGATGCCCGTCCTTTATACCAGGTTTGAGAAAAGACAGAGTAAGTTACTTTAAATGTATAGTCAAATATATTACAGTGAATTACATATCAGAACTCACATTCAATTTGAAATGTATTTAAAACTAAGACATACACTTCATGAAGTATTATTAATGAATGCTCATAGCTCTATGCCACATTTAATCACAGTTTGAAAAGTTGTTCTCAGGATATATGGGCCTGTGTACCTAACCAAATTTCGATAATTAGTTACTGAGTTATTGCCAACCAATGTGACAGTTAATCGGTTTAAAAAGGGCAAGGAACTCCTTGTGTTCTGATTGGCCAAGACTTGGTTCTAATCATGGCCTTGGGTTACTACAACCAATTGTTAAAAACAAGTCCCTGCCAGCCTGGAAAAAACAAACACATTCCATATCTGTAGACAAGAAGGACCCAGCAATCAATGTCAAATAAAGCTGCAGACTCACCAGCCCATTAGCATATTTCATATGTCAAGATAACAACAAAGTGCCTGGAATGGACGTGAAACGTTGGTTTCTCTGGTTGGCCTCCCTGGGCTACCTTGCAGTTTAACCTGTACTTTTCACAATAAATGGAAAGAAATATGCTAATGGACTGGTGAGTCTGCAGCTTTATTTGACATTGAGTGCTGGGTCCTTCTTGTCTACATTGTGAACTTATAGGACTTGAAAGCACCAGCCCCTAAGAAGCGACCCTTTCTTGTTTCAGAAACATTCCATATCACAGCTGGCACCAGTTGATTAGAATTTTCCATGCTTAAACTGTCAGCCATCCTGTTTTTCATGCAGCTACTCCCTGCAAAACTGTCAAACATACCTGCAGTGTCACGAAAAGTTTGTTGCCTAATCCACAACTTGCCATTTTATGTTGTCTCATATTTTTGCCTCATATAATGCCCCACTCCTGATGTCTAGGGGTATGTCTGATGTTGTCAGGGGAAGGGGGGCTCGGTACAGACAGAAACACAATAAAAACTTAGTCATTACCTGGTTCAGCAATGGATGGTCCGGGGGTGCAGACAGTCTTCGAGGGGCGCTGGTGCTGTGGGGGCTAAACTTGGTTAGAAATATCACAAGCAAAAGCAGTAAGTAAGTCCATTGTCCACTACTGATTAAAAGGACCAGAACTATGCCAGCCCATCAGTGCAGCAGTTGGATGTCCACTTGTGACTCTGATAACCCGGGTTCGGGAACAGACCCAGGTCACTGGAGGGCCAGCCAGGAGGAGACAGCTCAAGCATCTGACAACTACTCACCTTTTCCTGGGGGAAGGGAGGGGATGTGGCTCGCTGTGTGTCACCTCCTGACGGAGACCGGGAGTGAGACAGTTCAGTAAGCCCCACTGAATGCAAGGGGCATGGTGGACATCGGCATATGCCTTGACATCTGTGGCACACCACGCCCCTGGGGAGCAAACAGGAAAAACTGCTTCTCGGTTGGCCAGATGATGGCTGCCAGCTTCCACTACTGCGAGTGCCCCGAGTCCCTGAAACCACCTCAGTGGCACCCAGGGACCAAACAGTTATTGCCTTGGTTGTCACCCTGGTGCCTTCCCCCTCAGAGGAGAAGGACCCATCCAGTGAAGCGATACACCGGGCTACACCTGAGATGGCTGCAAATATGAGGTAGGAAGAGGGGGACAGGGTGAGGGTGTCGGTGGGTTCCATGGTTGACCGGAAGGAGAGATGGGAGCAAAAAAAAAAAAGACCAGAACTGATTTAATTGGATAAAAAATTAACAGTCACTCCATGGAGCATAGGGGAAACACAATACGGTGGGCAATCCATCCAAATACATGGCTGAAACCAATATACAGCATACTTGATCTAGGGATCTGATGCAGGCACTCCAGGGAGCTGAATCAGGCTCCTTCCTACCATAGGATGGCGGCAAGTTTTTTCCTTGACCCAAGCAGGCCTATACCAGGAAGCTCCCAGAACCCCATCAAGCACTAACTGTGCACAGTTCCCATCAGGGAACATCTCTCTCCAACAGAATATCTCCCCCCCCTTTACTTCCAGGTCACATCATGCTGCAACGAGCACCCCATGACCGACTTCTCCTCCAGGCGGTCTTGAGCCCACGATGCTGGGACTCTTAGGGGCCCTAAAACTGATGCACAAAGTGGACACAGGACTAATCTAATGGAGTTGGGACACAAGCTACCACCAACGTATCCCCAACAAGCCGGGCTGCCACTAGCGACCTGTGCACCAGAATCCCGGGGCAACTGCTGAGCCCAACTTGAAGGAACCCTTCCACAGCATTCTGCCCCGGTCTCACGGGTCCCGTTGCATGCTCCATTTCTCCCCAGGACCTGGCTCCCCTAAAGTCTCGTGGTGGTCCATAAATCAAACTGTGCTATAGAAACACCAATCCAGCTCTGACTCCAGGGGCTACTTTTCAAGGGTGGTGGGCTGGGCACCGAACCTCTGCCCTCTAGTCGAACTGGCCCGAGACTCACAACTCCTTCCTCTCCCTGCCTGCTCTCCCCAAAGGTGCCAATATTTCCCTTACATAGTCCCTGGCCTCCAAACCCTTCTGACCATCAGGGGGCCCCTGGAGACCAGGCAAGCAAACCCTGGGACAAACTAGAAGTAAGTTCCCAGAGGGGCTTACACTTAAAACATATTTCTCTGATTATTTGGTTGTTTGGTAGCACCTCCCACCTGTTCCTCCTCCCTCCTCCCTCCCTCCCTCCTCCCTCACCTAATCATTATTAGCTGGAAAATTATTTTATTACTTGACCTTGCTGCCTTACATTTCCCTAGTCACAAAATTGAACCTTACTATGTGACGCTGCCTGCCTCTGCAACCACTGCTCTTCTTTCATTCCTCTTCTTTTGATGTGTTTGTACAAATCTGAGGCTGTTCACCACTTACTTGCCCTCTACCTCACTCCCTCCCTCACCCACATACCCACTCTTTGCTTTCCATGTGTACATGATTCACATCCAATTGCTTACAATAAACTGCTTTTTAAATCTGAGTTTAAAGAAATACAAGTACAAAGCAGCATTCTTACTATGCAGCTTTATTTGTGCCATCATGCCTTTTGCTCTTTTTTTGTCCAAACCAGGCATATTAGACATACTTCAAAGTGCTATAAGCCTGACAGGTGGCTTATAACCAAGGTTCTATTGCTTTTTAACAGCTAAATAGGAACACAGTAGTCTTCAAAGGAAAGATTACATAAAAGTGTTTTTATTACAAATATAAAATACAGGAAAAGCTATAAACAATTCTATGCCAGTGCCTTGGTTCAACAGGTATACACCAATTCATATCACATCTCCTGGTGCCAACCAAAAGTGGATGAAGTATTTGACTAAATTAATATTTAATTAATATTCTCTATGTTTTAAAATGCAGTGTTTAATTTTGTTTTTATATATGCAATAAGATATCCTAGGACATGGGTTTTGCTGGGTTTACTGCATATCCAAAAGTTGAAGGCACTTGGCCTTCAGCTTCACGCCTCACAATGCCCCATGGCATGTGATAAACCCAGCACAACCCACACTTCATCCTGTCTTATTGCTTATGCCACTTACAAGCTTGGAGCTGAATCCATGCATAATTACTAAAGTCCCAGGGTTTAGATTGTGCTATCTTAAGATTGTGATATCCTCAGGAAATTATACCAAGACATGTCTTGTCTGTGTTTGATCATGACTAACTTAGTATTTCTAAGAAATAGTCAAAAATGCAAGCTTGGCATTCATAGGTTCTGCACATATGTACAGTATGCACTTCTGCATGTATGCACTAAGGCCTTTGTCATAGTCCACTGGGTTTAACTTGCTGGGTTGAAGAGGGATTTTGTTTGATGTTGTACCAAATGTGCATTTGTTCAGAAATGTAAACCACTGGTCAAGCTGCAATATGATGATGAACCCAGCCATTACAGGTGGGAATACAAGGAGCAGTGGTGGGTATTGTAATCAAACTGAAGGACACACCATTCAGAGTTGTTGCACATGGTGTTGAGTTTGCAAGGGCAGATTGTGTGGCAGTCTGGTAGATGACATATCAATCAATCAATCAATCAATCAAATCTTTATTTTACCAGGCGAACCACCATTGAGAAAAAACTCATTTGCAAGGTGGACCTGTAAGGGTCAAGGTGATCACAGAGGAAGGACATAACAGACAAGCAGTAGAATGCATAATAACATGTGAGCATTTACATATTTACATATAAGCATATTTACAAGTCAGCACAGTAAGATACAATGAATCACTGTGTGTAGAAGACTTCGAATACTTTAGAGTTACAGTCATATAGAACTTTTAGGGCAGCAACCAATAGTTATGAATATATATATATATATATATATATACACACACACACACACACACACACAAGTATGTGTACAAATACATACACATACTCATATATACTTACATATACATACACACACATACATCCACACACAGACATACATACAACAGAGAATCACCACATAAGTTTGAGACTAGACCGATTGTTTTTATGGCTAGCAAGTGATTCAGGGTGACAGTGCAGCACAATCAGAGATTAAGGCACATAGAGAGTAAGTAAGGAGGAACAGAGGTGAGAAGCAGTGACTCTAGGTACGCTATTTGTTCAGCAGGGAGTCTCAACGAAGGCATTTGTACATCTCTTTGACAGCACTATCAGGCAGGGTTTTAAAGAGGGGTAATTTCACAGGAATTGCAAGTTTGAGTGATTTTTGAATGGTGTTCCAAAGGGCAGGAAGGGTGTAACTTATTGCCGATTTACCGAAGCGAGATCTGACCTTAGGGACGACAAGAGAAATACAGGATACACTTCTCAGCGGATAGCTACCCAAGACACAGAGGGCAAGCAATCTGTGATATATTGAGGGAGCTTATTGATAATTGCTCTATAAGTCCATAGAACTGAGTTCCTCTGGTGCCTGAAGCTCAGTGAACACCATCCTGCAGCTACATAAAGGGAGCAGTGATGAGTGGAATGGGGTGCACCCGTAATGAATCTAAGTGCTCTGTGGTAGAGTGTGTCAAGTTTGGACAATGCAGTTTTCAGGCCTTGTCCATACAGAAAGTCAGCATAGTCCAACAGTGGCATAAAGGTTGCTTGGACCAGCCTAGTTTTTGCTTCCAAGGTTAGCAGGTGCTTGATCCTAAAAAACAGACCAAGCCTTTGCCTAAGCTTCATGGAGAACTCTTCTATGTGGTCAACGAATGAGAGTTTACAGTCTATCCAGACCCCTAGATATTTAAACTTGTCAACATGTTCAAGAGGTTCATCTAAGAGTGTTGTTATGTATGGTAAGTTTCCATAGCTATGTTTATAGGGAGCATTGACCAGCAGTGAAAAGAGCATAGTCTTAGTTTTTTTAGCATTTAGAAGTAACTTCAGATGTGATAGATTTTTCTACAGTAGATTGAATTCCATCTGAAGGTCTCTAAACACTAGTTCAGGAGAGGGTCTATCTATATAAATAACAGTATCACCTGCAAACAGGTGAATGTTTGCAGATTTAATATTTGCGTTGATGTTATTAATATAGATAGCAAAGAATAAAGGGCCTAAAACAGACCCTTGTGGCACTCATAGAAACATAGAACATAGGAAACATAGACTTTGATGGCAGATAAGGACCACTTGGCCCACCCAGTCTGCCTATTTTCCTACCTACTGGATAAGCTGCAGATTCTAGTTAACCAACAGCCTACTTCCTGCAACCCCCCCCCCACTATAATTGCCTTATGTCTGTCCCATGCAAGTTTGAATTCCCCCACTGTTTTAGACCAAACAACCTCCCCAGGAAGGCGGTTCCATGTATCCAGCACTCTCTCCATGAAAAAAAATGTCCTCACATTACTCTGCCCCCTTGTTTTTACAAATCTGTTTTTCTGAAAGATGCTACCCTTCTGGACTTTGCTGATTCCCTTGAGGTACTTGAACGTTTCTATCATGTCCCCCCATCCCTCCTTTCATCAAGGGTATACATATTAAGCTCTCTCAGTCTCTCTTCATATGGTTTCTGCTGCAGACCCTGCACCATTTTAGTTGCCCTCCTCTGGACTGCTTCCATCCTGTCTATGTCCTTGCGTAGATGAGGTCTCCAAAATTGCACACAGTACTCCAGATGGGGTCTCACCAACTGTCTGTATAGAGGGATAACCACTGGGACAGTGCAGCTTTGGAGGCACGGTCGCTGTTGGGCGAATGCAGGACACACCAGTAGGTGCGTCCTGCATTCCCCAATCAGCCTGCATGCCGGCGCCACACCATGCATACATAATGTGGTGAGCACATCTAAGAAAAGGTCCACTGCAATCCCATGTGCCTCGGCCAATGCAGCGGTCCTTTTCTTGCTGTGCTCGCTGCCATTATGTGCATGGTCGGTGAGCGGGCAGCCGCCTAACTGCCGACTTTGGGGGTAACCAATCCCCCTGTCGGTTAACTCCTCCACTTTCTTTGTGTGCTGATGGGGAGCCCACTCCCGTCGGCATAACCCCCAATTGTTGAATGCTGAGGGGTGCCCGGTCCCTGTCTGCATTACTCTCCTCCTCCCCTCCTGTGTTGTGTGCTGACGAGGGTCCCCAATCCCCCGGCCGGCCACAGACACCCCCCAAACAGTTAGGTGGCATGCTGGGAGCCCACCCCAGCAAGCAAATCCCTGCAAAAAAAAAATGTCCTGCGATGGGTTTTTCATTTTATTTCCTGTAAAATGAAAACAGTCCTCCGTAGTCTCGATACCCCTGCCCCCACCTGCACTCCACCCACTGCGCACCCTGCCTCCTCACCCCTCACCCCATACGTGACTCGCGGAGTCCGCATTACGATCTTCTGTGGACCGGGAACAAGTCTGCACTCTTCAAAGCCGACCATGAACTGAAGAAATGCCAGTAAGCTGTATAATGGAATGAATAGGGTTTTTTCAACTTTAATGCATATCTCGGGCATGTTTGTGAATTTTGGCCCCAAATTTTCAACATGGGGTTTTTGGGACCCCTTCTCATGAATTCTTGCACTGTCATGGCGTTATTCAGTCCCGAAAGGTGATTTCGCAGTCACTGCACAGAATCACCTTCCGGGACTGAGTAACGAAATGACAGTGCCACTTTCATGAGAGGGGCTCAAAAAGCCTATGTTGCAAGCCATGAAAAATCCAAAATGACTGTTTTATGAGCGTGCTGTGAGTAATCTGTGCAATGTGCGTCATGTTAGCGCATTTGCAATATTTTCAACCATTATACTCAACATTGGCATTTTACCACACCTTCTTGTGAAGCATACAGCTGTCATTTTTCACATCCTTGCTCAAAATGGCAGCCGCCAGACTTCCGCACACAGAATAGCACGGTCGCTGCGCAAAATCACTGTTCGGGACACATTACGAAAATGACAGTGACATTGTTCATGAGCAGAGGTCCTAAAATGCCTGTGTTGAAAATTTGGTGACAATACTCCATAGAATGACTGTGTTACGAGTGTGCGTTTCGCAGTTTGCACGCACACTCGTAAGTTCACAAACTTATATTTTCAATCCACATTTTCAACAGTGCCATTATTCTACACCTCCTAATGAACAGTACAGCTGTCATTTTTCACATCCTGACCAAAATTTGTTTTCACAGTTCCGTCACACAATAGCACAGTTGCTCTGGAAAGCCCATGTTCGAGACACATTATAAAAATGGCAGTGGCACTGTTCATTAGCAGATGTCCTAAAATGCCTATGTTGAAAATTTAGGGACGAAAGTCAATAAAATGAGTGTTTTACGAGCGCTCTTTGCGCGGTTTGCATGCACGCTCGTGACTTTATGTATTTGTAATACCTTCACTCCAGCTGTTCATCATTGCCATTTTTCCATACCTCCTTATGAACAGAACAGCTGGCTGAAATGTGTTTTCACACGTCCGGTGCAGAATTGCACGGTCACTGTGCGAAATCACTTTTTGGGACACTTTCAGGAAATGACGGTGGCACTATTCATCAGCAGAGGTTCTAAAATGCCTATGTTGAAAATTTGGTGGCAAAAGTCCAGACAATGACTGTGTTGCAAGTGTGCATTGCACAGTTTCCATGCACTCTTGTAACGTTGTCAATCTGCAATATTTTCATGTCACATTTTCACCACTGGCATTTGTGCACACCTCATTATCAACAGTCCAGCTGCCATTTTCCACAGCCTGCCTAAAACACATTTCTGCAGCTCTGCCGCACAGTGGTGTACTCGCTGTGCAAAATCACCTTTTGGGACACATTAACAAACTCACAGCGCTATGCCTCTCCACCTCCACCACTGCCAATGCCAGCATGACAATATTCGGCATTGACAAATGCTTGTTCTACTTATGACGCCCCTTCCTATGCATCCCAGTATCCCCCCTGGCTCTCCTGACTGACTTCTCACATTGCTTACCCACCTTTAGGTCATCTGATATGACTACCCCCAGGTCCCTTTCCATTTTTGCTGTTGTTAGTACCTCCCCTGCTATTGTGTACTCTTCTCCTGGGTTTTTGTTTCCCAGGTGCATTACTTGCACTTCTTTGTATTGAATCTAAGTTGCCATATGTCTGACCATTCTTCCAACCTTGCAAGTCCCTTCTCATCCTTTCTACACCCTCTTGTGTATCAACTCTGTTACAGATCTTTGTGTCATCTGCAAAGAGGCATACCTTTCCCTCCAGACCTCGGCAATGTCACCTATAAAGATGTTAAAGAGACTGGACCCAGTACTGAGCCCTGAGTACTCCACTAGTAACCCCCTTTCTTCGAATGTGTTCCATTAACTATTACCTTCTGTGTCCTGTTGTGCAGCCAGTTTGCTACCCAGGCTACCACCCTGGGACCCACTCCCAGGCTGGCTAAGTTGATTCTTAATCTTTTGTGTGGGACTGTGTCAAATGCCTTGCTAAAGTCTAGGTAGGCCATATCCACAGCCCCTCCCTGGTCTATTACTTTGGTCACCAAGTCAAAGAAATCAATCAGATTCATCTGACATGACCTTCCTGCTGTAAATCCATGCTGCTTTGGGTCCTGTGTCTCGCTGGCCTCTAGGTACTCAACAATTCTTTCTTTCAGAAGTGATTCCATCATTTTCCCTACCACTGAGGTCAAACTTACAGGTCTGTAGTTTCCTGCTTCTGCCTTGCTCGCACTTTTGTAAAGGGGGAATCACATCTGCCCTCCTCCAGTCCTCAGGTACCATCCCATCCTGCCATGATTTGTTAAAAAGCGTGGTCAGTGGTGTCACTAGGTCCTCCCTTAGTTCTTTTAGGATTCTGGGGTGAATCCCATCAGGCCCCATTGCTTTGTCCACCTTGAGTTTTAGGAGTTCTTTCAGGATTCTTTCTTCTGTAAATGGACTGGTGTCAACCCCCCCTACCCAGAGTGCTTCTATTGTCTGGTTTAGGTAACTCCTCCTCATCTTCTTTTGTGAATACTGAGCAAAAGTATTCATTCAGTATCTCTGGCTTTTCACTGTCTCCCTCTGCCCACCTCTCCTCTTCTTTATTAATCTTCACTATCCCTCCCTTAACCTTTCTATGCTCCCTAATGTACCTATGAAAGGTTTTACCCCCTTCTTAACTGAGTTGGCTATTTTTTCCCCGGTTTGGGCCTTAGCTACTCTGACTGCATTCCCCACTTCTTTCTGCTTTAATTGATACAGTTCCCTGTTGTGCTCCTTCTGTGATTCCTTATACTTTTTGAATGCAGCCTTTTTCTCCTTAACCTTCCCTGTCACCTCTTTTGAGAACCATAGTGTTTTTTTACTCCGCTTTGCTTTCTTTATTTTGTTTCACACAAAGGCTTGTTGCAGTTTTGATTTTTCTCCATTGTTCTATCACCCCCTCTTTTTTGGCCATTTGCTAGTGCATTCTTCAGTTATTCACCCATTTTGCCAAAGTCAGACCTTCTAAAGTCCAGTATCCTTGTTTTTGTATGGCTTATCTCCATGGCTGTGCTTATTGTGAAGCACACTGTGCAGTGGTCGCTTGTTCCCAGATGTCTACTGACTTCTAAATTTGTGATCCTCTCTCCATTTGAGAGTACCAGGTCTAGTATTGCTCCCTCCCGAGTGGGTTCCAACACTAGCTGTCTAAGGTCTGCCCCCTGCAGGGCATCGAGAATGACCCTGCTCTTGGATGTGGCTGCAGTACATGTCATCCAGTTAACATCTGGCATATTCAGGTCCCCCCATCAACAGTATCTCCCCTTTTTCAGCCATTTTGAGAATGTCCTCTATCATTTTCTTGTCCATTTCCTCCCCTTGAGACGGGGGTCTGTATACAACCCCTGTGCGGAGTGTGATGCCATTCCCTGTCTCCAAGGTGACCCAGATTGCCTCTTGTCCTCCCCCTTTACTTTTTAGTTCTGTAGCTTTGATCTCTTCCCTTATGTATAGAGCTCCTTCACCTCCTCTTTTACCTTCCCTGTCCCTTCTGTAGATTGTGTACCCTGGTATGTTGACATCCCAGTCATGGTTCTCTGTGTACCATGTTTCTGTGACTGCCACAATATCCAATTGTTCATCTTCCATCAGGGCTACTAGCTCAGGAAGCTTGTTTCCCAGACTATGGGCATTGGTACTCACTGCCCTCCATTTAATGTTGGCTTTATCCTTTTTTCCCCCATCCCTGCTCTTATTGCCCTTGTCTATTTTTCCATTTACCTCTGTCCTGCCCTGTGTTGAGCTCTGTACCTCAGTGTTTACCTTACTACCTGCCATGTTTTGTGGGGGGAGGCTTGAAATTTCCTGCCTCTTATCAGCACCTCCCCCCTTGGCTAGTTTAAAAGCTTATCAAGGAAGCATTTAAACCTGTCACCTAGGAGCTTGGTTCCCTTCGTGGACAGATGCAGATCATCGTGCCAGTATAGACCTTTATCTCTCCAGGTGGACCCCCAGTCCCCAATGAAGCCAAAGCCCTGTGCTCTGCACCAGTTTTGCAATCATTCATTAAACTGCATGGTGTGCAGTACCCTAGCCTCACCCCTGCCATGGACTGGCAGCACCTCTGAGAAGGTTACTGTGCTTGCTACCCATCTGAGGCCCCTCCCCAACTCCACAAATTCATTCTGCACTGCACTGATCCCATGCCTGGCTAGGTCATTTGCCCGAGGTGGACAATTATATCTAGTTGCTTCTCCTGTGATGCTGCTTCTGCAATCCTGAGGATTGCAATACTTTTAATGGGGAGAGTTCACCTTCAGCCTTAACTTTCTGATGTTGCCCAGTAAGGTAGTGTGTAAACCAGTTTAGTGCCCTACTGTCCAGCCCATAGTTTTTTAGTATAGCTAGCAGCAGGTCATGGTCCATGGTATCGAATACTTTGCTCAGGTCAAGGAACAGAACGCATATATGATTTTTTGAGTCTAGTGCATTTGGTCAGTCATTTGAGACCTTGGCAAGGGCAGATACTGTGCTGTGCTGTGCTCTAAAGCCAGACTGAAGAGTATTAATAAGGTTGTGGTTCTCCAGATACTGCCTGAGCTGTGCATTCACAATCTTCTCTAATAGTTTAGACAGAGTGGGAGGAAGGGATATTGGACCATAGTTATTTAAGTTACTTGGCTCCCTGGATTTAAATAAGGGGATTACATGGGCAGTTTTCCAAATAGTGGGGATGGTTCTCTGTGCAATTGATAGGTCAAAGAGGTGGGTGATTGGGGCTGCTAACATGTAATGTCCTGGTTTTAGGAAGAAGGGCTCAACATGATCCGCACCTCCACTTTTCTTTGTATCCAAGGCCAGAAGAAGATCCTCTATCTGTTCGAACATGATAGGGCTGAATGAAAAGCCAGGTGTATGTCCAGGAGTGCATAATTCAATGTAGTTTAAGTCCTGGGTATACATTTGTGCCCTAAGGTTACTGGCTGGAGAGGTGTCAAACGCTAGTCCTGTAGTGGCAAAATGTTCGTTAAGTAGGTCCAATATCTTAGGCTTTCAGTAATGCATGCACCACCAGAGAATATTCTGAGAGGGAGTGCACTGGCGGAGTTGTGGCCTTCAATGTTTTTTAGAGTTTTCTGGATATGTGGTCCATTATTGGAAGAATAAACTTAGGGAGCCTGCAAAGAATTGCAGCAGGAGAGGCATTGTCTGTGGGAACAGCCCTAACACCTGAGCTGGCAGATTTAGATAGGTATGTAGGTAGATTCTGAAAAGGGGCGGGGGATAGACAGGTAACTGGGGGAGTTCCATGGTGGTGGATGACTTAGGGCTGGAAGGGCAAAGTTTAGGCACATAAATTAACCAAGTGAATGAGAGATTTCGCTCATGCTGTTGTGCTCCTATGTTCTGCGAAGAGACAAGCTGGGTCAATGCCAGTGGCAGTGGGGAAGCACCTCATGGGATTGGCATGGTTTTCCAGTGTTTTGGGCCAGCCAGACAACACGTGGGCATTTTTCCTCTAAAAAATGTTAGAGGAGTGGGCCTGGGGAGTGCCAAGCATGCAGAATGCCAGGCGGCAAATATGCCTGGCACTCCTCGAGAGGGCATGGGAAATTCTGCCTTAGGTGTGCTCCTCATCTTCAGAGGTGCAGTTGTTTGTGACAACCTTCTTGGGGGCATTTTGCAGGGCCTTTAGTGTATTGAAGCTGGTGCAGCCTAGTAAGGTGGCTTGTTTGCCAGTGACCTGAGGGAACAATGAAGTGGTAGTGACAGCCGATGATGTATTTGTTTGGTTGCATAAGAACAAGATGGACAGGAGGGCCTGGGGATGTTGATGTAGCCTGAACTCACCTCCAGGGTTAGAGTGGGACATCAGTGCACAGGTTTGGGATTATATGGTCTGGTGAACCAAGATGGGAGTTGTATGTTTTTGCCACAAGGACGGGACCCCGTTGACGGTTTTCTACTTTTGGCATGTGTTAGGGAAGGCCACATCAGGGATGGGAGTGGACTAGATGGAATTTAATACCCATTCATTTCATATTGGGTCTGTCTCATATGCCAGGGTAGAAGGGTTGTCGGACAGTTAGATGCAATCCCTATGATGATGGAAGCTGCAGACTTTTGAGTGATGTGCTAGACTGCATATTTTGTTACTCTCTTTTGTTTCTTGCCAGGTGACAGTTCCAAACTTGAGCAAGTGTGGATCTATGGACTTTCTTATACTTACTAGGTAGCTGTCACAGCAAAGTAGCTCCAGGGAGGTGAGAACCTGTTTATGGACCCTTGGCAGACTCGAGTATGCTGGCTGGGATGACGGGGGATGAGGTGGAGTGCTCTGCTACCATGGATCATAGCTAAAGCTTGGCAGTACAGTCCTCCCAACATCCTGACTGTACATTTGGGGGGAAATAATCTGGGGATAGAAAAGTCATTGTAACTGTTACATATAATGAAAGAGGACTTGCCCTTTTTAAAATGCATTTGGCCTGGGGTGCACATTGTGTGGTCTCACATGTTTCAAAGAAGGCATCGGTGGCATGCAAGAGACACAAAAGTGATTGAAAGATCACACAGACTGATCACTATGGCAATGCAGCTATTTATGGACAGTATTGGGGGGGCTGTCTTGAAGCATGATCACTGACGATACTGTAATAAAAATACCACAGCTACATGCCCAGCATGTGTGCACCTATCTAGTTTAGGGAATGATAGCTTTTAAGAGGATCTACAAAGTTCTTTTGGGTAACTAGCGGTGTGAAGTGCTTGTGGGAATGATCATTTTTGATGGGCTCATCCTGTGATGGCATGGCAGTATGGCAAGATTTGTACAAAGCTGGGAATAGGGAATTGCATATCTGTGCAGGTGGATCAACCTTGAGGCTTGCAAGAGGCAAGGCCCAGAGGGATTGTCTTCCCTGTTAAAGGGGCAGCGGGAGGGGTAGCCTCTTTGGGCTTTGCCTGTGGGATGCAGTGCCTTGTGACAGAAGTGGGATGCATTGGTACCCCACCGTGAGTCATGATTCCTTATGTCCCAGAGCAGGTTCCCTCATGGTGGCTTGTACCCATTAAATTGGCTCCCCTGGATGTAAAGGGATGGCCTTTTGGTAATGATCATGATGATGATTGGTTAATGAATTACTTGCCATGACTACCTTACTGTGCACATTACAATGATTTGGCTATAGCTGTTCATTATATTCTGTTCAATAAATACATGGCTGTGGTCATTTTCCTCCAATGCATGCTGTCTGTCTCAGTCTATTCAGGTGAAGAGGAGGGTTGTGACCTATAAGACAGTTGTAGAGCCTGCAAAGAACTGCAGTGGGTAGGCATTGTCTGAGGGAACAGCCCTGACTGACACCCAAGCCAGCAGATTTAGGTATGCAGGTAGACACCTATTAGGGGTGGAGGAATAGACAGGTAGGTAGGTAGAAGGGAGTTCCCTTTAGGTAAGCAGGAGGGGCAGAGCTTTGGCACATACCTTAACCAGGTATATGAGAGAGTTCTCGCTTGCTCTATGCCCTCCAGCCAGAACCCACCCAAACCCACCCTTGTAACAACAAGATTTGGAACTGTGTAGGGTGTTAGGGAATTCGCTGTTCTACTATGGGGAATCACCTTAGGGTTTGAGAAGGAATTTTCTAGTTTTTTTCACCACAGAGTTTTTCCAGTTTTTGCCTTCTACGGTGAGATTTAACATTAGGCAGTCAGATAGGGTTTTTCAGTTTAGGTCATCACAGTCAGGTAAGTGGTGGCATGGTAGTATGGCAAAGTTTGTACAGAGGAAGGAAAAGGGAATCACGCCTCTTTTCAGGTGGATCAACCCCGAGGCTGGCAAGGGAAATGGCCTAGGTGGATTGTCTTCCCCGTTAAACTGGCAGCCAGAAGGACAGACTCTATGGGCTTTCCCCGCTTGGTGCAGTGCCCTCTGATGGAAGAGGGCTGCATCTGCACCCCACCCAAAGCCATCCCTCATGCCCTGGAGCTGGTTCCATCATGGTGGCTTGTACCCATTCAGTTGGCTCCCCTGGGGGTAAGAGGATGGCCTTTTGGTAACAATCACGATGATGACTGGTTAATGAATGACATGCCATGACTACAGTACCTTGCTGTGCATGTCACAGTGATTTGGCTTTAACTGTTCATTATGTCTTGTTCAATAAATACATGGCTGTGGCCATTTTCCTCCAAAGCACATTGTCTGTCTCAGTCTGTTCAGGTGGAGGGTAGGCTTTGTGACCTATAAGGCAATGCTAGACAATTTGATTTCCGGTGTACCACTTAGGTACCTATTAGTCTTGTACAGTAAACCAATCTTTACACCAAGAGTAAATAAGATGTGGTTGATGTGTTTCTTGAGGTCTACCAAGGAGTGTAGTCAAGGTAGTGAAAGTATTCAAGGTGGGTGTGATTAACTGAATGGAATTTATCTTCTGGGTGGTATTTTGTAATTGGTGTGTGAAACCAAAAACCATGGTTTTATTTAAAATTTTCAGTCAGGAAAAGTATGCTGAACCAGGAAAACATTTGCCTGGGGGAAGGAAACAGAACCAAATGAAAACAATAATCAAATGTACAAAAGCCCCAAATACAATAGAACAATAACACAAACAAATAAACAATCAAGCAAAAGTTTCAAAGCACAAATATACTATCATGATATTTTAAGTAAGTAAACATTTGTTTGTATATGGCGACCAGTCCCGGAGGATCTGGGTGATTTACAGGGTAATGCAGGGAAATACAACACATAGTACACATTATAATAAATAGCAGGGTCTAAAACCAGCAATTAATAAATAATAACAATAAAATCAATAATACAGACTTATTAAAAAATGCTAGATTAAAAAGGTGTGTCTTAAGAACCCTGTTAAAAACCTACACCAAAGGGGCCTCCCTCAGTAGTCTGGGAAGTGAGTTCCAGAGGGCTGGGCTGGCCACCTCAAATGCATGATCTCCTGAGGTTTTCAGTCTGGCCCTCAGAATCACCAGGAAGCCCTCTGTGGAAGAGCAGAGTGAGTGCACCAGGGTGGCAGAGGTCAGGAGATCACTCAGGTAGCCAGGGCCCAATCCATATAGAGCCTTACAGGTGAGCAAGAACACCTTGAAGATGCTCCTCCATCTGACCAGCAGCCAGTGCAGGTCACGCAGGACCAAGGTCACATGACTAGGTCTAGGAAGACTGGTCAGCAACCTGGCCACTGCGTTCTGCACCAGCTGCTGCCGATGGAGGTTCCCTCCACTGAACTCGAAGTAAAGAGCATTGCAGTAATCTAGCCTCAATGTGACAATGGCATGCACCAGTGAGGGCAGGTCGCCAGGTGGAACTAGCAGTTTTATCTGGGTGATATTCCTTAAATGATAAAAAACTCTTTGGATGATGGCCAACACCTGAGACTGAAGTGTCAGACCATCGTCAAGGATAACGCTCAGATTTCTCACCCTAGAAGCAGCCACCAATAGAGTAGGACGAAGGGACAACCCTGTTCCCAGACCTATGGCAGCCACATCATGCTGGTGACCTGGCTCCATCACCAGTACCTCTATCTTGTCTGGGTTCAGTCATAGCCAGTTAGAGGACATCCAGTCTTAGATCACAGGCATTTATTAAGCACTTCAGCAGCGTTATTTGTCCTGGGGGCAAATGACATATACAGCTGGGTGTCATCTACATAGCAGTGGAAAACCAGATTGTCACATCTAATGAGCCCACCCAGGGGTAGCATGTACACTGCAAACAACATCAGTGACAAAATCGAACCTTGAGGAACTCCACAAGGCAAGGGTTTCGGGCTGGAGAAGTTCCCTATTACTACCTGTTGAGTCCTGCCCTTGAGATAGGACTCAAACCAGTTGATGACAGTACCGGTGAGTCCACAAGCATTTCTAAGGTGATCAAGAAGCACAATGTGGTCCATGGTGTCAAATGCAGAGGAGATATCTAGGAGAAAGAGAATTGACCAGTCTCCTCTATCTCTCACCCTGAGGAGGTAATTTTGCACCCTGACCAATGCCATTTCTGTGTTATGCCTTGCCTTAACTCCAGACTGGAATGGCTCATAGATATCAAAGGCTGTGAACTGTGCCTTGAGCTGGGTACCAGGTCAATATGTTGCTGCTATGATAATGTGGAAGAAACCGCAATGTGAAAATCACGAAAACATTGACTGCGAGAGGAGTAGAATAGCGTTAGTGAATTACCACTACCCCTGTCACTGTACGCAGAGGGGAGGAAGGGATCAAGAAGCATTAGGTGTGGTGTCTGGTCTAGCCACTCCTGTGGTGGCATGGCAGAGTGGCTAAGGCACTAGCACCTAGACAGGAGGAGACTTTGGGACCAGGGTTTGGTTCCCTGTTTCGGATATTGGAAATTTTTTTTTTATATATGAAGAAATTTTCCCCCCTTCTGAGTTTCTCCCCGTCTCTGAGGTCCACATCCCCTTGGAGTTGATTATAATAATTCTGGGGGGTGTGGGACACAAAGCCCCACCCAAAAAAAACTCTCATGTTTTGCCTATTTGTTCTTATTGCCGCCGCTGCATTTTGTGCCAGACAGTGTTTTCACTGACCTTGTATTTCATTTCAACATTTTGCTTGTGACATTGTTTGCCACGCTGTTTTTGTTTGTGGAGTTATGACCCCGTGCCCTCAAGCTGCAGAGCAACCACTTTCTCACAACCTTACCCAAGAAAGGGAGGTTGGAGATTGGTCAATAATTTGCCAAGACATCAGGGTCGAGAGATGGTTTCATCAGAAGTGGCTTCACCAACGCCTCCTTCAAGACACTGGGGAAATGCCCCTCTGAGATCGAGCACCAGACTATCCTGGCGAACACTGAACCAATGGATCTGGCGCATCCCACTAAGAGATGGGTTGGGCCCTAGTCCAGTTCACAGAAGGTGGGCCACAGCTTTGAAATTACCTCAGACCTCCACCACTCCCACTGGCTGGGACTCCCCCTAAACAATAGGAGTGCCTCTGCCCACACAAGTCTGACCACTGCAAGGCTGATTTAGCCCCACTAGGGAGATTCCAGACCAAATGGAGGACACCCTGTAAGAGAAAAAATGATCAAACTCCTTCACAAAGTAATAGAAAATGCACTTTTTGGCTGCAGACAGGCAGGATGAAGTAGCCTGTCCACAGTCCGAAAGAGCTGGACTGGTCAGTTCTTCCCCCTGCGGCAATCTCCCTGGACAGGAACTCTGCCTTATTATGGCTGATTGCCCTTTGATATTCACTGAAGTGAATTCTCAAAGCCAGTCTATCCTCCTTGGACCAGGTCCTCTGCCTGCATCGCTCCAACTTCTGCCGCATGGTCTTCATCACCTTGAGATCCCCATCAAACCATGGGGGTCTCAAGCAAGAAGACCCTGGTAGTATAAAAACTGATACGATGGCATCAAGTACATTGGAAACAGCTCTATTATAGGCTGTCACCACTGCGCCTGTGCCAACTGCACATGCGGTGCTCACACCAGAAGAATAATAGAGTGTAGATGAGTACAATTAAAACAGTGAGAAAATAGTATTATGTACAGAGAAGAAAATGGCATACATGGGAATAATGCAATAACTTAAACACAGCAGCAGCTAGTTTTGTTAAGTTCCAGAACTTAGGCTCTGAAGGCATTGTGAGAAGGAGCATTATGCCCTGAAACTGGTTGACAGTTTTATAGAATGGTTAGTCTATAGAAGTCAATCTGACCAGTAGCCTTTGATTGTTGACAGGTAATAAAGGACCACTGGTGCTGACTTCATAATGCATAGGTGAATGTGGTAACAGAAGATAAGAGCAAAGAAGAAATAGCAAGGAAGTTTTCAGACCAAAACGTAAACCAAGAAGTGTGTATGTGTGTCGGGGGCAAGTGGCAACAAGTTTTGCGTTTGTTAGACTTGGGCACAAAGGTTGTTATGGCTGAACCAATTATCAACTACTAAGCAGAAACAAGTTGTAGCATTTCACAGGAAGAACGGGTGGTGCAGGTATGAGGCTGCTACACTTGACTAACATTAAAACAATGAAAATCACACTCTGGAGATAAAAATGAAGAGCCTCACACAGCCAAAAATAGCATAGCCCTGGTGCTTAAACTGAAACATGGTCTTCATCAGGAGGCACCCCCAATGGGACAATGTCTGATTGCAGTGCCAGGGTTAGGTGTCTTCTGAAACACCAATAAATTACCTGTAATATATGTTATTTTAGCTACAGGTATGTGAGCCTGTTTATTTTATCTCCAGAGTGTGATTTTCATTATTATCAATAATAATAATAATAATAAAACTTTATTTATATCGCGCCTTTCTAAAAACAAGATGCCTTACAATATCCAACAACATTATAAATAAAAACCAATGCATAATAATCTGAGCTCCTATCAACTCTACTCTAAATCAACTCTACTAAAATCTGATTTGCAACTGAAGGTGATTTGGTCCAAGGAGGGGGCACCTCAGTAGATGGCTGTCATTCACACACACATATGCACTGTACATTGCAGGCAATGCAACACAGGAGCATAGAATTTGTCAGCAGATAAGGATCGCTTGGTCTTCCCAGTCTGCCTATTTCTCCCTGCCTATGCTGTCACCGTAGACTCAACCTGATCTCCAGCTATCTCCCCTCTCCCACTTTCCTACCAAGATTCCTTTGTCCCAATCCCATGCATGCTTGAAGCCCACCACTGCTTTTCACCACCACAACATCTGCCACAAGACTGGTCCAGGCATTCACCACTCTCTCAGTGAAGAAGTACTTCCTCATATCCCTCTTAAATTTCCCCACTTCCACCTTCATTGCGTGTCCCCTTGTTGTCATGCATTTTCTCCTCTGACAAATAATGCCCTCCTGCACTTTATTCACCCCATGAGATATTTATGTCTCTATTATGTCTCCCCTCTCCCTACTCTTTTTCAGGGGGTCCTTATCATGATCCCTCAGTCTCTTCTCATATGGTTTTTGGTGCAGCCCCTGCACCACTTTAGTTGCCCTCTTCTGGAAAGCCTATACCATGTTTATGTCCTTCCTGAGTTGTGGTTACCAGAACCTTACACAGTACTCCAGGTGAGGTCTCATCAATGATCTATACAGTGGTAACACCACTTCTCTCCTTCTGCTGGTGATACCTTGCCCTATGCACCCCAGCATCCTTCTGGCCCTACTTACTGCTTTTGTAAAAGTACCTTGCCACCTTGAGTCATCCAATATGATCACCCCAGGTCCCTTTTCTGGTTAGTGACTGTCAGTACCTCTTCCCCCCTTTCAACTCCACCTCTGGGTTTCTGAGCCATAGGTTCAGGATATTGCACTTTTTTGCACTGCACCCCAGCTGCCATACCCTTGACCACTCCTTGTGTTTTCTCAGGTTTCTACATATTCTCTCCATGCCCTACTGAGTGTCTACCCTATTGTATATTTTGGTGTTTTCTGCAAAGAGGCATACCTTCCCCTTCATCCCTTCTGCTGTATCGCTTATAAAGACATTAAACAGGACTGCCCCGGAACTGAGCTCTGAGGTACCTCACTGGTCACTTTACCCTCCCCAGAGTAACTTCCATTGCCTACCACCTTCTGTCACCTATCCATAAATCAATTTCATACCCAGTTTACCCCTTTGGGACCCACCCAGAAACTGCCCAGCTTCCTTATGAGCCTCCCGGGTGGTGAAGTGATAAAGGCCTTGCTGAAGTCTAAGTAGGTTACATCATCCGCCCCACCCTGATTTATTTTTCTGGTCACCCAATGAACGAAATCAATCAGCTTCATCTGACTTGACCTCCTTCCCCCATTAATCTGTGCTGCCTCAGGTCTTGTAACCTGCTGGATTCAAGATACTCCAAAAGCTTTTCCTTTAAAAGCATCTCCACTAGCTTCCCCCACTGACGTTAGACCGACTGGCCTATAGACAGTTGCCACCCTCTTCCCTGCTGCTGCTTTTATGAAGCAGGACTACATCTGCCCTCCTCCAGTCCTCTGGAATCATTCCTGTTTCCAATTAGTTGTTGAACAGGGTTGTCAGAGATGCATCCAGCACCTTCCTGATTCTCCCTCAGCACCCTTGATTGTACCTCATCTTGTTTCCTGGATTTATCCACTTTCAGATTAAGAAGTCCTTTCTGGACTCTTTCTTCTGTGAATAACATTGTGTCTGCCTCCTTCTCCCAGTGTTCTTGATGCTTTTATGTGGTCCATCCTCTTCCCCTCCTTCCACTACAAAAACTGAACAAAACTATCTGTTCAGGATATTTGCCTGTTCTTGATCCTCCTATGCAGTCTCCCCCTGCCCTTCTTAACCTCACAATCCCTGTCATCTTCCTCTTTTAATTATGTACCTAAAAAGGTCTTGTCCCCCTTAGTATCCCTTTGGCTATCCTTTCCTCAGTTTGTGGCTTTGCTCCCCTCACTACTTTCCCTGCTTCCTTCTGCTTTCCCTGGCACACCTCCCTATTATCTGCCCTCTACGCCTCTTTGTACCTCCTGAATGCTAACCTTTTAGCTTTAACTTTTGGAGCCACTTCCCTTGAGAATCATAGTAGTCTCTTTTTCCTCCTGTTCTTGCTTACTTCTTTTGCACAGAGGTTTGTTGCATTCCCTATGCCTTCCCTTACTTTGGCCTACTGTTCCTCCACACCATCCAGGCAATCTCTCCCGCTAGGTCATCTATAGGAGGATGCTATTATTGCTCTTAATGAGAGATGTTGTGGGGAGTGGCCCTCTCTAAAACCTAGCACAATGGGGTCGTGTTGGTATTTTAGGAATTTGGCATATAGTAGTCTTTTCAGGATTTTTCACTATGGACAATGAAAGTTAAAGTGGGTCTAGCTTATTTCCTTCACTGTAGGAGGGGTAACTCTGACATATTTATATACCTCACTCATTTGAAGGGGGAGTTTGAACTCTGCAATTGGTTCAGCAGTAGAAACATAGACTTCATCGACAGAAAGAGACTGATGGTCCATTGAATCTGTTAATTATATTGCCTCACCCCTGACCCAATGTCCTGGGGGGGGTTGTTCCCCTCTGATCCCCCACCAACAACCCTTCCCCCTCTGATATCACCCAGTGGGACTATGAGTCCTTTTGCAATGTCCCAGCCATGTTTCAACCCATTTTGGATACCTGCTCACACCACTTCCACTAGCAATCTGTTCTATGGCTCCATCACCCTCTCAGTGAAGTAGAACTTCCACACATTCCTCTTAAATTTACCCCCACCAACCTAAAATCATGTCTTCTTATGACTGCACCCCTATTTCTAATAAACAGGCCTTCACAATTCACCCTGTCAGTACCCCTCAGAAACTAAGGTCTCCAGGAAGTACATATTCAGGGTCACCAGCCAATTTTTTCTAGGTCAGTATTTGCCTTGTTGGCACTGGGTCATTTCTGTGATTGTTTTGTGTACTTACTCCCTGTGTACTGACTCCAGCCTGTCTCTGTCGTTTCTTAGGTGAGAGCACCAGAAATGGGCACAGTATTTTAGGTGAGTCTTTATCAGTGATCTATATAGGGGCAGTGTCACTTTGCTTCTTCTCCTATCAAAGCTCCTCCCAATATAACCTGGCATCCTCAATGCCTTACTGAATGCTGGTTCTATGTGATATGGGTGAAGAAAAAATGCCGCTGACAAAAACAACGAGTACACATCAACAAAAAGCAAAATGGCAATGTGCACTGCAGCAACACCAAAAACTGCGTTGACTCCTTACCTTCTGTGCAGGGGTAGTCTGTATTTATTTTTTATGCAAGGCGGCTATGCACCTGCACCCCCCAATAAATAATATAATCCACTTCAGAGGGAATGATAACAGGGGACAGGGTAAACTCAGGAGGGGGCTATTCCGGGAGGGGGGAGCAACCTGTGGGCGGGAGAGAACAAAGTTGGGAGGGCAAGGGAACTGGAGTTCATAAAAAAAAAATATATTAAACAAAAAAGAAAATCCCCCACAGCCAGATGCAGACCCAGGTCTGCCAGCGACAGAGGTGGTGACTGAAACCACTACACCAAACAGCCAGCTGGAAACTGCTAGGCCGAACAAAGCCCTATAGCCTGATGCAGCTGGTGTAGCTCACTATAACAATCATCATATACTGATGCTCGCTATTGTTTCACACTCACTATTCCCACAGGTGCTCAAATTGAGTCACTCAGTTTGACTCAGCCATATTACTGGATACCCTGAAGGCCTTATTGCACTGGTTGGTTAGCTTGTGGGAGTCAGTGAAGATGACTCCCAGATCCCTCTCCTCTGTGGTAGTAGCTAGCCTAGCCTCTTCCATCCAATACTCTGTGTGTGAGTTCCTTTTTGCACAGTGCATCATCTTGCACGTCTTGGGGTTAAATCTCAGCTGCCAGATCCTTCACCACTTTTCCTGCTTCTGCAGGTCATTCCAAAGCTCCCTCACCCCTTCTTCACTGTCTTCGCTGCTGCATGGCTTTGTGCAGTCAATAAAGAGACACACCTTGCCCCGGCTAATCTTCCCAATGTCACTAATGAATATATTGAATAGGAAAGGCTCCAGGACTGATCCCTGTGGCACCCTGCTTGTGAACCCTCTCCCCAATTTAGCCCCTTTACTACTACCCTCTGTTGCTTCCCCCTGCCAGTTCCCACCCACCTGACTAAAGTTTTCTCTACTCTTAAGTCCTCTAGCTTTTCAGCACCCTTTTGTGTGGCACTGAATTGAAGGCTTTGCTGAAGTAAAACTAATGCAAATCTACCACCTCCTCATCTATTTATTGTTCTGTGTAACCCAGTCAAAAAATAGTATCAGACTGGTCTGGCATGACCTACCTCCCACAGCCCCATGCTGCTTGTTGCCCTGCAGCCCATTGTCTTCTAAATAGGCCAACAGACTTTCCTTAACCGTGGACTTAATCAGCTTACCAGTAATAGAAGTAAGACTAAAATCTGTTACATCTATGTTGCAGGTCAGTGGTGACGTATTAATCTAGGAAAATCTGGTACACTTTTTTGTTGTAATACTTTTTCAGTTCGCTAACTAAGAATTTGTACACAAGCTTTAGAGACCTCTGAGGTCCCTTCAGAGAGCTGCACCTTATGAAGGGACCTGAGAGGTCTCAAAAGCTTGTGTAAAAAAGTCTTCAGTTAGCCTAATAGAAAAGGCATTACCACAGAAAAAGTGTACTGCATTACATCTCTTAGTAGTACAAGGGACAGCTAATTTAAGCAGCCTATGGTCTGGCCCATCAACTTCAGCACTCTTGTTTATGAACTGAGGTGCTCTGAGACCCTAACTAACTATGTAAGGCTAAAATATAAGGCTGGGATGATTGGCTATTAATCTCAAACTGAAGAGCACATTCAAAGCAATTGCATCAAGTTGCCGCTGGGTGGACAGAACATTTATTTATTTATTTATTATTTGTTTGTTTATTTATTTATTTGAATTTTTATTACTGGGTGGTCCCACTGAGACAAGCATGTTCCTTTTTCAGGGACAACTCGGAATTAATTAAATGCATTGGCAGAGTTGCACCTACTTACAGAAGAAAAGCAGAATTTGTACCATTTCAGTTGCAGAGTTGCATATACAGAAAATAGAATTTGCACAGATTCAATCATACCTGCATGATACATAAATCAGTAACATTCAGAGGGAAAACAATGTAGTACATTTTATGCCATTGTATGACATCACATAACACTGCATATAACTCAGTAGGTAGATAATTGAGCCCCTCAGATGAAGACAGCAGGTAACTGGAAAGGACATTTTAAGGTCAGTAGGGCACACCAAAGAAAATATCAGCACCCATATGGAAAAGATCTATATTTTTTCATATCTGAAATATATCCTTGTATCCCCAAATATGTTTCAAATATATGTCAGATACATTTACACTGTTCAGATATAGTTCAAGATATATTCTAGATATTTGCAGAATGATTGAAGATGTATCATACTTAAGATACATCTTTATATATATATATATATATATATATATATATATATATATATATATATATATATATATAATATATATGAATAAATATAGTTTTGCTGTACTACTTCAAAATTAAAGTTTTTGTTCTTTCAGTGGCATGTCCTTGAATAACATAAAAAAAACTTATTTGTACATATACATTATTGTAGTTTCTACATATTTTGCATTTCAGATAAACATATGTTTTGAATCTATCCAACATACTGTATATATTCTGAGTTACTTATACATTTTCATTTTTGGTTTCTCTTTGTAAGAAGCTAAATATATATATATAAATACATTAATAACAGTTTTAAATTATACCTACATGGAAAAGAACTATACTGTATTTTATTAATATCTAGACTATATTTGAATATGCCTAAATATGTCACATATTTTTTATATCTGTGCATTTTCCAGTTATACTTTAGATATCTGCAGAATTCAGTGAGGTATGTCTTATACTTGGCATTGATATACTAAATGTATGTTTTGTTAGTCTATCAAAGAAAATATTTTGTTTTACTTTTTAATGTTTTTATGGACTCTTTAATGAAAAATCATTGTAGTTTTAGGCAAGAATAATTTTACTCTGTAATTTCTACAATAAGTGTATGTTAGAAAATATATATTTTCAATATATTAGAGATGTATATTCTGAGATATATTTTATATACTGTATGTTAAAATAGGTTTGGCCTGATATACATCTAGAAAGTGCCTGTAATGTATGTATTATGATATATATGGGACATGACATGGCCTGACCGAAGATATCATATTTATCTTTGCAAGAGGCCAGTGATATCATAATATCTCACAAATGGCAAAGCCACGAGTGAGATAACTTGATGTTATTGGCCTCGAGTGAAGATAAATATGATATCTTCAGTCAGGCCATGTCATGTTCTGTTTATACAACATGTGTTTTGGGCCCCCACAACAGATCCCCTCCCCCACACATCCCTACTACCTCAGCACAATTGCCTACCTAGAGGTACAATCCACCATACATCCTCCACTCAGAAGAATGCCCTACATAGAGGTGAGTTATGGCCCTTCCAATACAATCTTATACACCTCCCCACTCAACACATAAAACTTAATGTGATCTTGTCATTTTTAAAGTGTCTTAAAAACAGCAGTTACACTTTCCGTGCTTTTCTGTAGTGTGAGTGAGTGCTGTGAACTCCGGAAAATAAACTGCTCACAGTGTTTGAAAACTGCATTTTATGGCAAAGAATATTAAAATAGTGAGCATCATGTGGTAACAATTATTAAGTATCAAACACAAAACTTATCTGATTGTTCCTGCCATGTCCAAACTCAGTTACAAATGATGACTTTCACTTTTGCTACTGTAATATAGCATGACCAAGCTGTATCCATACGGGTACATGACGTGCTGGCAGATGTTGCACATAAGTCACTCTCAGTTAGAAAACTTAGAAATTAGTGGTCCTTATAATCATTTTTCTTCAGTTTGTTGAAAGGAAGCCACCAACTGTGGAGAGGTGAGACCGAGTGAGTCGGCGACTTCAGAACAGTATATGCAAGCATGAGCATGTGTTGCTATAGCAACAGATACTCCAGCCTGCGTATTCTGTTCTGAAGCTGCCAGCTCACTCAGTCTCATCTCTCCACAGTTGGTGGCTTCTTTTTAATAAACCAAAGGAAAATGAGTATAAGGACCACTCATTTCTAAGTATTCTAACTGGGAGTGACTTATGTGTAATGTCTGCCAGCATGTCATGTACCTGTGAGGATACCACTTGGTCACGCTATATTACAGTAGCAAAAGTGAAAGTCATCATTTGTAACTGAGTTTGAACAGGGCAGGATCTACCAGATAACTTTCTGTATGAGTGCTGTTATTAAACTTTCTCCTAAAATGTTCAGCTTTTAAATAAAAGTTACCTTAAAATGCTGAGTTTTTAAATATTGCCTACACTTTGTTTTACAGAGTTCACAGCGGTCGGTCAAGCTACAGAACAGCATGGAAAGTGAAAGTTCTGGTCATAGGAACATGAAGATAGCAGTATGATGTAGCTAGTGTGGAGATATCAATGATATCTTCACATGTGAATATATCATTAATATCTTCATGACCTAGCCAATATGTAAGTAATAATACTCGACAGGGTGGGCGTTATTGGGATATAACGGACCACCCAGGGGCATAATGAGGCCCGACGCCACAGGCGGAGGGCCTTATAGCCCCTGGAAGGTCCATTATATCCACTAAAGCCCACCCTGGAGGGTAATATTACACTTAGAAAATGGGTTAGAGATGGTCATTTTTTAAAAATATATAGGAAGAAAATGTAGGTATAAAAAATAAGTAAAAAGCAAGAAGAAATAATGTTTCTTGTAAAATAGTCCTAAGTGTGAAGTGCTAGAATAGGCACTAGAGGTCGCTGCTGTGTATTTTATTTATGGTGTTTCCCATTAGGTTGCCCTCCTGCTTCCTCGTTTTTTCAGACACACACAAGCATACATGCACCGGATTAAAAAATGCTGTGTGAGAACAGGAGGAATAGCGTAGTGATGTTTAGATAGATATGGTATGTTTCAACATGGGATGGCTTAGAACTGTAGGCGTGACTGTTGCCGAGTTAAAATTGAACACAGGCTTTACAGGGAGAGCGAGTATGTTCGGTGAATTAAAAAAGAACACGGAACGTCAGGGAGGTCGAGTGAGGACATACCGTAAGTGTTTAAAAATGGATATTTATTTTTGTGGTAACAAGGAGGAATGGAGGCACTTCAAAAAGCCATATCAAGGTATCGGTGACATTTTAGAGAAGCAGATTGGCGGGGCTGGGGCTGGGGCTAGTGTGTCAGTAAATGTGGACAATACAATGGCGGCTGGCAAGTTTGGGGTGCTGAATGATTGAACTGGCACTTGTTTTGAAGCGGGCCGTTGTTAAGAAATAGCGGCCGGGTGGCAAGCTGTTTCAGCCAATCAGGATGCCAGTTTCAGTTTACCCATTATTTAAATTAGTTTTATCCTGTTTATTCCAAAATACATGTTGTATAAATATATATATATATATATATATATATATATATATATATATATATATACACACACACACACACACACCACAGGGGTGAGAGCTCCAAGGTTACAATAACTCTTTTTATTTTCACTGCAGGGAAATAAATGAAGCTGACATCAGCAGAGTTAAAATAAATGCCGTTTATACATACTCTGCTGAGGTCAGCTTCCTCCCTCTTTCTATACCCATTCCTGCCTCTGAATATCCGTCTTCTCACTGCCTGTACTACAATAAAACTACACAAGTTTCATACTATAGCTAACAAATATCTTTTAAAACAAACCTATCCCAAAAATAAAACCCAACATCTTAATCCACAACCATTTTGCAAGCATTTTGGCAACACTCGCACAAGCGGTCCTGTCAGTGTGCACAACTCTCCTCCAAATCAAAATTGAAGAACAAGTCTTCAAAATAACTAACACAAAACACAACACTACTAATGCGCTTCTCTACCTGTCAGCACTGAAAACAATGTTCTTTACCTAACTTTTCTCTTTTTGTATCAGTCGACATACCATACCACGTATAGGAAACTGAAACCTGTTACAGAAAATGAAATTCAGTGAGTACCCACAGCCATAAACATAACCAAGTGGACTCTGTGAAAAGACACACTGAAGCCAAAACAGATAGCATAAAAGGTGCACACCAACAATTACAAATGACCATAAAACACCAAAACAATTCACTAAATACATAAGAAATATACCTGACTAACCAAGATCACAATCATTCTGTTCCCAAGCCTAACAGAAATTCCCACCCTCACAAACAAATGACCCAATCACACAGCACACTACAGATAACACCATCCAATCAGCAATCAAACAAACAGCAAATGACCAATAACAGATCTAACAAACACACCATCCGTACCCATTCAGTCATACAAACTACAGAAATGAAGACACCAAATAAAGATAAAACAAAATGTACTAGAAGAGAACTCACCCCTGTGGTATAAATAGCACACATGATGTGCAGATCATGGAATATGGAAAATCTTCTCACTTCTGCATCTTGAGTTCTGGATATTTTACTCGTGTCTTCAGCACTCGTGAAATATCCAGACCTCACTCTGCAGGAGTGAGAATATTTCCATATTCCACTCCTGCCCATCATGTATCATATATATATATATATATATATATATATATATATATATATATATATATATATATATATAAAATACATTTTCAATATATGTTTTATAGTTTATAAATGTAATGGGAATATATATTACATACCTTTAAAATACAAATGGACTACATTACATATATATATATATATATATATATATATATATATATATATACACACACATATCTATAGCTATATCTATATGTATATAATGTTGTAAGACCAAAGCCAAAAGCAGCAATAGTAAAGGTCAGACCTTCCCACAGGACTGGCATTTCGTGCTGTTCTTGTGCTTTTTCAAAAACAGTGTAAAATATTGGTCCATTGAGAATGTCTGTTTTTTACTATTGCTACTTTTGTCTTTAGTATCACAATGTTTCCTTTACTGCATAAATACATTTTGTGATGGAAAATCCAAGAAGTACCTTCTGGAGCGTGTGTGGCGCGTGTGTGTGTGTGTGTGTGTATGCCTAACTTCCGCTGTCAGTAAAATATGTATCTTGTTTGCTTGCAAGATATAGTATGTGCAGAATACATGCAGAATATACATTTGTATCTTTGTCAAATATGTTTTTGCAAATGCTTACTATGGTACTGTGTACAGATTTGCATAACTAATTAACATATTTCCAAAGCAGAGTTTATGAACCAAAAATGTGGTCATTTCTATTTTTAAAATAGTTTTGAATTGACAGCATTAACTTTACAGACCAGAAGGAAAGGTAAATAGTAAAAACAAACAAGTACATGTTGGAACTTACCCCGACATAAAAATGAACCAAACAGGGGTGGTATAAATATCAATTTGAGTCTCACAAAGTAACTCGATCAAGAGGTAAGTTCTACGATATGTGTAAATATAAATTTGTACTCTGTAAATCTGTAGCACAGTAATGGTGCATTATTAAATGATAAGTGTACTATAGATATCTAAATGATGCTAATAAGAGGAATTTTAAAAATACAGTTGAGTATACGTGACATCAAAATTAATCTATTGTTTGGGTATTTTAAGATATTTTACAATGCATATACCTGTATTTGAAAAACTATTTCAGATATAGGTCAACTACATAAAAAGTACATCTATTAAATATTCAAAATATGTAAGCAGATATATAAAGTTCCTGTCACCATTGAGCAAAGACTTGAGCCTTTTAAATCAGCCCTTAAAAACTACCTCCTCAATGCTTGTTGCTGTAACTGCCCTGACTGTGCTCTCCCCTATCCCTGCCTCCTCTCCCTCCTGTTGGCCACCACCTTGTAATAGTGGCCTTGTATAACTTGTATAATTTATATTATTTCTCCCAGTATAGTTAACTTGTATATTACATACCTCCACTATATATTGTTTTCCCTCCTCTTGGATGGTACTGAATGTATTTCAATTTCAACTTTATTTTTAAAAGGCGCTTTTCTTAAATCAAAGCGCCTGTACAGATAAACATGACAATAAATATAATAAATCCAATCAACAGAAATCCTTAAAAGCTATATTAAAAAGGTGGGTCTTCAACTCCCTTTTAAAACTAAGGACGTCGGGCAGTCTAGCACCTGACGAGGTAGAGAGTTCCACAGGGTAGGTGCCATAAAACTAAATGATCTAGCACCAGATGTTTTCAAGCGTGCCCTGGGAATCTCTAGCAATCCTAAATCAGTGGATCGGGGCGAGAGGACTATAGGGCACAGGAGCTCTTTCAGGTGAGGCAGGTCCCAGATCATGTAGGGCTTTATAGGTCAGCAAACCCGACCTTGAAGGTGATTAGCCAGAACACCGGCAGCCAGTGCAGACCGTGGAGCACAGGCGTTATGTGACTGGATCTAGAGACTCCAGTCAACAGCCTGCCGCATTCTGCACCAGCTGCAGGCAGTTCAACCCTGATAGCCCTAGGTATAGGGAGTTACAGTAGTCAAGTCGGGGAGTAACAAAGGCGTGGATTAATGTTGGAAGGTCCTCTGGAGGAACCAAGTGCTTCACCCAGCTAATATTCCTCAGATGAAAAAGGAAGTCTTCACAACGCTGACACCTGGGATTTGAGTGTGAAACGGTCATCAAGTATTATGCCAAGGTTTCGCACCTGGTCTGAGAGTCGTCAGCTGGACACCTCAAGCCATAGGCCTGAGGGTGATCCTTCTGGCAGACCCGCATCACAGCGACCTAAATCCACAACCAACACCTCAGTTTTTCTCGGTTTAACCTCAGCCAACTCCCATTCATCCATTCTTGGATTTCTTTAAGGCAGTTATTAAATACCGACAAGGCAGGCGTCCTGACCGGGCACAAAGACATATACAGCTGGGTATCATCAGCATAGCAGTGAAGCTTAGCCGTGCAAATCTAATATCGCCCCTAATGGTAGCATATACACGAAAACAACATGGGTGCTAAAATGGAGCCCTCGGTACCCACAGGGCAGGAGAATGATGTTGAGGAAAAATTCCCGACACCACTCTCTGAGTCCTACCCTCAAAGTAAGATTGAAACCATCTGAGGACCATACCAGACAGTCCACAGACTAACACAAGTGCTCCAATAACACACCATGGTCAGCGATGTCAAATGCCGAGAGATCAAGTAGTACCAAGATGGATTGGGTCCTACGATCTCTAGCCATTAGGAGGTCATTTAGTACCCGTCTGAGCGCTGTCTCAGTACTATGCCTTTTCCTAAATCCAGACTGGGCGGATCGTAGATATTGTTGTTGGCCAGATGATCCTCCAACTGCACTGCGACCACTTTCTCAATAACTTTACCCACAAAGGGTAAGTTAGAGACTGGCCTGTAATTTGCTAGACAGTATGGGTCTAAGGAGGGTTTCTTTAAAAGGGGCTTAATTATAGCCTCTTTGAGGGGATCTGGAAAATTCCCCCTCTCCAAAGACTTCCATACGATCAGAGCTAGGACTAGGCCAATCTTATCCACGCAACCCACTAAGAGGCGAGTGGGACCAGGGTCCAAATTACAGCAGGTCAGTCGCAGTGCTCGAATGATCATCACAACATCCTCGATTATGGGAAGGCTGAAGTCAGACCATTCCAACTGGGTGCTTGACATCTCCTGACGACCACCGCTGCTCCCATTAGGAGGGGAAGAGCGAATGTCCGATCTGATTTTGGCAACCTTATCTGCAAAGAAGAGAGCGAGCTCCTCACACCATTCTTGAGATAAGGCTCTTCTGGGCTGAAGACAGACTGGATTGCACAGTCTGTCCACAGTCCAAAAGAGCTGAGCCGGTCTATTCTGTGCAGCCACTATCTCTCTGGACAGGAATTCTGCCTTCTTACGAGAGATTGCGGATTGATAGACCAAATAATGGTCCATCAAACTAAGCTTGTCATCATCACGACCGGACTTTTGCCAACGCCTCTCCAGCCTTCGCCCAACTCTCCTCAATTCCCTCATGGTCTCATCAAACCAAGGAGACCTGGGGCAAGGAGTAAGAGGACGAACACAAAATGGTGCAATAGAATCCAGGGCCCCTGCTACTGCCTCATCATAGGCACGCAGCAGAACACCTGGATCCATGCAATCTATCGGTAGGCTCGATAGGTCCAATACTGCCAACAGGTCCTCTGGGGATATACCCCTCAAAGGGCGGTATTGAACCATCTCCGTAGGGGCAGATCTAACAGGGGTGGCCTCAAAACTGAATCTAATAGATTGATGGTCTGACCATCCAACCGGTTCCACCACCAAGTCCGATATCCCCATCCCCAGAAGGAACACCAGGTCCAATGAGTGTCCGCCCACATGGGTCGAGGAGGAAACTACCTGTGTGAAGCCCAGTGATATCATCAACTGGAGGAAATCTTGACCAAACCGAGAGAATTCATCGTCGACCCAAGCATTGAAGTCCCCAGTACCAACCATCTGGGGACCCCAATATGGGTCGACAATGAAGTCTACGTTTCCTGCAGAAAAACATTCTCGTCACCTGGTGGATGGTATCAGAAGTATCCTGCACCCACCCTCGCCCACAATGTACTCAAAGGATCTGGTGACTCCCGCTGGCACCTCCACCAGACCCAGTTCTGACCTAAAACACATGGCAACACCCCGGCCCCTACGATCCTGCCTCGGGTGGTGTATCACCGAGTACCCAGCCAGAATTGCTGCGGCTAATACAGGCCCAGCATTTTCATCCAGCCAGGTCTCGGTGATGCATGCCAGGTCAGATGACTTGACAAGATCAGCTATAATAGCTGTCTTGTTTTTAATAGACCTGGCATTGCATAACACCGCCCGAGTAGGACAAACCTCCGATAGTGACCGGCCTACCTGCTGGTCCAATCCAGGGCCCTTGGGTATGGGCACAAGACAGGAAGGCCCTCTCTCCCGTGCCCATTTCGTCCCAGGGCGTCTCCTTGACCCTACAATCCCAATCCGCCCACTCCTTTCCATTCCCTCTCCAGCATGGGACCTCCGTCTCCTTCTCACAATCCCCAAAGCCCTGCACCTCCTATAAACGTCAGCTGGCAGCAGGGGACAGGAGAAAGGGCGGAGGTCCCTAAGCATAGAGGGGGAATAATACCCGACCATCTGGCAGTCACTCCAGCACATCTCTTCACTAAAATAAAACACTCACAATAAAATAAGTTCTAACAATTTCTAGTGCTGTAAAATCATCTATTCAAATTCTGATACTATAAAATTATCTATTATGATTCTAGTTCCACCCCACAGTACTCCACCACTGCAGGAGAGAGCACCCACCTGAAACTACTAAAAATAAAATGGGTGCTGTATAGGAGAATGGAGTAAACTTTGGGGTTGAAGAGTCAAGCACACCTCAATGCCTCCTTCCTCCTTGTAACAGCTGTTTCCAATGCTTGCCACTAGTAAAATCAGCAACAGTCTCTCACCTGTGCAAACTTCTGTTGGGTGTTGTTAGTCACTTTGGAAAACAGTCTCTCTCCCAAATTAGCAGAACAGAATCACTCAGGCAGAGTACAGCAAAGGTGCAGATTTACCTCTTGGAGCAGCTCGGCTTTTTTAAAGTGCTTTGACCCTCCTCCTCCTCTGAGCACACAGCACACTCTCACCTTCACTCTTGTGCTGTTCCACTAGTAAAATCAGCAACAGTCTCTCACCCTGTGCAAACTTCTGTTGGGTGTTGTTAGTCACTTTGGAAAACAGTCTCTCTCCCAAATTAGCAGACAGAATCACTCAGGCAGAGTACAGCAAAGGTGCAGATTTACCTCTTGGAGCAGCTCGGCTTTTTAAAGTGCTTTGACCCCTCCTCCTCCTCTGAGCACACAGCACACTCCCCAGCCTTCCTCCTTGTAACAGCTGTTTCCAATGCTTGCCACTAGTAAAATCAGCAACAGTCTCTCACCCTGTGCAAACTTCTGTTGGGTGTTGTTAGTCACTTTGGAAAACAGTCTCTCTCCCAAATTAGCAGACAGAATCACTCAGGCAGAGTACAGCAAAAGGTGCAGATTTACCTCTTGGAGCAGCTCGGCTTTTTTAAAGTGCTTTGACCCCTCCTCCTCCTCTGAGCACACAGCACACTCCCCAGCCTTCCTCCTTGTAACAGCTGTTTCCAATGCTTGCCACTAGTAAAATCAGCAACAGTCTCTCACCCTGTGCAAACTTCTGTTGGGTGTTGTTAGTCACTTTGGAAAACAGTCTCTCTCCCAAATTAGCAGACAGAATCACTCAGGCAGAGTACAGCAAAAGGTGCAGATTTACCTCTTGGAGCAGCTCGGCTTTTTTAAAGTGCTTTGACCCCTCCTCCTCCTCTGAGCACACAGCACACTCCCCAGCCTTCCTCCTTGTAACAGCTGTTTCCAATGCTTGCCACTAGTAAAATCAGCAAAATAGTAAATCACTAAAATAGTAAAATAGTATTGCTATGTATATGAATGTATTGCTAAATGACTGTTGGTATTCCTGTTCATTCTTACCCCCTAACCACTATCTGTTTCTCCCCTTAGCTACCTCTTTGTATAGGCCTCACCATATTGCCCTCTCCCTCTCTGTAAATAACTTGTACAATTCTCACCCATGTGTACTACTGATATTTGCTACACCTTGTTTGTTCTGTACCATTGCTATATGATGTATTGACCTGTATGTATTATTTTATGTATCTTGCTGTCGTGGAGCCTTTGTAAATGAGTCCCTGATTCAAAGGGTTGTGATTCCGATATCTGATATAAATAAATAAATAAAGTATATCATGTACCTATAATAAATATATCATGGAAATATATTTATGATTTATCTTAAATATATCGGTCACATATATTCTGCAAATAAATCAGATATTTCAAAACCAACCAATTTGAGATATATACATATACTTCAGACATATGATCAAACATATATCAAAATATATATTTATTTTCCATATGGAAGAATATAAATTCACAGAATACTAACAAGATATTTCTATGAAATATACAAAAATAGTATCTAAGGTATATCTGAAATATATGCATTAGATGTATCTCAAATACTACAAAACCAGCCAATCTGAGACATAATGCATATATTTGGAAACTACTATGAAAATCTATTTATGGATGAAATTCAAAAACTATTTCAAATGTATTTTACAACATGTATTCAAAATATATTTCTTTTCCATATGGGCAGTTGCACCTGCATTGGTTTCTCTCTATAGAGTAGGTTGTAAGTTTTATTTTAAACATTATAAGTGTGGGGGACATTTAGTATTTCACTCAGTAGTTTGTTCCACTGGGATGGGGCAGTAAAGAAGAAAGCTCTTCTGCCAGATCCTGATCTCACCCTTGGGATTTCTAGTAATGGACTTGCCAAGGAGTGTAGGAGCCTCACATGCTGTCTGGACTTAAGAATATCCATGAGGCTGGGGGTAGTGACTTTTGTCAGTTTGAAGGCTAGACACAGCAGTGGGTATTGCATTCTCACTTCATGTGAGGGCCATCCCAGAGCAGCAAACACATCACAAATGGTGATTCCTAAGGGAAGTCAGTGCTTGCTACAAATCGCCCCACTTTGATACAAAATTATAAGCCTGTTTTTTTGAGTCATGCGGGGACTGTAGAATGGGGGCTCCACAGATATCCACTGGCAATATTGTGCTGCTTTCTACGGCAAGGCATGCTACCTTCAAAAGGTAGCCTGTTTAGGAAGCTGCGGTGGAGTGCATGTCTGTCACACTCCTTTCACCCATAAACTGCTTCATGACCCTACAACACAGGTAATGCAGGTTTTGCCATGGGCTATGGTGGGATTTGTACCAAACTCCACTTCTTTAAAGTTGGCCCTTTAAGACCTCACTGCATGAGATGTTCAAGTTGTTGACTACCTCTCAGTGGGAGGGGGAGTGTTAACAAGCAACACTTGAGCCTAATAAAGGGCGAAGATGAACAAGCAGAAGGATTTTTTTTGTTTTGGTTAGACAGAGACAGACAGAGACACTAATTTGCAAGAGTTTTTGTTACATTGAATACAAGGTGTTTGTTTCTTTTTCTGTTGCTTGAAAAGTAAAGCAGATTCCATGTGATTTAAACTGGTGTCCAAAGTGTTCTTTTTGAGAATGTTTCCCTAGAAGCCAACTGGTTCACTACCCTGTCACACATGGTTGGCTTTAGTGGTAGGATCAAACTTTTCCTTGTCCAAATAAGGGTAAGATGGACTCAGACAAAGTACTGATATGGCTGGTGAATAGCAAGCACAACAAGCCCAGATGTAAGCACAACAGTTCCAGATGCAAAAGGACCAGATGGCTCAGCAAACACAACAGCAGATGCAGAGAGACCAAAAGCTGGTGTAACAACAGCCTCAGAGAGACCAACAGCTGGTGCAAAGAGACAAACAGCTGGCACAGCAGCAGGCTCAGAGAGAGCAGGAACTGGTGTAACTGGTCCAGATGTAGGGGGACTAAATGGCACAGGGAGATCAGCAACAGCAGAGAGTTATGAAGCAGGTGCTGCAAGTACAGATGGAAACTGTTCCCTAGCTCCAGGTCACAAGGAATCCAGTCGCTCTAGGGCTCCACCCTATGCTAACAATAATGGTTCATGAGGACAACCCTGTCCTACTTGCTTTGCACCATAGCTGACAGGAGATGCCCAAGCTTTATATAGAAGCCTAATTGATGCCACCACCAGTGTCTGTGATCAGGTAAAGATGGTTATCTTAGACAAGGTCAGAATAATTGAAGAGAGTTACCAACAGAACTTTGGCACCTTGGGCTTCAAGGTTGGAGCATGACTTAGAGTGCTGGCACCAAAATGATAAGATTTGGCTACTAGAGGGTAAAAAAAACAGTGGTACACTCTTGTTTATTTATTTACTTATTTATTTATTAATCATCTCAGAGTTACAACCTTTGTGCAAAGAGCACATTTACAAAGGTTCCACGTCATGAAACATAAACAATACATGTGTAGAATAGGACATCAGTGTAAAGAAAGAACATAGAATGTAGTACATCAAAACATAAAATCTGTAGTACATCTAGGGCAGGATTCATAAAAGGGATGTGCCCAGTGCATCCGAGATGCACCGGTTCAACCCCTACTTGTGCACAATTGCAATTCTGCATGGGCACCAATGCGCTGGTGCATTGCAGATGCGCCGCACACCACCCATAATGTTATGTGGTGCATCTGGAGGGATCATGCAGGTGGCATGCCCATGCATATGGGGCACAGCCCTATTCACAACCCACCCTGGAGGTGCATCTCTGGAGCAAGTCTGGAGATGCGCCTCCAAAAGATAAGTCTATAACAAGTAGACATAAGTGGGTGTCCACCCACAAGCAGACTGCCATACTGCAGTGGGCAGCATGGCAGCCTGTCTACCCAGACAGTCCAGTGTCCCCCCCCGCCCATATCCTCATAGTTGCAGAGCTCTCACCAAGCATCCCTTTTAGTCTAGTGGACCCCCACCCTTCTCCGACCCGATGGCATACTATGTTCCATACCACACAGTATGCCTGGTGGTCCAGTGTTTCCCCCTGCCCAAATCCAAAAAAGAATACAACTCAGTAATGTCCTGGGTAGTCTAGAGGCAACCCCCTTCCCTGGCCGCATCCCTGATAACATGGAAAGCACTGTGGCATAATCCCTGTTAGTGTAGTAGTACCCTCCCTCCCTGCCCCGACATGATCAGAACACCAGTGGAAGTCCTGATGTCTCCCTCATGGTCCAATAGACCCCCCACCCACTCAGACACCCCCACCTCACCCTGCTTCCTCATCCCAGCATAGCTCAACCCACCTGCACACTGCCACGGCTGCCCACTGACAGAGCCATCTGTGAATGACAGCTACTGTACTACAGTAAGTCCATTGGTAGACCGTGTTCACAAATGGGCTTGCAGTGTGAGCTGTCATTCACAAAGTTCATTCACACAGTTGTGCATGATAGCCTACAATACACACTACAAGCCCGTTGGTCGACATTGGTCTACCAATGGGCTTACAGTAGTACAGTAGCTGTCATTCACAGACAGCTCTGTCAGCAGGCAGCCATAGTGGTGTGCAGGTGGGTTGAGCTGGCTGCCAATGGGCGGAACATTCTGGGGCGGGGGGGAAGCTGGGTGGGGTTGGGGTGCCTGAGTGGGAAGGGGGATCCACTGGACTGCCAGGGAAATGCCGGGACTTCCATTGGTGTTGTGATCAGGTTGCTACAGGGATACTAACAGGGAGTATGCTGCAGTGCTTTCCACGTTACCTGGGATTCAGCCAGGGAGCAGGGTGCCTCTGGACTACACAGGATGTTACCGGGTTATGTTCTTTTGTGGATTCAGCCAGGGGGGACACTGAACCACCAGAGATACTGTGTGGTATGGAACACAGTATGCAATAGGGTTAGGACAGGGAGGGGGGGTTCTACTACACTAACAGGGAGTATGCCACAGTACTTTCTATGTTACCGGGGATGCGGCCAGTGAGGGGGGTGCCTCTGGACTACCTGGGACATTACCGGGTTACGTTCCTTTATGGATTTGACTGGGGGGGCACACTGGACCACCAGGCATACTGTGTGGTATGGAACACAGTATGCGATCATGTCAGGGATGGTGGGGAAACCACTAGACTCCATGGGATTATGTGTGTGGCTCACAGCCCTTGCAGGGCACCCAGCACATTCTGCTGGGTGCATCCCTGCAAGACTCATGCAAATGGGGCCATAATGACATGCAAGTGGCCCCGTTGTGCCTTGCATACCTAATGGCCCCATTTGTGTTTTGTAGCTGTGAATGGCATCATTGGGTACAGTGCATCTGTAGATGCGCTGCCCCATTAGTTTACCAGCCCAACCAGGGGGTTGTGCCGGTGCATCTCGGGTTGGGCACAACTGTGGTATTCTCAGATAGGATGTGTAAGGGGCATCCCCTGGTGCATCTTCTGTGAATACCACAGTTAGGCATGGCGCATCTCATTTGTGATGGGGCAGCTGAGATGCGCCATGTGCAAATGCTTTGAAAGTCCTGCCCCTAGACTTCAAATTTGCATGTAAAGAAACTTCAGGTCAAGGAATATTGCTCAACTGGGTTTACATCAGGGTATATACAGAGAAACTTGACAGGCAGTCAGAGGTTGACTTTGCCAGGGGGTTGTAGGGGTAAAAAAAGGAGAAAAGGGGGAGGTAGGGAGATGGGTGGGGGATGGGAAGTAAATTATGAGGGAGAGGGAGATGAAGGGGATAGCACTACAGAGGAGATTATCAATTTGATTGTACTGAAGTAGTATGGGAATATTTTACCTGATCGAGTCCATGATTGGGTAAGCTGACATGAACAAACTACTTTGGCTACAGCAGTTAAAATCAAAGAACATTACCTGGAATCTAAAAGACTAGAGGTTGCTAAGAAGAGCAGAACCCATGATGACCCATGAGCGATGGCCCTAGGAGAAGATCCCCACGAAAGAGGGAAGATAGGACTTTTGGGGGGATGGAAAGAATGTACGAGTATGATTAAGTGTCAAGTGGTGAAATATGACTTACTCCTTCATTTCAGAAAGGTACTGACCCAGGGCCTGGTGTAATTTCCCTAGTCAAAAGACCTTGCTCTCTGATGACCAAACTTGGGTGGGGGTGCATGTTATAGACCTAATAGTAACATTGTATGATTTAATTGTGGTGAAGCAGGATATATCAGTAAGTTTTGTGATGGCATGGAGTGTGATTTTGCGACATGCATAGCTATTGTCCACACACACAAACCCTAGGCCAAAACCCAATATGCAATACCACTGCAAGTGGGGAACTAAATGCTTACAGCTCTGGTGGGTTTAGGCTGTGGGCAGACATTGGTTAAATAATCTGAGGAAGGACCCATCCTGGGTCAATGGGGAGATCATATAAATATTGCCTGCGTACATGGGGATACTCATAAATAACTCTACAGCCCCGATATGGTTAAAAGTAGGCAACTGGACAGGAATAATACAGATGGGAATTTTCATAACCTTACCCTAGTCAGTAGTCTTGGGCCAAGACTGGGGAGGGTTTCATATCCTCCTGCACAACAATACTGAAACAAACAATACTGAAAGTTCATGCCACTGGAAGTCACACAATGGGACTAGAACTTTATCAACTCTGAACTATTTGGCCCAAAAGGGAAACCTAATAAGTCCTGGGGTTAGAAACAGAGGGAGAAAAAGGAAAGGGCCCTCTATCTAAGGTTGTAGTGGTTGCTGACCATGAGGATCTGGGTTCAAGGAAGGTCACAAGTGGCTCAGATGAGGACATGGCATCCATGTCTACAGGAGGTCACAAGATCCTTCTGGAGGTCAGACCAGACATTTTTCAAAGTCTGATCAATATAATTTCTGAACAATGAAACATAGAAACATCGAAACATAGACTTTGACGGCAGATAAGGACCACTTGGCCCACCTTGTCTGCCCATTTCCCTACCTAGAGGATAAGCTGCAGATCCTATTTAACCAACAGCCTATTTCTTCCTACCCCCCACAAAAATTGCCTTATGTCTGTCCCATGCATTCTTGAATTCTTCCACAGTTTTATACCCCACAACCTTCTCAGGAAGGCTGTTCCATGCATCCACCACCCTCTCTGTGAAAAAATACTTCCTCATATTGCCCCTGAGCCGTCCCCCCTCTATCTTCAAATTGTGTCCCCTTGTTCTTACACAACTCTTTTTCTGAAAGATGCTACCCTCTTGGACTTTGTTGATTCCATTGAGGTACTTAAATGTTTCTATCATGTCCCCATCTCCCTCCTTTCCTCAAGGGTATACATATTAAGTTCCTTTAGCATCTCCTCGTATGGCTTCTCTTGCAGGCCCTGTATTATTTTAGTTGCCCTCCTCCGAACTGCCTCCATCCTGTCTATGTCCTTGCGGAGATGAGGTCTCCAGAACTGGACGCAGTACTCCAGATGGGGTCTCACTAACTGTCTGTACAGGGGGATAACAATTTCTTGTTTTCTGCTGGTGATACTTCTCCCTATACATCCCAGTATCCCCAGCCCTCCCTACGCCTTCTCTCATTGCTTGCCAACCTTAAGGTCATCTGATATGATTACCCTAGGTCTCTCTCCATTTTGTTGTTGTTACTACATCCCCCATTGTGTAATCATCCCTGGGTTTTGTTTCCCAGGTGCATTATTTTGCACTTCTTTGCATTGAATCCAAGTTGCCATACTTCTGACCATTCCTCCAACCTTGCCAAGTCCTTCTCATCCTTTCCACACCTCCTTGTGTATCAACCCTGTTGCAGATCTTTGTGTCATCTGCAAGAGGCATACTTTTCTTCCAGTCCTCTGCAATGTCACTTATAAAGACATTAAAAGGACTGGACCCAGTACTGAACCCTGTGGTACCCCACTAGTAACCCCTCTTTCTTCAGAGTGGACTCCATTTACAATTACCTTCTGTGTCCTGTTGTGCAGCCAATGTTTTACCCAGGCTACCACCTTGGGACCCACTCCCAGGCTGGTTAATTTGACTACTAATCTTTTGTGTGGGACTGTGTCAAATGCCTTGCTAAAGTCTAGGTAGACCATGTCCACAACCCCTCCCTGGTCTACTACTTTGGTCACCCAGTCAAAGAAATCAATTAGATTCATCTGATATGACCTTCCCCGCTGTGAACCCATGCTGCCTTGGGTCCTGTGCCCCACTGGCCTCTAGGTACTCAACAATTCTTTCCTTCAGAAGTGATTCCATCACTTTCCCTACCACAGAGGTCAAACTGACAGGTCTGTAGTTTCCTGCCTCCATCTTGGTCTTACTTTTGTGAAGGAGAATCACATCCGCCTTCTTCCAGTCCTCAGGTACCACACCATCCTCCCATGATTCGTTAAAAAAGTGTAGTCAGTGGTGTCACTAGTTCTCTGCTTAATTCTTTTAGAATTCTGGGCTGAATTCCATCTGGCCCCATTGCTTTGTCCACCTTCAGTTTTAGGAGTTCTTTCAGAACGCTTTCTTCTGTGAAAGGACTGGGATCAACCCCCCTCTCCAGAGTGCTTCTGTTAATTGGATTAGGCATCTCCCCCACTTCCTCTTTTGTGAATACTGAACAGAAGTATTCATTCAGTATCTTTGCTTTATCACTGTCACTCTCTGCCCACCCACCATCCATTCTATTCAGCCTCACTATCCCTCCCTTTGTCTTTCTACGCTCCCTGTTATACCTATAAAAGGTTTTTTCCCCCCTTCTTAACCGAGTTAGCTATCTTTTTCTCAGTTTGTGCCTTTGCTATTCTGACTACCCTCCCTGCTTCCTTCTGTTTTAACTGGTACAGTTCTCTGTCCTGCTCCTTCTGTGTTTCCTTTTACTTCCTAAATGCTATCTTTTTCTCCCTAACCTTCATCGCCACCTCTTTTGAGAACCATAGTGGCTTTTTTTATTTTGATTTGTTTATTTGCTTCACACAAAGGCTTGTTGCCTCTGTGATGGCAGTTTCGATATTTGCTCATTGTTGCTCCACCCCTCCTTCTAGTCTGTTTGCTAGTGCTTTTCTAAGGCACTCTCCCATCTTGTCAAAGTCAGCCCTCCTGAAGTCCAGAACCCTCACTTTTGTATGGCTTGACTCTGTAGCAGAGTTTATCGTGAACCACACTGTTTGGTGGTCACTTGTTCCCAAATGGCTACCCACTTCTAGATCTGAGATCCTCTTACTGTCCCCATTTGAGAGTATGAGGTCTAAGATTGCTCCCTCATGAGTGGGTTCCAAAACTAGCTGTTTGAGGCATCCACCTGAAGGGCATCAAGAATGGCCCTGCTTTTGGATGTGGCTGCCGAAAAGGTGCTCCAGTTAACATCTGACATGTTAAGGTCCCCCATCAACAGTTTCTCCCCTTTCTCTGCCATCTTAAGTATGCCTTTTATCATATTGTTGTCCATTTCCTCCCCCTGACATGGGGGTCTATATACAACCCCTGTGTGGACTGTGGTGCAATTTCCAGTCTCTAAGGTGACCCACAGTGTCTCCTCTTCTCCCTGTTTATTCTTTTGTTCAGTTGCTTTTATCCCTTCCCTTACATAGAGAACTACTCCCCCCTCTTCTGCCCTCCCTGTCTCTCCTGTAGGTTGTGTACCCTGGTATGTTAACATCCTAGTCATGGTTCTCTGTGTACCATGTTTCTGTGACTGCTACGTATCCAGGCATCCCTCTTTCATCAAGGCCACCAGTTCAGGGCTTGTTGCCCAGACTATGGGCATTGGTACTCATTACCCTCCATTTCTTGGTAGCCTTACCCTTTTTGCCCCATCCTGTCCTTATTGCATTTGTCACTTTCTCCATTTACCCCTGCGCTTCTCCCTATTGACATCTCTATGTTGGTGTCTACCTCACTTAGTACCCTGATATTTTGGGGGGGCTAGGACTTCCCTGCTTCTTTCCAGTGCCTCCCCCCTTGGCTAGTTTAAATACTTGTCAATGAAGTATTTAAACCTATCACCTTTTAGTGGGTGGGTGAAGTGCTCAGGAATGCCTACCAGAACTTAGCTGTGGTAAATGGTAAAGTAGTAGAATAAAACCACAATGTTTTCCAAGGTTATAATTAAAAGATATTTTGTACTGGTAGAACTCAAGAAACAAATTGGGACTTTATGTTACCAGTTGGGAGTTCCCAGGATTGCAAGAAGAGAGGTACTGAGGCTGGCTATTACTATACTTATTTTGGGTCATTTGGGTAGTGAGAAAACCAAGGCACACATACTTGCCTGGTTCTTCTGGCCAAGTATGTGGAAAGAAATAGTAGACTTTTGAGCTTCCTGCTCTAAGTGTCAGTTGGTGGCCCCTAGAAGTAAAACAAGGGTCCCTTTGATCCCTATGCCATAATAGATACTCCGCTTGAAATAATAGGGGTTGATATGGTGGGACCCTTAATAAAAGGCACATCTGGGTATCAGAATATATTGGTCATATTGGATCATGCCCCTGTAACCTCAAGGCTATTCCCCTACATTCCCCTATAGCCTGGTCAATGGCAAAAGAGTTGATAAAAGTGTTTTTCCAAGTTGGGCTGTTGAAGGAGATCCTAACTGATCAAGGCATGAACTTTATGTCAAAATGTATAAAGAAAGTGTGTGATTTACTGATGATTAAGTCCATCAGTGCATCACCCACAGATCGACTGCTTAGTAGAATGCTTTAATAAATCATTAAATGGCATTCAATCTAAATTCTTGTCAAGTGAGATAAAAAACTAGGATGAATTACTACCCTACTTAATGTTTGCTATTGCGGAGATGCCACAATCATCCACTGGGTTCTCACCCTTTAAATTGTTGTACGGGCAACAACCTCAGTGGATGCTGGATCTCGTAAAAGATATAGTAAGAACGGGTACATAGTCCACCTAACGTGCTCCAGTATGTATTACAAATGAAATAAGAATTGGACACAGTTGGCAAATTTGCCAAAGAAAACTTAGCAAAAGCACAGCAAATCCAGGCATGGCACTGTTCAAGACTAGTGACAGAATACTTCTTTTGTTGCCTAGCTCTGAGAGTAAACTCCTAGGTAAATGGCAGGAACCATATGAGGTACTCAGATAGGTGGGACTGGTTGATACAACTGGAAAAAGAATCTACCAAGTTTATTTGTTGAACTCCTGGAAAGACAGAGAGGTATTGCTCATAAACCCAGGAAATCCTAAAGGGGATCCAAGTCTGGTGATGGGTGAGAACATTGATGATGGAATCCTGGACTTGGGATCTAAAATTGTAAAGAAACCAAGTGCGATCACTGGACAACCAGCTCAACCAGACCCAAAAGCAAGAAGCCCAGAGGCTAGTAGAGAATTTTGGGGACAAACCCGTGTCATCCAGCACCACATACACAAAGACCCAGGTTTCCGGATCCATCAACAACTGTACAGACAACTGGAAAAAATCTGAGAGATTGTATAGGAAGAAATCCAGTCTATGTTGGAGATGGACATCATTGATGAATCCCAGAGTGAATGGTCTAGTCCTGTTGTGCTAGTCCCAAAACCAGATGGGGCCACCTGGTTTTGTATAAACTTCTGGAAAGTTAAGGCTACCTCCAAGTTCAGTGCATACACAGTACAAAGGGTAGATGAACTTTTGGACTGATTGAGAAAGGCTCATTACATTAGTACCCTAGACATGACCAAGTGGTACCGCTAACTCCTGAGTCCCATGAGAAAATGATCTTTTTAACCTGTTCAGCCTATATCAATTTGCCATGCTTCTCTTTGGGTTGCATGGAGTGCCAGCCACATTCCAGAGAATGACGGACTGCATCCTCCATCCCCACAGCTGTATGCAGCAGTGAACCCGGATGATGATATTGTCATATTTAGTCCTGATTAGGACACCCACCATCTGTATGTGGTCATGGTACTTCAGCCACTCAGGGAGACAGGTGTCATGGCTAATGCAATGAAATGCACCATAGGGTGGCAGGAGACTAAATAATGGGGGCGCAAGCCTGGGTGCAGTGCAACTGGGATGTGTCAGGGCTTGATCTGAGTTACATTCAATGGTGCTGCGCCATGGCCCAGCACAGGTGAATATGGCACTGTGGCCGCCCACACTGGGCATGGCGTATTGGCATTGTGCCAGCGCAAGTGGCAAGTGAGGAGCAGGGGGATACGCCAGCACAACTGCAGTTGTGCTAGGTGCAAGAACCGCGACATCCAGCAGTCAGTATGCAAATGAAGCCATTATGCATGCAAGGCACAAATGGGGCCATTTGCATGTCATTATGGCCCCATTTGCATGCATGTGTGCCGATCCCCGGCGACTTGCACCTGGCGCCCTGCCAGGCTGCAGCCGTTGGGGACCAACGCTCCCTGCACCTCGGTGGCAAAGCACTCTAACGCCCAATCGCAGGCTTCTTAAAAGTAAGGTGGGTTTGAATCCCACAGCTTCCACTTGCATACTGTGTGACCCTGAGCAAGTCACTTAACCTCCTTGTGCTCCCAGGTTGCTCCTATAAAAAAAGCTTTCAGCTTAGTGTGCTATACCTGGTTAAACAACTAAATAAAAAAAAAAAATTCCTCCCTGTTGGTCCAGTGGACCTGTTCCCAAGCCTGATAGCAGGTGTAGTTAAAATAATAGTATCCCTGGTGCCCCCCCACCTGTCGTTGTCACACCCCCCTGTGGGCTGCAGTAAGAAGAAACTCCCTGGTGGTTCAGTGGACTTGCTCCCCAGCCCGATCGAGGGTGTAGTTAAAATAATAGTATCCCTGGTGGTCCAGTGGACCGAATCCAGCCCGATCACAAGCTTTGTGAAATAAAATGTATCCCTGGTGGTCCAATGGACCTGCTCCCAAGCCTGATCGCGGGCTTTGTAAATTTAACAATCCCTGGTGGTCCATCAGTGCCCCCTCCCACCCACCCTCAGTCCCACCACCCGCTTCCCCAGTCAGCAGTGGGCAGCAGTTCCCCTTGCAAGCCACCTGGCCCGCTGACTGACAGCGTACAGTATGGCTGTACGCTCATTGATCTCAGCATGGGCCAATGGGCATGCAGACTGTATGCTGTATTACACAGTCCCGATATGTGAATGGCTTCCATTCACATTGGGTTTTGATTGATAGTACGGTCTGCACGCCCATTGGGCCATGCTGAAACTACCGGCGGACGTGATACCTGTACTGTGCACTGTCAGTCGGTGGGTGACCAGGCAGCTTGGCGGTGGGGGAGCTACACCACTGCTGAGCGGGGTGGGGATGGGACTGAGTGGGCAGGGGAGGGTGGTACCGCTGGACCACCAGGGGTTGTTATATTTACAAAACCCACTATCGGGCTTGGGAGCAGGTCCACTGGACCACCAGGGACACATTTTATTTTACAAAGCCCATGATCAGGCTGGATTCAGTCTACTGGACCACCAGGGATGCTATTATTTTAAATACGCCTCAATCGGCCGGGGGAGCAGGTCCACTGGACCACCAGGGATACTATTATTTTAACTACACCCTCGATCGGGCTGGGGAACAAGTCCACTGAACCACCAGGGAGTTTCTTCTTACTGCAGCCCACAGGGGGGTGCGACAACGACAGGCAGGGGGGCACGACGATGATGGACTGTGGCTCTGGAGGTCGGGTGGCCACCCACAGCTGGTGGCTGCCATGTTGCACCCTGCAATATAGCAGCTCACCTGTGGGTGGCCAGGCCTTGCTCCTTTTTTTTTCCGGCGGATCTTTGCACCCCCATGTGGCGCAAGGTGGGTGTGTGCATGCATATGCGCCACACATCCTGGGCTGAATATCGGGATGTGCCGAATGTGCATGGGCACACCCCCCGCACTTGCACCGCATACATTAGTGATGCACCCCGGCACATCGGGATTTGCGCAATGCAACATCTGCTTTTGAATATTGTGCCAGGACGCATCAGTGGATTGCGCATGGTGCAACACTGTTGCACCATGCACAACCCCTTTGAATATCCCGGCCTTGGAGTACATGGGAACTGCCACACAAGCCTGGTTATTAACATAGTAAAGGCCATAGCTGACTTCCAATCCCAACTACTAAGAAGCATGTTAGGTCCTCTCTTGGACTTGCAGTGTATTACTGCCTAACTGTTATGAGGTTGCTTGTCTTGAGACCAAGTTGGCCAGGATTCAGGGAACCTCCTCCTTCATCCAGGGACCACGGGTCAGTCCCACTGCCTAAAAAAGTTTCCAAGGCTGAGGAGTGGCTCAACTATGGTGGGCTCGGGAAGGGTGAGGGCAGTGGGGCAGAGGCAGATCCCTCCTCTGGTTCTGCTCTACAACTCTTATGCTGTGCTGGCGGGGCAGGACTGTCCCAAGAAGACACCTGCAGTTGAGACCAAGGAAGATGTAGGGGTTCTCCATGGTAGAGAATCCTGGAGGAGGCAGAGGACCCTAGAGGAGGAGGAGGAGGAGGAGGAGGAGGAGGAAGCAACTCCTTGAGGGGGATTCTATTGTTGGGGGGTAGACTTGGGGATGGATGGAGTGGGAGAGAGGGAAGTTAAGTTTCTACCTGGCACCATGACTTGGAGAGATGGAAAGCACATCCAGAAGATCACTTAGGGCAGCAGGATGGGAGGTAGAGCTAGACATAATTGTCCACCTGGGGATGAATGATCTGGCTAGTGATGAGGTTTTGGTAGTTCAGGAGAACTTCAGGGAGCTGGGGAGGGTCTTAGACAAGGGGCAAGCACTGTAGCCTTTTTGGAGGTGCTACCAGTCAGTGACATGGGGGAGGCCTGGGCACTCTGCACCATGAGATTCAACACATGTTTGAAGGACTAGTGCAGAGTAGAGGAATTTGACTTCATTGGGGACTGGGGTCCCACCTGGAGGGATGCTGGCCTATACAAATGGGATGGACTGCATCTATCTGGAGGGAACCAAGATCCCCAGTAAAAGGTTTAAATGCTTAATTGGCAAGCATTTAAACTAGCCAAGGGGGGGTAGGTGAATTTAGACAGGAAGAAGCTAACTGTCCTCCCACAGGATGATGCAGTCAGTAGGGAGAACCCTAGAACTGGGAAATTGACACTAAAACCTAAAACAGAGAAAGGTAGAATGGCAGAGATAAGAAAGAATGGGATTGAAAACAGGAAGTGAAGGGAAAAAAGATATGGGGATAGGAGGGGAGCTACTAGAAGGGGAGGTTGCAAAACTTAGTAGGCCATGTGCACGAATACCCACAGCCTGGGAAATAAAATCCCAGACCCAGTGGCCCTGATGGCAGAGGCAGACCTGGACATTGTTGCTGTTACTGAGACATGTTACATGGGAAGCCATGAATGGGATCTAGCCATACCAGGTTACACTCTATTTAGAAAAGACAGGGTAAGAGAAAAGGGTGGAGGGGTGGCTATCTATGTCAGGGAGGGACTGAAAGCAACTGAAGTTCAGGAAATGCAGGAGGGAGTGGAAGCTCTGTGGGTCACCCTGGAGACAAAAAATGGAATCACCATTCACACTGGCATGATCTACAGACCTCGCGCACAAGGGGAGGAGATGGATGAGGTACTAATGGAAGCTAGCTACAAAATGACTGCCAAAGGAGAAGTGCTGCTGGTAGGAGACTTCAATTTGCCTGATGTAGACTGGAGCTCCCAGGCTGCAGCCACATCCAGGAGCAGAGGCATCCAGGATGCACTGTAGGGGTCATGCCTTTAGCTTCTTGTGGTGGAACCCACCAGAGAAGGAGCAATATTAGACCTGGTACTCACCAGTTGGGACAGAGTCATCAGTGTAATGGTGGTTAGCCACCTGGGTCCAGTGATCATCGTACGGTGTGGTTCAATCTGAGAACAATGGAGGAGTCAAGCCGCACAAAAGCAAGGGTCCTGGATTTCAGATGAGTCGGCTTTGTAAGAATGGGGGAATGTCTCAAGGAAGCCCTGGCAAGGGAAGAAGAAAGGGAGATGTAGAGAAACAATGGACTAACCTTAAGGAACTAGTGTACTGCCTGAAACTAATATTGGATTTTAAAAGCCACCAACCATTGCCTTTTATATGAGATACTTTTTCTTTTCCCCTTCGTTTAATTAAAAGACAGTTTACTTGATGTTAATAGGTGTGATGTGTGGAACATCTCTTAGCCTGCCAGTTAACATATCTTGCTCTAGTGCCTCACACTACATCATCAGCATTGTGACCTCACTGATTAACATCACTGCTACTTTGGAACAGCAAGTAAGTGACTGCCAGTTCATTCACCTGTGAAGTCACTGTCAGTGAGATCATAATGCTGATGATGTAGTGCGGATCAGTACAGTTAGATATGTCAGCTGACAGGCTGACAGCTGTTCCACACATCCTGCACAATATTATCATATGGAAGACTTTCTGATGAGCAAAAGGAAAAAGAAAAATATTTCAGAAACAAAAAGTTACAGCTGGCTACTACACAAAATTTGTATTATTTTCCCGTCTGCCTGTTTTGGCTTCACTAGCTCTTTAAGGGAGCCATTACAGAGGCAACAAGCCTTTGTGCTATGCAACTAAACAAGACAAAGAGAAAGAAAAAAAACACTATGGGTCTCAGAGGACATGGCTGGGAAGGTAAGAGAGAAAAGGCTAGCTTTCGGGAGGTACAAGGAAACACAGAGGAGGAAGACAGGGAACTGTATCTGGAAAAGCAGAGGGAGGCAGGGAAAGCAGTCAGGAGTGCAAAGGCACAAATGGAGGAAAATATTGCCCAGGCAATTAAGAAAGGAGACAATACCTTTTTCAGGTACATTAATGAAAGAAAGAAGAACAGGAGTGGGATTGTGAGGTTAAAAAGGTAGGGAGGAGGGAGGGGAGTGTATGAGGGGGACATAGAAAAAGCAACAATCCTAAGCAAATATTTCTGGTCAGTATTCACAGAAGAAGGGGAAGAAGGACCACTATAGGGCAATAGGAACACCAGTGGGAGAAAGGTGGACTCCAGTCCGTTTATGAAGGAAAGAGTCCTAAAGGAACTCGAGAATAAAAAAAGGAAACAAGGCTATGGGGCCAGATGGGATACATCCCAGAATACTGAAAGAATGTAGAGAGATGCTGGCAGCACCACTAATAGCCCTATTCAACAAATTGACAGAGACAGGAGTGGTTCCAGGGGACTGAAGGAGGGTGAATGTAGTCCCGCTCCACGTAAGTGGGAACAGGGAGGAGGCTGGCAACTACAGGCCAGTCAGCCTGACCTCTGTGGTGGGGAATTTAATGGAGTCACTGCTAAAGGAAATGATTATGATATTTCTTGAATCCAGTTGTTACACAAGGTCCCTGCACCCTAGAGGTACACCATAGACAGCTAGTATTTAGGTATATGTTATACTAGCATATAGGGCTAAGGGCATCTACCGTATAAGAGTAGATGTCAGGATATGTATGCATATTATTGTTATACACTTTATTTTCTAATATACACATGTATTTCTTGCTTACAAGATGTTAGGACACCTATGTCCTTGTAATGATTATGATATATGAGTCGGCATTGCCATCTTCTGATGATTTGTATTATTATACTACAATATGCAAACTGGAATTCTTTGTCTTTACAAAGTAATGACTACTACAAAATTGTATAATGTTATCTTGGACTGAGGAGCCACCTCTAATTTAGTCAACAGGGCTCATCTCTGTAACTAGAAATGTTTCTATCTTACAGTAACCATGGTAATCATCATAGGTAAATATGACATTACATCTTCTACCTCGGAGACTCCAAGGGACATGGAGAATCCTCGAGGTATAGGGAACACTTAGCATTGGCTCCCAGTTCATATTGGTAAGAACTGCTTAGGGCAACTGTGATTATCCTTTTGGTAGTAATAAACAAGTTTATTACTCTTATGCAACATGTCTGTGATTCCTTGCATGCCCATTATTGCCAAGAACCTGAGAGTGAGGTTTAGACCTCCTGACAATTGGGGACCGCGAGCAGGCAATATTTGGTGTTTGCAAAGTTTCACTTGTTGCTTACAACTTTTCCTTTCCCAACGGGGACTGTAGGTGTGCATTCCCGCACCACCTCTCCCATTTTATGACCACTTTGTAATCCCCTGCAAAGTCTGCCTGCTTGCTGGGTGTGGTCGATGTCGACTCAACCCACCCCATGGCAGTTTTGAATTGCAGGCTTACAAGTACACAGTAGCCCGATTGTGGATAAGTGCATCCGTTGTGGATCGATACACAACACGGCACCCTTTTCACAGTTTGATTTTTTGTTCCCTCCCACACAAAGGCCACCATATCAAATATCTACGCAGAACTGAGACTCGATATCTCCAACTTCCGTGCCTGCCATGGAGGATGGGCTGACTTCACATGGGGCGCAAGTCAATCCGAAAACCCTGTACTGGGGATTTCAACTCAGTACACATAGACAAGATAAACAGCCAGAAAGCGAGAAGCTAAAGGGCTGTGGGTCGTGGCTCTCTACACTGCTCTAGAAGCCTCTGAAATGAGGTTTCGAACCCTTCAATTGCACATCTCATCTCTTAGGCAGGAGATGGGGTTTCTGGAAACTGAGTGTTTGAGACGCAAGCAGGATTTGGAGTCAGAACTCCAAACTCTGATAAATTAAAAGGATTCCCTTTTGCATCATTCTGCACAGGCAGGCAAGCAGGAATTTTGTATGTTGAAGCAGGACTGTGAAAGTTTGAGACAGGATAAGGGGCAGGCTTTGCAAATGAATGACTTGTCAAGCATAATGAATGAACAATTGAGTGAGGAGTTGGGAAAGATACAGGACGAGAGCAACCAGATATGTAATGACTTAGAAGTGGCTATTAGGGACAATTGCGAATTGAGTGCTGCACATAGAGTGTTACAAAAACAGATGCAGGATGAGGTGGATGTGAATGTTGCAAATGTGAATCATGCTGAATGTAAATACAAGATGTTAAAACTGCACCATCAGCGAGAGGTATTGGCTGGTCACATCAAGGCAATGGGAGGCGTAGCCCCTGCCTTGACAACGTCATCTGAAGGGGACGTGTCAGATGATGACATTTCACAGTACAATGCCCAGTCACACCCCTACTATGGCCCAGACACCCCACCCCACCATCCACAACATGGCGGACCCCCGTCACATGACACCCATACCCTACATCATCGACAGCATAAAGCACACCATGGGCGACACCAACATGGTGAGCCACATGATGGGGGGAGTAGGCCCAGGCCTAGTCCTGACAGCACCACCGGTAGCTGTTATTAATGTGGAAGACAGGCAGGAGACAGAGAGAATGATTGAAAATGCAATAGGCTCTGTGCCCATCTCTGAGAGAAACAAGTGGGTTCTCAAGACCCAAATTAGGCAGCTTCTACATGAGACTGGCACTCAGGAAGGCATTGTTCATTCTGTTGCAGAAGCCGCAGCTCAGGCAGCCCTTGATGGCACCTGAGGTAACCTATCTCTGCCTGATCATCCCAATAATACCCTACAAATGGCTTACTCTGTTCAGCAAATAGCTGATAGCATTGGTCGGATGAGCCCGTCTGACAACCTCAGTTGTCATTTGGAAAAGGTGCGTGCTAAATGTGAAATGATTAGTCTTACTGCAGACTATCAGGTCCAGATCCTATGCCTGACCGTTGATCCTGGACTTTGGGCAAAACTTCCTAATGCCGTCCACCAGGATGGCCATGCCACCTTGATGAAGTAGCAGCTGAGCTTATTTCTGCACACAGCTCAGGTGAAGTAGGAGTGATGCTCTCATATCCTGTAAAACAGAATGTGCAAGAAAGTCCATCAGCTTCCCACCAGAAGCTTTGGATGGCCTACTGGGCAGGGAAGCACCTTGCAGGAGAAGCCGCTGATGTGCACCTCATTGAGTACAAGACCCTGTTCCTCAGGAACATGATCCCTGCAGTAAAAGAGAAGGTAGACCCAACCATCTATCCTACCATGGATAGGTTTGCCGATATCCTTCAGAAAACAGAGAGTTTTTCAACTCTACATCCGTGATTCAGGTTCTGGTTCCAAGAAAGTAGCTGCCTGGAAGCCACTCTGGAGGCCACGAAGCACTACACAGTGGAGGGGCAGGCCCAAGAGAAACAGCCCCTCCCCACAGACAACCAACACCCCCAGCAGGCCCAACAACAACAACAACAATCTTGGGGTGGGAACCGGAACTACCACAAAAAAAAGAAACACCATAAGAATAATAAGGGAAAAAGCTGATGAGAACCAGAAATTCCGAGAACTTCTTGGACAAGTGCACTCTGTAATGGATGCCATTCCTGTATGGGCCCTTGCAGCCATACAACTGGGACAGCAGGCCTCCACAGGCCACGGGGACACCGGAAGTATAGGCCCTCGGGTCCATGCAGGCCTGAACCCAGAAGCGGCACCCTATATAGCATCAGTGCAACATGATGAAGTGGTTCACAGGACTCAGGCCCAGACTCTTTTCCAAGAGCTCCCCCATGCTTCTACTAGCACAAATTGACAATTACAGGCCCCAGTCCACATTGTAAACAAGCTGGTCTTGGATGCAAATGGAAGGCCCTGCACCGAGGCCGAGGTTGGGGGCCACCTACTAATAGTGCTATTGGATACAGGCACGGCTGTGTCTGTATTACATCATGACCACCCGGACACATCCCCTTGGTCCACCAGATGGAGGACCAATATGCCTGGGGTAGATGGAACTAGGCTGCCTGCATACCATTCCCTACCACTGTGTGACACTGGGACACCTGAAGGCCTATCATACCTATCAGCTGATGGTACTGCATGACCACCCTAGTATAATCGGAAATTGACTTTCTAGTGCTACACGGCTGTGTGGTAGACCTAGCCAACATACTAGGCATACAGATTCAGGGACAGTATCACACCATTATGAACCCTGACTCACATGTGGTTGCAACAATCTCTGTGAACAACAAAGAGTATGACATCATAGATTTGTTCAAGAGCCATGAGCTTTCCCCAAAGCTCATTCCTATTCTACAATGGCATCTGGAGGCATTTTCCACCAACAAGCATGACTGTGGCAGGATGCACACTGTCAATGAAGTGACAGGCCCAACACATGAGAGGCAATGGCAATACCCCTTCCCACCTGAGGCCTTGCCTTCTCTTAGGGAAACAATAAAATCACTCCTCAAGCAACGTGTAATCAGAACATGTGTTTCCACTGCCTATTCCCCAGTGTGGCCTGTGAAAAAAACCCACAGGTGCCTGGAGACTTACTATTGACTACAGGAGACTGAACCAGGTCACCCCAGTTGTGCCCCAACTGTGGCATCAACACCTGATGTGCTGTGACTATTGACCCCTGACCAACAATGGTTTAGTGCCCTGGACATCTCCAATGATTTCTGGTCATTGTCATTGGCCCCTGGGAGTCAATATAAGTTTGCCTTCACCTTTGAGTGCAGGCAGTACACATGGACCTGCTTACCACAGGGATTCCATAAGAGCTCCTCCATGTTCCATTTACACATGATGGATGCCGTGAAGGTTTCTCTACTCCCCAATGTCTCTTGCAGTATGTGGATGACCTGTTGCTGGCCACAGCCAAACAGGAACAGCACCTGGATCTCTTGAATAAACTATTGACCCTTATTCAGAGGGCAGACCTGACATGTAACCCTGCAAAAATGCAACTATGTCAGAAAGAGGTACTTTTTGGGCCTAAGGATAATTGACCAAGGCCAAAGCCCTGCCTGGAAGAAGATACAAGGATTGCAAGACTTGCCACTGCCCACCAGCATGGCCACTCTAAGGAGGTTTCTAGATATGGTAAATTATTCTAGAGATTTTATTTGTGAGTTTGCTCAGAAGGCCACCCCTCTGTATGAATTACTGAAAAAAGATGTATCCTGGAATTGGGGCACCATTCAAACCCAAGCTGTGACATCACTAAAATAGGCCTTGGCCTCAGTTCCAGCTCTGGTCAACCCCAGTCCAGCTTTGCCATTCCATCTAGAGTGTGCCACCTCTGACATAGCTATGTCAGCAGTGCTGGCCCAGAAGGTTCATGGCACCCTGAGACCCATTGCATATGCATCACAGCTCTTGACCCCAGTGGAACAGAAGTATAGCCTTTATGAAAGGAACCTTCTGGCTACCTACTGGGCTGTCAAGCACTTTTTGTATACCTTTGGGTACTCTCCTCTGATCACCAACATGAACCACACCCCAACTACCTTTTTGCTATCAGATAGAGTGAAGGATGGGTCGGTCTCCAACACCAGACTGACACATTGGTCCCTCCTTCTCCAGGATAGAGATATCAAGGTCCACTCAACCAAAATGCCATCCATGCTGGCGCATGGCCTCCTTTTTCAAGGAGAACCCCATGACTGTTCACTGCAGACACCTGAGCTCCCAGATCTAGGTCCTTTCCTCCCTGCTACACCACAACTACTTAAGAACACCGCATTGTGTCATGTCTTTACAGATGGCTCAGCTTCCTACTACCAGGGAGAACAGATTGTGGGGATGGGCATATTAGTCATTTACTCCTATGGTAACACTGTGAAAATTTCCAAGAGTTGCAGTGTAGCATCATCACAGTATGCTGAGATGGCAGCGGTGGCCTGTGCTCTTGAGTTCATCCAGCATGGAACCGAGTATACCATCATTTTCACAGTCTCTAACTGGGTTTGTTGTTCCCTTACAGAATTTCTTCCTTTCTGGCAGAAGAACTCCTTTACCTCCTCTGATGGCAGCCCAGTGAAACACAAGGAACTGGTAATATACATTCATTCACTGGTGCAAATGTTTGCACACAAACTCTATGTACACACGGTTAAGGCCCACTCCAAGCACGATCCCTATCACTCCTTCAATGACACTGCTGATACCCTTGCAAAGAAAGGAGCCTGAGGGGGGTGTATCTGGATGATGGACCATTCAGAGGCCAGAGCAGCCATGCACATTGCTGCAGTCAGGAAGAAACCTGAGCCCTTCCCCCCCCTTGGACCTGTTAGAAGCCCAGCATGCTGACGCTGAACTCGAGGATGTGTTCAGATTCCTTGACAAGGGTACTGAGAAAAATGCACCCTACAAATTGAGTAGCAAACTACATCTCAAAAACAAATACTTCCTATGGCCAACCTTTCCAAGGGAACTTTCCATGGTTGGCCCAATGCAAAATTATCCCCAAATGGTTCTTTGTCCTTGCTCCAAACTTCTCTTAAACATTCTGGTTTATACAATATTACTGCCTTAATTGATCCCTCACATTGTAATTCCTTGTCTAAAGACTCTGTCAAGAAATTTTGTGCTGTGCACAACATGGCCTCAGCTGCCATGTATTTATCTGTGTTGTCCCCTACAGACAAACAGCTGTTGGAATGTCCTAAACACACCCCTGGTCCTCATAGTGGTCTCACAGCCACTACTTTGCCTGGTACTCTTATCAATAATTTACAGTTTATGCAAATATCTGTTTTGTTTAATTTGACTTACTGGACTATGAAAGAATTTGGTATGTGTCATACTACTAACAATTCACTGTTTTACAGTACTTTATTACTTGATAGCTTAGCAGATTTTCAAATTCGTACTCAAGACTCTATTGCCGGGGAACATTCCACCAAGCATAGAGGAAATTTCAGAAGAAAACCTAATCCTGATGACCAAAGTTATGAACGTAATAAACGTGACATTGACAGTTCTGATGTCACTGGTGCCACAGGCCCTATTTCAGGTCTTTTTGGGACAGCCATGTCTATTTGGAATAAAGCCGACATAGCTGCTATCAAATCACATTCACAGAAATTCCAGTCTGGTTTGGTAAATGACATTATACCCCCATTATTGCATGGTGTGGATGGCCTTAGTCAAGAAGAAAGATACACTGGGTCGGATATTCAAACTGCGCTATTTTGTGGCGCAAGCCCTTGCACTGCACAAAATAGTTGCACAGGGGTGTGGCCGGAGCGATATTCAAAGGAGTTGCGCCGTTGAGCAATTCCTTTGAGTATCACCCCCCGGCCACAACCACTGTGCATGGTGCAGTGGAACTTGCGCCACTGCAAGTGGTCAGAATGGTGCATTCAACTTGCAGTGGCGCAAATACCATTGCGCCACGCGTATATTTCCGATATTCAAAAGGTGACATGCAAATGGGGCCATAATTCATGCAAAGCACGGGGGCCATTTGCATCTGATTATGGCCCCATTTGTCGCATAGCATGCAGCTCTGGGTCCCGATCGAACTTGTGCCTGGCGCCCTGCCAGGCAGCAGCCGATAGGGACGGATGCCCCTGCAGCCCGATCGCAGGCAAAAGAGTTAAACATCCCCCACCCCCACCGGCCCGATCGCCGGCAGCAAAGTGTCCCCGAACATATCTCTGATGGTCCAGTGGACCGATAAGCCCGATCGCAGGCTGCATTAGTTTGCTACCCCCAAGACCACATCCCTGGTGATCTAGTGTCCCCCACCCCACCCACCCACGAAGCCTCACCACCCCTGCCCCTGCAGCCAGCGGGCGGCAGCATCCCACCTGCCTGCTGCCCTGCCACCCCCGGCTGACTGCCTGGTTAGACTCTGTGCTATTAGCAGAGCCAATGGGCAGGCCCATCGTCGTACAAGGCAGTCCAGATGAATGAATGAATTCATTCACAAATTCATTCATTCACAAATCTGGACTGCCTTATGCGGTATGGGCTGCCACCTCATTGGCTTTTGCTGTGCACATATGGTGTGACCTACCGGCAAAGTAGTCGGCGAGGGCGGGAGGCAGGCGGGTGGGATGCTGCCGCCTGCCGGTTGGGGGAGGCGGGTGGTGGGGCTTCATAGGTGGGTGGGGTGGGGGACACTAGATCACCAGGGATGTGGTCTTGGGGGTCACAAACTAATGCAGCCCTTGCGAGGGCTTTTCGGTCCACTGGACCACCAGGGATATGTTCGGGAGAGGGGTTGTGTTTAAACATTTGCTGCCTGCATCGGGGCTTTTGGTCCACTGGACCACCAGGGATATGTTCTGGGGAGGTTTTGCTGCCCAAGATCTGGCCAGTGGGGGTGGGGGACTTTTACACTTTTTGCCCTTGATCGGGCTGCAGGGGCACAGGGAGTGGGTTGAGGCCAGCCACAGGTGGCAGCTGCTGTGTTGCACCCTGCAATGTGGCAGCTCACCTGTGGGTGGCCCTCGACTTGATCCTTTTTTGGGCTCAAAGTTATGCAGGCGCAGGTTGGGGTTGCGCTGCACAACTTTGCACAGCCCGGCTGAATATCGGGCTGTGCAGTTTATGCATGGTTCCTCCCCCTCCAGTTCAGCATGCATTCATTTGCATTGCGCTGTTGCTCAGCATGTTTTCAGTGGCGCAACTGCCTCCTGCTGAATATCTCCAGAATGGCGCAAGTTTGGACTTGCGCAGGCTCAACCCTATTGCTCATGGCGCAACCCTTTTGAATATCTGGCCTACTGTATATAACATGAATGATATTGCTAAGGCATTTACAGATTCTAAAGATAAGATCAACGCCCTCATAGCACAAAATAATAAAGAAGCAGATAAGCAATACATTGCCCATGAGATATTATGCTTAGCCTATGGCTCTTATATTATTACTACCATCAATAATCTTTTCCATGATCTAGAATCTGGAAGAATCCCTGATATCATACATGATAGACGTATTTCTAAATGATATTGTCCTCAGGGCAAATCCTCTAGCTGTGTTTCTATGTGTATGTTGCAGACTTTAACTATTCCACTATCTACAGCTAGGAATTTGGGTTTTGTGACCAGGCACCCTAATACTTGTCCTTGTTTTACTACTAAGAAATGTTCCATTAAGGATAGTATGAATCTTTCTTTTACTGTCTCTTTACCACGTTTTGATCCTACTACAACTTTATTTGATAAGCTTGCATCTGTACACTCCATTGGGCATCTTGATGAAGACATCGACAGAGAACTCCTCAACTCACCTTCTCTACTGGCTTTCTATTCTCTTTTGGACCCCTGGGTTGCCCCACATACATAGAAACTTAGAAACATAGAGGTTGACGGCAGATAAGGACTGCAAGGCCAATCCAGTCTGCCCATTTCTTTTTCTACCTTATAAATGTGCCATTTGCCTTTGCTCTGTCAGTGGCCTATCTAGTCATACTTATCTGTATTGCTCCCTTATGCCTATCCCATGCCTGTTTGAAGCCCTGTACTGTATTCATAGCCACCATTTCCTGAGGTAGGCCATTCCATGCATCCACCACTCTTTCTGTGAAAAAGAATTTCCTCACAATCCCCCTTAATCGGCCTCCCTCTAATCTCATACTGTGTCCTCTTGTCCTGCTATTTTTCTTATATCTAAACATGTTAGACTCTTTCACCTTGTTAGTGCCCTTAAGGTGTTTGAATGTTTCGATCATATCACCTCTCTCCCTCCTTTGCTCAAGGGCACACATATTGAGCTCCGTTAATCTGTCCTCATATGTCTTCTGATGCAGTCTCTACACCATTTTGATTGCCCTGCTCTGGACTGCCTCAATTTGGTTAATGTCCTTGTGAATGTGTGGCCTCCAGTACTGCACACAGTACTCCAGATGGGGCCTAACCAGTGTCTTGCAAAGAGGGATTATTACCTCCCTCTTACGACTTGTGATACCCCTACTAATACACCCTAACATCCCCCTAGCCTTACCTACTGCTTTAGAGGTCTGCTTGGATGATTTCAGGTCATCGGTGATGATGATGCCCAAGTCTCTTTCTTCCTTTGTGACTGCCAGCAACTCCCCTCCCAGCCTATAGGTGACTTCAGGATTCTCTTCCCTATGTGCATGATCTTGCACTTCTTTGCATTAAATCCCAGTTGCCACTCTTCTGACCATTTTGCTAGTTTATCCAGATCTCTTCTCATTCTGCCCACCCCATCTGGATCATCTACTCTGTTGCAGATCTTGGTGTCACCTGCAAACAGACAAGCCTTACCCTCTAGTCCATCTGCAATGTCACTAATGAAGATATTGAAGAGGACTGACCCCAGGACTGATCCCTGAGGTACCCCACTTGTGACTTGCATCTCTTCTGACTGTATACCATTTACCACCACTCTCTGTTTTCTGCCTGTCAACCAGTTTGCCACTGAGTTGACCAACTTCTGACCCACCCCGAGCCTACCCAGCTTATTTATCAATCTTCTATGTGGAATAGTGTCGAAAGCTTTGCTGAAGTCAAGGTAGGCGACATCAACTGCTCCACCTTGGTCCACCACTCTGGTTACTCAGTCAAAGAAATCTATGAGATTAGTTTGACAGGACCTTCCTTTTGTAAACCCATGCTGTCTTGGATCCTGTGCCCCTATGGATTCCATGTGTTGCACTATCCTTTCCTTAAGGAGTGCCTCCATACTCTTGCCCACTACTGAGGTAAAACTGACTGGTCTGTAGTCCCCTGCCTCCTCCCTGCTACCAGTCTTGTGGAGTGGGATCACATGAGTCCTTCTCCAGTCTTCTGGGACCTCTCCTGCACTCAGAGACTCACTAAGCAGTTCTGCCAATGGCTCTGCTAGTTCCACCCTTAGCTCCTTAAGTACCCTGGGAGGTATGCCATTAGGTCCCATTGTCTTGTCCACCCTAGGCTAAGTGAGCTCTTTTAGGACCCTTTCTTTTGTGAAGGGAGTAGTGCTCACCTCCTTCCCCCCCTGTGTCCATGGTGCTGAGCTGTGGGCCCTGCCCTACCTTCTCTTCAGTAAATACTGAGCAAAAGTATCTATTTAGGATAGATGCTTTTACAGGGTCCTCCTCCTCACATGCCCCCTTTTCTTCTTTGATCTTAGCAATACCCCCTCTGGACTTTCTCCTTTCACTAATGTATCTATAGAAAGTCTTGTCACCTTCTTTTACTGTTCGTGCTAGTGTTTCCTCAGTTTGGGACTTTGCCTGCCTTACTGCCTTCCCTGCATCCCTTAGGGCAGTTTGGTATGCCTCCTTATCTTCATCCCGCTGTGTTCCCTTATATTTCCTGAAGGCCAGCCTTTTGGCTCTGACATACGGACTGTTGTGCGAAGAAAGGGTATGTTTATTTGTATTGTTGTGACGTATTTGATGTTATTAAATCTGTATGTGGCTATTCTCCAAACAGTATTGATTGGTCCCTTTCCATGGACGGTGACATCACCACTAATGGCATAGCCTACCAGGACTCAACATTGGCGCCATACAGTTACAAGCTCTACCAGTCTTACAGAGAGGAGGTTCACCGCCGGTCAATGTGGATTTCAAAACAGACTTATACTTGCCCGGTACAGTTGCAAAAATGGTGACAGCCTACTGTTAAAATGCAATATAACTCTGACGGTGAGTACTGCATCGTCACAAATTTTAAAAGTTACACTTACGGACTACAGACATGTTCTATTGATAGTCCAAATTTTTGTTTTGTGCCCCATCAGAAGTCAGCTATTGGGCACACAGTAATTACATTCATCCCTGTCATGGACACTTGATATTATTGATGGTAACCCTGACTATCTGCTTACACTTTCCGAGTATTTACTTTATTTTAATGTACATATTGACCCCCTTACCTTGACATTAAAATCACTTTTAGAGAGAAAAGACATCCACATCATCAATAATATTTCTAAAGCTAATGAAGCTGTCCTTGCACTTATTAATGATGGTGATATGAATAGTGCACTTACAAACACTTGGTTAGAAATTACATTTAAAGGTTTTGTTATTATACAAGCATTTTTGATATTTTTCTGATTATTATGCTTTGCTGCCTATGGTGCACATTATGCCAACACCGTGAGCAGCTGGAGTTCCTTAACAAGGCTCTTGTGTCGGGTATGTAAACGACCCCTGCTCCCTATCCATTTCCTTACTCTTGCTGTGTTCCCCTTTGTAAGGCAACAAGGTGGGGAATGTTACACGTGGTCCCTGCACCCTTATTGGTACCCCTAGAGGTACACCGTAGACAGCTAGTATTTAGGTATATATTATACTAACATATAGGGCTAAGGGCATCTACTGTATAAGAGTAGATGTCAGGATATGTATGCATATTATTGTTATACACTTTGTTTTCTAATATACACATGTATTTCTTGCTTACAAGATGTTAGGACACCTGTGTCCTTGTAATGATTATGATATATGAGTCGGCATTGCCATCTTCTGATGATTTGTATTATTACACTGCTATATGCAAACTGTACTTCTTTGTCTTTACAAAGTGATTACTGCTACAAAATTGTATAATGTTATCTTGGACTGAGGAGCCATCTCTAATTTGGCCAATAGGGCTCATCTCTGTAACTAGAAATGTTTCTATCTTATAGTAACCATAGTAATTATCGTAGGTATATAATGTAAGACTTTACATCTTCTACCTTGGAGACCCCATGAGACATGGAGAATTCTCAAGGTATAAGGAATGCTTAGCATTGGCTCCAAGTTCGTATTGGTAAGAACTACTTAGGACAACTGTGATTATCCTTTTGGTAGTAATAAACACGTTTATTACTCTTAATGCAACATGTCTGTGATTCCTTACATGCCCATTATTGCCAAGAACCTGAGAGTTAGGTTTAAACCTCCTGACACAGTGGAGCACAGGATCCAAGGCAGCAAGGATTTACAGTGGGAAAGTCTTGTCAAACAAATTTCATAGATTTCTTTGACTGGGTGACCAGGAGGTAGATCAGGGAGGGACGGTTGATGTGGCCTACCTAGATTTCAGCAAGGCCTTTGACACCATCCCACATAGGAGGTTGGGCTGCCTGAGAGTGGGCCCTAAGGTGATAAACTGGGTCAGAAACTGGATGAATGATAGAACACAGAGGGTGGTGGTAAATGGCATTCAATCTGAGGAGAGGGGGTGACCAGCAGGGTGTCACAGGGATCTGTGCTGGGCCAATCCTCATTAATGTTTTCACAAGCAACATTGCAGAGTGACTGGAGGGGAAGGTATGCCTTTTTGCAGATGACACTAAGATCTGCAACAGGGTCGACACTCTGGGGGGGGAGGGGGTTGGAAAAAATGAGAAAGGACCTAAGCATACTTGAGGAGTGGTCGAGAGTATAGCAGCTAAGATTCACTGCAAACAAGTGCAAAATCATGCATTTGGTGCACAGAAATCCAATGAAGGAGTACGAGATGAGAGGAGAGGAGAGGTACTGACTGCCACCAGTCAAGAAAGGGACCTGGTAGTAATCATATCTAATGACCTAAAGGTAGCCAAACAATATGAGAAGGGTGTGGAGAGAGCCAGTGAGATGCTAAGGTGCATAGGGAGAGGTGTCACCAGCAGAAAAAAGAAGGTGGTTATGCCACTGTACAGATCGCTAGCAAGATCTCATCTGGAGTAATGTGTCCAGTTCTGGAGGCCGCACCTCTGGAAGAACAGAGATAAAATAGAGGCAGTCCAGAGAAGGGCAACAAAAATGGTACAAGGACTGCACCAAACGTCATATGAGGAAAGACTAGTGTACCTCAATATGTATTCCCTGGAAGAGAGGAGAGAGAAAGCGGGGATATGACAGTGACATTCAAGTACCCGAGGTGTACAAACAAGGTACAGGAGGGTAGCATCTTTCAGAAAATAAGGTGCAGAAGAACAAGGGGGCATGATATGAGGGTAGAGGGAGGTAGGTACTGGGGCAATGTGAGGAAGTACTTTTTCACAGAAAGAGTAGTGGATGCTTGAAACATCATCCCTGCAGAGGTGGTGGGGTTAAAAATGGAAGGGGAATTGAAGAATGCATTGGATAGACATAAGAATACTCTTTCAATAGGAAAGAGAGGGTAAATCAACTAGGTCCGCAGTATAGCATTAGGTAGGGAAAAAGGGGACACTAGGTGGGCCACACGGTCTTTATCTGCTATCATTGTCTATGTTTCTATGTTCATTCTAGAGTTCTCAGCTTTTACTACCCCACTGACTGACCTGACCAAGACAACCACCCTGAATAAGGTCTGTTGGTCACCTGAGTGTCAAAGCATTTCAAGCCATCATAAATCTGCTGTTTGAGTGGCCAATCATATGAAATCCAGATTTCAACCATCTTTTCATTTTGTACACAGACCCCACTAGGGTGAGGCTGGGGCCAATATTATAAATATAATAGACTTTGAGGATGGTATTCACCCATTCTGTATCTCTTCAACAAACTTTTTCTCCAGGAGCAGCACTATGCCACAAGCAAAAAAAAAAAAAGCAGCTGGCAGTAAAGTGGGCAGTGGTCACCCTATGCTACTATCTGCTGGGATAGAAGTTCACCCTCATCACAGACCATGTCCCCCACAAGTCATACATGATATGTGGGATACCAATTCCCATGTCACCAGATGGTATTAGGCACTGCATCTTTCTCATTTGATGTGTACCATCAGGCAGGTACTCAGCCTGGTAATGCAGATTTTTTGCTCTTGGGAGAGTGGGTCCCTGATGGTCCTTACTCCTTACGGAGTGTGCCACAGGCATGACTCTGATGGAAGGGTATGTAATAGAGTGTCTGTCCATCATGCTTCTTTCACTCATAAACTGCTTCATGACTCTGTAACACAGGCAATGTAGGTTTTGACAGGGGTGTGGTGGGAATTGTACCAAACCCTTTTTGCTTTAAAATTGGCCCCTTAAGACATCACCACACTGGATGTTCAACTTGTTGGCTATCTTTCAGTGTGAGGGGACTGTTAGCAAGCAGTGCTTGAGCCCAATAAAGTGGGGAGGGTGAACAAGCAGAAGGAGGGTATTTTGTTTCGGTTAAATAGAGACTTGACCCTCAAGAGTTTTTGTAGGGGTGAATACAAGCTGTTTGTTTCTTTTGCTGTTGCTGGAAAAGTAAAGCAGATTTCATTTGATTTTTACTGGTGTCTGGAGTATTCTTTTTGAGTGATCCATTAGAAGCCATCCAATTCAATACCCTGTTGCAGAGGCCAAGTGTCTGATTTAGTGTTTTTTAGATATGGCATCCACCTGGGGACTAAACGTCAGGTCCTTGTCAAGCATAAACCCTACATATTTCACTGAACTTACCACATCTAAGTGACAGCCACAGAGGGTGGACAGCCTGAGTAGATACAGTCGCTCAATGCCTAGCAATCTGGGTCCTTAGCCTGGGACTTTAGACTTTTTGACATTGAGGATTAGTTTGTTTTGTAGAAGACATACTTCAGCTGCTTGATGTTACTCTCCAGCTCCACGTTGATCCAGTTGATATCTACAAAGGACCTGCACAGGGCAGCAACACCTGTGTAGAGTTGCAGTGTGCCCCTCCCCAACACACACACACACACACACACACACACACAACTGCTGAGCATATCCTTAATAAATAAGGAGAAGAGGAAGGGCCCATTATCAAGCCTTGGAGAATAACATCTTCTGTTTTGATATGCTACCTTGCTACATGACATGTTATTTTCAGTTAGACTAGTTACTGTAGAGCAGGAAATATTAGCTTTCAGTTTATTTTCGCTATATTCGCTAAACCTGCCTCATCGTCAAGAAATGCTCCCTCAACCAACTACCCACAGGGGTCCAGAACCTCTTAACTCCACACTCAAGCACCCAACCCACAAGGAACTCCTCCACTCAGACCTACAAAGTTCTCAGATGCTGCACAGCCCTGGCACAATGTGCCTTTTACTATCATGCTCCACTACGGACCAATGCCTTACCTCCTGATGTTATCAATGCCACATCTATTGGATCATTCAAATGCAGACTCCGGCAGCACCTAGTTATATCTGGTAAATGTGACTGCTACCATTAGCATCCTCCCGGAGCATCAACCAACTACCTACACTTACCTCCTCACAACTCATTGGGTTGAGGGACCCCAATTCCAGCACTTTAGGTTACATCTACCCCCCCCAATCATGACATTGCTCCCACTTTCCTACCCCCTCAGATGCTCCCAACTACCTTACTCCTTCCACCCATGTTTGCAACCCTTCCTTCTTCTCACCTCTGAGAGTTTCCAAGTGGGGTGTTAACCTCTGACACTGGCTAGCTGCTATACTGCCTAAGCTGTTTAATGCTGTTGTACCCTGTAACTTACCTGTACCATATGTAACCCTGTCATCTGTATTGTATTGTATTGTCTATGTAACTGACATGGAACCTATAAATGAGCATCTGCTCACAGGTGTAATCTAAGACCTCAATAAATAAATAAAAATAAATGATTACAAATAAATAAAAAAATTTTAGCTTAACTGACAAAAGCACTAAAATAAGCTGATTGCTAATATTACAGGGAGCAGAGTGCTATAGCTGGACATGAAGCTGACACGCTAATTCAATTGGCCACTAAATAGTACTGCACCCCTCTCCACACGCTAAAATAAGCTGCTATACAGTATTAAATCAATGGTATGCAAGGACTTCTAACCTGACAAGCCTAAGTTTGGCTATCAGTACTGTAGGTCAGGGTTTACCAGGACAAATACCTTACTACGGTCTATAAAAACTGCCCCAGTAGCCTTCCTATTCTACGCTGTGTATAGGATGCTGGAGGGCATCCATTCCACAGCAGTGTCTGTGCCATGGTTTTTCCAATCCCATGTTGGACACTGTTAAGAGAGCGATGGTAGTTGTAGTAGTCCTGAAGTTGGTTATATACCAACCTCTCTTGGATTTCAGCTAGCGTGCAGAGAAGGGAGGTGGGCCTGTAAATCTCAGTTGGGTTCTTTCTGGCCTCTTTAGTGGATGAGGACATCTAGGACAATTTTCCATTTTTCTGGAGTTGCTCCCTGAAGGAGAGATTTATTTAAAAGATTTTTAAGATGAATGGTGATGGCAAAGGTGGCAATTCTTAGGAATGTTTAGCTCCAGATTGTCATAGCCTGACATTCCATCACTTTTTATTTGTCTCTGTTGTGCAAGAACTTCCTTTCTGGTCAGTAACCTGGAATGAAAATTGGATGGGTTAATGACGGGATAGGGAGTGGGGATCTCCGACGATATCCACTTAAAGGGGTCTTATATCTACCCAGGTCAGTGAAGAATTTATTAAGCTCAGTTGTTGAGGATTTAGGTTCTAATATTACTTGAACATCAACATTAATATAATGAGTGTGGCACTAGTTTGCCCCTTCGTGAGGCAATTTATCTGAGCCCAAAAATTTTAGGGTCAAACAGATTTTTGACATGGAGACTTTTTTTTAAATCAAGCTTTTTTCTCCTGCGGGCAGCTACTGGTAAGCTGTTCAGCCCTGTCCCTGCCTACCCCCCTGGTGCTCACCACCCTAACTCACCTCACCTGAAGTATTCCCTCATGGATTGGCCCCTGTGGTGGGGCCAGGAAGGGGAGGGCCATACTCCCCCAATCCAGAGACTCTCATCCAGAACCAGACATTCAGGTGGTGATGTGGGAATGGGGCAGGCAGACAGAGCTTCATTAGTCCAGTGCTTACACCTTTCTGTTTTTCTCTCTGACACCAGCCACATCAGCACATAAGCATTTATGCATGCAGGTGCACACAGGCTATGGATCCGTGGCCCTTCCCTACTACGTCACTCATACTCTGGCACTGCCACTCAGCCTCCAGCAGGTGGCAGCCAAGACAGCATCCCACCTACCCTGGGATAGGATAGCAGTTCAAAAGACACTCAATACTCTCCCCCACCCACCAACCCTCGGCTCCCTGAGCTCATTCCTGAACACGGGTCACCAGTATGGGAACAGGTAAGGTGCATTAGGCACCCCAACCATCTTCTCCTCTGGGCCAGCATGATTGGAGACTTTTTAAGTAAGTTCTTTTGACGCTTTTAAGATTTGATTTGCCTCTATACCTTGAGTTTCTACATGCATGCCAATCTAATAGCAGCCCAGATGTCTTAAATGGACCCAAGGCCTTGTCCCTCTGTCTCATGGGCCCATGGAGGTTACTATACAACCATTAAGCACAGAGATCTTTTGCTCTTCGTAACTTTATGGGGGAATGCTTATTAACAACACTGATAAAATGATTACTGAAGCCCTTCTGGCCATCTGTTCGCCAGTCTGAGTGCACCTGTCAATAGGCGCCAAAATTTAAATTACGCCCTTCCCCGAGGTCCACCCCTGTGGAGTTAGACTATATAGTTAGGGGGCATGGGGGGAGCAGCTCCCTGCATATAACAAGGGCGGTGAAATAAAAATCTTGGCACCCTAATGACAGTTGCACCCAGATGGGCTCGTTCCGATGGTGGAACCTTAATGAATTAGCCTTGATGATTTTTGGAGGAGGATTAAGGGCATTATTTTCTAGACAGAAAAAACTGAGTGATCACTGAGTGAGTCAGGTAATATCCATGACTCTTTAATCCTTTCTGTTTTGCTTACTAGGATGCAATCTATGAGAGTGTGATTACCAGTTTTAGTATTCATTCTGGTGGGTTCCCAAATTATCTATAAGAGATGTACAATATATCTGATAAAGCTGACTTGCAATCATTATGGCTGGTGCTTAGCCAGCTAAGGTTGAAATCTCCTAGCAGAATTAGCTCACTTAACCAGGGACATCACTGTGATGGCATGAGTAGCATGTGATATATGTAAGCCATAATAACCGACAAGGTGGGTGGTATTGGGCTATACTGGACTGCCAAGGGTTGTAATGAGGCCCAACGCCATAGGTGGAGGGCCGTATAGTAACTGGAAGGTCTGGTATAGCTCAGTAACACCCACCCCTGGAGGGTATTATTGAGCTTAAAAAATGTAAATAAAAAATTGCTTATAAATAGTTTAAGATCATGTTTGTAATGAAATAGTTCCCCTGCCTGCATGAACTATGGAGTTTTGTCCTCCTGGAGACTCTGTAGTTTAAAAAAAAAGAAGACAGTTGTGTGCAGTTACAGCCCTCATAGCTGTCTGTTCATATCCCCTTCCCCTCCTGTCATCACGCCGTGTGTGTTTAATTTAGTTGCTGTTTAATTTTTTGTTTCGTTCACCCTCCATCCTGTGGCAGTAGAACTTTGTCCATTTTTTTCAGCTGTCAGTCATGAGCTGTCAACGTTGAGATCAGGAGAAGATAGCACAGTCTGGCATGATGTACCTGTTTAGGAGAGTGAGTATGGTCGAGGAGGCAGTTCTGTAGTCCAGGCTGCAAGTTATCCTGGTATGCAAAAAAAGGAGGTGCTTTGATTTTGTAAAGAAATGTCGTGGGGATGATTTGTCTGTGTACAAAGGATGTATAAGAGAATGGACAGTATCACTACTGGCCATGAAAGAAGCAGTACTTTGTTTGTTTTCCATACCGCAGATGCGTGTCCATCTGTGGTATGGAAAACAAAGAAAGTACCGGTGCTCTCATGCACCATGTCCTATTGTTCTACTATATGTCTCCATGAACACAGTTTGCACTTTTGCAGCCGAGCTGTATTTTCTTCTTAGGGATGCTGATTTATTTGTTTATTTTCTTATTTATTGTGTTTGCCATGGGACTAAGGGTGAGGTCGGCCTATTTGCTACTTTAGGGCTCTGTTAGCGAGGATGAAAAAATGGCGGCTAGCGAACCTGAAAATTTAAGGTGGCCCACGGATACACTAAGCAATGGTTCATCCCAAAGATGCACTCATTTTTTTTTTTGCAGGCTTTATTGAAAACTAAATGCATGCTTGGTCATGGCTTTCAGCCAATCAGGATGCTTTATTTTCAAGCCCATTTTCTAACTTGGAGTAATTCAGTGATCACTGAAAACTAATTTTTAATTAAAAACAGAGTTTGAAATCTACAATTTACACTGATCAGTCGATGAAAGGACTGCTGTCCTAAACTGACTGTTGCTTTTTCCCTTAATTTTGATTTGACAAGGGCTGCTGCTATAAACTACTTTGTGGAATCATGAGTACCATGTCTTAGTAGGAGAAGGTTGTTTATACAAACGTGGTTAAATAGAAACATAGTAACATAGAAAACTGCCAGCTAAAGTTGGTCTTGCAGTCTATCCAGTCTTCTCCATGACACTGCATGTCCCCATGGGGATTATAACTGACCCCCCTTCTGTCCTCCCAGATCCCTTTACCAGCTCTTTTGTCCATCCCACCCCCTCTTAAAGATGCTGGTAGCTTGTTCCACTCCTTCATCACCATCTCTTTGAAGTAATACTTCCTCGTGTCCCTTTTGAACCTCCCTTCCCCTCACCACTGTTTTCTTACCATTCCCTCGGTATTTGTATTGTCACTGGTTGTGAACAACCCCTTGGAGCCTACTTTATTAATACCCTGCATCTATTTAAACATGTCAATCAAACTTCCCCTCTTTTCTGGTCTCAGGTGTGCACATGTTGATGCACCCTAATCTTTGCTTGAACATATTCCCTGTTGCCCCTAAATCATTTAGGTCACCCAGCTCTGCACTTTCTCCAGATTATGTCCTTTGTTAGATAAGGGAAATAACAGCACACTGTGTAATGTATTTTATTCTTATCTTTAATGTGAATTCACAGAAAAATGCTTGTTTTAAATACCAATGTAGAAACTTGCCATTTGGTTACATTGTTGGTATTTCCACCTCAATGTTTAGGCAAGGGTACTAGCAGAAATCTTACCCTGGTGTTCTGATTTTGTGCCTTTTCAGTTTTTCCTTTCATGGCCTTCCTATCCTGTAGCATTTTGATAGTTTCCTTTTAGTCAGTGGTCTCTAAATATATAGACTCCCAGCACGTTAAGGAAAACCTTTTTGGCTTTAAATAAAAGTAATGAGGCAGTCAGTGGTGACTGAATCAGATTTATTTATATGACAGGGCAAAATTCATCTCTTTTGAGTGCAGAGAAAATTGTGCTATGACTAGAATGACATTATGCTGCCTCTCATGAAATGGTGAGTCACTGTGAACTCAGCAATGAAATGGAAAAACAGGTACCACAATTACAACAGGGTGGCAAGTTTCTATGTTTGTATTTCAGAATGGAGCTTTATTTGTCTTTAAGTCACATTAAATATAAGAATAAAATACATTTTACTGTGTGCTGTTACTACCCCTTAATTGGGAAAATGTGGTGCTGGGTTGAACTGCAAAGGAGGCTTATACAAAAACTGGGGGGGGGGGACTGGGCTGAGGGGCAATACAGTCTAGCAACTAAAGCACAAGTTTGAGGGCCAGGAGAGCTAGGTTTCAATCCCACCAGAGCCACTGAACCATGATGTGACCTTGAGTGAGTCACTGAACCATCCAGCGTGCTACGGTTTTCCCGGCTGTAAAATCAGGTAAAAAGTAAGATCCATTGTAAGCAAGATGCTGAATCTCATTTGGGATATGCTGGGTAAATACTCTGTAAAATATAAAAATACAAGAATAGTGTCCTGCTCTGTCACTGTAAACATCAGGCTAGTCCAAAGATGCAAACCAAGACACCGTTTTTTCTGCCTTTATCACATTCTATCAAGAAAAATGAGTCAACAGGCAAAATTTTGCAAACAATCTGACTTTCCATTGTGTTATTACTGCTCACTGCTTTGGAGTCTTTCAGTAACTGATGGTCACCACTGCTTGCTTATCTTTCACCATTCCTGTAAATATCTACCTCATCAGTCAGTAAGTTTGCATTCATAGGCTGCTCAAGCTAGGTCTACAACATCAGACTCCCTGAACATTTAACACAGAGGTAAGTGGGGTCACCCACTATGCAGTGGTAGGCTGTTCCAAGCATAAAATTATACAGCTTTACGAGGGCTGGGATGTCATCAAAGCAGATCTTTTATAGAACCCTGTAAAATAACAAGAGAAAACTGGGCATTTGATTGGTCAGATTTGATCACATGACCATGTTTATTCCAGTACAACCACACAGGTCAGAAATACAGTACTTAACTTTTTTGAACCTCATTACTCCATTTTAAAACTAAGACTTAGGGGAGCCATTTAATAATCATATTATGAAATGAGTAGAAAGAATGCTGGATTCTGATTCACCAAGAGCTGCTTTCAGCTGGGCCATTATCCCAGCACAGTGGCCCAGCTGAATGTATTATGTTTAAAAATGAATAAAATTTACTAAAAATTACCCATTTCATAATCGCAATAAGGCACTCCAGGGGGTGTGTAATGGTGGGCTAACAGCCCGTCTTCGGTGGTGAAAGCCCTCAGCTATGCCTCATGTGTCAACCCACCCTGAGGAGGGCCGTTATCCCACCATAACACACCCTCTGTCATGCCTTATTGCTTAAAAAAGACATTTCAGGATAAACATAACTGGGATAATGACACTTATTTGGTGGGTGAGGTATGTGACTTTGCCTTGTTCCTCACTGCAACAGGCATGTTGCCATCCCCCAGTAATGCACACCTACTCATGCTTTTTTGCTTAAATCATAATTTGTGCAGGAAATGCTCAACTAGATGGTTGGGGTGGAGGATTTGATTGTATAGCCAAGAGTAATCATTACATTGGGGAAAATGACAGGTTGAGGGAGGAGTTGGAGACAGATGGGAAAAAATAAAATTATGAGACCTGTTTAACTAAATTCCTAGCTTTTGAGTAAAAAATAATTATCTGCATATTTCTAAAATAGAGGATAATGTATGGTCGGCTATCCATAACAAGCATGCGTAGCCATCAAGAGGCTGTGAGTGGTGACTGTTTAAACCTCGAAAGTAAAACTCGAGAGGTTTCAGTCACCATGGCAACCTCAAGATGGCTACCATGCTTGTTACTGATAGCCGAACATACATTGTCTTTTATAGTGTATGGTCCGCAATCAAACAGAAAGCGATCCATGTCTGAGCCTTAAAAACATGATGATCCCTTACTTTTTCTTTGATTTTTTCTGATTCACTCTCCTCTGGTATAGTTCTCGCAGCCGTGGCAGCTTACAAATTCGGAGAAGTTCACGTAATGTACATGTGTGCCTGCATTCTAAATTGCTATGCTGCACTAGCTACGTAGTTAGTACAGCATTACAAACTAGCTGACGTAGCTAGTACAGCATAACAACATTTTAGGAGGGATGGATTTCCATCCTTAACAACGTACCACCATACACAATAAAAATATTATTAAATGGATGTGGAAAATCCCCCACTTTAATTGGTTGCGTAGTACTATGTGGCATGAAACTGGAAAGAGCACAACCCCACAGTTAGGTGTTTGTTCATCTTGTTAATCTTTTCATTATTTGAAATGAGAAAAACAAATTCAAACATATCCATTTTACCTTGTTATATTAACATTAACATGTGGCAAGGTTATGCTTTACTAGCCATCATGGCTGTTGAAATGCCACTGTGTGTGTTTGTCTGGCTGTTCCATTGCACCGGGACCCATTCTTCCTAGGTAATGGAGACCACCAGAAAAACACACACAGCTGAACTGCAAAAGGTGCAGCTAACATAATTGCATTTGACTGGTCAGGATATGTTTATTTGGAAGATATCACTGCAGTATCTGAAATTAAAGATACAAAATAAGGTGCCATAATCAGGCCAGGTCAAATATGGATGGTGCCCACCAAACAACACCTATAGGAGAAGGAGAAGGAAAAGGAGATAATGCTGTTTGAAAAAAAAAAGAAAGATTTGTAAAGAGGAACAAGAGCTGAGCATTCTCCTTTCCCCCACCAGTTCAAGCCATAATAAAATGGAAACCCATTTGTGCATTTATAAATATCTATACCAGTATCCCTGGATGTTTTACTATATGCACAGTAGTTTATTTAAGCAATAGCATGATAGGGCATGGGTTATGTGGTATTTACTCATGCCTGGTGTGGTTTGTCAGAAGGCGCAGAACTCATCAGAAGAAGATAAACCCCACCATATCCCACACCTTGGAGTGCATATTTGCAATTATACAATGACCTCTAAGTGAAGAATTTTAAATAGTTATTAAAAATGTTGCATCTATAGTTTGTTTGTTTTTTAATCCTTTGTTCTCTCCCAGTTCCTTTCCGGCTGGTGCCATTCTGAACCAACACCCCCGGCTCTGTTACCCAACTTCTCTGAGATTTACCAGACTCTGCTGGTGTCCTCTGTGATGGGACTTCAGCCAAAGGTGCCTAGTTGTTGGTGAGGGCCCTGAAGGATCAGGCTGTCACCACACTGTGATCAGAGTTTTCCCCTATTTCTTCTGGGGCCCACATGTACAGTGACACAATGTGTGTGCTTCCTTCATGGAGACACCCCTGGTGTCTGGGCATGGCGCCCTTCCCTTGCAGTCCAATGCTGCAGTCACCCAAATTCCTCCAGGTGGCAGTCACCTCACTGGACTTATGCTCCCACTCCCAAGGGAGGAGAGCTGTTCTCACATGGTCAATCCTTCTTCCCTGGCTGGTCCCTCAGCAACCCTGAACTATTCCCAATTCAGCTGTACCAGTGAAGCAGGCAGTGAGGCAATATGTGTCATGCCAGTGCATATTTATTTAAGTCTTTTTATTGATTTTATTGAAATATCTTTCCTCCTTTGGTGAAATAGTTCTCCCCCAACAGCCAGTAAATGGGTAAGGGTAAGGATTACTGTTGGAAATATGGTGTTACCATCTTCTATTCCCACTGCCACACTGGTGGCCAGAGTTTTTTTTTTATTTTTACATTTTGTGAGTGATTGAAAAGAAGAGGGGGAGAGGGAGCTGGTCAGGGAAGAGAGAGAGAGTAAGCATTGCAATTTTTACTTCTGAACAAGCAGCGTGACTTGATTTAATTGATCAGTGCAGTTTCAATTGAGTGAGCAGAGGTTTGCTTGTGATCATGGATAAGAGTCTTGCGGTCTGGGAAAGAGCTGGGCGGAGGTTTTGTTGTTGTACTGTGACTAGAACAAAACATTATACATGTGAAAGAAGGCGTGAGTGGGTGGCTAGCCCTGGGAGACAGAGGTCTAAAAAGGCAGAGAAAAACAATGTGACTGCAAACTTAGGTGAAAGAGTTGGCTGGCAAGCAGCTTCAGCTAGTGAATTTTTGGTAGAAAGTAACATTGAAGAATGCCAGGTATTGCGTTTTCTAAATTTAAGGGGACATTGTTGGTGGCTCATGTCCATTTAGCTGGCTGAGGTTACTCTTTATTTTCGATGACTGGGACAGTTTTGAAAAACAAGTTGGCAACTAAAGGGTGAATTTCAGTCAGTAAGAAGAGTATTGATAGGTTTGTAAATTGGTTGGTTAGCACTTTTCTCTTGGGTTGTTGTGAGATTTACCCACAAGTAAGGATGCCAGTTAACCAATCAGGCTACAGGATTTGGGGACCTTACTGTATAATTAAGTATGCTTTGATAGTAGCATGGTGGAAATGCCTCACTGATCTTCAGCTCGACTCTAATGTGTGAACAATAACATTGCTGCCATTTTAAACAATATGAGCCTTGAAGTTGTCCAACAGGTAATTTGTGATAGAGACTCTCAAGAGCATACTGTATAACTGGTACATATTCCTTAGTAATTTTTGAAGTCTGACACATAGTGGAAACATAAACAAACTCTGGTCAGAGCCAATATAGCTGTAACATAATCTTATTGTTGATAGAAATTATTATATTAGCCTTCCTTTCCCAGTCAACAAAATGTTTGGTGATTTTTGTGGCAAATAAAGAAAACAGATGGCAGTAGTAACAGAACTATACTGATTCTGGCAATACTTCTAGTTTTGCCATCTGAGGGGTATTTAATAAAGAAATTGCTGATTGAAAAGTAAAACCAGGACTCAGTGCATGCACACCAGTGCCAGCCCTACTGCGCATGCACGAGTCCCGGTTTTACTTTTCAATCAGCAATTTCTTTATGAAATACTAATCAGCTGAAGAAAATACAGGTATTGCCAAAATCAGTGTAGTTCTGTTAATACTGATATCTGTTATCTTTATTTACCAGAAACACCTCTGAGCTCATGATCATGATTAGTGCTACAGCACCATTGGGAACACACAGGAAGAAACAGATTGCTCACGATAAAGTTGGGACTTTAATGTTATCCATTTTATGTCAGATATTTTCTTAATAATTTTCAAACGATCTTTTAGGAGCAAAAACAGTGCAGGAAGCAGGAAAATAATGCAGCAAGGAAAAGGGATGAAGCAACCGTACTGTAAGGAATGGAGAGGATGCAGTGAGATGTGATTCAAGTCCACACCGGTGGAAGAACACAGCTGTGGTGTATTCATGGTCAGGTGGTATCAAAACCCTCTTTTCAATGTAATTGCACTACAACATGCAGAGCTCTTGCTATGCAGCCATAACAAGGGGAATGCTACATTGGTGTATGGGCTGCAGAAAGAACAATGAGGTTATCCAAAAAAAAGAAAACAGGGTAAGCATTAATGTTCTGACCCTTGTGTCCTCCTTGGGGATGATCCATACAGAATAAAGCATGGTCCAGAAATACATACTGACTTTATTTTTAATTATACAAAGGGCTTTAAAAATATTAAGTACTAGTTGGTCAGATGGCATCTTTACCCATGATTTAATCCTGCCATAACCCATGAAGCAAAGTACCAGCAGACCAGTTATCTGAAACTAAAGAAATCAATACACTCTCTTCACTTTAAAATTTAATTTCAGCCACTAGCTTACCAATTCAAATCTCTCTGCCAGTATTTGCAATGTTCAAACTCACCAACAAAAACTTCAGAACATACCTATTAACATCATGGAAAATGAAAGTGATGCATAGTTATGTGAAATGATGGTACTTGAAGTTTCCACCATGCCAACAGAGTAATGAAATCCAACCACAAATCCTCCTAAGAAAGCTACCACTGAGATACCTCTGTAAATCTGTCCAGGGCTGCTGCTGATGACACTGTCTCTCAAGCATCAACTGCCACTAAAATACATCTGGCACCAACTGTAGACATGGCAATGAGTAAATGGTGGCTAATACTGAAGCTGTCATCACTGCTAGCACCCTCACTTTAACAAAAATTAAAACCACAGTGGGACTACACAGACATCCATTGCTATCCTCCTAGTAAACATGAACAACGTTGTGCTGCCAATCACAATACTCACCTGGCTGCCTTTGTCTCTCAGTTCCAGTAGAAAAGAAACATAAACTAAACTGTGCTACTGGGGGGAAGAGGACTGTGTGTAGGAGGGGTCACATGTTATACACAGAGCAGAAATAAAACAGGTGACTTACAAACACTAAAATGAGCCAGCAGCCATCAAAAGAAACTGAAGCCCAGACAAAAACAGGGCTGAGGTGCCAAAAAGACAAAAAATACAAAAATAACGTTCATATCGCACCTGCAGCATGCATCTGCAGCACCACATAGCTAAAGAAGCATACAAAACTCTCCTGGAAAAAAGTTCTGCAAGCAAAACAACTACGCAAAAGTATACTAAGCAGTAAAATAAGCATACAGGTCGCCTGACGAACGATTGCTCTGATCCAAAGTACTAGGGTACTCATTGCCATCTCTGTTTTGATTACTTTACTGCATGGCATGCTTTAGTAAACCTATTCTGTCTCTGGTACTTTGTTCTCTGCACTTTTTGTAGGTTTCTACAGCTATGTGCTGCTACAGCTACAGTACATGCTACTGGTGCTACATGTTATAGACGGTATGGTGTAAAGGGGGAGGGACTATTTAGCATATGTACTTAGAGACATTGTATAAACACAATAAGGCACTCCAGAGCATGAGTAATTGAGGGGATTTACCCACTACTTGCACCATTACATTTACTCAGCATTTGGCCTCATGTCATACCACAAGAGGCATGAGTAAATTCTCCAATTAGTGTTGTGTGAAATTGAGAAATTTCATTACGTGAAATATTTCACAAAATTTGCACATTTTGTGAAATTTTTCACAGGTGCAAAATACGAAAGTTCGCCTGAAAATTGCAAACTTTTGAGCAAAAATTGCAAAATGTCATAACCTTCGGTGAAATTTCACAATTTTGGGCTAAATTTTATTTCACACCTGCAAAATAGTTCACGAAATGCTCAAATTTTGTGAATATTTTGTGTGGCAAAATTGTTGATTTTGCTGCAGTTTCCTTGGAAAAGTTTTATTTTGCAACATCTCTATCCCCAATAACCTATGCTCTGTAATGTCTTGTAACATAATTGCATAATTGGTTCTGAAAATCTTCCACTCTGATTGGCTGTTAGAGCCCCAAAGGTGTTTCATTATTAGAACACAGTCACACTGTTGGGTTGGGGTTCTTTGAAACAGTTTTGAAGAACACTCTTAAAGCTGTTTACCTGTGTCACAGCTCTGAACCCCAAGCAAACTACATTGTTAAAGTACTTGACCTATGTTAGTTCATTAGCATTTCAAGTGTATCTTGTGGGACTTACTGTATCTGTACTGTTAAGCATAGAGGCCAGTTGTGCTGAAGTATTCTGATGCTCTTCTAAGCCTATGGGATTGTGGACTGTATCAGTAGGGTTTGGGAGGAGGAGGAAGAGTGTTACTTTTGGTACTGCTTGTACCAAAACTGTTTTTTATGTAGATACAGAAATTGAATTTTCATTGTGAGTAATGACCAGCATGGTTGACACTCAAGATGGGTGGAAGATTTTTTTGAACTGTGACCTGACTAACCAGACAGCAGCGTTTGCCCAGGCAGGACATTGGATGTGGCACAAAAGGAGTTTCAAAAGGCCAGTGTTATTTAAATAGAACTTCTGGAAACTGTGCCTTTGAGACTGATAGCCGTTTCCTTTTTGAGCTTTGACCCATGTCAGTTTGCAAATCGGGGTACGAGGACAGCAAATAACCAGATGAATAGCAAAGCCTGCTCCAGAGCAGCCACAGGTCTCATAGCCTACCTGAAGACTTCATCAATCTGTCAGGGTTTAAAGAATCCTGTCAGCTGTAAAGGAGTTAATGGATGAGCCCTCCCCTGTGACAGACATCAAACCTCAGCCAATGCAGAGGCAGTCCACTCAGGTTGTGCTACATTGCTTGCCCAGCTTGGTGAGTGCATTACTGCTTGACTGTAGAGTCAGACCAACTATCTGTAAATGCAAGCCAGGACTGCTCAGGCTGTAATATGAGGGAGAAGTGTGATTTGTTAACAACTGTAGTGAGGCTGCTTAATGCAAGAATACTGCAACCTGATCAACTAATCCAGAATTCTCAGTCACAGACATGCTGTAAGAGAGTTGCCTTGCAGTTACTATTGAGTGATAGAGAGAAAAAAAAAACTATTTTATTTCACTGTGTAAGGTACTTCAAGGGATAATACATAGACAAATTTGTTATAGAACATAACTTAGTGTTTGAGTTGTAGCACGGCTTTACAAAAGGCTGCTCATGCGAAACAAATCTGATCCATTTTTATAGTAAGGTTAGCTATGCAGTCGAATGCAATTTCCCTGTAGACGTGATATTCTTGGACTTCATAAAAGCATTTGATAGAGTTCCTCATGGAGAATTAATTAGCACCTTAATTAATTAATTTGGGTTGGATAGCAACATTATTAACTGGATTGGATCATGGTTGTCAGATAGGAGGCAGCAGGTGATTCTTAGGGGTTGTACCTCAGGATGGGCAAGTGCGACCAGTAGGGCCCCCAGAGCTTGGTGCTTGGCCTGTGCCTGTTTAATCTGTACATAACATTTAAGAGGTTCCATGGAGATATTTGGGTCACAAAGTTTACCAGAATCGGCAGAAGGTAAATACTAAAGAGGAAATATCAAATTTTAGTGAGGACTGGCAGAACTAGAAAATGGGTCAAATCACACGGGGTAGAGTTTAACATCAATAAATGCTCTGTTATGCATTTTGGAAGGAATAATATAAGGGTATACTATTCTTTTGGAGGCAACATGTTGAAAGAAGTGACACAAGAAAGAGACATGGGTATAATAATATCTAATGACTTAAGCTTCATGAAGCATTGTCACATTTGACAAAGAGCCAATGGTGTTCTTAATAGCATTCTTAGGCACATTACAAGCAGAAACAGGAGGTGATAATCCTCCTATATTTTCCTTGGTTAGGCCACATCTCGAGTACTGTGCCCAGTTCTGAGCACCAGGGACTAAGACTAAATAAAAGCACTGGAAGGGATACAACTGCAACCCACACCTTGTCCTCAAATCTGTTTAGGGGTCCCGATGTTATGAAGGAGGGGGAGGGCACAGACCAGAAAACTCCCTGGCATTTTCAGAGCAAAGATGGAAAGCTGGGTGGCCTTACCTGCTGGCATCTTCTGTTTACTAGGCAGGCCTCCCTTATCTAAGTAGCTGCTCACTGCTACAGCTGGTGATAGTCAATTGACTAAGAGCAGCTCCATGGGGCTGAAAGATGACTACATGAGTACAACGTTTTCCCGGCTCACTAAAACAGCATAGCAGCTAAGATTTTCACACAGGCCTGACACTTAGACCAATTTGTCTCCACTTTGTATTATATTTTTCCCTTGGACAGAGATCTCATTCAATCATAACAGCTATTCCTTCTGAACAAACCCTTATTTCACACTTCAAACCTCCTAGAGAGGGAGTGCCTTACTCCTCCCATGCCAGCCAAGCCAGAAACGTGGCCTCTGGCGATTGCAGCGTAAGCCTCCTGCGACTGCTCCAAACTTGTACTCATGCTGTCTTCCTGAGCCAATAATGGTGCCTTTAAACCTCCCTTGCTCTCTGATCATGCTCCAGGCTGCCCAAAGCATAGCGGTAGCTCCATTCCTTAACCAGGTTTCTATTCCAAAGAGTCACAGCCCTTAACGGGTCTGACAGACCTGCCCAGACACGGGCATGGCAGATCCCGGGCCTGGCTGGCCCATTGTGAATCCCAGGCCTTACTCCCTTGCTCTTAACTGTTACCGCTGGCAGCATGTCACATGTAACGGACCACTGGAGTTGCTACTCCAGTGGCCCTGTTGCAACCCTGCCACTGCTAAAGCAGCCCCACTGCCAGGCTACCCTTCCACAAATGGAGTACTAGGATCATTGTGCCGCAGAGGGACTGTGGCACCTTTCAACCTTCTGCTTTCTGCCTCTTGCCTTCCCTCCACCTGCAGCTGATGTAAATGAATCTTCCAAGACTCACATGGCTACAAAGCTTTTGCCAACCCTCCTTGGAGGCCAAAACCCCACATTGCACCAATGCTGCCCTTGCCGACTCCTACTCACAGCTGTTGACTCTCATCTCCCTTCCTACCCGGGGGACCAGGGCTTAAATACATAGTCCATAACACTGCCCCTGGTGGCGGTGAGGTGGAATGCTTGAAAGCACTTACTAGTCAAGGGGCACCACGAGAGGGGAGATACGAACTATTAAAAGCCCACCCCACGAGGGGGCTTACACAATGAAAAGCAATTAGGGATCTAAGAGGACTCAGTTATGATGATAGATTACAAGACCTGTAATTGTTTACACAGGAATACTGAAGAATGTGAGAGATTTGTATCTAGCATTTGGCACCTTGACCAATCATGACCTCTAGGTTTGCTTAGGATTTTGTTTGAATGACCAGCCCCACAACATGAGATCTCATGATCTGCAACTGAAAGGAGACCTTTGTTATTCACAAAAGCAGGCATCTTGGTATAACCAAAGGGTGGTAGCCTTATTGAATTCACTACCTCTAGACATAGTGAGTAGTAAGGATTTGAATAACTTCAAGACATAACTAAACTTCTACTTCAGTAGAAATAAAATAACTGGTTACTTCTGTTGACTTAAGTACAAGTGTAAGCACTTGTGCTGCTTATGCCATCTACCTGGCTACCTGTTTGCATTCTTGTGTTCATAGCATAGTTGCAGTTTTTAAAGTACTACATTTTTTTTCAGTTTTTTTTTTCTCAAGGCTTCATCTTATGTGGTGACTTCAAGTTATGTTATTGTCAATGCTATTATATCTCTACTATCACTGTCCATCTCAGTGCGATAATTGTTGTGGTCCAAAATGCACTGTGTTTGATAAGTACACAATGCTTTTTTTTTTCCTTAGTTTGTTTCATTGCTCTTCCCCTTTATGTAATCCCTCCCCCCCAGGATGCTACTGGAAATGAGCTGTTTACAGCTCATGTTGTCTTTCCTGGTGAAACTTTTCAAAATAAATAAGCATAACAGAATTCCTTTTTGTTGCTCTGTAGAAACCTATAAAACTTACCTATGAAACTTGTGACCAAGAGTGCTGAGGAGTCAGAAATGTGATGCACTCTTCAGACATTAGCAGCTAATACATTTAGCCAGGACTGCGGAGAGGGCACGGTGGTTGCTTCTGTGCAACTCAGAGTAACCGTGAGTAATTGAATAGGGCTCATAGGTCCTGTGTAAAAAATTGCTACATAGAGGATAATGTATGGTCCTCTATCGTTAACCGGTCAGTTAACAGTCGAGAGGTTGCCAGGGTGACCATGTAAACCTCGAGAGCGAAGCTCGAGAGGTTTACGTCGCCATGGCAACCTCTAGACGGGTTAAAATTGACCGTTGTCGATAGAGGACTCTACATTATTTTATAGTGTATGGTCCCACTATCAAAAAAAAAAGGGCTTACGTTTTAAAAAGTCACCGGCTGCCCTTCAGTCCTTCCCGCCGGTTTCTTCAGTCGGTTTCCGTGTCGAAAAAGCGCCAGACATGCAAGAGATCACTGCTGTTAGTTATCCATCGATGTGACGAGGATCGATAGGTTAACAACATATCTACGTCACATCGATAGGTTAACAACCTTAGGAAATGATGATTTCCTAAGGTTAACAGCGTTCTAACATACATTATAAGATAGTTATCATTTGTTGGATTGGGCCATTCAGCCAGGATTACAAATATGGTGGTTTGCTGTCACTGCTTCATTGCTTATGGAACTAGAGTACAGCCTGAAATTGATATTAACTTTTAAAAGTAGCGAACTATTAATAATATCTTAAATATTTTCTCTTTCACTAGTTAGAAGATTTCTACCTGATAGTTCTTGGTGTGATATGTGGGACACTACCGTACCTGTAAGCTGATATAGCTAACTCTATGCTTCCTCATACATCATTAGCCCCAACTGTCTGTAACATCACAGATGATGAAGAAGTGCCAATTACCTGTACAAAGATCACTCACTTGTGATGCCATCATAAGCGTGGTCACATCCCTAATGAAGTATGACGAGGAATTAAATGAGATACAGTATGTCAGTCTCCAGGAAAATTACTGCTCTTATCATCACACCTAATACTATCACATAGAAAACCAGGAAGAACACCTTCAAATGAGCACATGGGAAAAAACTACTTAAGGAATGAAAAGTAGCAACTGGCATCTTTTAAAAATTAGCAACATTTTCTGACTGCTATTTTTGGCACTAGCAGCATTTTAACTGGCCCATTCATGCCCAGCTGTGACATGCATTGACCACTTCAACACCTGGGTACCCACACTTCCCTCACAGCTCCCTAAGACTAGGGTGATGCTGGTACCAGACCCCAGTACCCAACAGTGCAGTTGGGAAGGAGCATTGTGGTTGTTGTGGTGGTAGGCTGCGCAGGTAAATGACTAGCAACTGCTGGTGCACTGCTGCTGTTTATTTTCAGTTGCTTTAACCCTTGCCTTTTTCTATGCTTAGGACTTTGTTCCTGGCCCCCAGCAAATCCCTTTCATAGCAGCTTGAATACTTGACTATCTAGTTTATTGTTTGAGAAATATATGTTACTATTGGGACCAGCTGTTATTGTGTGGAAGGGCTGTGCAGTAGGGACACAGTGTTTCTTTTTGTTTCTTTCATATAATTAGAAAGTTGGTATGTGTGAATTCAGTTTAATGTCCCTAGTGTCCTGTTTTATGTGCTTGTTATGAAATAGTCTTTTTTCCCTTTATATAGGGTCCCTTGTAAATGTTACCTTTTCCAAGGCCAATATGTACTTTTATTTATTTATCTCTCTCTCTGAAACCCAGTGGTATTAGCTGTGTGGAAATCCTGCATGAAAAGCATCACTTTAGGCCTTTCCAATGATGACACTTGGTTATGGAACTCATAAGTAATTAAACAAAGTCTAGCCAGAGCTGATAGGGCTGTGATGGGCTGCCAAGTGACCAAAGTTACACGTGTGAGTAGAAATTATTGAACGCCTGGGTGTAACTTGGCCATTTTTTGGAGGTGTTGACCCAAATCTTCAACATAACCTTTTTGGGATCCCTCCTCATGAAGAGTGCCAGTGTCATTTTGTTCACTTGTCCCAAAAGGTGATTTTGCAGAGTGAATGTGCCATTCTGTGCCACAGGTACAAAAACACATTTCAGGCAGGATGTGAAAAATGACAGCAGTACTGTTAAAAAGGAGGTGTGCAAAAATGGTAATGTTTAAAATCTGGAGTGAAAATATAAAAAATTGACAAAGTTAGGAGCATTTGTAGAAACTGCTCAATGCATGCTTGTAACGCAATCATTTCTTGAAATGTTTTCACCAGATTTTCAACATGGGCTTTTTGGGGTCCCACCTCACAGACAGTGGCTCTGCCATTTTGTGACTTTGTCCAGAAAGGTGATTCTGTGCAGTGACCACAAAATCACCTTTTGGGACCGAATCACTAAATGACAGTGACAGTTTTCATGAGGTGGGGTCCCAAGAACGCCATGCTGAAAATTTGGTGCCAAAATTCCAAACAATGGCTGATTTATCAACATAAGTTGAAAACCCCATTGAATGGCATTATAGCATGCTTAGCTTTGATTCTTCAGTTTGCGGTTTGGCTTTGAAGAGTGCAGACATATCCTGGTCCAGAGAAGATGACAGTGCTGACCTCCTGAAGTAAGTATGGGGTAAGGTGGGGGGTGCGGGAGGTGGGTGCTCAGTGGGATTGTGGGATGAGAGGGAACTGGGGTGATGACAAGAACTAGATTTTCTTTTTTTAAAGATAAACCATCAGGGAACTGTTTTCTTATTTACAGAAACAAAAAAAAACATACATTTGGGCACACTGGATGGGTTCCCAGTGCGCACATAATGGGGGTGCACATAATCTTGACACTGGGTCAGGGTACCCGATGTCAGCATGAGGGTGGAATGAATATTTGGGCACATGGAGTGGGCCTTGTGCCAGGAGTTATATATAATGCCACATAGGGATTGGGGGTCCCTATGTCAGCATGGAGATGGGAACAGAGGGATCAGAGGACAGCAGCAGTGGAGGGTGCAAGATGGTTTCTTTGTTGCCAGTGCTGGTATGTGATGTAACTGCACATGAGTGGCACTTGCACATGTGTAGTTGCAGTGAATGGCATTTTGCCATTCACAACATGATGGTGCCAGCAGAATCTGCACATGTATGTGAGTTGTGCATGAGCAGTTCATGCCCAGAAAGTGGAAGTAACAGCCAAAATAGTGCAACATTCCATAGCGATCGATCGTGGTGGGATTAAGCTCCATTGACTTTTGGAAAGACACTTCCAAAGTCCAATGAAAGGTTTCATAATCTGTTGTTTTAGAAGATGCAATCAATCCCAAAATGCTATAGGCTCTGCCCACCTCTCAAAAAATTAAAATTGGATGGGAAAGGCAGTATTAATGAGGGATGCTAAATAAGGAAAAAATAAAAGTATTTCAGAAAAAAGCATACAAAACAATATATAGGGTTTTAAAACAGTCTTCACACATGCTCAAATTTCTAATTAGAAACATAGAAATTGTTGGCAGATAAAGACTGCCAGGCCCATCCAGTCTGCCCAAAAGCCCTACACTAGTTTGTGGCCTCTGACCCTACCTGATTAATGACTTTTCACCCCTCCTTCCCTCCTCTAAGGTACCCTTATGCCTGTCCCATGCATGTTTAAAACCCTCCACTATGCTCACCCCACCACCTCCTGTGGCAGTCTATTCCACGTGTCCACCACCTTCTCTGTGAAGAAAAACTTCCTCACATTTCCCCTCAGTCTGCCACCTTCCAATTTCATATCATGCTTCCTTGTTCTTGTACATCTCTTATATTGGAAGATGTCTCCCTCCTGCACCTTGTTAATGCCCTTAAGGTACTTGAATGATTCTATCATGTCCCCCCAATCCTTTCTCTTCACCAGCGAGTACGTATTGAGGTCCTTTTGTCTCTTCTCATATGTTTTCGGGTGCAAGCCCTATACCATCTTAGTTACCTTTCTCTGGATCACCTCCACCCTGTCAATGTCTTTATGAAGGTGTGGCCTCCAGAATTGTACACAGTACTCTAGGTGAGGCCTCACTAGCATTTTGTACAGTGGTATCACCACCTCCCACCTTCTGCTAGTGATACCACTGCCTATGCACCCCAGCATGCCACTGGCCCTCCCTGCAGCCTTTGTACTCTACTTAGAGACCTTTAGGTCATCAGAAAAGATAACCCTTGGGTCCCTTTTTTCCTTGGTGATAGTCAGTAACTCCACCTTCATCCTGTAGCTCATCCCATGGTTCCCTCTTCCTGGTGCATTATTTTGCACTTCTTGAATTGAACCTTAGTTGCCACACTTCAGACCATTTTCAAGCTTCTCCAGATCCCTCCACATTGTCTTCACCCTGTCCAGAGTATCCACCTGTTGCAGATCTTGGTGTCATCTGCAAACAGGCAGACCTTTCTCTCCAGTCCTACTGCAATGCCACTAATGAAGACATTAAACAGGACTGGCCCAAGGACTGATCCCTGAGATACCCCACTGGTCACCCCCTCTCCCCTGATTGTATCACATTTACCACCACCCTCTGCTTCCTGTCCATTAGCCAATTCCTAACCCAGTTTGCCACTTTGTGCCCCATACCCAGACTACTCATTTTGTTGACCAGCCTTTTATGTGGGATGGTGTCAAAGGCTTTGCTGAAATCGAGGTAGGAGACATTTACCCGCCACCCCTCCCTGATTTACTTCCCTTGGCACCCAATCAAAAAAATCTATCAGATTCATCTGACATGACCTTCCTGCTATGAATCCATGTTGCCTCAGATCCTGGGCACTGCTGGATTCCAAGTGTGCCACTATTCTTTCTTTAAGCAGTGCCTCCATGATCTTACCCACTTCTGAGGAGAGGCTGACCGGACTGTAGTTCCCTGCCTCCTCCCTACTACCACTTATGTGTAGAGGGACTACATGTGCCCTCTTCCAGTCCTCTGGAACCACTCCTGTGTTGAATGACTCCATGATCAGTGCTGCCAGAGTTGGCGCTAGCTCTCTTCACAGCTCTCTTAACATCCTTGGGTGTATGCCATCTGGCCTCATTGCTTTGTCCACCTTCAGTTTTGTGAGTTCCTTCAGGACTTTCTCCATTGTGAATGGACTTGTGTTTACCTCTCGCCCCCTCTTCATGTCTGTTACCCAGCTGTGGTCCCTGACTGACCCTTCCCCCTCTTTAGTGAATACTGAACAGAAGTATTTATTCAGTATTTCTGCCTTTTCCATGTCTCCCTCCTTACACTCCTCTGTAATCCCTTTGAGCCTTACAATCCCCCCCCGCCCCACAGGTCTTCCTTCTTTGTTAATGTACCCATAGAATGCCTTGTCCCCTTTCTTCACTGTCTACACTAATCTTTCTTTAGTCTGTGCTGTTGCCTCCTAACAGCCTTCCTGCTTCCTTAGATTCCTTAGGTACATCTTCCTGTCCTCCTCCCTTGAGTCTCCTTATATTTCCTGAAACCTGCCCTTTGGCCCTTACCTTGTCTGCCACCTCTCTCGAGAACCACAGTGGTTTCCTTCTTCTCTTGCTGTTATTTACCAATGTTATGCACTGGCTCGTCACCTCCTCTATGGCTCCCTTTAGTTGTTCCTACTGTTCCTCAACTCCCCCTCCTGTCTCCCTTCTCGCCAATGCCTCTTTGATACAACTCTCAATTTTAGCAAAATCTACAAATATTAAATAAAAAATCTACAAATTTACAAATCAAGGCACATGCTCCCTTGAAGTTTGCCAATATAATGAAAAACATGGAAATTATTGACATCACTAGCCATGCATTTCAGAGAAAATACTGATCATTTATTTTCAGTGTGAATGGAATTGATGTCAACATCTGCAGTTCAGTAAAACATAACAAATGTATTATGGCTGATACACTTTGTTGGTTTAGGAACTTTTTTAAAAGACTAGCTTTAAAGAGTTGTAAATAGTCCCTGCCCAATTTAGGGGTCCAGCCTTAACTAGGCCCTTGAGCCCCAGAAAGATCCCTATCCAGCAGAGAACAGTCCTGTCTTTGCCCTCCAGTCCCCCAACATTTGAACCGCAGCCATGGGGGACCCAGAGGACACAGAACACAAGCTCCTTATGGAGGGTGGATACTTTGATGTTTCCTTGCTGCAGCCACACTGCTGACTCCTACAATTCTGGCCCTGATGACAGTGCTACTGGTCCGGGGCCTGGAAGGAAAAATAGCATCACTGGGTAGGGTTGGGCAAAGTTTATCTTCCACCAGTCTAATTCTGGTGAAATTCTAATTTCACTTCCCCCAAATTTGTAAAATGTCCTTGACAATTTAATAATATTTTGCCAAGATCGTGGTTTCAGTTATTTCCATCTAATTTCAAACATATTTGCCAAATTAGACCAAATATGGTATGATGGCTTTATCAAAATATATACAGATGTGTACCTAGTTTCAGAACTCTATCCTTATGGATTACTGAGTTACAGTATAAGCCTCCAAACTTTCAGAAATTTTGAAACACATTTTGTAATTATGTTAACTGCAGAATTTTAAGTCCCTATAACTTTAAAACTAGAGAACAGAATATTACCCATATTGTCAGGTTCATTGACCATATATATATTCAGCTTTGAGGCCACCCCAATGGCAGAATAGCAGAATGCTGCACTGCCATGCTAATGACCTGGATTCGGAAGTGAACCCAGGAAGTCACATCAGGAGGCAGTCCAACAGCTGCCGCTCTGCAGTTCATCTCGGTCGGGAAGGGTTGGCAGCAGGTTCCACCAACACAGTGACCCAAGCAGCTGGGCCAGGAAGCTTGCTCCTGTTGCAGGGGAACCTGTGGCTGTGTGAGGCTGAAAGAGGCACTGCCCCCATATGGAGAGATGGGAGGGGAAAAATGTTGGAGAAAACCCAGTAGCCAACTAAATGATGGCTGAGTACTGCCTGATCAGGGTACATCCCTGTGAACAGGCACAGGTGTGCTGTTTGGGAGAAAAATCAATATGGGAAAAAAGAGGCTGTTGTGCAGCTCTAATCTCTTGCTCAAAGGTTGGCCAAGTTTTAAGCAGCCACAGATTCCAAAATAGTATCAGTAGTTAAAATTAAATTTCATGAGCTTTTGTGAAATTGTGGAATGTTGTGATAGTTTTACCAAAGCCATGTCCATACATTTTGCCCAGTGATAAACTTGAGTTGCCATTGTGAAGGAAGTTAAAGGCTGTGTAAAGTGGCAATAAGGTAGCATTCATTGGAAGCTCCATATTAAAAGTATAGTGGTGCTGAGAGCTGGTCACTATCTTGAGTAAGGAACCATGAAGAATAGTCGTGGACATGGATGTGCACTAGCCTGCATTCTTGCAATATGCTAAAACCACTAGACCTCATTGATTTAATGCCATGTGCAAGGACATGTGTGTGAAGCATTGTTTTTGCACAGTACCACCTGCTGACTCTTTAACGCTGCAGATAGCAATGTATATTTTGCCATTTGAAAACAGTGGCAGCAAGTGATGTCAAGCCTCAAGCCTTACAAACAGCTGAGACTTAGGCTACTGTGACGGAAGTATCTGGATATCTTTAGTCATGATGGAGTATTATGCTGGGTATTACTGTCGCGGGAGTGTTGAAGTGGTACTGTGGGGCCATGATGCTAATGCAGGTAAGGTGATTCAGTGGTGATAAGTACTTGATGAAAGTTAAATTCCACAAGTGGAATTCTAGTGGCATTACCTTTTGTGCCTCCATGAATGTTTGAGAAAATTTTGCTAATTAGTAATTTCTAACGTATATACAATAAATGTTAACTTACTAAACCACATGTATCCAGTTTAATGAGATACCAGGACATATTTACTTTGATATGCACGCAAAATCTTGAGTGTATACCTGCAATAGCAGTGGAGCAATAAACATCCAAATATTTTGACAATTTTCACACAATTTAACAAATAATTAAACTGTGAAATTTTGAACTCCTGAAACTTACAGTTTCACAACCAATTGCCTCTCTATTTAGCAGTTTCTATGATTCTTCCAAGAAAGTATGCATATAAATTTACAATTATCTAGCTGTGAAGGTGGATAAATTGTAAGCATAGAAATACTGTATTTTCAGAAATTTTCATATGAATACTACAGTAAGTTACCAGACTTTGAGCCCCTATAACTTCTTCTCCCCTCATCTAAACATCATGAAACTTGTCATCCATTTAGTGCCCCTTACAAACCTAAGTCTGAATGCTGTACAGTGAGGGTCCAGTGGATCCCCGGTGGCATTCACTATGGGTGTGCAAGCCCCTTGAGTACATGATCCCCCACCATCCAAGCAGCTACACGCCATGGGTGGTCCAGGGGTGTGCCCGCACTGTACACCATTCACTAAGGCATGGAGTGCTGGACATGGGGGGCACAAGTTACACTAGGAGGAGGCAGAGAGTGTGTGTGGGCTGCAATTGATTAAAAGCACTGACTGTATTGTACTGATTCACATTTTGATTCTTGTAAGTTTTACATTAAAAAATGCTCTCCCTGTATTTATGGTCTGGAGTTCTGAATTTGATTTTAAGAAAGCTACACTAGGAGAACCCTACCATAGCTTCTACCCCCCCCCCATGAGCACCTGCTGTCTGTGTGATTGGCATAGATATTCTTTGTATCCAGTTCTCTCTTTCTCTTTCCTGTAAGCAGACGCTTCTGTTAGCCTGTTTTACTGTACAAGTACTTGCAATGTTTATTTTCTACAGCAGCATGCCCTCAAACATCAAACAAAACAGTATCCTGACAAAAAACTCCCTATGCTGAAAATATCTTGCCATTTTGAACTGGACTAAGCAGCAAATTGATGACAATAAATAGATATTTTGGTAAAATGTCCTATTTCTTAGTTGCTAAAGCATGAAACTGTGAATCTGGAGACAGAGGTTCAAATCCTTTCAGTACCTATTTATCCAATGTGAGATCTTTATAGTTGTTATTGGTATATTCAACAGAGATGCAATACAAAATATATCAAATGCATATCATATATTGAATGCATATTACATACAGTACAATATTGGTAGTAGAATTCCAAACATAAATGTAAAAATAAATCATAGACTATAAGATGCTACTTAATTACAAAGGTAACATAAAGTGGTTGTTGGATCTTGCATGTTAGAGCTAGAGGTAGAGCAATGTCATGCGTTAGTATACATTTCTGACACCTGATAACATTCTAGATTTACTGTAGCAAATACAGGAAAGGTTTCCAAATAGAGTCAAATAAGTGAGTGCATTACTTGCAGTACATCTTGTATGTTCATTGGCTGCAGTTTCCTCATAAATACTAGCCATTCGTCCAATCCTTGTGCCCATGAGTCAATCCATTCAGCTAACAGTACCCTTTAAGATCCATCATGGCTACATGTATCCATAACAGTCTTTGTTTACATACATGAAAGAAGTCAAAAAGGGCACCTAAAATAATGACCATATGATCATCTGGAATTGTGTACCTAAGGTGGAAAGGAAGCCCCTCCACACTGATGCTCCTGGCCCAGCGGGCTGCCAATGAGAGCTGGGGCAGTCATTCGGCACTCGCCTGTTGGCTTTACTTCATTGGGTTCCACTCTTCCAGCATTCCTGCATGCGTAATAGGCGATCCAGTTCAGGACCCAGGATAGGTGTCTAATTAAATGCCAGCTTGAGTCCTGTGATCTTCCCCCATGCAGCTGCGTGCCAGGGGTGGGGCCACAGACAGGTGTCCTGTGGGTCCCTGTGGTACTGAATACCATGCACCCTGCACCTGTCCTGAGCTGTGTAGCTATGTGGGCTGTTTATGCATGTTTTCTACATAACACCTGCACTTTTGTGCATAGGCCCCATTATGCATGTTACATTTCACATCTCTAACTATAGAAACATAGAAACATAGAATTTGATGGCAGATAAGGACTGCTAGGCCCACCTAGTCTGCCCATTTCCCTACCTAACGGATAACCTGCAGATCCTAGTTAACCAACAGGCTACTTCCTCCTACCCCTTGCTAGAATTGCCTTATGTCTGTCCCATGCATTCTTGAACTCCCCCACAGTTTTTGGCTCTACAACCTCCTCAGGAAGGCTGTTCCATGCATCTACAACCCTCTTTGTGAATAAATACTTCCTCACATTACCTCTGAACCGTCCCCCCATTATCTTCAAATTGCGCCTCCTTGTTCTTGCACATCTCTTTTTCTGAAAAATGCTACCCTCTTGGAGTTTGTTGATTCCCTTGAGGTATTTGAAAGTTTCTATCATGCCCCCCCCCCTTTCCTCGGGCCTATACATCTTAAGCTCCTTTAGTCTTTCTTCATATGTCTTGTGGTGCAGACCCTGCACCATTTTGGTTGCCCTCCTCTGGACAGCCTCCACCCTGTCTATGTCTTTGCAGAGATGGGGTCTCCAGAACTGTACACAGTACTCCAGATGTGGTCTTACCAACTGTCTGTACAGAGGGCCAACAACTTCTTGTTTTCTACTGGTGATGCCTCTCCCTATGCATCCCAGTATCCCCCTAGCCCTCCTTACTGCCTTCTCACATTGCTGGCCCACTTTTAGGTCATCTGATATGACTACCCCCAGGTCCCTTTCCATTTTTGTTGTTGTCAGTATCTCACCCCCCATTGTGTACTCTTCCCTGGGTTTTTTTCCAGGTGCATTACTTGACCCTTTGCAGTGAATCTAAGCTGCCATACATTTGACCATTCCTCCAACCTTGTCAAGTCCTTTTCATTCTTTCCACCCATCTTGCATATCCACCCTGTTGCAGATCTTTGTGTCATCTGCAAAGAGACGTACTTTCCCTTCCAGTCCCTCTGCAATGTCACTTATAAAGACATTAAAAAGGACCGGCCCCAGTACTGAACCCTGCGGTACCCCACTAGTAACCCTCCTTTCTTCACTGTGGACTCCATTTACTATTACCCACTGTGTCCTGTTGTCCAGCCAGTGTTTAACCCAGGCTACCACCCTGGGACCCACACTTACCTGGGACTATAACACTTACAGGGTTATGACCAATTAAAGAATTTTAGAAAGTTCCACAAAACTACATGGCAATTTGCAAAATTTCTCAGAATGTCATGAAAATTCCACAAAATCTGAATTTGCTAATTTCACCCAACCCTTCTACAGGGTGCAGGACCATCAGTGCTTCCTGGCCCTAGGGCACATAATGGGTCTGGGAGCAAGGAGGAATTCAGCAATGAAACACCATTACTGTGACAGTGCATGCAGGTAGAGCATGATTGGGGCATATGCATGGCAAGACAGTGGCTCCATTGCCATCTCTCCTGCATGGCTCCCTAAATGACAAACAAGCACAGTGCCTGCATATGTGGCAGCTGTCCTGGCCTCTAGGCAGGTAGTGGGCCCAGGATATAGTACTTTCAGCCCTCTGGAGCATAGGAATTAAGCAACAGGAGCTACAAACAACAAAAGGACAAAAAGTAAACAAACATTGCTGTCGCCATGTCCTAGAAAGCCCTCTGATCACACAGAACTGCTGGGAAAGTGTCAAAGGTACACAGTGTAATTTTCCAGTGAGTTTCAGTCAATCATAAGCTCAGGCTTGTGGGGCAAGGTGTATTTCTGAATTCTTAATAAATAAATAAGCTCAGGCTTACACAGCATGCATAAAATACAAAAAAAATGATCTCCCCAAAACTGAATTCTATCAGAACTCAGCTTAAGAACTACAAAGAAGGCCAGCCCAGTGGTGCTGAGGGCTGAGGCACTGGGCGCCTTACCTCTCATCACGGCAACCAGTGTTCAGAAGTGAGCATGGCTGCTGGAAGTCTGCTGGGTGTAAAGGCTGTGAGAGGATAGAATGGCCACCAGGCAGCTCTCCTTTCCTGGATCGAGAGGTTGGGTCTCCTGGCCTAAGACCACCACCATGTGGAGGCATGATGGTAATGCAGGCATGAGTGGGAGATGAGTTCTAGTTCAGGGGTGGGCATAGCAAAGTTGGGTGGGCCAAGGCATGCATGCATGCACACCTCCACGCATGTGCCTGACCTTGTCTGGGATTCTGGGGATTAAGGGGGAGAAAATGCTGGGGTTGTGACTGGGTGATGCCCCCAGGCCAGCTCCAGTGGTTCCGCCAAGGCAAAGTGGGGTGGCCTCAAATGACTGCGAATGCCCGGTACAGATGGCTGACACAAGCCACCAGCTCAATGGGGAGAGATAAACACCTATATGGAAACAATGAACTACAAAGAACATAGAATTTGATGGCAGATAGGATCACTTGGCCCACACAGTTTGCCCAGTTTTCCTCTCTACATTATTACCACAAACTGTACTTGATCTACAGCTCTTTCTCCCTACCCTTTTCTTTTCCTATGATTCCCTTGTGTCTATCCCATTCCTTCTTGAACCCCACCACTGTTTTGCCCCCACAAACTCCACTGGAAGGCTGTTCCAGGAATCCACCAGTTTTCTGTGAAGAAGTATTTCCTCACATCTCCAGAATCCACACCTTCCAGCTTCATATTATTCCCCTTGTTCTTGAGCTCCTTTTGTTCTGAGAAATACTACCCTCCTTTACCTTATTTACCCCTGTGAGGTATTTAAAGGTCTTCATCATCTCTCCCCAGCCTCCTTTCTTCCATGGTACACAAACTGAGGTCCTGTAGTCTCTCCTTGTAGGGCTTTTGATGCAGACCTTTCACCATTTTAGTTGTCTTCATCTGGACTGCAGCCACTCTGTCTATGTCCTGCCAGAGATGTCGTCTCCAGAACTGGACACAGTACTCCAGGTGAGCTCTTACCAGTGATCTACACAAAGGCAACACCACATCACTCTTCCTGCTGGTGATACTTCTCCATATGCACCCCAACATCCCATTAGCACTCCCGACTGTTTTGTTGCACTACCTCATCACTTTTACATCATCAGATATGATTTCCCTGAAGTCTCTTTCCTGCTTGGTAGTTGTCAATACAACTCCACCCATTTTGTATTCTGTCCCTAGATTTCTGTGCTGTAAGTGCATTATTTTGTACTTTTTTTTACATTGAAACCCATCTGCTATACCCTTGACCACTCTAGTATTCTCAAGTCTCTGCTCATCCCTTCCTCTCCCACCCCAGAGTGTCTACTCTATTGCAGATTTTGGTGTCATCCACAAAAAGGAAGACCTTCCCTTCCTGCTCCTCTACAATATCACTTAAAAAGACATTAAAGAGGACTCATCCCAGCACTGATCTCAAAGGCACCCCACAGATCACCTTGCCTTCCTCAGAGTGAACTCCATTTACTGTACCACTGCCCTCTGGCCTATCCCCTAATTAATTCTGGGTCCACATAAACTCCCTTCTTAATGGTACTGCAAATGCACAAGATGACTCATTCCTGGTTGGGGATACCCTGACCAATGACCCTGCTACAGTTGCTGATGCCTTCTGTGCCTCCTTCTCCAACCCTAATGGACCCCCTTCCCCCCCAGGACTCCCTATCACTCAGTTTCAGACTGGGTGCCTCCTCGTCCTCAATTCCACCTGAAACTGGTTGAACCGTCCGCTGTACTTCTTTTGTTACTCCAAATAAACCCTAACTCTTCCCCAGGAAATGACCTGCTAGAACCTCACCTGCTGAGGGCCGCTGCCCTGGCTATTGCCTACCCTGTCACCCTGCTCTTCAACAGGTCCCTCCTAGAAGGAACAGTCCCAAGTAAGTGGAAGGTATCAATTATTGTCCCCATCCACAAAAAAGGACCCTGGGACAGAGTGGGAAACTACAGGCGTATCTCCCTTCTCAGCCCTCTTGGGAAAGTGCAGGAGAGGCTTGTATACAATCAACTTCAGGATTACCTTGAGCAGCACCACTTCCTAGCCAACGTACAACACGGCTTCAGGAAAGACCACGGCACAGACACTGCCCTCATCTGGCTTACATCCGACATCCTCAAGGCCATGGACCAAGGCTACCCAAAGGGCGCCCTATTCATTGACCTATCCAAGGCCTTTGACCTGGTCAGCCACAAACTCATCCTTTCCAAACTCCTCCAACTGGGCCTGGATAATCACTCGCTCTCCTGGTTTGAAAACTATTTGACTAACAGATCCCAAAAAGTACGTTGGAGAGGAACACAATCTGGCTCTAGACCCATGACCTCCGGGGTACCTCAGGGCTCGATCCTAAACCCCCACTATTCTTACTCTTCCTCAATGACATTGAGAGTGACTGCAAGCTCAGCAACCTCATCCTCTATGCAATGACACCGTTGTCTATTACAGCAACCCACAACCCAGTGTCATCTCCTCCAAACTTCAGGCCTGTCTCTCAGCTCTTGAGGTCTGGTTCATCACTAAATCTCTAAAGTTGAATGAGGACAAAACTAAGGCCATCCTGTTCGGGACTAGATGCTTGGGCATGGACAGAATCAAGCTGCTCCTGCTCACGCAGCCCAAGGAGGAAAGAAGAGGTCATAAAACCAATTCAAGTACCTCGGGGTCCTCCTTGACCAAGAATTGACCTATAAACCCCCATCGACTCCTTAAATTAATCCATCCACAGAGGCTCTGCCTCTCTCACCATCTGGAAACTCCCTCTCTGGGGTAGTGACGAGCTCATAGCTAACAGCAACCTCCTCCTCCATCCTGTATGGTTCCCCATACTACAGTTCTCCGGGACGGAGCTCAACAAACTCTCCATGCTCTATCACAGAGTGGCTCACTTTGCAACAAACTCCTCACCTAGGAGGCACCATTGTGAGGCCCTCACAGACCTAAACTGGCACACCCTACGGCTCAAGCTGACCTACTCTGCTTCCTGCCTGGGCTTTAAATTCACCTCCCTGGCCCTCCGTCACACCTGCATGGGCTGCTCACTCCTAAAATCCAGCGGTGAACACTGCGATCCACCGCAAGTTGTCCCCTCGATATCCCATGTGTTTGCACCAACCTAGGCAAGCGTTCCTTCCACTACGCCACTCCCTTCTTATGGAACACCCTCCCAGCAAGTCTACTCGACAAGCTGACTCTCCTAGGGTTTAAATCAGGCCTCAAAACATACCTCCTGGAACTAAGCCTCTGTGGGTGTAATCGCTAGCCCCCACCTGGGCCCACTCTCTTGCTACCATCTGCTGAACCACGCCTTCCCACCTCATGAATATTGTATGGAAAATGCTAAATGCACTATGTATCTGTCTCAGTACCTGTCTAGCCTGTGATGCTTGCTGTTCTCCATGACCAACGTTTGATACCTACTCTCCAAAATGTATCAGCTTATCTACTGTACCTCTAATGTCTATGTATGTACTCACTGTAACTAAATATGTATTCATTACAAATTACTGTATTTTATACCTATGTATGTATGTATTCATTGTAACTAATCCCAGGTCGCCCCTGAAAAGGGACCTCTGGTCTCAGTGGGTTTACTCGGTTACAAAATCTAAATAAATAAATAATGTCTTTTCAGTTCATCACGATTGGACCCATACCTAAGCGACACAGCTTGCTTATGAGTCTCCATGGAATGGTGTTGAAAGTTACATTGAAATCTATGTGTAGGCCATATCCATCGCCTCCACCTTGATTTAATTCCTTTGTCACCCAAAGAAATCTATCAGACTTGTTTGACATGGCTCTCCTCATGTGAACCAATGCTGCTTTGGGTTTGTAATCCACTGGATTCAAGATATTCCGCAGTCCTTTCCAGCACCACTCCTATTTCCAGTGAGCTGTTAAATGGGAGTGTTAAAGATGCAGTCAGTACTTCCCTCAGCTCCCGCAATACTCTTGGATGGACTCTGTCTTGCTGCATAGCTTTTTCCACCTTCAGTTTAGCAAGTCCCTTCAAGACTCTCTCCTCTGAAAAAGGAACAGTGTCCACCTCTTCTCCAACCAAAGCTTCTGTTACTTTTTAGTGGCCTCTCCCCTTCTCCTTTCTTTGTGAACACTGAACAAAAGTACTTGTTCAGGATGTCTGCTTTTTCCTGGTCCTCATCTGCACAGTCCTCCCTTCCCTTTTAACCTTACAATCCCACCTCAGTCTTCATCATTTTCACTTACATACCTAAAAAATGTCTTGTCCCCTTTCATTATCTCCTGGGCTATTCTCTCTTCAGTTTGTGCCTTTGCACTCCTTACTACTTTCCCTGCTTCCCTGTTTTCCTTGGCACACCTCTCTATCCTCCTCCTGCTGTGTCTTCTTATACCTACTGAATGTAATCCTTTTAGCCTTTACCTTTTTAGCCACCTCTTCCGAGAATTATAACAGTCACTTTTTCCTCTAGCTTTTGCTCACTTGTTTGATACAGAGGCTTGTTGCCTTTACCATGCTATCTTTTACCTTCTTTCACTGTTCCTCATCCCTACCCAGGCCAGTCTCACTGCCAAGTCATCTCTGAGGTATTCACCCATCTTTATAAAATTTTCTCTCCTGAAGTCCAGAAACCTCACTTTTGTGTGGTTCGACTCCACTTACTTATGGACACCTGGAGAGGAAGGTCGGGAGACAGTATAGCGCAGTGGTTTAAGGCTCTGAGCTGCAAATTTGGTGACATCCAACAGACCAGACCTGGGTTTGAATCCCACAGCTTCCACTTACATACTGTGTGACCCTGAGTAAGTCACTTAACTTCCCTGTGCTCCCAGGTCGTGCCTGTAAAAAAGCTTTCAGCTTAGTGTGCTACTCCTGGTTAAACAAGTGAAAAAACAAACAAAAAAAAAAAGGTCAGAGGTTTGCTATGCACTCCTGCATTTGTGGAGTAGGCACAGGAAGCAGGGTTACACAGCCGGTTTTATTTTCAAAAAGGTGTGCCACCATTGCCTAGGAAGATGTAACCTTTCCTGTTTGTCTTTTTGCACACACAGCCTGGTTCAGGCTGTCTACCCTGCCTTTCTTTGTTCACTCCTAGGAGGAAAGCCACGGATAGGTGGCCCATGAAGCCGGAGCTGAGCATGAGCAGAGAGGCTGGTTGGTTGGCTATGGCAAGGAAGAAGCTCTTGGTCGAACTGGAATTTTCAAGACCGACCCCATTAAATGGAATATAATCCAGCACAAGCAAAGGATCATTTCTATTAATAGCCTTGTTATACATCTTTTTTACACCCATGTATGTGCTCTATGCTCAGTGTTTATTTTACAATGTTTGCAATGTTATTTTACAAAATTGTCTGTAGTGGGTCTTTAGTAGAGCTAGAGTAGTATTGTTATCTTTCTCTGGGCTTTCTCATATATGGTAGATCTGTAAACTGCAGTCACTTCAAATTACTAAATTTTAGCTAAGTTAATTTACATACATATATATATATATTCCTTTAAATTTTGTGCAGATTTAAGCACAGTTGTCACATGATCAGTTGATACTTACTGCATATACTAGAAGTTGGCTTCTAGCTTTCTCCATGCGCCATTTTCGATGCAGCAGAAAGCGGGCTGATAGAAGAAGTTTCTCTAACTGTCTAGCTCGCTGATGAAATACCAATTCAGCTGCACAAATACAAGTTGGAACCCAGTGGAAAGAGCACTGTAAAATGGGAATACTGGTGGTGTTTGAAATGTATACCTCACAACTCTGTATCTTACACACTCTGGCCCAGACAGGTGTACCCCACAAGAGCACCTGGTCCTGGTCTTGTGGAGCTTTTAATGAGTGATACACACCGCAGGCTCATGCCCTTATTTGCTCAAACAGCAGAAAGTAAGTATTATCTAAAGGCATATCTCACTTACAAGTGACTAAATGTTTAGTAATATCACTGCTCCTAATTTAGTGCTCAATTATACAGTTTAGAGATTGATAGTATCTAGCCTCTACTCAGCCTGTATTCAGCCCACAAATACTTCAGCAGTTTTTTTTTGGTTTTTTTTTTTTGTGGTTTACTCTAGGATATACTGTATACAATTAACTACACTTCTGTTTGTTTGTTTGTTAAATTTAGTGCACTGCCTGGACAAGGAATTTTGGACAGCCTTTTTAACCCACTGCAAGTTCAAGTTCTTTCACAAAAAGAGAAGAGAAGAGCAAAAAACTTGACTTTCCAGCAACGGAAGCTTTTATGAGTGTATGCCTGATGCAGAATTTTATAATTTATAAAGGTCCACTACAGCTGAAGTCATTTTTAGAGGACATTCCAGTGTGTTCAAAATTTAAGCCCAGTTTGTTATATGTGCATATGGCAATTTTGCACTTTAGCATTTCAAGGACACTGTAACAGTTTTGACAACGTCTGTCCAAACTATATCAAACATTGGAAGAATCAACAAGTTAAAGAGCATAGATCACATCAACTAAAGAAGTGACTATTTTTAGTCCATTGAAGCCCCTCATCGTTAACCAGGCCTCCTGTGAACCCAACTTAGACTTGAAATCTTCAGATTAAATTTTTAAATGGGTGAGACTGTCTCAGACTCTTTTAGTATAAAATTGAATTAGCCAAAAAGACTGCTGATTAAGTTAACCATCTGTTGTATTTGCCTAGTAGACTTTTACTCTGCATTGAATTTTTCTTATGGAATATTCTAGATCTATAGCTGGTTTGCACTTAGTCAAACAGTCAAGACAACTATGGTTTTCACTAGAAAGCAAGCCCTGGAGGCTGGTTCTGACCTACACAGCCCTTCCCACTTAGAGAATTGTTCTATTCCAACTCAACTATTACCCACTGATGTCACTGACATTACAAATGCTGATTTGATGCTGGAACCTATTGAGTTACACTCTTCTCCTATGTATTAATAAAGAAGGGTGGTAAGAAACCCCAAAAAGCTCTTACAGCAAAAGCTCAGTAAGAAAAAACTATTCTCAAGGTTCCAAAAGTAAAAAGCAAGAATATAAAGCAATCTACTAAAGTAAAACAAACAAAATTAAGGATAACTTTGAGTCACTACACTCTCAGAATGATAGCCTCCACCCTGTTCCAATTTATTTTAACACCTAGTGCCCAAAACAATTCAGGTAACATAAAGGACATAATGGAATTGAATAAAGAATGCACCAGATTGTCCATTTCTCCAAAAATGTATAATGTGAGTATTCCTCCACTATGTCGCATGGTCATGTTAGCTCTTCCCTTTCAACAGGCACAGTAAAAGAAATAATGTCAACATTAGTCAGGGCAAGGTAGATAAATCCCCAGTTAAGGAAGCTTCTATTAATTTATCATTTGATTCCCCATCTGAAATGTCTGACTCTCTCAAATTTTCTCCTGAGTATTTTAGTGAGTTTAATCAAAAAACAACCTGGCAAAATGGCTTAAAAGTATTGTTGATGAGCTTCAAGGGACCATAAATGGATTAAAGCATTTTAACATCTCAGATAGGGGCTCCGCTCTGAATAAATCACAACAAAACATTCTGGGGGTGCTAATGAGCAGCTAGGAAACAGCAACGCCTTTCTCCAGAGAGTCTTACCCATGGGGCATAAAAGAATGAAAAAAGTGGCTAAAATTGAAAGTAATACTTCATCCCTCAACAGTAATAAGTGTAAGAAGAGCTAATGGATGAATATCTCATTGGTAACCCCTGAAAAAGGGACCTTCGGGGCTCAGTGGGCCTACCCAGTCATCAAAATTTAAATGTAATAAACATGAAGAAAACCTCACATACAGCTGCCAAAACAATAAAGAAAGCCACGGCTCCTAACCTGACAGAGGGACTGAATATCATTACACTGTCCGCGCCAGAGATGGAAATAATTGGGCAGACTCTAACAGCTCAGGTCCTGGCAGCAATCACACCAAAACTGGATATGATCATGACTAAAATATCAGAGCTCTTGGAGCAACTTACAGGACAAGCGGCCAAAATCTCTGAGGCAGAGGTCCAAATTTCCATGTTGGAGAGACCACACAGAGCAGCTCCCAGAAGCAGTGCAAGATCTCCGGAGAGAGTTGGGGGAACTCAGAGACCAAATAGACTATCAGGAGAACTACCAATGCCAGAATAAACTCTAGATTCAGGGCCTCCCAGAGGGAAAAGAAGACACTTCTCCTGAACTTTTGTGGCAGAGTGCTACCTCAACTACTGGGCTTGGACCCGAAAGGTGGCAGGTACAAAATCAAGAGGGCATAGGGCCTTGGCTCCAAAGCCAGCAGCAGGAGTTCCACCAAGGCAGATTATTTTCTCCTACATAATTTGGAGATAGACAAGCCATCTGGTTCGCTTTCAAAAACAAAGGAAGTTTCTGTATCAAGGGCTCATTTGTATCTCCATCAAGACTTTCTCAACTGTTGCAATGGAAATGATGAATATTTAACCCTGTTCTGGATGTCCTCTGAGCCAACAAAGTTGATTTTCAGTTTTATACCCAGCTACAGTGAAAGTGCGAGTGAAGGAAAGACGCAGACATTCCATAGAGGTGGAAAGAGTGCAGCACTTTCTGCAAGACTTGAGGAAGCCCGTGGACGTGGAATGAACTCGGGGACTTCAGCCAGATCAGATAAGTAAAAGCATACCTGCTGGATTGTACATATTTGTGGCTGATTGCATGACTGCTTGGAATCTAAAAGAGCTACTCACTGGGGACAGTGAATTTTGTAGCCTGCCCGGCTTTGGGACTGCCATACTGCTATGAGGCCTGCTCCATCATTGTCTGGACTGTGGCTGGAAATGAGCGTAGGGCTGTATGAATCCACTATGTGTTATCCTTGTGGGAGAGCTCTGAATAATTGGTTGCTGAGCCAGGGACCTGTTGTTTTACTCTCTCCCCGGCTATCGAAAGGGGCATAAACATTGGAGGAGGGCATCTCGGGGATAGCAGCTCGACTGAAGCGGAAGACCTGAGCCTGCGCAAAAAACACCTGGCAACACTAGTAAATGACTTCATGGACTGTATTTTGGCCTAGGACTTATTCTTAGGGAAAGGATATTAATGTTGTTTGGAGCCCGGGTTCTGGTTTGGCTTTTTGGGGTGGAGCACCAGGCTGGGATGCTGAGCAGAGAGGAGAAAATAAAGTGTTCTTGTAAACTGGTTGGGCCATCTCCCCTCTTGCTTGCACGGGAAATAATAATATGGTGGGGGACTGCAAGAAATATGTCTGTGATGGTGCGGGGGTTATAGGGAGGAAGGGAGGTGCAAGAAAGGTAACTGACTGGAAGAAGGACTAAATAGATGATGCACAATCTGGATTTAAAGCACAATAGGAGAAGGGGGTATGGAACCTTGATGGGGAGCACTGCATACTTTAAATGGCTTTCTGCTTTTTCCTCTGCAGGAATGATACCAGAGCGAAGAGCCTGGATGAATATTTATAACAAATGCTCAAGGGGCAGTACCCTGCCAAGATACTTACAGGACTTCAGTCCAGGGGAAGCAGGGCCTCATTAGAAAGGCCCAGGACATATAGATCATTGCAAGGGGAGGGTAAAAATATGATTTAAAGGAGATTAATAATAGCTGTTTGGATGGGTGGAAAGGATGATTGGGAGAGAAAATATAAGGAATTATCCACTTATTTAATATGCTTGGGTGAAGAGTGGGTACTGGGGAGGGTGGAACCTGTTCTTGTATCAACTCAGTCTGAGGAAGGGGTCTGGGGGACTGGTGGGTAATATATCCTTCAAGTTCTGATACAAGAAAATAGGACAATGGAGGATATTGTAGTAGATAACACAAAAATGCAAAGTTATGTTAAAGTTTGTTTTACATGTTGGTTGAATTTCTGCCAGTTGCAGGAAGTGTTGGGAAGTGGGGGTGGAGGGACAATCAACCTTAAGAATCATACTGTAGAATGCATTTACATCTGATTGTTGTGTTGAATGAATGGAAACATTCGACAGGTAGGTGGAGGGCTCAATGAGAATAAATGGAAGCCATATGGATAATGATACGGTGATAGTGTCATGGAATCTCGTGGTTTCTGCAACCCCATAAAAGGAAAAAGGTATTACAGGCTCTCAAGAATCACCAGACCCAGGTAGCTTTGCTCCAAGAGACCCACCTCACTATAGGGGAGCATCAAAAGCTGGTGGGAGGCTGGGTCGGGGAGTGCTATGCTGTGGTGTATAACTCCCACAAGCGAGGAGTAGCAGTGCTGTTTCATAAAAATTGTCCAATAAAGGTGAAAAGGGTGGTAGCTGACCTGGTGGAGGGCCGATATGTGTTTATCCAAGGCAGAGTGAAGGAGGAGCAGATAACCTATGCCAGTATCTATGCTCCATCAGTGTTTGATGCTGATTTTACACAAAGATGTTGGATATCATGACCAGTGAGCAATTCCCAAATCTATGCTTAGGAGGGATTTAAATTATGTAATGGAACCCAGCCTGACCACTTGGAGGAACAAGCAGACATGAGAGGGCCTCTACCCAGTGGAAGCAAGGGTGGTGTATTTGGACATGGTGGATGTATGGAGGGCAGCTAACCCCAGAGCTTGGAATGCAAGTTCTACTCTAACCCACACGGGACGTGGTCCAGTCTGGAATACATATATGTTACAAGAGAAGGGTATGGAGGGGTATGGGATGTCACACATGGACTCATCCACATATTGGACCATGCCATGGTGATATTAAGGCGTCTTCCGAGCATGGAATCGGGTCCATGTCCGGGATGGCGCTTCCCCACGTATTTGATGACATCAGAGAAATTTAGGACATTTCTGAAACAACAATGGGAACAGTGCAAGGAGACGAATGAAGCCACCGCCCCCACAAAAGTGGTATACTGGGAGGCAGGGAAGGCATATATGTGGGGGAGGATAATCGGATATGTGAATGGGTACAAGAAGCAGACAAGGAACAGAAGGCAGGATTTAGAAAAGCAGTTGAGAGATATAGAAAGGAAAATGATTGAGCAGCCGACAGAACAGCTTAGGGTGGGAAATGCTGGCACTTAGAGGGCTCTGAATCCACTACTAACAGGAGAGGCTAGTACATCATTGTTCTATGCTAGGCAATGGCTGTATGAATGGGGTAACAGACCTGGGCACTTTAGCCTGCTAGCAGGGGCAGAAGGGAGCAGCAGTGGCGACCAGTGTGAAAGATGCAAGGGGACAGCTACAAATGCAAAATGAAAAAATAAAGGAGGCATTTGCAGCATTTTATGAAACCCTGTACAGGACAGATCATGGGGACACAGAATCACTGATGACCCAATTCTTGGAAGGATTGAGATTACCTGAGCTCTCAGAGGAACAGAGGGAGAAATTAGGGGAGAAGATTATGGCAAGGGAGATTGGGGGGCACTAGTGTTAATGAAAAATGAGAAAGCAGGAGGGCCAGATGGGTTTGTGATGGAATACTATAAAGAGCTACAGGAAGATATAATAGGGGCCATGGCTGGGATGTTGGAAGAAGCAGTAGAAGAAGATGGACTACCAGCAAATGGCCTACAGGTGATGATCTGTGTAATCCCTAAGCCAGGCATGGACCCAAATGAATGTGGGTTGTATCGCCTCATATCACTCCTGAACTGTGATACTAAAGTTTCGCAAATGTACTGGCCCATAGATTAGAAGGGATTTTACCCCAACTGGTACACCCTGACCAGACTGGGTTTGTGCAGGGTAGGCAGTCATACCATAACGTGAGATGGCTCCTTAACAAAATAGTAGGGGAATCGGCACCCAGGGCAAGTGGTGGTGCTGTCTATGGATGCTGAAAGGCATTTGACTGCATAGAATGGCCCTACCTGTTTGAGGTGTTGAGGATATTTGGACTAGAGATATATGTATATATAGATATGATTTGCATGCTATATAAAAGTCCAAGGGCCCAGGTTTTGGTTAATGGGGGCCGCTCTACAATGTTTGAACTTCACAGGGGGACGCAACAAGGGTGCCCACTCTCCCCACTTCTTTTTACTTTGGCAATTGAGCCTCTAGCCCTTCGTATAAGAGGAAATGTCAGAATTCAGGGGGTGGTGGAAAAATCAGGAATACATCATAAGTTGACTCATTATGCAGATGATCTGCTGTTGTTTACTACTCATCAGGAATCCACCATACCACTCCTTCTGAAGGTGGTCCAGGAATTTGCTAGCTTTTCAGGATATAAGCTGAACCTAAACAAGTCAGAGATGTTTAGGATTGCAAACCAGAGAGATAGGGTGGGCCAATGCAGGGGGTTTAAAGCAGTACAGGATACCTTCACATATCTGGGAATTAAGGTGGGAAAGGTCTGGTCAGAATATATGGGGATAATTATGGACCTCTTCTACAGACTTTCAAAGCAGATCTGGAAAGATGGAGGGCACTTCAATTTACGTGGATGGGTCATATTAACCTCTTAAAAATGAATGTGCTCCCCAGACTCCTTTATTTACTGCAGATGTTACCCATGGGATTAACTAAAGTGGACTATAATGCTATGGAGAAAGAGTTCATTAGATTCATTTGGCAGAACAAGAGACCCAGGATGAGTCTGCCACAGTTAAAGGGTAAGCCAGACAAGGGAGGCCTTAACTTCCCAGACCTTAAGGGTTATGCACTAGACATGCAGCATAAATATATTCAGGACTGGGTATGTCACAGGGAGGAGGCAGGCAGGGTGGATTAAGGAGGGTGAAGATACAAAATTCCGTCTAACAGCATATCTAGACCCAGGAGGGAAGAAGGCTTATCAAAGGTTGAAGGCCAGGAAACCCTTTGTGGAATGGATGTTGGATGCATGGGAACAGACTAGGAAGAAGCGAGGGGAGGGAGGGAAGACTATCAGGGCTAGTGCCAGTGGTGGGGAATCCTGCATTCTTGCCCGGGTTGGGGGGGGATTTGAAATTTGGGGTGTGATTCCTTAGGAACTTATATGGGAGGGGAGGATTTCGAACCTTTGAGGACCTACGGGAGAAGTATGGCATTCCACCCTCTCACCGCTATAAGTATTTCCAGATTAGGGCCTTCAATATGGCAAGAAATGGACCCGATGGAAAGACCCCCACCCTGGAACCCTTGGCAGAACTGATAGGGAATAAGCAGGGTATACCCAAAGACTTTATAGCCAAAGTGGTAAGACAGGATAGGGACATATTCTCAGATAGGTCTATAAAAGTGAAAGCACTGTGGGAGAGAGATTTGGGAATTCGGATCATAGAAAAAGATTGGTCTATGATCTTACAGTCTCATATGGGGTTACTGTTGTGTAATAAGTATAAGGAGTCCCAGTATAAGTTTCTACACAGACTGTACTGCCTTCCAGTGGCGGTCAATAAATTTCACCTCTCTGTCTCACCGATATGTGGTAGATGAAATGGGGCAAGAGGAACATACATTCACTATTTCTGGGGTGTAAAGAGCTTCACCCTTCTGGACAGAGATTGTTCAAGCAGTAACAGACATCATGCACCTCCCTATAGAAGACACAGCAGTTACTTTAATGTTGGGGATGAGGGACAGGGGAGAGTAGGAGTGGGAGCCATATCCGAGAACGATAAGGGTACTTCTGAGTCTGGCAAGACAGTGTATCCAAACTACTTGGGCCTCGCACGTCCGACCAACCCTAAGACACTGGAAAACTTTGGTAATAAACAATTTAGCATTGGAAAAGTTAACATACCAGAGATATGGGAAGGAGGAGATGTTCTTAAATAAGTGGAGGTTGTATATCAATGCATTACCGTGGGAAAGCAATGGCATTTAGACAAGGAATAACATAAATTTTGAAGGCTGTGTGTTGTTTTCTCCTAGGTCTACAAGATAAGGATACAGATGTCCTGCAAGGGAGGGTTGGAACACTACCTGTGAGCTAAGAAGATAACCAGAGGTGGAGATGGAATCTTTAAGGATGCTCACAGGTAAGTGCGACATAGGTGGGACAAGCCAGCAGGGATGTCTCAAGAGGGGATGGAGATGTACAGAGGGGAACATGTAGCATGGGAAGGCATAAAGGAGGATACTCTTGGTCTAAATGTTTCAAAACACAATAATAATGTAACTTAGAAAAGTAGGAGAATGAAGATTACTTAGGTGTAAATGCAATACACGATAAAATGTATACAGTTGGGGAAACTATAAGTTAAAACCAGGTTGATATATACTACAAAGATGAACAGAGATTACTGCAATGAATACAGAAATTTAAAATGGGACCAGCATCCTCAGCGGTTTTAAGAGGAGCTGTGTATTGTATGTAATGTCATAGGAGAATTTATTATTTACCTGAATAAAAGATTTTAAACATAAAAACATTCTACATCTATGATGCAACAAGATGGCTGCTATGCTGGGCGAGCTGCTAGTATAGCTTGAGCATTTTTTTATCTAATTTTGATTTATTTTATGTGTTTTACATAGTTCTTAGTTAAATTTATTTTTCGTCTACTCTGTACATCTTGATGGAGGTTTCCTGCCTAGCTGTCTCTCTGTTTACCTGCTGGAGATCCGTTTACTTGTTGGAGATCAGGAGATCGAGATTGGGGGATTGGGAGCAAAACTGCAGAAGTCGGGTATTACATGCTCGAGTGGAGTCATGGAGCTGTGGTACCAGCTTCCTACTGCCTTTTAGCCTTACTGAGGTTGGCTTGTGTCATGCTGACCCATTACCGCTTTTGGCAGATGATTGAATCTGGTCCTTGCCTTTGCTTGAAGAAACTTTTTACAAAGCTGTTGCTTGTTTGAGACCGACTGGACTGCTTAGGCTGTCGGCCAGTTCTTCGAGAGTTGTTGCAAAGATACTGATGTGGATATTGTGACAGATTCGAAACTTTGACTGGATTTTATCACTGGATGGTTGATTGAACTCCTTGAGTCTCCTGAGTGATGGTTCGAGTTTGTGTTTAGATGCAAAACTGCAGCAACTTAGAGACATAGCTCGTTATTTGGGATTGGAGGGTAGGTCTTGATCCCGGGGGTGGACTGTTTGTGGTGTGCGGCTGTGCGGGGGTCCTGGTCTTATTCCACCAAGAAGTTGGTGGTGTCCCTTAGGATTTCTTCCCGGAGATCACTGGAGAGTGTTCCCAGGGGAAGAACTGTTAGCAATAGCTGTGGATTGGAATCTGTCCACCTAGATGGATTTATCGAGGCTTTCTCCAAGCCTGGAGAGCTACCAGATCATCGAGGTGGATTCCCTTTATTTGGACTTTTCTTGGCAAACCACGGTCAGATGTTTTTTACATTTTACTTAAAACTGTAGCACTGAGAGTGCCTTGTTAGGTCGGGCACAGTGAACGTGTGCCTAGTACCTTAAATCTGGATATATACTATCTCTTTTATCGAGGTGGACTTCTTATTTGGATTTTTTGTTATATTTAAAATCTGTAAGGCAGTAAGAGTGCACAGTGAGAGTGTACCTAGTACTTTGAGCCTGGACATTTATTACTTTAGTATTTCTTTACAATTTTAAGTTTATGAGCTGTTAAGTGCTCTCCCCTGTCACGTGAGAGGTGGGAGGGGGCCTTTTTTGGGCTTTTTGGTTTAACTTGATTTAAAATAGTATTGCTGTTTTTAAATATCGGGCTGCATGTGTTGGGACTGAGTTTCTGTGGACAGGCGCTACTCCCCCTCTAGATTGAGGGACCTGTGCCCCTTTGACTGCCCCCCCATTGCAACCCGAGGTATATACTCATTGCTGTGCCTTGGGGATTGCATGAGGGAGGAGGAGATGGAGGGGGGTTCCTCGCCTGGGTGGGGAGGAGCGGAGTGGACCTAATAACAGTGGTGAGGTCTTGAAACACCCTGGGGCGAAATGGGTCCAGGACAGGGGTTTGCGATGCCTGGTTCCATACCCAAGGGTTTCACTGGTAATGGGCAAGTGCCCGCTCCTCCACAGCCTCTCATCCAACCCTGGTGGTGTTATGCAATGCCAGGTCTATAAAGAACAAGACAGAAATTATTTCTGATCTTGTTGAGTCATCTGACTGGGCTTGCCTCACTGAGACCTGGCTGGATGGAAATGCTGGTCCCATATTGGAGTCAGCTATTCCAGCCGTGTACTCAGTGATACATCACCCAAGATTGGATTGAAGTGGGGGTCACTATTTGTTTTAAATCAAAATTGAGCCTTGTGGGGGTTCCAGTGGTGACCCCCAGATCCTTCGAGTGTTTCATGGGAGCAGGTGTGGGCAGCAGAATTCTCCTTGTCTACCATCCACCCAATGACGAGAATGTTTTTCTGCAGGAAGTTGCAGATTTCATTGTCGACTTGGTGTTGGAGCCCTCCAGGTGGTTGGTCCTGGGGGAATTTAATGCCTGGGTCGATGATGAACTCTCGCTTTTAGGCCAAAACTTCCTCCAACTGATGACTTTGTTGGGCTTCACACAGGTTGTTACCACTGCTTCCCATATTCAGGGTCACTCCTTGGATTTGGTGTTCACCCTGGGGATGGAAATCTCTGAACTGGTGTTGGAACCAGTTGGGTGGTCTGACCATCACTCCATAAGGTTAAATTTTGCGCCCCCCCCTTTGAGACCAACCCCTTTGGAGATGGTCTAGTACCTCCCTTTGAGGGGAGTTACCCCAGTGGGTCTGATGGCGGTGTTGGACCTATCGAGTTGGCCTGTGGAGTGCATGGAACCAGATGTCTTAGTAGTGCACTATAATAATACGGTGCTGAAGGCTCTGGATTCCATAGCTCCTGTCCGTGGTCGCCCCCTCTCCCTCTGCCCTTGGTCCCCTTGGTCTGATTGGACATTGAGGGAGTTGAGAAAAGTGGGGAAAAGGTTGGAATGCTGCTGGCGGAAATCTGGTCTGGAAGATGACAGACTTAGGTTGATGGCCCACTATATGGACTATCAATTAGAAATCTCCTGTAAAAAGGCAGAGTTCCTGTCCAGGAGATAGCTGCATCAAGAAATCGACCAGCTCAGCTCTTCTGGACAGTGGACAGATTGTGCAATCCAGCCTGTTCTGCGGGGTCTGAGCTTTTCACAAATAAGGTGTGATGAGTTTGCTCGGTTCTTTGATGATAAGGTGTCGTCGATCAGGTCAGAGATCCACAGTTTGCATTCAAATGAGCATGATGGTGGTCGATGCAAGGTTATAGGCCCTTGGTTTGTCTGGATGGATTTTGACTAGCCAGCGATTCTGGATATCATGAAGTTTGTCCAGACCTTGCGACCGACTTACTGTAGTATGGATCCTGGTCCTACACACCTCCTTGTGGGGTGTATGGATGCGATCGTACCAGTCCTTGCTGAGATAGTCTGGTACTCTTTGGACCAAGGGGTGTTTCAGAGTCTCTAAAAGAGGCTACTGTGACACTCCTTTTGAAGAAACCTTCCCTCGACCCAGACTGCCTAGCAAACTACAGACCGATCTCTAACCTGCCCTTTTTTGGCAAGGTTATTGAGAAAGTAGTTGTGTTGCAGCTCGAGGACTTTCTTACCACCCATGAAGTCTATGATCCTCTCCAGTCCGGTTTCAGGAAGAGGCATAGTACCGAGACGGCTTTGGTTCGGGTACTTAATGATTTTCTAATAGTGAGAGATCAGAGGAGCCATTCGATCTTGGTTCTCCTTGATCTCTCTGCAGCATTTGATACTGTGGACCATGGGATGTTGGTAGAACACCTCTGGTTGTTCTGTGGACTGTCAGGACAGTCCTCAGATGTTTCCAGTCTTCCTCACAGGCAGAACCCAGAGGGTAGTATCAGGAATTTTTCCTCAGCTCCCTTTGCTCTGTTCTGTGGGGTGCCGAAGGGTTCTGTGCTTTCCCCCATGTTGTTCACAGTATATATGCTGCCGTTGGGGGACATTATAAGGCGTTATGGGCTGAGTTTTCACTGCTATGCAGATGATACTCAGCTCTATATGTCCTTTGTTCCCGAACAAAATTATGCTTTATCGGTCTTTAACAACTGCCTCGCTGAGATTCAGGGCTGGATGAGTGCTAACTGGTTAAGACTGAATCCAGACAAGACTGAGGTGTTGGTAGTGGACCTGGGTCACTGTGCAGAGAAGTTGACTCCTGGGTTTTCCTCCGGCCTTGTGTTAGGGGGTAACCAGATGAGACCTTCTGAACAGGTGTGGAATCTGGGCATAATCTTTGACGGTGAGCTGACACTGAAGGCACAGGTGTCAGCCATTGTCAAATCTTCCTTTTATCATCCAAGGAATATTGCCCGGATAAACCACCTTGTTCCACACGATGACCTTCCTGTATTAGTCCACACTTTTGTTTCCTTGCATCTTGACTACTGTAATGCTCTATATCTAGGGTTGCCGGGGGTGGATCTCCGTCACTTGCAGCTGGTACAGAACGCTGCAGCCAGGTTGTTGATGGGGCTGCCAAGAACTTGCCATATCACACTTGTGCTGCACTAACTGCACTGGCTTCCAGTGTGATGGAGAATCACCTTCAAGGTCATGTTGCTGACCTAGAAGACCCTACACAGTGAGGGACTGGACTACTTGCAAGATCTCCTGTGACCCTACCAGCCTCTTAGCTTGCTCCGCTCCACCGACAAAAAATTGCTAGAGTTTCCCAGGGTTTGTCTTCAATCATCAGGGGCCAGAGCTTTTTCTTTAGTGGCACCAACCCTGTGGAACTCTCTACCTTGTCAGATTTGAGGGTGCCAGTCCACAGAGCTATTCAAGGCATCTTTAAAGAGTTATTTATTTGAGCATGCCTTTGAATAGGCCACCCTATTGTCTTTTAATTGTTTTATATTCAAATTTATTGTGCTGGCTGTTTTGTGTTGTATCTGCACTTTGATAATTTTGAAAAGAGCATAATAAATAAAATCTGATTTGATTTTGATTTGATCTATCAATCATCAAATAACTAACTCTGTTTCTACCTACCCTTTTGGTCTCAGTGAGGACTTAAAAAAATTGTGTGCAATCCTTGTGCAGCTCATCTTATGATTCTAGACCAGATGGTCAATTTAAAACATGAAATAGACACTTTAAAGGAGAACATCGCTATTACTGGCTCTAGGTTAGACAATGTCCTGCTTAAACTGTGGAAACGGATCCCCCAAGAGGGCTCCCCCTCATTGATTATGGAAGATTCAGTCCTGATTCATCCCAATTTTCCCTCCATTTGTATATCTTATTCCCTATGAAAAACTCTGCCAACAAAAAGCATGGCAAAAGAAGGAAAAAAATCGAAAGCGTCAAAGGACAGAACTATTACATTGCAGAAGAACAAAAAGCAGAGTGTTCTCAGTCCTCAACAGGAACAAGGCAAATTCAAAGAAATAGATTACTCATGCCAAATTAACTCCAATACTCAGCAGCTAAGCCAAGAACAATCAGATAGCTCTGTATTTCAGATATCAGTAGTACAAAATACTCCAAATGAATATCCACCAGGGGGTTTCCAGCTGGAAGCAATAACTGCACAAATCAGTAAATTTGACTCAGACCTGAAAACATTCAGGGCAGAATGGTATAACTGGAGTAAAAATATATCTTCAGACAATTGTCTTCCAGCTCAGAAGTTGAACTCTCTTCAGTCTGTTATGTCTTCTGAGGAGAGGAAAGGTTCTGAAGAACAAAAATATGGTAAAATTTGATGGACATCTCTGAATGTGCTAATTTATGTCTCTGTAGGTGCAATTGCACACAGCCTATTTCTTTGGACCCTTTAAGAGTTAGATTGTGCACCTAAAGGGCAGCTACAGGGCTGATATTACAAATGCAGATGTTGTACAAATATGGAGGGACAAGGATGTGGATGGAATGGATTGTATTTATATCCTTTGCTCAGCACCTAGAATAGCAAATCAGATATGGCTTAACAGTGGTGCCCTGAAAAGTCATAGCTGCACTTATAGATTATGTTAATGGGAATCTTATAAATAATACAATGTCAATGAATATAAGATCTTCTAAACAGATATGCATCTTTGGACTTAAAGCAATCCCAAAGATAATCCAGGTAAAACAAAAATGCTTTATTCAATTTATTTACACATGCCCAAAAAATTCCAGCATCAGATTTAATAATCCTAGATGTTTACCACTGAAAAATTGACACTAAAGCAGGGCAAATGGATGCTCTAATTCAGAGATTGGAGATGGCAAATACAATACTAAAGAATGTCCCAGCCCTGGATAAGGCTGGTGTCCACATTGTGGACAGTGCAATATTGGATAGCTCACAGAAAAATTTAAAAACTAGAGGCCACTAAAATGATGAGGACGGGGGGTAAACATCTTGTCTCACTATAGTTTAAGTAGAACTAAACATGAGAACAATTCTAAACTTAAATTAATTGTACTAGATTTGCTTGAACAACTTCTTAACATTTCCATAGAGAACCATGATGCTATATCTGTCTCTAGATTGGGCACTGATCCAGACTGTGATCAAATTCAGGTAACAACAGAATTTTTAAGTCTGTACAAAAAATCATGGACAATATAGGCCTTTTGGATACATTAGGTCTATATATAGTACCATTATCCACTAATATGAACTTCTCTGCTTCAGAAATACTTATAGCAAGTGACAGCAAATCATCCTGTCAGAATACTGAAAAGAGTCAATCATCTGACTGTAATGCCCTTACCAAAATAATTATATGAAATGTTTGCATGCTGCACACATAAAACTACCCAAGTGATATGAGTGATACAAGTACGATTTAAATGTTAAATTGGAACTGATTGCATGTATATGGCGTGCAGCAAGCAAGTGTGGAAATCATGATTTTTATGTTAAATTGGGAAAGACTGCATGCATGTGGCATGTGTGCAAAAAGCAAGTGGTCACTGATAACTGCACATGTAAAGGTTAAGTGACTTGCTCAGGATTACTCCATACACAAGTGGGGGTTGATGAGATTCAGTCCCAGGTCTTCATGCCTTCAAGTCTCTTAAATGCAGTTCAGTGCCTTTGACCACTAAGCCATACTGTCTGCACACATATGGCTTGCTTGTGCTTCAATACATATTGTATCTGACTACATCTGCATGCATGCGGCATGCGTGAAGCCACTGTTATGTTTTTCAGTTTTCTTTTTCTTCTCTTACTAATCTCAGTTTCAAAATTGAACTGTAGCACACATACCAATGGAAACATGTGTGTTTTTTCCCACCCCAATACACAAACTTACCCACAGAACCACTTAATTACTTCTGTCTGGCATGTACTCCTACTATTTTATCTCCATAGTTTTGAATGTTTCAAAGCAAACAGACTTTAAGGTGCAAACAGAAAGTAGCAATAACTTGACACTCCCACATGACCAGTCCCCCCTCCATGCACACATGCTGTAGTGGGTATGGTCATGCTTCTGAACAACCCACCAGTATAGATATAAGTAAAAGTCTCTTACTTGAGTACTAGGAGCCAGAGGCAGGCGTCTTTAGAGCTGATGTCTTTAGGTCAGAGTGCTGAGGCATAACCCCTTGAATTAAATTATTTTTGTTATTATACATACATTATGATGGTGAGTTGGAGAATAATGAAGTCCTCTGATCTACCAACAAGGCCCTTGTTAGTGGAGCAGAGGCCTTCATTAATCTCCAACTCTCTATCAATAATGTATAAAATCGTAATAAAAAATACCCCCATTCATTTCAATAGTGCATGCCCCTGCAGTCTCCTTTGCCCTTTTTTATAATGTGCCTGAGCTTGGGGATGTGGAGGTCAGCTTCATGGGGATGGGGGCATAAGCCTGACTATAGTGGGGCTCCAATAGTCTGTGCATACCATACCGCTCAACTGTCCGTGAATGCAAGGAACAGCTCAAGAATGTCTGTAACATCGCTAAAAAGTACATCTTATTTGTTCTGACTGAAAAGTGATATGCAAAACAGGAAACATTCAAATGTATAAGATTCATCTGTATATGCCTCAGAGCAGTGCATCAGGTATGGGCTTAAACTCATCCAGTTACTAACCAATTTTTTCCTGGCTAAAGTTATGCCCCCCTCCAAAAAAAAGAACTTTGTCCTGATTTTTCTCCCCAACTCCATTCCATTCAATTCCCATCCCCTATAGGTCATGAAGCCACCCAAACATGAAGAAACATGAACAACACAGTCCTACCTCCATCCCCAATCCCCCTGTAAAAAAATTATTAACTTTACTTTACTATTACCCAGCCATGTGGTCAGAACCTGAAGCCTGGCACAATGTGCCACCAGCCCAGTTTTCATTCTGCTCCCCCTCTCTCCTTCTGACAGAAGCTGGATGCTAGAACCGACCATCACAGGTAACCAACGTGGTCAATGACCAAGTCACTTCACCAACCGAACCCACCCAACCTGGGTTGTTTGCTTCTACTTGGTTGCTGCTGTGGCTGCTGCTGCACTGCACTGATCAAGACCCATGAAGGCCACCCACATTGCTGTCACCACTGCTGCTCAGCCTAGGTTTCTGCCATGGGGGTCTGTGCTATTTTTTTGCAAGGCGAGTCTAGTTGAGTAAGTAGGTAGACTAGTCTTGAGTTAGCTTCTAGCTCACCCTCTGCCCCTTCAGGCTCTAGGGGAGATGGAAACTCACTAAGAGCAGGCAACAAAAATATGCTGTGATTCTTCAGTTTGGGCCAGTGATCGGAAGGGGGGTGGGACCACTAGACACCAGGGATTATAGTTGTTGTTCTATTGTTGGCCAGGAGGGGGAGCAGCCAAAAAAGGCTTTATTTTTTCATTTTAGGCGATCCCCTGACCGAATACCGAATACTGAAAAAAATAGTGGGTTATTCGGTATTTGGATCCGAATATTCGGATAGCCCATTATTCGTTGTATTCAGAAAATGATATTCGGGGGATGCACATCCCTAATACAGACACAGTTGAGTCTGGAGAGTACCTGCAGCATGAGCGCACACAGGTCAGGTGGGCACTTATTGTGCAAAAGATTAAATCCAAATTTAATGCCATTATTGCCACACCATAAGAACAACCTAGGCACAAATACAGGGGGAGGGGGCAACTGCCTCTGCCCTACCTAAATGGTACTACTGCTAAATGGTAGAAATTTATTCTCAGGTACTAATGCAATGGTTTCCACTCTGTTATGAGGTACTGTATCTCCATGTTTCATGATGTGTCCAGATCATCATGTGGGATACTGCCCCTCATTGTCCCTCATTTTGAGTGTCCATGTCCCTCATTTCAGTGACAAAATGCGAGGCATGGTGCATGCTTCCAAGACCCTACTCAACACAAAGAGTGCTGAGCACGGCCATAGTGTATATGCTCAATACAGAATGACAAAGGGAAAGTAAGTGAGATGAAACAGTCATGGAGAAACACATTTGTAGCACTAAATATGCATAAGGGATTTGCATGGTCCAAAACAAAAAGGATTGATTTCACAACACAGAGGCCCCTCTTTGTACATCTGGAAAGGGGGATGTTAACTGGCTATATCCTAGACATTTAATGCAGTAAGCAAACAATACTTTACAAATTAATGGTGATTTAATGACAAAAATCAAACGCCATTAAACAGCTTACAAAAGGATCACAATTAATGAGTTTACCTAATTTTTATGGGAATCAAAATAAAAATGTATTTTAATAATGACTCTAATTGCTAGCAGTAGTGTAAGAAATATGAACTGATGTGTTTTTTTAGATGAGATTTGTACTAGCTTAGCTGCTGCACACATGGCAAGCGTGCAGCATATGAACCTGATGTGAGGTTTAAATGATGTTCACACCAGCTTAAGTGCTGCACTCATGTCAAGCATGCAACATGCGAACCTGATATAATTTTCAGAAGATGTTCACACCAGCTTACCTGCTGCACACATATCAAGTTTCAGGTTGTGAACCCGATTTGCTTTTTAGATCTGATTCACTTAGGATCACTTTGTATAGTGAGCTGCATGCAAACATTGCACAATAAGACATGTGGCATGCATTCTGCTTGTACATGTACACAGCACACCTATATTTCTGTAAAGGTGGTGCCACAATATACAATATACCTACTTCAAACAACTATGAAGTCTTGGCAATGAAGGAGAACTGACTATTGGATGCTCAATCCTCTGTCTCACCAAGTGACATTAATGAGTTATTTTCAATTATCTCACAGAATATCGCAGGGCTCTCCGTGAAATTTGCAGACAGAGACTAGGTAGATTTTAATAATAAGTTTACCATAATGTGCCTACAAGAAACCCAGCACACAAAAGATTATTATGGCACTGAATGGATATAGTATCTATCATGTTCCTGGCAAGAGAACCCACAAAGACAGGGAGGTTTGCTGGATGCTTAGTCACTTAGATTAAGATAGACAAAGATGTTAAAATAGATAAAATAATCTCTAATACTAACTCAAGCATTTCTAGTTCAATTTAATGAAAATGCCTTTCGTCTTGCCAATTCATACATTTCATTATCTAGTTCTAAATTTTATTATGGCGAAATCTGGGATGCCCTAGAAGACACAATACATAGGAGTTGACATTACAGTCTGTGAAGTTACCCTCCTTTGTGGGGACTTCAACGCCAAAATAGGTTGCTATAATAGATATTCAGAAAATGATTTTCAGAATTGGTATCATGAAACAGCTTTTAAATTTCCTAGAACATCAATGGATCTGAAGAATAACAAAACAGGACTTAGACTAATGGGGAGTTACTTACTACACACTACTTAATACCCCTAAATGGCAGGATAGAAGGTGGTAGACTGGGGAACTATACACAGTATTGTTCCACTCTCCATCTGAGATAGATTATATATTTTGGAATGGTGACATGAATCTCTGGGATACGTCAGGTCATTACACAAGCAGATAGTGACCATTTCTCTTTGGTAGTCAAATTTAAAGTTTTAAACAGAACAGACACTAAATCCTAGGTTCTCCCACAGCTACAGTATAAATATGGAATCAAATTAAAATAAAATCACAAAATTCAATGAAAGCTTAATTTCTCAAACAATACAAACTATAATCACCCTCATTCTCCACAGAGATATTAATGGTTCTGAACTTAATGGAAAAATACAATTAGGCTTCAAATAAATAAGATCACTATTATCAGTTCCAGTCTCTAAGAGCATGAAAAATAATGTTCTGCATACTTGATTTGTTTTGGACTGTCATAGACATAAAAAAGAATTAAATCATTTAATTAGAGCAACCAAACATAAGAAACTAAAATGCAAATTCAGAATGCTAAACAAAGCTAGAGAAAATTACAAACAATTTTAAAAGTTAAAACAAAAAGAGTTCCAGTTAAAGCAATGGGACAAAATGTTGACTATAATCAATAACTACGATTGCCAATCTTATTGGCTCTTGGTAGCCAAAGGAACTAATTATCTCAAATTTGAAATCAACTCACATATTACTATGGACACTGGGATTGCACATTACACTAAAATAGTCTATGACCCATATTTAGCACCTGTCATGGATTCACTGGACATAGATATGTCACGCTTCAAACCAATTACATTATCAGAAGTCTGCTTCACAGTTGTGGCTCTGAAAAGAAATAAGGTCTCTGGCCCAGACTTAATACTGGCCAAAGTCTTCTTATCTGCTCCCCCTTAATGGGCCAATACACTTACTTAATTTTTTAATCATTGCAGTAGTAGGCTTGATTTGCCATCTACATGGAAGGGTGCAATAATCATGTCAATTTACAAAACGGGTGATAAAAATGACCCATTAATGTACAGGCCCATTTCACTATTAGATAACTTAGTGAACATTTTTGCCATAATAATACTATTAAGGTTCACAGAACAAGTTTCACAACTTGGTGCCTTTCAGAATACCAAGTTGGTTATTGCACAACAGATAACTGTTTCACCATCAGACATCTCTATGAAAAATATGTAAAATTATAGAAACAAAAATTATATACTGTATTTATTGATTTCAGTTAAGCTTTTGATACTATTTCCAGTTGTTGTTGTTGAATCTCATGAGGGAATGAGGAATCTCACATAAAATTATTGGCATCATAAGAGAACTACTGTATACACACACACCTGGGCAAAGGTTAGATTATGCATAAATGTCAACTCTCCTCCAGCTTTCAAGAAATACAGGTGTTAGGCAAGGGTGTGTACTTGCCCTACTCTTCTGTATTTATATTAATCTATTATTAATACAGCTTGAACACTCTGGGACTGATTCCCCCAAAATTCTCTCCAGGAACTGTGTTGCGCTCATGTATGTGGATGACCTGGTATTATTTTCACTTACTCAGTCTGGATTACAAGCTATGTTAAACATTGTGAACTGTTATGCAACTAAATACAAACTAAAAATAAAAGAGACTAAGAGGCAGGTCCTGATAATTGGCACAAAGCTTAATAACAAAAGTTGGCAGATTGGGAACAAAAAGCTGAAGACTATGAAACATTACTCTTACTTGGTCCTTCAGCTTTCAGGTGATGGCAGATGGTCATGTTGATTCTTTAAAAATTAAGCTCAAACAAATTGCTAGTTCATTAAACCTGTTCAATCAGAAATATGGTGACAACACTATCAAACCACTTATTACTGCAGCCAAGGCTAAATATAATGCACACACATTATACAATGGTGAAATTTGGGACTCTTGACAATTATGATTCCTTAGAGGTGCCCTTAAACAAGTTATTCAAATCAAGCCTGGTTTTAAGTAATTCTGTGCTGGCACCCTTGGTTAGGGCAAAACTAGGGCTCTCAAGACTGGAGGTGTGCTTTTATGCCAAGAAAATAAACTTCTGGATCAAAATACTACATGTAGATCCAGATAGACTGCCACATCTTTGTCTAAAGGAAATATTTGGATGGACCAACTTGGGCTTCTTGCAATCTAGTTGGCCTAAAAAGGTTTTTTACATTTTACAAGAAACTGATCTTGAATTTCTGAAAAGCTATGTTTCTAAAGGCATTTATATCAGTTTAAAATATCAAACATATGTCACACACAGGATGATTAATTATTATAAATCTCCAGATTTAGTTTTAATTTCCAGGTAGCATATTTCTCCATGGTTAACGCATAATGACATTTTGTATTATTACAGATATTATCTGGATGTTTTGGCAGATTACAATCAAAGGAAACTTTAAACTAAATTTAGGCTGGAATTGTTTCCCAGCAATGTCTTTACCACAAGATATAACAATGATTCTGCGCCTCAGTTCTGATACTGTTCTTGTACACAACAGTATATGGAAAATTCATATCATGTTATATTTATATGCCCATGGTACAGTAAACCCAGACCCGCTGGCTTATTCCGTTATGGGGTACTTTCCAGACCAAAGATCAAGCTCTACTACCAAAACTGCTTTTTACAACAAATGATGAAATTACAATCAAGAAAGTTGCAGGATACTTAAAAGCTATTTCAAGAATTTGCATTAAATACAGATAATTTACCCTAGCTCAAACCAATATTCTCAGGTATCAAATATTCTTTGAAGTGGTTAATGCTGTCATGCTTAGCAATGAGTTCTAAGTAGTAATACTTTTGTCTCTAGTAATTTCTGCTTGATGTATATACTTATGCATCTGTACTTATATATGTATGTAGATACTATTATTTTCTTCAAATTTATTGCACTAGGCACTTTATTAATTTGTATTATTCTTTTATATATTTGTCTATTTATAAGTGTAATTCTTGTGCATTTTATCTTGTAAAGGTCAAATGACCGATCAATAGACTAAACTGAACTGAAATTGATTCTGCAGCCATCCCTATATTGAACCACACCATATGGTGATCACTGGTCCCCAGGTGGCCTCCCATTGGGATGTCTGCAACACTATCCCTGTTGGTATACTGTTCCCACAGTGATGGGAACACAGCGAAGATCATCACAGCGACAAAATTGGCAGTTTGCTGTTGTTGGTCTGCTGGTGTCCCTACACTGCTGTCTCTGGGAAGTTCACCCCCTTCCCTGAACCAACTCTGACTCAGAGTTGGTTCTCTAAAGTGCGGGGGGGGTGTGGGGGTAGAGCCCTCCGCATGGGGGATGCAGGAGAGAATCCCCCCACAAAAAACATACTTTAGTACAGTGATGCACAATGCCAATTGGTGGCATTGTGCCATCGCTGTAATGACAATCAATGAATTTCTTGTCACTGCAGTGACATGGAACCATCCTTGTTAATGTGTACTAGGTCCAGTATTGCTCCATCATGAGTGGATTCACTGATTAGTTGCCTGAGGAATGCCCCTGCAGAGAGTATAGGATGTCCCTCCTTCTAGCTAAAGCCACAGCTAGGAGAGGCTCCAATCTATATCCGGCAGGTTCAAATCCCCCACCAGCAGCACCTCTCCCATCTTGCCAGTGGCTTTCACCAGTACCATATCCAATTCCTCCTACTGTGTTGGAAGTCTGTAGATAACTCCACTGTGAATAGTGGCTTCATTCCCATCTCTAGAGTGACCCACATTACCTCTGCCTCCCCCTGTATTCCCTGTATCCCTTTCTCTTTAATGCATCCCCTCACATAAAGCATCACATCCCCTCCTTTCCTTCCAATGCAGTCCTTCCTGAACAGAGTATAGCCTGGTATGGCCATGTCCCTGTCATGGTTTTCAGTGCACCGTGACTCAATAATGGCCACAGTATCCAAGCTTGGCCTCTGCCATGATGGCCTCTAGGTCCAGAATCTTTGTTCCTAGACTTCTAGCTTTTTATACAGCCTTCAGGTTTTATTTCCACCCTTCTTGTTGCCCCTTTTTCCTTTTGCCCTCCCTCCTTTCTCCCTCTATTTTAATGCTCCAGTTCCCTTTCCCTTTGTCTCTACCACCTGCTTCATTTATTAATTTGTACCCTGAGGGTCCTCTCCCATCAGGTTATTTTTATTCTCTAATTCAGCATATGGGAGGGGATGTTTCTGCCCCCATTCCTTCTGCCATTCCTGCAGCTAGTTTAAATGTTCATCAAAGTAACATTTAAATCAGCCACTGAGGACTACGGTTCCCTTTCAAATGGATTCAGGACATCACTCCTGTATAGGCCCTTATCCTCCCAGGTGAGTCCCCAGTCCCCAATGTAGTTGAACTCTTCCTCTCTGCACCATTCCTTCAGCCATGAGCTGAAGCTCCTGCTGTGGATATCCCTCTCCTGTCCGCTGTCATTGACTGGCAGCATCTTAGTGAAAGCCACTGAGTGAGCTACCTAAGACCCCACTTCTGCTCCCTAAACTCCATGGCACTATTCCAGCCCCATCCCTAGCCAGGTCATCAGTACCCAGGTGGACAATGATATCCAGCTCTCCCTCCCATCCTGTGGCCGTAGTGATCCTCAGGATCAGCTTCCCATCCCTCTGGGCCATGGCACCAATAAGGCAGCTAACTTGCTACTCCTCCCCTTTCCAATTTCCAAATCTATCCCCTCACCATCGAGTCCCTCACCAGAAGTTACTTCCTCCTCCTCCTCCTCTGGAGTCCTCTACTACCCTCATTGGGGTCTCCACTACAGAGTTCCCCCACATTCCCCTTGGTCACTACTGTGGGTGCCTCCTCCTGGCAGCCCTACCCTGCCAGAGCACCATTGTGATTACATAGCAGTACCAATTAAGGAATATGCCTCTGTCCCAACACCCCAACCTTCCAGAGCACACCACAGTTCAGTTGCTCCTCCTCCCTGACATTCTCCAAGGTAATGAATGCAGACTTGGTGCCCCCTGGGTGGGGGAAAGAGATCCCCAAATCCTAGCCAACTTGGCTTGGAGTCCAGTGACCTCCCCCTCAACCCAGAGAGGTGTGTGTAGATGGTGCAACACTGAAGTCTCCTAAAGGTCTCTCTGAAAACTGACACCCCACAGTAACTGCACTGCACCACTCCCAGCATTCTCAACCTCTATTCTCCCTTTGTTACATGAAAATACTTCTGTACCCTTACTCCTGATAGACTGTTTCTAGTTTTCACCCATTTTTATGTTTCCTTGTGTGTGTGCAAGAAACATTTTGCTTTCCTTCAGAGAACGGCATTTCAGAGGTGTGTCATGGCATAGCCCAATGCAAAACAATCTATATTGCGCTCGTCCCTGACAGACCAGTGACTACACAACCTGAGTGTGATGGTGGACACGGTTTTATTGTCAGAAACTTTGTGTCCTTGAAAGAACTTAAGTGCTCCAATGAGAGAGTGCTTCAGTACCGTCATTTGCATAAAGCTGTCTGAAGTCCTGGAATCCCTGACTCCTCCTACCTTGCCTCATCAGTGATAACTCCCAGCCTGCACATCTGTGTCCCTGCCAGCACTTCTGTATCGGTGATTCCCGCTACTCAACCCTCCTTACTGTTGTTCAGTGAAGCTCTGTACTCCGAGTCCTTCTAACCTCCCTCCTTGGTGTTACCTCCCCACCTCCAGCGCTGTCTCCCCGACTCCTGCTAGCCATCCCTTCTTACTGTTGTTCAGTCTGGGTTAATCCTTAGTTAAAAAATGCTCAGCCGTATGTGCAGTACCTGAAGTGGACCTAACAGCGTCTCGCAAGCTGAGAGTGTTACATTCCCTTGCTCAGTTTTCACCTAACTGCCTTTTACCTTCCAAAGAATTAGTACAATGTCTTATAACAGAGTCATTGTGCGGGGCCATGGATTAAGTTAGCATTATTCCAAGGTCCCGTGGAGCGACTCTGGAGAACCTCTGTTGGCCACAATATCTTCAGGGAGACAGAAATCAGTGAGGCAGCCATATGTAATGCAGACAGTGACTGTGAGTGGGAAGGAGGGGATGAATGCATACAGTGGAAAGCAGTACACCTTGCCACAGTTGACAGTCACTGCAGAAGTGTCAGTTTTTGCAGAGTCCCCTGACTGTGCTGGATATACAGGGTGCCCTCCAGAGAGGGAGAGACAGCAAGAGAGAGAGAGAGAGACAGACAGACAGACAGGCAGGCAGGAGTGCACCGGGTGCTAGAGAGTCACAGAGAGCCAGAGAAAGGGAGCAGGGACCATGCTGTGGGCAGAGATGTGAGATCGAACTGAACAGTGGGGATGTAACAGTACAGCTGGTAACAGGTGTGAGGTTGTGCATTGCAGCAGAAGTCTTGGTGTTGAGGCACTGATCGACTGGGAGTACTGAGAGTGGGTCAGAGATGTAGAGGCACAGGTGATGGAGAGGAAGAGTGAGGGAGACTGAGGCAGCAAGTCCATGGGTGTGGTGGTGCAAGTGGCAAGGTGCAGAACTGATAGGAGCTACTGGAGGTGGTCACAGAGATTGAGAGACAACAGATCGATGGGTGGCTGGTGGGGTTAGTGGCAAGGTGTGTGACTCACCACACTGGAATATGTCATAGCGCTGCAGATGTGAAAAGAGTAAGTGCATGAAAAAGGGCTACTAAATCATGACACTGGTGATATTTTTTAAAATGTCTCACTTATCAAAACATTTTTTGGTTTTTCCACGCTGGTATTTACATAGTGAATATTTATTATGTTACGGGATAAATCACTCTCCATGTAACAGGGACATAAAACTGGAGATGTGCATGTAACAGGGGTCATAAAAGTCTGGATGTGCATGAAACCGGGGACAAAAATTCTGGATATGAATGCAACTGAGGACATAAAATTCTAAAAGTGCATGCATAGCTTATTAGTTCTAAACAAAGAAACAATGCCCCCCCCCAAAAAAATCAACAAATATCAGGCCACATGGCATGTGTCTTTGTTTGGAAGCCTGCTGTGGTGTGTAGGCCTCGAGCAGACCATTTGGAACCCAAGAGTGAATCTTTAGGATTCCAAATGGCCTGATTGAGGCCGACACACCACAGAAGGCTTCCAAACAAAGGTCCAGGCCATGCAGCATGCCCTCCCCCAAACAACAAAAGAAATGCAGCATAATTTAAAATATATTCTGGGCCACAAATGTGTGGAAACATAATGTTTGCTACAACTTGTACTGAGTCAGATCCCAAAAACACCAGGTCGCAAGGCATGTGCCTTTGTTTGGCAGCCTGTTGTTGTGTGTAGGCCTTGATCAGACCATTTGGTTTCCAAATGGTCCAACCAAGGTCGACACACCACAGCAGGCTTCCAATCAAAGCTCCAGGCCATGCAGCATGCCCTCCCCCAAACAACAAAAGAAACGCAGCATAATTTAAAATACATTCTGAGCCACAAACGTGTGGAAACATAATGTTTGCTACAACTTGTACGAAGTCAGATCCCAAAAACACCAGGCCATATGGCATGTGCCTTTGTTTGGCAGCCTGTTGTTGTAATGGAGAGTTGATCAGACCATTTAGTTTCCAAATGGTCTGTAAGGCTGACAACCACAGCAGGCTTCCCAACAAGCTGCCCAGGCCATGCAGCATGGCCTCCTCCTTGCCCCAACAACAAGAGACACATTACCCTGCCAATGACCTGGCATTGGACAACTATGCACTGGATCAGGTCCCAAACCAAAAGTGCCAAGAAACCTGACTTGCCAGTCAGACTTTAAACAAAATGACTCACACATGCCATGCAGCCTTGTGGAGATCAGGACCATGGACCTGGAGCATGTGCCCAATGCAGAAAATTCCCCAGGCATTTCTAATATGCATCATTTAACTGCCACAATCTGTAATCCAAACCATATGTCCCAGCACAGACCATGCTGTTGGCCAAACAAATGACCACTTTGTGGGCTGTGTTCATGGACATCAACATTAACCATGTCCCCAGGCTGAAATGGCACCAAGCACATAATACTGTGCACCACATAATTAAGTTTCCTGAGCAAGTACACTTTTTGGCTCCATGAGCAAGTACACTTTTGGCCCCCACCCCCTTTACAACAGGGTGAAAAATAAATAAATCAGGCCACGCATAAGACTCAAGTCACTGTGGCTGTGCTCACTCCCTACTTTGGGTCTGAGTTCTTCAGGTGCATGTTGCCAGGGAAAGGTTTTGGGGATGATACTGCACTGCATGCATTTCTGGCCCGATGTTCACCACTCCAAATACACCAAATTATTAAAGGGTACTGGCCCCCCTCACAAAAGCAGCAACCATACAAAGGGCAAACAATACTTTCTGCCCTACCTGATTAGCAAGAACACCAAAAAACAAGATCTTAAACTGGAGCTGAACATCCTAAATGGGAGCCAAATGTTCTAAATGGGAGCAAAAATAAAAAATAAAATAAATTTCCCTACTCCCTTACAGTGGCCATGGTGAAAAGAGAGAGTTGTGTGGTTTACCTGGTGATGAAGGTAATCTGCCACGAACTTCTGGATGAAGGATCAGCATGTAACTGGGGCTCTGCCGAGACAAAAATCTTCCACTAATGCTGGCTGGAAAAGAAAGGCTTGCGATCATGGGATTGCTCATTTTACAGCATCTGCAAGTCCAGTCCACTTTTGCAAATTCACTGGAACACGCTGATATGAGAGGCCACTCACCCATTCCCCAAGACTCATATGAGCGTCCCAGGGGTTGGACATAGGAGGTCATCAAGCGTTAACTGGTGAAATCATGAGCACGGCGTGGGAAAGGGGAACTCTGAGGAGTGTGGGTTCTAGAAGAAATGAAACAAGGCTGCCAGACAGCAAAAATGAATAAAAACAGTAATTGCCAGTTTGAAGGGGAGATGAATGTACATAGTTGGACATAATGAGTTACATTCAAGTCTAAATGTTTGTGGCTACCAGGGGTGGGGTGGTTGCTGCAGTACACAAACAATGCTTGTAAATAAAACCAGGAGACCAGACTGTGTATAACAACTGTTTATTCAGGGCCACATCACAATTCAGTCACAATAAACACAGTTTTTGCGTAACCTCCTCTTACGTGTCATAAAATGGCCAAAAATAGTTGATTTTGTCTAGAAAAGTTAAATTTCCATGACACACCAAACATGTATTACCATCATTGTTTTATTTATCAGCTTTCATGGGGCATAACACATAATACAGTACCCACTGCAGAGCAGCAATTTTCCTGTGTTTGTCATGCCTTGGAAGTTGGTCAGTCCAGTGGTTAGCCTCTTTTCATGCAGTGGCTCATATACTTTCGAGATTACTGTCAGCTGTGCGGAGAGCATGGAGCTCTGACAGAGCAGGGTGATCATCTGTGTCATGGCACAGTACAGTTAAAAGAGAGAGAGAGAGAGAAATGTCCTGTCAACAGTTAGATCTCCTTTTGTGTGCAACTTCATTCACAGTGCCCTCCCCACCACCACGATGAACAGCAGTCAGGAACGGATATTTATAGAGTGACACAGGGAGTGAAAGCAAGAGCCACGACAGGTATGGTGAGACAGACACAGACAGCAAGAAGGTCTCTCTCTGTGTGACAAGGCAGACAGCTGTTCCCCCTGCAAGCGAAGCTTGCTGTTGCGCAGTGGCATGTGGCCAGACAATGGGAGACAGACAGACAGACAGACAAAGAGACAGAGTGAGACCAGGACAGGTAATTGACAGGTTCTGCAAAGTCCTGTATCTCTCTCTCACTCTGTCTATATGCGGCCTCATGCCTCACAACACACACCCTGTCATGGGTTATTGCTTACTTACACATGTAGCACAATGGAAAACAGTGCTGCAACAGGTGTTGGAACACAACAGACCTCAGTTACCAGCAGTGCACACATCAATGAACTGCTTAAAGTATGATTGCTACAGCTGAAACTGCGACTGGTACAGAACAAGATGGTGCATATCAGTTAACAGTGTTGGGAGATAGGGATGAGCATTATTTATCAGAAAATGCAACCTGGCAGATGGCAGCACCCAGAGATGACACAGAGATGCGAGAGACGTGCCAGTGGGTAACTACAAGGTTTACTGTTGCATAGGTCTCGCATTTACTCCAGTTTGTTCATGCATCTTGGTGTGTTGTCGTCATCCACCTTACATTTTTTCTAGCCATAAGCAAATCGATGTGTGGTACAAACAGTGGGGGTGCAGCCATAGGACTATAGGCAACTGCACTGTATGTAAAAGAGTCAGTGTCGCTAGCTGTGGGTACAAGCGGGGTGCACACTTGGAGGCATGGAGAGCACCAGTCAGAGTTGTTTCTAAACACACTGCCACTGTAATATGTGCGGATTCTGTCACTGGAGTGTGGGTGGTGTCTCTTGTGAGGTTGCATTTAATATTAACATTTTATACATAGTCATCCTCATCTGTTATCCCACAGCACCATTTATGAATCAGTGGAATTTGTGAATGGATTGCCAATCTCCATGCAGTCTGATGTTAAAGGGATAGGGTACCATTCTTAACTGTTAGCAATCTTTATTTAATAGATTTCAAAGTTTGCTGCTGTTGTTGCAGTACAGTCAAGAAAGTTAAAAGGGAAGTCTGTATTGCAATTTTAATCTCTTGTTCACCTACAGCATACAAGGAGAGGCTGCAGGACTTAAACATGTATATTCTAGAGAAGAGAAGAGAAGAGAAGAGAAGAGAAGAGAAGAGAAGAGAAGAGAAGAGAAGAGAAGAGAAGAGAAGAGAAGAGAAGGGAAGGGAAGGGAAGGGAAGGGAATGGTGACATAACAAAAATGACAAGTACCTGTGCAGGATAAACAGGGTTGACTTCAGTGACTTATTTTTCTTGATCTCAAACACAGGGACAAGGGGAAATTCACTTAAACTAGCAGGGGGCAGATTCATAAAAGATGTCTGTAAACACTGTTTTACAAGAAGAGCATAATGGAATAAGCTACCGGATGAAGTGGTGAGTGCCAAATAGGTGAGCAATTCTAGGGCGTTGGGGTGTGGAGGGGTGGGACAAGAACTGAAGTGCTCCAGTGAGAGGGCCCTTAATATAATGAAATCTTAAGTTATGATTCAACTAACACAATACACCCCTGCCACATACACCATACAAGGAAACATTCGGCATTGACAAATGCTTGTAGTTTGTTTCTATTTGTGTTCCACTGTACCTTGCTCAAATCTCTCTGTTCTCCTGACCTAGAAAAAACCAGTGAATAGAGGTGTGTGAATACCTTATTTTGAATATTTGTCCAAATACATGCATTCGCAGCCCCAAATATTCAAGAATTCATTATTCATTATTCGTGTACCTGTTGGGGGAAGTAAAAACAGCTCCCCACCCTCCCAGCCCAACTGTTTAAAACCACAACTCCATACCTCACCCCTCTGCAACAAGCCCCATTCCTCCCCAAACCCACAATTTAATGTTTAAAAATTAACTCCTATGATGGGCAACTGACACAATTCACTCCACCTCCATGGCTTGCTGCCATCTCCTGTAGTACATTTTATTTAGTAAAAATCACCCCCTGCAGCAGCACCCAACTCCCCCACCCAAATTCCTTTAATGGAAGACTCTCAGGCGTGGTAAAGGCAACTGACACAACCCACCCACCTCCACAGCCATCTTCCTTTCTTGTGAATGAAAGCGCTCCCATGCTTGCTTGCACGGTGAAACAGCTGATCATATGACTGGGACAGCAGTACTGAGTTGCTAGCAGTGGTCAGTAGATCCGGACAGCAAGTGAGTCAGCGGTAGTAAGTTCCAGTGAGTCATCATCCACAGCGTAGGCTCTGTATAGCTCTGATTTTTTTTATGTTATTGATTTCAAAAGTTAATCTTGTGGTCCCTTGTCAGCATCAGACAAAAGTGGGGCCATAGTGGTGAGAGGAAGACAGGCTGGGAATGAAATGGTGCCAGAGTGAGGCCACAGAAGTAAGAGTAACTCTCCAGGTGGGCTGGAGTTAGGCCCCCTTCAGCAGACCACACACAGCGCCTTCCCCAGGAGAGACTCAGGCTAGTCGGGGCCCAGAAGCCAGTCCTTTGACCTGGATGGGGCAGTGAGTCGGCAGAAGCTCCTGAAGAGCGGATTCTGACTGCCATTAATGCTAATATCCCAGTACTGGAATTTAGTAGCACAGTAACAAAATGTAGTAGGACAAGGCTAATATACAGTAGATAAATACCTGAACTGTTACTGTATTGCACTTTGTGCAGAGCTACAGCCAGAAGCAGGGGAAGGGGAAAATAAAGCCAAAGCCCAGAATTGTCACCACAGCCCAAGCAAGCGGCTACTGAGACACTAAACAAGTACTCAACTGATCCCAGAGCCCAAGCCAAGAGTGAGGCAGTGGACATAGGATGCTCAGTGCACAGACACTGTGAGAATGAAAGGAGCCCTAGAGCAAAGAGGCCTCTAGTTGATTTGGAGTGTAAATCTGCTAGCGCAAATTGGTCTGAGGAAGGGAGCTAAATTGTAGCCATACAGTATAGGCTGGGAAAGGCTTGGAGACTCCCAGATTTGCATGGATTATGTAACAGATGGCCACCCTGCTGTTTAATGAAAAACTCAAGTCAATGTCTGTGAGAGGGCGGGTATAGCCTGTGGTCCACTCTGTAGCTAGGTATATACCAGTCAGTTAAATTCATGTTTCCACTTACGTAATGTTTGCCCTGATACAGAGCCCCAGTCTCCCAAAATAATGTCTTAAAGTGCAAATGCTACTAAAATGACAGTGTGCTTGCTGTGTGAAACTGCCTGCAGGAACTGCATCTAAAAGTGATTGCACACCTGTTCCAAGAGACTGCCTCGTCTGAAACATGAAAAGCCATGAACTGTACCTAAAAGTCTTTTACATAGAAACATAGAAACAGAGACTTTGACGGCAGATAAGGACTGCTTGGCTCACCTAGTCTGCCCATTTCCCTACCTACAGCATAAGCCGCAGATCCTAGTCAACAAACAGCCTATTTCTTCCTACCCCCCCCCACAAGAATTGCCTATGTCCATCCCATGCATTCTTGAAGTCTCTCACAGTTTTAGACCCCACAACCTCCTCAGGAAGGCTGTTCCATGCATCCACTACCCTCTCTGTGAAAAAATACTTGCTCACATTGCCCCTGAACCCCACCCCCATCTTTAAATTGTGTCCTCTTGTTCTTGCATGTCTCTTTTTCTGAAAGATGCTACCCTCTTGGACTTTGTTGATTCCACTGAGGTACTTAAACGTTTCTATCATGTCCCCCCTCTCCCTCCTTTCCTCAAGGGTATACATTTTAAGCTCCTTTAGTCTCTCCTCATATGGCTTCTCTTGCAGACCCTGCACCATTCTAGTTGCCCTCCTCTGGACTGCCTCCATCCTGTCTATGTCCTTGTGGAGATGGGGTCTCCAGAACTGGACGCAGTACTCCAGATGGGGTCTCACCAACTGTCTGTACAGAGGGATAACGATTTCCTGTTTTCTGCTGGTGATGCCTCTCCTATGCATCCCAGTATACCCCCAGCTCTCCCTACTGCCTTTCACATTGCTTGCTAACCTTAAGGTCATCTGAAATGATTACCCCAGGTCCTTTCCTTTTTGTTTTTTTTGTTACTACCTCCCCCATTGTGTAATCTTCCCCTGGGTTTTTGTTTCCAGGTGCATTATTTTGCACTTCTTTGCATTGAATCTAGGTGCCATACTTCTGACCATTCCTCCAACCTTTCCAAGTCCCTTCTCATCCTTTCCACACCTCCTTGTGTATCAACCCTGTTGCATATCTTTGTGTCATCTGCAAAGAGGCATACTTTTCCTTCCAGTCCCTCTGCAATGCCACTTATAAAGACACTAAAAAGGACTGGACCTGTACCGAACCCTGCGGTACCCCACTAGTAACCCCTCTTTCTTCAGAGTGGACTCCATTTACAATTACCTTCTGTGTCCTGTTGTGCAGCCAATGTTTTACCCAGGCTACCACCCTGGGAACCACTCCCAGGCTGGTTAATTTGACTATTAATCTTTTGTGTGGGACTGTGTCAAATGCCTTGCTAAAGTCTAGGTAGGCCATGTCCACAGCCCCTCCCTGGTCTACTACTTTGGTCACCCAGTCAAAGAAATCAATTAGATTCGTCTGACATGACCTTCCTGCTGTGAACTCATGCTGCCTTGGGTCCTGTGCCCCACTGGCCTCTAGGTACTTAACAATTTTTTCCTTCTGAAGTGATTCCATCACTTTCTACCACAGAGGTCAAACTGACAGGTCTGTGGTTTCCTGCCACTGTCTTGGTCCCACTTTGTGAAGGGAATCACATCTGCCTTCCTCCAGTCCTCGGGTACCACACCATCCTCCCATGATTTGTTAAAAGGGTAGTCAGTGGTTTCACTAGTTCTCCCTTAATTCTTTTAGAATTCTGGAGTGAATTCCATCAGGTTCCATTGCTTTGTCCACCTTCAGTTTTAGGAGTTATTTCAGAACCTTTCTTCTGTGAAGGACTGGGATCGACCCTCTCCAGAGTGCTTCTGTTAATTGGATTAGGCACCTCCTCCTCTTTTGAATACTGAGCAGAAATATTCATTCAGTATCCCTGCTTTTTCACTATCCCCCTCTGCCCACCCACTGTTTATTCTCTTCAGCCTCACTATCCCTCCCTTTGTCTTTCTACGCTCCCTGATGTACCTATAAAAGGTTTTATCCACCTTCTTAACTGAGTTGGCTATCCTTTCCTCAGTTTGGGCCCTTTCTATTCTGACTTCCCTCCCTGCTTCCTTCTGCCTTAACTGGTACAGCTCTCTGTCCTGCTCCTTCTGTGTTTCCTTATACTTCCTGAATGCTATCTTTTTCTCCCTGACTTTCCCCACCACCTCTTTTGAGAACCATAGTGGCTTTTCTTTCATTTTGATTTGTTTATTTGTTTCACACAAAGGCTTGTTGCCTCTGTGATGGTAGTTTTGATGATTCCCCATTGTTACCCACCTCCTTCTTCTGCCTGTTTGCTGTGCTTTTCTGAGGCACTCTCCCATCTTGCCAAAGTCAGCCCTCCTGAAGTCCGTACCCTCACTTTTGTATGGCTTGACTCTGTAGCTGAGTTTAACGTGAACCACACTGTTTGATGGTCACTTGTTCTCAGATGGCAACCCACTTCTAGGTCTGAGATCCTCTCACTGTCCCCATTTGAGAGTACAAGGTCTAAGATTGCTCCTCATGAGTGGGTTCCAAAACTAGCTGTCTGAAGCATGCCACTAGAATGGCCCTACTCTTGGATGTGGCTGCAGCAAGTGTGCTCCAGTTAACATCTGGCATATTCAGGTCTCCCATCAACAGTATCTCCCCTTTCTCTGCCATCCTAAGAATGCCTTCTATCATATCCTTGTCCATTCCTTCCCCCTGACCTGGGGGTCTGTATACAACCCCTGTGCGGATTGTGGTGCCACTACCAGTCTCCAAGGTGACCCACAGTGCCTCTTCTCCTCCCTGTTTACTCTTTTGTTTAGTTGCTTTTATCCCTTCCTTTACATAGAGAGCTACTCCTCCCCCTCTTCTCCCCTCCATGTCTCTCCTGTAGGTTACGTACCCTGGTATGTTAACATCCCAGTCATGGTTCTCTGTATACCATGTTTCTGTGACTGCTACAATATCCAGGCATCCCTCTTCCAGCAAGGCCACCAGTTCAGGGAGCTTGTTGCCCAGGCTACGGGCATTGGTACTCATTATCCTCCATTTCCTGATGGCCTTACTCCTTTTTGCCCCATCCCTGTCCTTCTTGCCTTTGTCACTTTCTCCATTTACCCCTGCCCTTCTCCCTATCGACATCTCTATGTTGGTGTTTACTGCATTTACTACATGACGGCTTTGTCCTTCAGCTGAGTACTCCGGCAGAGTATAGCGGGTGAGTGTCAGGCCCCATTAATTACATCTGCCAGTAGTACCAGATCCCATTGCAAGCAGTGTCCAGATTTGTGATGGAGCTGTGTACCTGCTTCAACTTCTAGCAACATTCAGTAACATCCAGCAAGTGTATGCCAGACTGGGACATTACTAACCTGTATCCAGTTACTGTCTGAGAGCTGAGTACTTTGGCAGACTGTAGTGGGTGAGTGGCAGGCCCCATTAATTACATCTGCCAGTAGTACTGGATCTCACTGCAAGCAGTGTCCAGGTTTAGGACAGAGCAATGTACCTGCTTTAACTTCCAGCAACATTCAGTAGCATCCAGAAAGTGTATGCCACACTGGGATTTTACTAACCTGTATCCAGTTACTGTCTGAGAGCTTGCAGCATTTGCACCCAACAGTCAGCAATCACAAGTCAGTTTTTGCTAACTTCAATTGACTATGTCTACACTGACTGTAACTGTGCTGTGCCTGATTTTCCAGCCGTCAGCATTCACCTGTGAGTCCGTACTTGTTATATTTAATCGACTTGTCATCATGGACTTTTAATTGTGCTGTGCCTGATTCAGGAAGCATGCTATAGTCCTACCCCTTCCAAAGGGTGGAGACCCATCCGCTCCTGGTAATTACCGTCCTACTTCTCTTCTCCCTATCCGAGCCAAACTCCAGGAGCACCTGGTCCTTACTCAACTCTCTACCTATATCTCCGATACCAACTTTTTCACACCCTTCCAATCTGGGTTCAGGAAACATCACTCACTACCACCTCCTACTTAGGCTCACTGATTCCATCTTCTCAGGGATAGTGGCCTAATCACATCAACCATCTTTGACGACCTTGCAAGAGTCTTTTGATATGGTCTCCTCTCTCCTCCTAAATAATCTCTCAACAGCTGGTCTGTCTGACTCTGCCACAAACTGGTTCAGAGCCTACCTGGTTGGTAGGACACAATCGGTCAGAATCGCTGACGCAATATCCTCCCTTCCCATAGGCACTGGTGTCCCTCAAGGATCAGTGCTTGGTCCAGTTCTTTTCTAGATATTCCTAAATGATCTCCCATCAGTTTGTACTACATCTTTGATCCATATGTATGCTGATGACACTGTCCTGTACACCTCCAGGCACAACCTCTCCAAAGTAGAAACCAGACTACAATTGGACTTTGACAAGCTCCAACACTGGCTTATCACTCATCAACTTTCCCAACACCAAAAGACTGTCTCTATGACCTTTGGCATGAGGCAAAGACTCTCAGGCTATCCTCACTCCCTTCCTTCCATACCTAGATGGGACTTCACTGGAGGACATCACCTTCTTCAGATACCTTAGGGTCTGGCTAGACCAGCACCTCAACTTTTCTGGGCATGTGGATGCCATCCTGAAAAAACTACGCTCCAAATTAAGTGCTCTTTTCAAGAACCATTACTGTCTACCTCTAATGGCCAGGCAAGAACTAGTCCAGAAAATGATTCTCCCCATTTTTGACCACTGTGATATAGTTTATGGTGCTGCCCCAAGTCCACCTTAACCAGATTGAACTCTCTCTTCAACTCCTTCTGTCTCTTCGTACTGAACTCTTCACCGCTCACTTACCACTGCAACCTTTACCACTCCCTGGCATTCCCTTCTCTTACAAACTGTCACCTGTCCCATATGGCTAAATTTACCTCCAAATTTTGGTTCTACTCCTTCCCCCATTTCTCATCTTCATTGTCTATACCACCTCCCTCTTTGCATTAACTCAGATCCTCAGATACCAGGACCCTGGCTATCCCTCGCAGGCTCACTTCTGCTGGCCAGTCTGCTTTCTCCTACTCCTTCCCTAAACTATGGAACTTGCTACCTCCTCAAATCAGGCACTCCTCCTCCCCTCACTCTATCTCAAGTGTCCTTGCTAATTTCTATTCCTTGAATTGCTTATGCCCTTAGCTATGCAGCAATATCCTGCCCAGTCTATGTTGCTTCACCTATCTGATTTCTACTAGTTCTGCATTACCCTCCAGCCAGACAACCCTGTGTTCCTCCCAAGCACTTAAATTATATTCATTTTTTACAAGTTACCTTGCATTCAACTGTGTCTATTATTTTAGTTTCAGCTTCACCACTACCTTTATTATTGTATATACCCTCGAAATGTATTGACTGTCCTACCATGTTAAGCAACTGTTATGTGCTGCTGATGCGCTTGATTGTTACTCTAATGTTCTGTTTATAAGTTTGTACTTGACTGTTACTCTGATGTACTGTTCAAATGTTTACTTGCTCTCCTCTACCCTTTCCCCAAGGATGCACGTGAGATGAACAATTTATTGCTCAGTGTGCCTTTTCTGGTGAAACTCTTCAATAAATAAATAAACAAATTCATCAAGGAATTCATATTGGGCATTGTCTGCACCAGAACCTAGAGAACAGACTGTTGCACTGTAAATATGTTTACCTTATATACTGTGCAAACCTGTACCTTGCTGTTTCTCGTTACCTGTATGTTTATCAAGACAGTGCGTGTAGCCCATCTAGAGCTGTCATCTAATCCAGCTTACACATGTTACATTTACAAGCGTGCTTGCTTTTGTTTAGCTAGGATGGTGATAGAGATGGAAAAAAACTCTGCACACGTGTCCAACAGAAAACCTTATCCTAGAGAACTGTCTGGTTGCTAAATTTCAAAAGCAATTGACCACTGGAGCTTGTGTGCATGAACTTTCATTCTTTGGAGCTTGATAGTAAGAACTTGAGCAACATTTCAGTTATCACTGATTACTATACCAGGTATGCATAGGCCTACCCTACTGAGACATTTCAGTGGAGAGTCCAATGTGGCCCAACATCTGTAAAGATAAAAGAAACACCAGAAGGAGTCTGCTCCAAAAAAGGCCTCAAAGAAGCAATCAGTTCCTAGAGACAAAGGGATTCTTTCACTAGAAAATAGTTCATTATTTTTATTTGTACCCATGAGGTTGCAGTACTGCTCAAAATCAGCTGTTTTGGGGAAACCCCTCTTCTTCAAGGCAATAAAGTTTCTATAAATTAAAATTAAAAAGTAAAACTTTAAATCTCTGTTTACTTGGTTACACATTTCTCCTGTTTCACCTTTTATATTAACATACAATTATGCACTGAACAAACTATCAGTAATATATCCTAGTTAACTAACAACTGGATATATTATTAATTGTAACACCTTTTCTTTTATGACATTCTATTTTTCTATATATTTTTTTCCTTCTTGAAAATAACTAATTTCATACATACTATTTCGTATTTATATATATTTTATATTCGTATAGTAATAAACTCAATACTTCTTTATATAGCAATCTATCTTATATATTTAAAGTCTCTAAAGGCACTTAAAGCTTTTAAATGCAATGAATGTCCACTTGTAACCAGGGAGAACTTAAAGTTAAAAATATATTACTACAGTACATACTATTATAACATTCTATAAATTCTGTGCAGACTGTAACCAGTAAAGCAGAACACCAACAATAAATTTGCAAAAATTAAGATTCTGCATTTTGTTCAGTCCTTTTGGCCCACTGGGTTAACTGTCTAACTTAAAAATCCCAAACCTTTCTTTTTTGAGTAAAATTTTAACTCTGTCACCCCCTCTTCTGGGTGTTTTGATGCATTCAGTCCCCATGAATTTGAGAAACTTTGGATCTGCATTGTGCATTCCTACAAAATGCAAACAGAAGTGAGAAAGAAGTAAATGCTTCAGCTGGGACTTGAACCCAGGTCACCTGGAATACTGTCCTGGTTGCAATACCAGCTGCTCCACCAAGGCAACTGGAAACTGGGCTGTCCTGGAGCACATTACTCTTTTTTCAATGCACAAACTGGTGCTGCAGAGATAACTACTTTTTTAATCACAAGAGTGTGGTGTGCATATCTATGGAACACATACAAACAGAAGAAAGAAATAAAGTGTGCACCTCAGGTAGGACTTGAACCCAGGCCACCTAGATACTGTTCCAGTTGTGCTACCAGCTGTGCAATGAAGGTAACTGGAAACTGGGCCATCCCATAGCACAGTTATCTTTCTCCAATGCACAGCCTGGTGCTGCACAGATAATTACATTTTTAATCACAAGAGTGTGTTGTGCATATTTATGGAACACATACAAACAGAGGAGAGAAAGAGGTAGTGCCTCACCTGAGACTTGAATCCAGGCCACCCAGAATGCCATTCTAGATGCACTACTAGCTGTGCCACTAAGGCAAGTGGAAACTGGGCCATCCCAAAGCATATACTCTTTCTCCAGTGTACAACCTGGTGCTGCACAGATAATTACATTTTTAATCACAGGAGTGTGGTGTATATTTATGGAACAAATAAAACAGAAGAGAGAAAGAAATGTGTCAATGCTCTCCTTCAATTAATTCCAAAATGATACAGTACTTCAATTTAAAGGGAATTACTAGCACGACTACAAGAAGGGTGCTAGGAGTTGCTATCACAAATGAGAAGCTAAAGTACATTTGGTGTGAAAATCCTGTCTTGCATATGTTCTACATTCTCCCAAAATCCACGAGAGCATGACAAATCACCAGACAGACCAAAAGTGTCTAGCATTGGGTATTTAACTGCAAATCTAAGTGGGTTCTTTGATTATTTCCTCCAACCCTGTCTCACAAAATTGCAGACAATGCTGGGGACACATTGAACAAACTGACAAGGCTAAAGTGGCAGGAAAACTACATTTGGCTCAGTATTGACGTGAGGCTCTGTATACATCCACAAATCATGTAGATGGAATAAGATCTTGCAGGCACCTTTTGAAAAGTGCCCCTTTGAATCTAGTATCCTAAGTTTATTATCAAGTCACTAGAATGTGTCCTTACCCATAACAGTTTTGAATGTGAACCTGATGTTTATTCACAGATATGTGGAACAGCTAAAGGAACATCCATGGCTCCTGCATATGCAAATCTATTTCTAGGTCTCTGGGAAGAAGAAACAGTTTAAAGCCAGAAAGAACCCCCTTTCACCAAAATATAAAATAATAATCTAGATATATAAATGATTGTATATGCATATGGGATAGGATAGAATAACTGGTAGAGTTTGTTAACTGGTTAAATGGCAACAGGTTGAACCTTAGGTTCACCTCAACTATGGGAAAGACCAGCATTAGTTTTCTGGATTTGACACTTATAGTGGATTCAATATTGAAATAGATTAGCTCTAGGGGCTTTAGAAAGGATATGGGAAAGACCAGCATTAGTTTTCTGGATTGGACACTTATAGCGAATTCAGTATTGGAATAGATTAGCTCTAGGGGCTTTAGAAAGGACACAGCAACTAATTCCTCTCGGTACAATAGGCACACTCAGAATCCTTGAAAAAGTCCATCCTATATAACCAATTTTATGCATTCGCCATAACTGTACAGGTGATGATGATTTTGAAGTTCAGGCTTTGGAACTTAAAGACAGATTCATAGAAGGGGATATAATGAAGGGCTGCAGAACAAATCCCTAGCAGAAGTGAGAAACAAAACATAAAGTAAGTGACCTACTGACAAGTGAACAAAAAGGTGTAAATTCTAACAAAAATCTAATCAGGTTACACTCATTACTGACTACAGCAGTGTCACTGGTAAAGGAATATAAATTTGGAAAAACTGTCTCATACTACTCAGTGATTGTATACTAAGAGGTGATAGGCTCAGAATTGAAAGTCACTTTCAGAAGGGACAGAACATCAAAGACTAACTGGTACACAGCCAGTTTTCAGGGAGAGACAATATCAGGCATACCTGGCTACCAACCAGGTCGAGTGGCTACAACAAATGCTTTAAGTGCAACATATGTGGGGTACATGGCACAAGAGAGAACATTTTTTTAACAGGAAAAATCAGAAACAGGTGGGGGTTAAAGATTTAATTTCCTGCAGAACCACCTTTGTGGTCTGTGTTATTGTGGGCTCACATATGTAGGCAGAACAGTGAGAATGCTGAATGAACACATTTAAGACCACATCAGTAGGTAGGCATTTTGTAGAAATGCACAATGCAGATCCAAAATTCCTCAAATTCATGGGGAGTGAGTGCATCAAAGCACCTAGAAGAGGGGGTGACAGTTAAAATGTCACTCAAAACAGAAAGTTTTTGATTTTAAAGTTAGACACATTTAACTCACAAGGCCTTAATGAAATGTGGGATCTTAAACCATTTTTTTGCAAATGTATTCTTGCTGTTCTGCTTTACTGGTTATAGTCTGCATAGAAGTTATAGAATGCTATAAAATACAAGTTTACAATGTTGTCTTTTTTTTTTTTCAAATTTAGTTAGAAGTTGCAATTTTCTTCTATCTGTTGCTGCACTTTCAGTGCATTTTGGATATAACCAGTGGATCCCTAGGACCCTTCCTGAAAATTATTGGGTGATCACTAGTTATATCTTGAATGAGCTCTATCTTTTTCACTTTACACAGTGCTCTAAAATGTATTTTAAAAAATATCATTGCTTGAATTATCTCAAGAACTGTATGAATAAAACATTGGATTATAATGAACTGAAACAGGATATTTTTGTTGTAAATAGTCAAGTTAATGCATTTGTGTTGCTGTTTTTTTTTCACAGTTTTATGTTTTGCTGATGTAACATGATGTCACTGGCAGATGCCTTTATAAAGCATCTGCAGTCTCTGAAACCTTGTCTCCTGATGAAGTCTTGATTTGCAAAGCACTGGGGCAGTTTCCCAGGTAACAGATTTGAGTTCAACACAGTATGTATCTCCTTGGTGGACAAATAAATGTTATGCAAATCTAACTGAGTCTTGTTTGTGGATAGGAATGCAATACTAACACATTTTTATGTTGTTGAGGAGGTTAGCCACCTCAAGTATTGCACCCTTTGTTTTCACTGTAGCATGCTAGGAACACCTGATTTTGATCAGAAGATCAGCTAGTTTCAGCCAAATCAGCTGATTAGAGATTGACTGGTTTCACTATGCAGAGTACATATGAATCTTTCTCTTACCTGGTGCGTGGAAATAATATTTCTTATTAATTCAGAAAAATTTACAAACTTTCTGCTGCAGCATCCATGCACATCTGGTCCAGCTCACTTGCACTTGCAATGCCGATACCCCAGGTTCTGGAATGGACCAAGGAGTTGGAGTGCCAGCCAGGGGGAGGAGGATTGAGCATCCCATGGACTAGGGTGGGTAAGTATTCGGTGTGTGACCAACCCCTAGTGGAGACCAGGGGGAGCAGCTGCAGAAACTTAAAGGGAAGGTCCCCTCACCCTTTTATTCTGTTTCCCTGTGTAGTTTTCAGGCATGCACAATGATTGCCTCTACTGCACCTTCCTAATTTCATCAAGATTTCAATGTAAATGAACGTACTTAAATCTGTTGTGAAAACTTGCTTAACTCCATTGCAAAGATCATGACCTAACTTACGTAAGGCATCCTGAAATTGTATGATGTTTTGGTGCTCAAACCTGCAGTAGTTATACTGTATTAGTCAGTGTTATTTCTTTCCTTGCAGTCCCTATGTTCTTGTCTTATGCTGGCTATGGAACTTTTTGTGCAGTAGGTGCCCTGCTGTTTTCTGCAGTTTAAAGTGTATCTCAGTTAGAAAAAAATGCTTTTATAGAATACAGGGACTTCACAAGACATGTAACAGTACTCAATAAGAGTACAATTTCTGCTGGCTCGTGAATGTATGCATCAACTCCCATGATACCTTTGCATGAGTGGGGTCATAACTTTGAGAATGGAGACAAACAGGTTTTTACACCAGGGCAAAACAGAATGTAACAACCTCATTTTTGTTTAAATTAGGATGAAATTAGGGGGATGCAAAAGAGGAAATTATTATTCATGCCTACAAACTTCACAGGTATATAGAAAATAGGTTGAAGGGACTTTCAGTTTAAGTTGCAAGGAGGCATGTCAGATGTATCTGCTCCTGTGCCCTATGTCATTGCATGCCACATCTCCCATGGTGAAAAAAAGCAAGTGAAAATGCCAGCCCCGGGAATGATGCCCCACTTCTCCAGTTCCACTGCACCCATCCACAACACCCAGCTGGTGACTGAGCTTCAGTCTACTGTCAGGAATGGCTCAACCCTGCAGCCCCACCCTGGGAGGCAAGCCGTGGAGGAACACCAGTAGTTGGAAGACCTTCTGGGAATCAAGTTTAGGCTCCTTCGGGAGTGCACCTAATCAGTGGCTCTGCCCTGGGGGGCAAGCCTGGGAGGATCATCACCCAAGGGAGTGGAGTGAGTAGGGACTGGGTATTGGGAGCTGGGCCATCAGGGATCCAGACAACTAAAAAGCATATATAAAAAATCCACATCTGGCTTGCCATATGTAGTACTTTTCACAGTGCAAATAACTTTATAAAGTTCCCACATTGTATTTCTGCCAAGTTTCAGAAAAAGGACACTTAACTAACTCCTCATAAGAGATGTTTTCATATAGAGCTTCCCAAAATTCTATAGCCACTCACTTTCAAAAATCTTTAATATAACTGCATTAAAATAAATAAATCTTCCTTCATTTCCAAAATATTGACACAATTTAGTTTAGCATAGATTCTGTTCTGTATCTGTTTCTGCTTTTGATTGTTTTTTATACCCCCCAATTTCCCATCGCAACTGAGCCATACAACATCCCAAGCAAAAACTGATGTAATGATGTAAACAAGTAAGTATCTGAGATGCGATTGAAAGCCTTTTCCTTATCCAAACTAATCACATACACACTTAAATTGCTTAAATTCCCTTTCATAAATATTTCCCTAAGCAAAACCAAGTTATCATGAATTTTCCTATTTGAGATTAAACAAGACTGAAATGAACTAATTGAATGTTCTGCTATCTTTGTTAATCTATTTATTAGAACTTACTCAAAATCTCAAAGTCAGTGTTCAACAAACGCAAAGACCTCCAATTATTCAAATCTTGCTTATTCTGTTTTTTATATATTAATATTAATAATGCCTTTGTCATAGATTCAGAGAGGAAATTTGTATCTAAAATAAAGTCAAACAATTCTGTTAAAGTATGTATTAACTCCTGACTCAAAGTTTTATAAAAACTCTGCTCCCAACCCATCCCTTCCGGGGAAGTTCCACTTTCTGTATTACTTACCACTTCCTGAATGTCCTCTTCAGAAATTTGACTTTTTAAAGCATCTATGTCTTGAGAAGTAGGATGGAGATAAATTCAAAGAAGAAAAAAAATAGGTTCAAAAATATGGCGGCAATGCCGGCCCAGTGGTGCTGAGGTTTGAGGTACTGGACGCCACACCTCATGCTATGCCAGCAACCCAGGTTCAGGAACAACCTCGGGTCATCATGGTAGCAGTGTGGGGGGGGTGGAGCAGGATCAAAAATGCCAATGGGTAGCTCTCCTCTCCCGAGGGTGGAGAGGGTGGATTGGCATCCCCCCCCCCGTAGTTCCACTCCCACCGAGTAGAGGTCTGGTGGATAGCGCAGGCAGAGAGGGGGTGGTAAATAGCTATGGGAGATGGGAAGGGGGCTAAGCTGGCACCATGGGTATGCAGTGTGCCTTCACGCACTTGCACAGCTGTGTGCCGGGGCCTCGGGGGGGGGGCAGGGGAGAAAACTAGCAAAAACTACCTATGTGTCCTGTCACCAGTTGGTGGGAGGAGGTGACGAGGACCAAATAGCTGGATGAAAAAAAAATGTGGCTGCAGCACTTCCAAATGTTGTTAAGCATTTATGTTCAACAGCACTTAACATACCCTTTGGTGATGCTTCAAAAGAGCCATCTTCTAGTTTGATGCCATACAAAATTCTACTGTCTATCCACCACTTACAATCCTTATAAGGGTCAAAAATCTGTTTTTTTACTCTGAGTGCCAAAACATATCTCCTGTTGAAGAGACTTTGCTTTATCGTATTATCTTTCAGATGAGATGTTAAACCGAGGTCCCATCTGCCTGTTCTGGTGGTAGTTCAGGTGGATGTTAAAGATCCCATGGCACTTCTCAAAAAAAGTAAGGGAATTTCCCAGGTGCCCTGGCCAAATTACCGCCCATTCATTAAAAATACCACCAACAGCTTAATCTGGTTCAAAGTCAGTTGGCATTCATCTGTATCCCCCTTCCTTGGGTCATGCCGGAAAATAGGCAGACTACGTCTAGTGCACTTACCCGGTCAACAAAAACTAAATAAATAAATTGTAAACTATTCATTTCTTTTTATGTTTGCTAGCACACATGAGCAAGAAACATTATGTGGCAGCTTAGGAGAGAAGTGGATTGAGAAGGTGCGGCACTGCGGTGGCCAGTGCTTCCACTGCATTTGCGGGTTTGGCCCTTTTTATCCAATGCATTGGCAAGCTGCTGCTGACACTAGTTCATTAAGCCTGCCACCAACTTGAAAGAAATTGGCCACTACAATGAGGGAGCACCCCATCATTGTAGGGTGTGCCTTGCATGCCGAAACATTTCTGTTCACCCCACTCCCTCCATCGCAGCACCAAGAGTGCAGGTAAACCCTCCCACTGCATCCTATCCACCCCACTCCCTCTGTTCCCTGTTCTTCCCCCACCCTGTTGTGTGTGACCACAGACCGGCTGAATTGCCCCCAAAAAAGCACCACAGTCCCCCCACCATGCCCTGTTCAGTGAGTGAGCCTCTTGGCTCCAGCTCCACTTCTGCACTGACCATACACCAATCAGAATGTATGACTAAGTCCTCCAGAGGTGTGGCTGCTGAGGAGCAGGAATCAGTGTGGCAGACTGGCAGTGCATGCATGCATTGCAGCAGGGCCAGGGCCATGCAGTGAGCTAAGTCGTCTCAATGGACTTGATGAGGATCAGCCAGGAGAGGACTAGGAGGACCAGAAAAGATCATCATCAATGGTTGGACTCGAGTCATGCTGGTGGCGGTGGTGGTGGCTGTCTGGTCTAAGCCTGGGGCCTGCGAGAGAGAGAGAGAGAGACTACAGGGTCATGGAGTCAGATTATTTCATTTAAGCAGCAAGTGTCCCCTTGCTTCACTTAAGTTGCTCTTCACCTGTCGAGATTCTACACCACCCTTCTGGTGGTGTGCAGTGCAGCTAGCTAGTCACGTGCGTGCTTGCTTTGCTGTGGTGTTTCTTTGAGGATGAGGAGGAGTCTTATATGGTGCTGCCAGGCACAGTAGGCTAAGATCCAACACCTGAGTCATTGTGCCACCGCCGCCTGCCTGCAACATGATGATCTTGTGGGTGAGGGATGGGGTCAGATCGACGGACGGGTTGACCATCCAGACAGAGGAGCTGAGGTATGTAATAAGAACTAAAATGGTACGATCATGGCATATTATCATTGACAGCACAGACTAGAGAAAAGTAGAAAAAAGTAAATGGTGGACTTATTCAGAACTAGTGATTACACAAAAGGCAACTCTGGAGCATGGTGATCCCCTGAAGACATAGGTGAGCTGTAGCAAATGGCTGTCCAGAAATATAGCACAAAGGTTTAGTGATAAGGCACATCTTGATTAAATTTATACACTGGATCTGCTTTTATTTTTTTGCACATCTGGCATAAGAGCTGCAAGGACTGGTGTAGTCGATCATTTGACTGCTGTGGTTATGACAGGAAGCTGAATTAAAGGACATTTGTGTGTAGTGTGTGTGTATTTTTCAGGCAAGAGTTTCAAAGTGTGTGTGTGTGTGTGTGTGTGTGTGTGTTTTGGCAGTAAAAAGGTAGTGGATGTCTTTCTATGTGCAAGTTTAGCCAAGGAGAGGGGTGTTTAATTGACATGAGTTCGTTGACTCCCTCAAGGCATAAAATATGGAATGTTTCAGAGTTTGGGAAGACTTATTAGGAAAAGTCAGAAAGGAGCTTTGTTCTGTGTGCTAATGGGCTAAGTTATAGAAGCTGGCAAAAAAGACCCAGTGATCCATTGTGTCTGTGTGGCAGTAAAATCGCACCAGCGCCCGGACCCGAACCTGGTACCTCACCCGCTCCAACTACAGGCCAACCCCCAATGCCACAATGCAACTCGGCAACCCACCACAGTGCTACCCCTACAGCCCCTCCATCCCTCCCAGCCCACACTTGCCATGCTCGCCTTCGCGGTGTGTACACATAGCGACATACTGTTGCCCATTTCACCCACCCCCATCCGTCACCCTACTCTCCCATTGCCGTGAGGGATTCGCTGGGGAACGAGTCGCCGTTACGGACGGCGCCCTTCCCCATATGCCCTCCTCACAGGTTACTGTCTCGGTAAGGAAGCTATAGTAGAAGAGGGTGGCAGGTATATGTGTTTCACATAACCTTATTAATAAGCAGGTACCCATGTCAGAATGTACTTTCATGAATGTAATGTTTTAGCTTACTTGACTGACCAGATGTTACTTTTTTTAAACTGCAGTCTTCCTTTTCAGGATTTGGAGCACATCTTGGTAGCCTAGCCAAGATGTCTGTATAAGAAGCTTTATACAGTCCCCAACTAAAATAAGTACTACATTATCTGAAATATTAAAAAGAAGTCTTTGTGTGACATGGCGGGGGGGAGCACTGCCACACTACCACACTGCCACACTGCCACTGGGGCAGTACAGTAGGGGTCCCATGGTGACCACTGTGCATAGGGCCCGTGACAACATAAATCTGGCCCTGCCGGCACCCGGAGTGAAAATAAACCCTCCCACTCCCTTCTACTGCACGCTGTCCATCCTGCCCCTCCAGTCCCCATCCTGGCACCTGGAGTGCATGTAAACCCTCCCACTCCTCCCACTGCATGCTGTCCACCCTGCACCCTCTGTTCCTGGTCCAGACACATAAGTAGACCCTCCTGCTCCCTCCCACTGCATGCTGCCCACCCCACTTCCTCTGTTCCCCATCCCGGTTACTTTGTTAAAATATGCCCATGCACAACTGCAGTGTTACCACACCACATTGAAGGGCTGGAGGTCTGCGGAGAGTGGGGCTTCTGTGCAGCTGCTTTCCAGGGGGTGAAGGGTGCCTAGTTCCTAGACAGGAGCCTGAAGAAAAGAGCCAGTCATAGGGCTGGGTCTGATCCGAGAGCCACCAGGTATTTGAGGGACATCTGGTGTTGGCTGGGCAGTTCCCTTAAGTCCGTAGTCTGTGGGATTATTTGGGCTGTTCACCCTCCTGGGCGGCATTTGTTTAGGAGCCTGCCCTGTGTACAGTGGCTCTCCCTAGGCCTGTCTGTAAGGCTCGCCTACTGTTTTACCAGGCTGAGGTTTTACATCTATTAGTCCCTGCCTTGACTGTTGCTCGGAAGTGGAAGCGAGGAGCATTTGCTGGAGTTTCTGCCTGGCTGGTCGTAGTCCCGAATCCATGCAGATACCGAGAGACCTGGTCTGAAACATGTTTTCTTTCCTTCTTGTAACTGGCTTGGCTTAAAATGTCATTTAAAGCAGTGAGAGTGCTTTTATTGTTTTACATATTTACCCTGTTGATTTTATCAGGCTCAGGTGAGAGCTGGTGGTCTGTTGTTTCACAGCATGATCCTGATCAAGATGCTTCACCATCCTGCCCTGAACCCCTCTCTGATTTCACTCTATTATATCTCCATGCTGTCTGAGTCTCCCTGTATACCTACTATAAAATCATCACTGTCTCCTGCTCCTGGTTGGTAAAGCACATTGGGATACAGTGTGTAAGAAAGGCACTAAAGAAACACATATTCTATTATACAGTCCCTGCTCCACCTGTATCTAACTCTTTGCATTGTAAAGCACTTTGAGAGACAGTGTGTAGGGAAGACACTATGTAAATCCAAACTCTCTTCTATCTATAATCCCAGCACTTCCAATATCTAATACATTGTCTTGTAAAGTACTTTAGTATGCATTATATGAAAGGTGCAAAATAAATTCAAATTCTATTCTATTCTAAGGTCTATGCAGTAGCAGTATCTAATTCATTGCATCGCAAAGCACTTTGGGATACAGTGTGTATAGAAGGCAATTATAGATCAGAATTCTATTCTATTATCCCAGTACTTCCAGTATCTAACTCATTGTTTTGTAAAACACTATGGGATATAGTACATATGAAAGGGCTGTATAGGTAAAGAATATACAGAGGTGACTTGTGTAATACGTGATTTATCTATACAAGTGTTGTTTGACCTCAGGTAACTTCACGAGTGGTGTAAGTCACAGTGAGGTGTCCGAGGTCAAACTGCACAAGTATAGATAATCATGTATCACATAGTCACCTCTGCATATTACATTCATGCAGTAGGCTGGGACTTTGTGTGATCAGTTATTTCATTTTAATATGCTTTTTTTATTGTTAGTAGACTTTTGGGGTTTCTCTGGTGAAAAAGTGTTATTGTGCCTTGTTGCTGGGCTGGTTGCTACAGGTGTTGCCAAGGACACAGCATGAGGATGCCACACTGATGTGCTGACATCACTGCTGACTGGTGCAGCAAGCGGCTTTTGAAAATATTAGGGAAGAAATGGTGGCACTGTGTAGTGACTGCCCCAGTGCCACAGGTTAGTGGAGGTTCTTTGCAGTGCGATCTTTCTCAAAAGCACAGTTTATGTTAGTGTGTTAGTGGGACATTTGCTGATGTAAATCAGTTTTTTTAATTTATTTATTATTGTGTTCAGTGGTATCAGCTGAGTGGAGGGTTCAAGCGGAGTGATGAGCACTGAGGTGACAACGGTGACCTCATACCCTGGTTTCAACTTTTACGGTTCGTTAGGCTGAATAATTTTAAGAAAAAGAGAGAGAGAAAGATTGCTGTTTTTGTGTTCCTCGTAAGGTAGAGTGACAAAGTTTGAGGAGAAAATGTAGACAAGGGGACTACTGCAACAGACAAGCCAATGGGATGAACAAAGCTCTTGAAGGACGGTACTGCATTATGGCGTTATTTGGCTGGACTACAGGATGCAGAAGGTAATTGTAAATGAAGTCCACTCCATGGAAAAGGGTGTTACTAGCTAGGGTACCACAGGTTCAGTACTGGGACTGATCCTCTTTAAAGTCTTTATAGGTGACATTGTGGAGGGGCTGGAAGGAAAAGTATGCCTCTTTGCAGTCGACACAAAGATCTGCAACAGGGTTGATACACAAGGGGGGGTGGAAAGGATGAGAAGGGACTTGGCAAGGTTGGAGGAATGGTCAAATGTATGGCAGCTCAGACTCAACACAAAAGTGAGCAAAGTAATGTACCTGGGAAACAAAACCCAGGGAAAGAGTACACAACGGGGGGGTGGGTGGGTACTAACAATGATAACAAGCATTTGTCAAAGCCGAATGTTGCTTGCTTCTATGTGTTGTTTAGGTAGTTGGAAGTCATTGGAGTGCAAATATTGAAAATTTGCGAACTTACGAGCGTGCGTAGGAACTGCGCAACGCACGCTCATAAAACAGTCATTTTTAGGAATTTTTTTCACCAAATTTTCAACATAGCCATTTTAAGACCTCTGCTCATGAACAGTGTCACTGTGATTTTCTTAATTTGTCCCAGTACATTGATTTCGCACACCGACTGCGCCATTCTGCGCTACATGGGCGGAAACACATTTTGGGTGAGATGTGAAAATGACAGCTATACAACTCATAAGAAGGTGTGGTAAAATGGCAATGTTGAAAATCTGGAGTGAAAATATTGAAATTTCGGCAATTACGAACCTGCGTAAGAACTGCATAGCATGCGCTAAGTAAAACAGTCATTTTTTGAATTTTGCACCAAATTTCAACATGGAGTTTTTTGGCCCCCTTCTCATGAATGATGTCACTGTCATGGTGGTATTCTGGCCAGAAGGGTGATTTCGTAGTCACTGCACAGTCACTGCGCGAAATCACCCTTCCGGCCCGAATAACGCCATAACAGTGACATCATTCATGAGAAGGGGTCCCAAAAACCCCATGTTGAAAATTTGGTGCAAAAATTCCCAAAAATGCCTGAGATATGCAACAAAGTTGAAACCCCCCTATCTAGGCCATTATACAGCTTACCGGCATTTCCTCAGTTCGCGGTCGGCTTTGAAGAGTGCAGACGTGTTCCCGGTCCAACGAAGATCGTCACGCCAGAGTCCGGAGGTAAGTATGGGGTGAGGGGGGTGGGGAGGCTGGGTGCGCAGTGGGTGGGTGCGGGTTGTGGGGAGGGGTGGGAGCACTCATCGGGACCGTTTTTGTTTTCAGGTTAAAAAAGGCGTTGTGGGATGATTTGCCACGCTGGGGTGGGCTCCCAGCGTGGCACAAGGACATTGGAGGGCGCTCAGCTGACGGGATTGGGCACCCCTGTCCGCCAAAGTTATTGCCACGCTGGGGTGGGCTCAGCGTGGCACCTACAACTGGGGGACGACGCAGCATCTCAGCCGGTGGGGATTGGGCACCCCGTCGGCCACGCAGTAGGTGCGGGCGCCGACGCCAGATGTGGGGGAGCTATCGCTTCAGTGGGCTTTATCTCTGCTCACTGAAGCGTAGCTCCCTTTCAACTGGGGAGCACTGCATTTGGAGCGGTCATAGACAGCTCCAAATGCATTGGCTTACAGGGGCCACGCCAGCCAGCACACTGCCTGAATTGGAGGAGGAGGTGACACACCTCTGAAATCTCCGATGATGGCACTATGTTTCTTGCACATGCGTGCAAGCAACATGAAAATGGAAAGGGACCTGGAGGTAGTCATATCAGATGACCTAAAGGTAGGCAAGGAATGTCAGAAGGCAGTAAGGAGGGCTGGGGGATACTGGGATGCATAGGAGAGACATCACCAGTAGAAAACAGGAAGTTGTTATCCCTCTGTACAGACAGTTGGTGAGACTCGATCTGGAGTACTGCATGCAATTCTGAGACCCCATCTCCTCAAGGACATAGACAGGATGTAGGCGGTCCAGAGGAGGGCAATTCAAATGGTGCAGAGTCTGCACCAGAAGCCATATGAAGAGAGACTAAAGAAGCTTAATATGTATACCCTTGAGGAAAGGAGGGAGAGAGGGGTCATGATAGAAACTTTCAAGTACTTCAAGGAATCAAGAGTCCAAGAGGGTAGCATCTTTCAGAAAAGAGAGATGTGCAAGAACAAGGGGCACAATTTGAATATTGAGGGGGGAAGGCTCAGGGCAATGAGAGGAAATATTTTTTGACAGATATGCATGGAATGGCCTTCCTGAGAAGGTAGTGGGGTCAAAAACAGTGGGAGAATTCAAGAATGCATGGGACAGACATAAGACAATTTTAGTGGGGAGTAGGAGGAAGTAGGCTGTTGGTTAATTAGGATCTGCAGCTTATCCAATAGGTAGGGAAATGGGTAGACTAGGTGGGCCAAGTAGTCTTTATCTGCCGTCAAAGTCTATATTTCTATGTTTTAAAAGGAAAAAAATTATTTTATGAAAAAGTGGTGGTTTTGGATGCGATTGTGTGGGCTATGTAAAAGCAAGTTAAATGCTGTGAGATCATTGTGGTTAGAAGGAAAGCAGGTTATAGTGCAATGGTGGGCAACCTGCGTCCCCCCAGTGGTCAACCTGTGTCCCCCTCATCCATGCAAAAATACACCCAGTGGCTTTCTGTGCAATGCCAGACAAGGAAGATAGGCAGAAGGCTATAGTGGGTGTGTGTGAACTGTAAAGACTCCAAGGAAAATAGCTAATCAATGTGTCCCGAAAAAGGAATTGGTTGCGACTGCCATTTCTTGCAAAAGGGGGGAAGTGAGTTGCTGCAAACAGGGAGTGTTCTTATTTACATAACATTTACTTTATTGATCTGTGGGAGCGGAAAGGTGATTGGACTCTATGCAAGAATGTGCAGAGTGGCTACACACCACGCATCCAAGGCGCTTAGCCACTCTGCACCGATTGTGCCCCCTACGTGGGATGCACAACCTGGGGCATGCATCCCCTATTCACCTGATCCCCCAGCCACCAGACAGCAATGCTTATGGGTGGGGCGTGCAGCACTACATGCCATGCACTAAGGCATGTAGTGCTGCCCACGGATGTGGGGAGGAGGGTGCAGGTTATGCCAGGGAGAACCCTGCTGTGCATGCCGACATGCCCCATGCACACAAACCACCACCAGGTCCTGGTAGATAGCTACCATTCTCCACCAACAGGTCTCTGGCACCCATCCCCACAGGCTACCCAGTGCCACCCACTTCATCACTCATCTGTTTCCCTGGCCCCATGACAGCCGACCCCCCGCACCTGCATGCACATATAGGGAACTGGCCCAGAAATGCAGAACCCCTGTGACATCGCCAACCCACCCCACGTCCCCAAACCTGAGAGCTGGTGCCACTTCATGGGACAGCCTGCAACACATCCTCCACACACCTCCTCAGCTGCCGGCTGTCCAGTGATGCTGGGAGCTCGCTGCCCATATAAGCTGCGCACTCCCACCATCACTTGGACAGCCGGCGGCCAAGAAGATGTGTGGAGAGATGTGCTGCAGGCTGTCCCATGAAGCGGCACTGGCTCTCAGATATGGAGGATGGAGGGGTGGATTGGCAGTGCCACCGGGGGGGCACCACTGGCCACCGATGAAGGCGCTGAGGTATTGGGTTGGGTGGACAGTGGTGGTGGGGGAAGGGGTTGTAATGGAGCAGTCCACATCTGCATGACCCCTGCACCAACACACAGGGCATGCTTATGAAGCCCCAATAGCTCGGTTCTCGGTGGGTCTTGGGGAACACCCCTGTGTGCAGAGGGCCTAAAATTGGATGTTATGACCCTTCCTCAGCTCTTCAATGTTGGCACAATGCATCCATGTTCTGCTTTAGAACTGTGTGGTCAGAATGGATGTAAACAACAATAAACAGTACTAAAATGGTAGCTAACACAGACTGTAAATCAGAAACATGCAGTATGGTTACTAATAGGCCCATACAGATGGAACAATAATAGAAGGAGAACCAATATTTCAAAAATAACTTTCACTGGGAAAAATTACTTTCACTTTCAACGCAGTTCTGTTTTCATGTTTTGTGCTCCCAGTTCTTCTTTCCCTAGAAGGCACCTGGAAATGAGCTGCTGTTAGTTTTTTTTATTTAGTTTTATTTAATTTCCAGTACAGACAGAAATATGATACACTTGGTAAAAAAAATAAATATATAAAGAACAGTAATCGGATAAGAAATGTCACAAAAAGATATGTCACTTTCTGCCCTGCTTTACTAACATAGGATGGTTGCACAGGCACAACAAAAAAGAATATGTACTATTGAACATTAATACAAAACAATGAATGTACCTTGACTATTGACCATCATTATCAAATATCAAAACATTGCAAATTTCCCTGTGCCTAGCACATCTATGAGTCTTAAAGGACTTTATGAGATCCACGAATTCGTTAATAACGCTAATAGTGTATGTAAACTAGAGGTACTAACAAAATCAAAAGCCTTAAGGAACTTTCTACTACAGTTATGGTAATTATTAACTGGTTAAGAGAAAGCAACTTGCAAAACTGTAACTTCAGAACAATTCAAAATGTTTCCTAGAACATGCAAAAAGCAAGCAATGCATGCATTTAAAACTGATCATTTGGAGACTGAAGCTGAGCAAACTAAAGCTGTGTTTACGTGGCAGTAGTGCTTCAGATTTAGGACCACAACAGTGAGGTCCCAACCGCTCACCATGCGCTGTCAGCCTGTCTATATGGTCCTCTGTGAACCACTACTATCTGTGCTGGTGACGAGCCAGGCATCGGGGATGGACATCTGTTCGCCAATGTCGGCAGTGACGTAAATGAGCATTTGAATGTGCATGTCGACCTCATGGCTGTAAATTTCAGTTGGAGATTTTCAATTGTTCAAGCCCTCAGTTTTAAACAACAGCTATTTTGCTGCACTCAGGAGACTCTCCTTTTATGGGGACAGTATTCGGCTCAATGCACATGCTGAAAATGGAGACTCATTCATGAATGAGTGTATGTCACCTTGGCTGTACACGTGCCTAGATACATGGTCAGATGGGTTACAGTGGCATAGACAGGCAACACTGCCATTCTAAGCCACTGCAAGCTGCTCACTCCACTCTGCATCCCCAGCTTGCCTAGGAATCTGGGAGCATCTCAATGAGTGGCTTACCCTGATTGGGTCACTGTCTACATGATCATCTTTGCACTAGAGCAACCTAAGCGCTAAACATGTAAGCACGGCTTTTGCCAGTGCTCTAGTAGTGGGAGCACAGTAGGGACACAGAGTCACTAGGTCATCAAATTATGCTGTGTGTGTATAAGGGGAAGGGAGTACTCAAGAGCATATAGCTCTCCATCCTACATGACTACATGGTTGTAGCCATTCTGTCCATCCTGAACAAAATAGCAAGGCCTGGTAGCCTGAGGAGGAAACTAGCCAACACAATCAGTAGTAAAAGTTTTGAAGTACTCACTGCCACAACATCTGTGCCAGCCAGGCACTATGAAATTTAAACAAAATTGAGGAACGTTAGCTAGTCTCCAGTTATTTATTTATATAAAATGTTAACCAGGAAAGACATACTGAGCTGATAAGAGTGCATTTCCAGATGCGCCTGGGGAAAGGGAGAGGGAGATAGCTAAACAATGAAACTACTAAAGAAATAAGAAGTTAAATACAATAATATAGTAATATGAGAATAATAACCATAAATATTAGAGGCAAATAGTAAATGACTACAAGTAAAAAAACACTTTTATATGAAAAGAAGGGAAAACTAGTGGGAAAGCATTAGCAGGGCAAAACTAGTGATGGTCAGAATGAAGAGGAAAGGGTCATAGACAGTTGCAGGTAGGATAACAAAAGTAACAACGAAGAGACTTTATGGAGGAAGAAGAAGAGGCAGAATTAATTGAAAGGGAAGGGAGGACCAAAATTTAGGAAATCGATAGAAAAGCAGATTGACCAACAATAGATTTTCTATAAGGAATAGAGAATGGAAACGTTGCATAGAGAATAGGAGGAAAAAAGAGGACAGGAGGGATTTGAGATGAGGGCAGGGTACCTAGCCTCCATGTTGTCACACACAAGTTGGCAGACAGAATGTGCACAGAGGGTCCATATTATATGTCTCAGTAGAAATATAAGGGGAGAAGAAGGCAACAAAGATTAACAGGCAAACGGCAAAAAGTCTTTCACCCAGCTCTGTAGCCAAACCCTCTGCCTGTGCTAAAGTAGCCATAGCCACAAAGTCTTGGCGAACCTTCTCCAGCTGCTGCTCAGTATCTTCAGGGTCATTAAATAAATAGGGGATACATGAAGGGCAGAAGTGTGGTATGGAAAATACTTTCACTCCTGCAGAGTGACCTCTGTATACTCATGAGTGGCAAAGCCACGAGTGAGAGTATCCAGAGGTCACTCTGCAGGAGTGAAAATATTTTCCGCAGCACACGATCTGCATATCGTGTGTACGATTTATATAATATGGGTTTCCAGAACTTTTTTTTAAATTTCAGTTTATCTTGTGGAATAAACAAAGAAGACACTGGACAAAAAAGGAAAATTCTGCAGGCTGGCCCAGTGGTGCTTATGGGTTGAAGCACTGGATGCCACACCTTGCGCCACGCCAGCAACTCAAGTTCTGGAATTACCTCGGGTCACTGGGGAGCCAGCTTGGGGTGGGGTTGGAGCAGGGCTGAGCTGAAACTTGTGCTCTCCTCTCCAGGGATGGATGCCCACTCCTCTGTAGTCCTGCTCCCATTGGGTGGAGGTCCAGCAGGGTGCATAGGCATCAGGAGCTGCAGCGAAATCTGGGTGGGCAGAAGGGCTCACCAGATCCTGGTGTGAGCATGCGCCTCCATGCACATGTACGCATGTACGCCATGGCCCCTGGAGGGAGAAAACACAGAAAACCACAAAATATATATGAAATAAAAGGACAATTCTGCTAAAACAAGCTGAAACACAGTCTTGCCATTTGGGATGAAGCAGGCTGTATTCTTGGTAGTTGAGATATTTGTGGATGTGAAAGGCTTCGCTCTTTTTTGGCTTATTTTCTAGTAAGAAACTCAGGCTGCTGTCAGCTTGCTTTGGGGCTTTCATAGAATGCACAAGATGAAAGTGAAAGAGGGAACTACAAGCGTAGGTGTGACAGGTGAGCTACATTCTTGTCACTAACTTCATGAAAGAAGTTAAAACTTGGGCAGAATCTGAGTGTTGCTGGGTGAGATCAGAAGAGTTTAAATGAATGCTGATTATCTCACTTAAGAAAGCTATCTACAAGTGACCTTTGCACTCTGTGTATAAATGTAAGCTTTTGTCACAGTGTAGTTATTAGTACTGTGTTCCTGCAGGGTGGAGATATGCATTTTTATTCCACTGCATATCACTTCACCCCATTGTATAAATATGTTTTTCCAGCATAGGATATCTGGAGTTTTGCTGGAAGACGGAGTGAGTGGGGAAACCCCTAGTACTTTTCAGGCCCCTCTGATTGTGTCGAAGCAGCGATGCTGCTGTTGTGTGGCAGGACTGATACTTGGAAAAAGAAATAATTGCAAGTAATGTAAAGTCCCTTTGTGTTTTGCAGTTTTTAAGATTATGTAGTGGACTGCCCGAGGCCCTCGGGGTTCACATCTCCAAACCCTCAGGGGGCCACCTAGGATTGCCTAAAGTTGTGCTATACTGGGTACACTGGTCTAAAAGTAGCACAGTGGCTCCATCTGGTGTAGCAATACAGGGTACCTGGATGCTAACACGCAAGGCTATTACCCCCCAGGAAACAGTACATAACCTGCCCACACAGCCCCTCCTCAAAATAAGTGACACTGTAACAGCAATAACAATCCCCTAACCAAGAAATGCAGTTCCAACAAATAATTTATTTAAAAGGGGTGGGTATGGAAAGAACCAGGGGGCAGCAGGAAAATGGGAGCAATTGGGCAGCAGTAAAATTCTTATACTCTACACAACAACAATAGCCCTGCAAATCTGTCCAGCCCCTGGCAATCCTTTAATCCCAAGCAGGTGCACCCATCTTAATTCTCTACAAAGGCCATGGGCGAGAGCTCTCATTTTAGTTGCAGTGGGTAAGTCACTGGGATGCAATTGCTGTCAGCAGGGTAGGAGCTTGGTGGCATACTTTAACTGTTGCAGGCAAAACAAAGAATAAAATGCAAGCTGTTGCTGAACAAGTAAAATGTAAACTGTGGAAAAGGGGCCCCTAGTTGTGATGCACACACAAATGTGTGGCTGGATGGCCTGCACAGGTCTTCTTCTTGGGACTATCAAAATTGCAAAGGCCAGCCCAGGGCTTCTCCCTGATTCCTAGCACAATCAAAATTTCCCATGTTGCTAGGCTGAAACCCCGATGGTTACGCATGGTTTTGTAGCTTGACAGGTACCTCTGGTATCTGATGACTGAAAAGTCAAGACTGCTGGATGTGCTTCTGGCTGGACTGAAGGCTTCCCTGTAATTTGGTGTTTACTCACTGGTCTCAGTTCTCTCACAGTTGGTCTGATGCTCACATGCAGGGGTCAACGGACCCTGATGCAAGCAGTGGCCCTCTCAGTCGGTCAGTTCCAGCCACAAGGATTACAAGTGGAGCCCTGGCTCAGCTCCTGCAAGGGCTTCTGGCTGCCATTACTTCCGCCCTGATGGTCCTTACTTTGGTAGTCCTAGAGGATAGGAGGGTAAAGAAATGAGGAGGGGGCATGGAGGAGAGCAGAGGCAGACACTGGGCTATGATGCATAAGGTAAGCCCCCAGGAATGGGAGGACTTACAGTTATATCTCTAGCTTAGGGCTGGGGCCCTACAATAACTATCATTATGGTGTGAGACAACTCTGAGTCATATAGGAACATAGGAATGTGACAGCAGAAAAGGCCCACCAGGCCCACCCAGTCTACCCGATTTGCTTAGATCTGCACTAGACCTTTTCTGTTGTCCTCTCCCCATCCCAACATCTCCCTGTGCTTATCCCATGCCCTCGTAAACCTCCCACCATCCTCTCCCCAACCACCTTCTTTGGTAGCCCATTCCAGTTGTCCAATACCCTATCAGTGAAGAAGTACTTCCTAAAGTTTCCTTTAAATTTTCCCCTTGATTCGAATTCTTGTCCCCTCACCCTAGGTCACTCCTTTAGTTGGGAAAAGGCTCTCCACAGGCAATTTATTGATACCCTTTAAGTATCTAAATGTCTCGATCATGTCACCCCTCTCCCTTCTCTGCTCCAGTGAGTACATGCTTAGGTCCTTCAGTGTCCCCTCGTATGGTAAGCGGTCAAGACCCCTCATCATCTTTGTCGCCCTCCTCTGAACTCACTCCACCTTCTCCACGTCCTTCCTGAGGTATGGCCTCCAGAAGTGGACCCCATACTCCAGGTGCAGCCTGATCAGCTGGGTGTACAAGGAACTATGACCTCTCTTTCCTGCTGCAGATCTCCTCCCATGCAACCTGACATCCTGCTGGTTCTTGCCACTGCCCTTCACACTGCTTTGCCACCTTCAGGTCCTGTGAAATGATGATGCCAAGGTCCCTTTTCTTTTCTGTTACCTGCAGGGACCTACCTCCCATCCAGTACTCAGCTTTCCCATTTTTGTCTGCCCAAGTGCATGATCCTACACTTTGCCATATTGAACAACTGTTGCCACTCTCTGGACCACTCCTCCAACCTCTTCAGATCTCTATGCATCACCTCAACCCCCTCCTGTGTGTCCACTCTATTGCAGACCTTTGTGTCATCCTCATATAGACTCACCCTCCCTTACAGACCCTCTACTATGTCACCTATAAAGACATTAAACAGTAGTGCACCTAACAGTAACCCTTGGGGAGCCCCGCTGATGACCGCAGTCTCCTCTGAGGGTGCCCCATTGATCAATACCCTCTGTGTTCTGCCCTCCAACCAATTCTGCACCCACCTTATTACCACCTTCCCCAACCGCAGTCAACCCATCTTGTGCAATAGCCTCCTATGCGGCACTGAGTCAAATGCTTTTCTAAAATCAAGGTAGGCCATGTCCACCAAGCCCCCCGATCCACCACCTTGGTGACCTAGTCAAAGAACTCTACCAAGTCTGTTTCACAAGATCTGCCCTCAGTGAACCCGTGCTGCCTTGGGTCCCAAAGGCCGTTTGCCTCCAGATAGCTGTTGATTCTGCTCTTGACCAGTTTATCCATGAGCTTGCCAACCACAGATGTCAAGCTCACTGGCCTGTAGTTACTCACTCTTTCTTCCCCCCGTCTTGTGAAGGGGTGCCACATCCATGCTTTTCCGGTCATTAGGTACCAACCCCGATCTTAAGGAATTATTGAATAGGATGGTCAAGGGAGCTGCCAGTACCTCCCTCAGTTCCTTCAATACTCTTGGGTGAACCCCATCTGGCCCCATGGCTTTGTCAACCTTCAAGTCCTTAAGCTCCCTCAGGATCTCCTCTACCCAAATGGAACTCACGTCCACCCGTGCCCCTATAATCTCTGCTATTCTAGAGTTACCCCCCTTCCATTTCTTTGCCTTCATGAATGCTGAGCAGAAATAGCTATTCAGCAGTTCAGCATTCTCCTGGTCCCCCACCACCCGCTCCTCTGCCCTGTTTTTCAGACTGGGTACCCCCTTCGCTGTTTTTCTCCTTTCACCTATATACGTAAAAAAGGTCTTGTCCCCTTATTGACCTTTGTTTGTGTGGTAATCTGATATACATTGTGAATCTCAGAAATCTGAATTTCAAATAGTTCCTGCAGTAAATTAACCACACAGTTACTGAATCTATGGTCTCCTTTCCTCCCAGAACCGAGAAAGCTGGATAGTTCAGCCATGAGCAATATGTTCTAAAAGCTTCAAATACAGTCTTAGTAATTTATTTTCTTGGATAGGACCAGTCACTGCTGCAGAAAACTTATTCGCTGTCTCCTCTGCCAAATTTGCTATGGAGTTTACTACCTTCACCTTGCTTTCCATTCTAGTAACCCTCATATTAGAGGAATCCATTTTCTGGTCCATAACTTTAACTTTTTTCTCCAGATCTTGCACCGCACAGAGAATATCCACCAGGGTCAAATGGGCCTCCCCACGCTACACTCCTCCAGAATCACCTTCACTTGTATGCTGCTGCTGCATTTGCAGTTTGGATTTTGGACCATCCTTTTCCTTCACCAGATTAGATTCATTTCATTTTATACTAGAGAACACTTCCACCAAATACTGCTGGATACTATCTGCAGAACGGAACTTGCAAGCAGCCAACCAGGTTAAAATAGAAACTAAAGAAACATGATGCCTCAGAGCTTCATTCAGTGTGACCACTCTCATCGGTAGAAGGCCATGCTCCCTGTTGTCAGTTTTATGTTTGCTTGTGTTTATGCGCTAAGAAACATAGTGCCACCATACAACGTTTTGGAGGTGTGCCGCCCGCCTGCCAATGCCCTGATCAATTTTGCAGGCACGATCACACTGCACCAATGAATGGCCAAGCTGTCTATGACAGCAGTTCAGATGCAGTGGCATGCAGTTGAAAGAAACCACCACTGCAATCAGTGGTGGTAACATGTAGGCAATTTGTATATTGACGTCAAGTGGTGGCTGTTGCTGGCCACCTCTCAGTTCCCATGAAAGCTGAGGGGTGCCCAATCCCCCTGTCAGCATGCCCCCTGCCTAGTTCATTTGCCGACAGGGTAGCCTAATCCCTGTCAGCATAATGTCCTCGCATTTGTTTTAAATTAACATGGCAGTGGCTATCACCATCTGCCTCTCACAGTCCCCATGAAAGCCAATGGGGGCACCCAATCCCCCTGTTGGCATGCCCCTTCCAAGTTCATTTGCTGACTGCGGAGCCCAATCCCCATTGGCATAATGTCCCCTCCCATTTGTAGTGTGCTGAGGGGGGTGTCCAATCCCCCTTGGCTCATGCACCCTCCCCAAACACTTTGTATGTGCAGATGGGGTGCCCAGACCCCGTCGGCTACAGCCCCCCCAACAACACCCAGGTGGCATGCGGGAGCCCACCTCAGCTTGCCAAAGTACCTGTAAAAAAGAACACCTTCCTGCATTGTGTTTTAATTTTTTTACAACCTGTAAACAAGAAAACAGTCCCCGCTGTCAGTGGTTCCCCTCCCCCAACTCGCACCCACCCTCTGCGCCATACTTACCTCCAGAGGCTGGCACGATGGTCTTCGTGGACCGAACATGTCTGCACTCCTCAAAGCCAACCATGAACTGAAGACATGCCGTAAGCTGTATAATGGCATAAATGTTTTTTTCAACTTATGTGGATATCTCAGCTATTTTTTTGAATTTTGTCACCAAATTTTCAACATGGGGTTCTTCAGACCCCATCTCATGAATTCAGTGACTGTCATCTGGCTATTCAGTCCCGAAAGGTGATTTCGCAGTCACTGCATGGAATCACCTTTTGGGACTGAGTAATGAAATGACAGTGTCACTGTTCATGAGGTGGGCTCCTAAAAAGCCTATGTTGCAAATTTGGTGAAAAAATTCCAAAAAATTACTGTGTTATGAGTGTGCGCTATGCAGTTTTCATGCACACTTATAACTTCATGAATTTGTAATATTTTACTCCAGATTTTCAACATTGGCATTTTTTCATGCCTCCTTATGAACAGTACAGCTGTCTTTTCACATCCCGGACTGAAATGTGTTTTTGCACTTCCAGAGCAGAATAGCTGTCACTGTGGGAATTCAGTGTTCAGAACAGATTAAGAAAACCACACTGCCACTGTTCTTGAGCGGAGGTCCCAAAATACCTATGTTGAAAATTTGGTGACAAAAGTCCATAAAATGACTATGTTAGGAGTGTGCGTTGTGCAGTTTCCATGCACACTCATAACTTCGAGAATCTGTAATATTTTCACTCAAGATTTTCAAAATTGTCAATTTTGCACACCTCCTTATGAACAGTACAGCTTTCATTTTTCACATACTGCCTGAAATGTGTTTTCACACATCTGTCGCACAATGGCGCGGTCACTGTGGGAAATCAATGTTCAGGACAGATTAAGAAAATCACAGTGACAGTGTTCGTGAGCAGAGGTCACAAAATGCCTATGTTGAAAATTTGGTGAAATAATTCCACTAAATGACTGTGCAATGCGCAGTTTCCACGTACGCTCTTAAGTTCAAGGATTTTTAATATTTTAGTTTAGTTAGTTAGTTTTTGTTGACCGAGTAAGTGCACTAGACAAATCCTGCCTATTTTCAGGCACGACCCGGGGAAGGGGGATACAGATGAATACCAACTGACCTTGAATCAGATTAAGTTGTTGGTGGTATTTTTAGTGAATGAGGGAAATTTGGCTAGGACACTGGGGAAATTCTCTTACTCTTTTCGATAAGTGCCATGGGATCTTTAACATCCACCTGAACTACCACCAATCCAGGCAGATGGGACCTCGGTTTAATGTCTCATCCGAAAGATGGCACCTCAAGTGCAGCACCCTCTCATGCTGCACTACAGTGTCAGTACTGGGATATTAACCCAAGTGCCAGATGTGGGAACTGAACCCACAGCCCTCTGATCTCCCGGCCTCAAAGGCGAGGGTGCTACTCTACTGAGCCACTGACACTGGTAGATTTTCAGCATTGCCATCTCTTAACACCTCCCTATGAATGGCACAGCTGTCATTTTTCACATCCTGCCCAATCTGTGTCTTCACACATCTGGCGAGAATGATGAGGTCACTGTGGGAAATTAACGCTCGGGACAGATTAGCAAAATCACAGTGCCACTGTTCATGAGCAGAGGTCCCAATGCATTCATGAAGTGGGGGATCACAAAAAGGCCATGTTGACAATTTGTAGGGCAAATACCAACAAACGTCCAGGATGTTAGAGTTTCTAATCATAACGTCCCACCCTGTACAGACTGTCAGGCATCAGGGATGTGCCTTTGGACTGCCAGCTGTAATGCTCACACCATTCCACCCCCACCCCCACCCTGAAGCCAGTGACAGACATCGAGGAGTGCCTTGGACTCTTCAGCCCCAGAATTCACCCCATTCTCCTATACTGCACCCATTTCAGCGTATGTCCTTATGAAATGGGGCGACTGTTAAGCCGAACACCCCAAGGCACACCTCAACACTTGCAGGATAGGGTGAGGTGAAATGCTGTGAGCATTATGGGCAACAACCCAAAGGCACACCCCAATGCCTGTCCGTCTCTGCAGGATGGAGATGGGGTTGGTGTGTGTGTTCAATACTTCACTGCCATTCCTATTCAGCATTTCTCGAACTCCTGCACGTTCAACGTTAATATCAGCAAGCAAACATTAGTCATTGACAAATTCTTGTTTTATAACTGCTATTTGTTCACTATAATCTCTCCTTTAAGTTTTTGTTTTAGATATTAATGTTTATAATTGTCTTCTTAGGTCCAACTACTTTAAATATTCCCTTGTAGAATCTTAGAACACCTTTGAGTCCTCCCAGCATGATAAGATATCATCATACGAGCATAAAACAGTTATTTTTGCCATCCAAAGACTTTTCCATTTATAAATAACCTCTTCCTTATCCAATAAAGATACATTAAGATGCCAGGTGCTTTTCCTATATACTGGATCTGAGCCCCAGATTAATTAAGCAATAATGCCCAACAAGGTGTGTGTCGTGCTGGGATAATGTCACGCCTCAGGTGGTTGGGCATGAGGCCACAGACCGAGTGCATCCAACAACTGAGGCGTGACGTTATCCCAAATGACACACACCCTGGAGGGCATTATTGCTATTATACAATGGCTCGTTGTTATACAGAATAAAAAAAATCATTTTAAAGATGTTTTTGTGTGGAAAAATATTTTTGTTTTTTAAGAGACGAGGAAACAATCCATGGCATGCTCAAGCTCATCTGCATTGGTTCACAGTGAGGTTGAGACTAGACCCGTGATGTTGTACTGGGATAACATCACGGGTCCAGCCCAAGAGTGACCAATCAGAGTCCAGGATTTTTTCTTGCCATTGTATAATTTCACATGAACTGCCTTATGATCTGAGAATTACCAAGCTTCAGTCTGTGCTTCTTGCATCGTGACTGTTCTAGAAACAAATATAGAATCTATTGGAGTAAAATATACTGTATTCCTCTGAAATATGTATTTCCCCAGCATACTTGCATATAGGGATCATTCATATTAGCTCCTGTTAACACTTCTTTTAGAGCATGGAAAAAACAGTTTTCACAATGGATTTCAAAAGTGATAAAAGAAAATACAACAATAGACAGTAACAGTATTGGGACCATAAACATAATACAGGGTGATAAACTCCTATTACAGTAAAAACAGCATAAAAATAAGGTGTCGATAACTAGGCAAACAAAAATTGGGGTGGGGTGGGGGTAAGTACTAAGAGGGAGGGTTGGCGAGAAAAACAAGGAAAGGGTAACTAGAATGGACTCAAGGAGTAGTGGATGTCGAGGAGAGGGGAACACTTGCCGAAAACACTGGCAGCAAGACTCAGCAAGGAGTCAGTCTTGAGGTGGGATTTGAACAGTCAGTAGGTGTCCAGGGAGCAAAGCTCAGTGGGCAACCTATTTCATAGCAAGGGGCTGCAGCCAGTAGGGCTCTCCCACCCATGTTGGTAGATACTCTGTAATAATGATCTCTAATGTGGTGAAAGTCTGTGCTCATTCACACCTGTCGTTCAATTGAGGTGATTTCTAAGGATGGTACTTTAAAACAATTATTCTATCTCTGTAAATGGGTGGAGATGTAATGCTGTTTGAAACCTTCTACAAGCTTAAGTGCAGTAACCAGCTCATTGTTTTCACCCTGGTAGGCTGTTATTTGACCTACACTGAGGCTCATTTATGTTGTACACCACATTAAAATGATCATCTTACTAGGGCTAACACTTCCACCCCTATTAGGACTTCACACATATAATGCCCCTATTAAAACTTATCGTAAAGCAGATAATGACAAACAACAATTTTTATTTTTATTTATTTCAGAATTCAGAAAATACCTTTGAGTCAAAGACTCCTTTACAAAGGTTCCACATCACATATAATAGATACAGACACACAATACAGAAAATGTTACAGAGTAAAGTTAGGTTTGTCACAGGTACAGTTAGGCTAACATTCAGTAACTAGTGCTGTTTAAGATTGTGATAAAACTGGATGCTTAACAATCCCTGGGAAAATGGAGTTAAGAGCTGTGGGCAGAGGCAAGCTGGCGGCCATTGTCAGTGGTGGAGGCACAGGGGCCGGTTCAGGTACAGTCGCAGTCACTTGTGACCCGAAGGTGGGCCCTAAGATGTGTTTTAAAATGACCAATTCTTTGTTCAAAGAGCAAGGAGGAGGGTAGGTTATTCATCCACAAAGGAGCCCTATAGCAGAAGGATCTTTGGAATTGAGCTGTGTGACAAGAAGGGATGGAAAAAAGATGGGTGTCAGAGCTACGGGTTTGCTTAACTTTTGAGTCCGTGGTGAAGTTACCAACATCACAACAGTAGTAACAATACAACTTCCTAATGGGCATAGCAGAGTAGGACCACGAATGGTATCAGCAGCCTGGAGGCATGCTGACTCAGTACCCAGCAACCCTAGAGAAATGGACCACCCCAAAAAAGCATTAAAAAAATAAGAATTTGCCAACTTTGTTGCAAAACCTGAAACACAAATAGTTTTTACAGCAGTGTTTTTTAAATGGTACTGCCTAGTTTACTTGTGAAAACCATTGCACATGATGTTTAAACTCTGGAAAAAACATGTCCTATAAGCTTGCTGACAGGAAGGACTAGACTGTGTGTTCGGGAGATGACATCATCAGCAGCTCTTCACTGAAAATGGCTTTTTTGAACAGGTAGTGAAATCAGAGTTACAAAATAGCTCATAACTTTAAAATGCAGTAACGCAGAAATCTAATGTTTCATATGAGATTTACTGGGGGTATGCTTATTCTAATTCTGCAATATAGCACTTTTGGCCAGAGTCTCTCTTTAAAGTTTCAGTGTTATGCTATGGGAATTGTTATGTTTTATTACTTGCTTTTTTAATGGCCACAATTATTTGTTAATCTGGTTCAAGGTCAGTTGGTATTCATCTGTATCCCCGTCCCCTGGGTCGTGCCTGAAAATATGCAGGATTTGTCTAGTACACTTACCCGGTCAACAAAAACTAAAATAAAAAAAATTAAAAATTAAGGGTGTGGCATATGTTATCATTGTATTACCCCTTTGTGATGATATAGAGATTGTCACTTAACTCCAGATTTTGACGGAGTTATAGCCTGTTGAAGTTCCAGTGTTATCCTATGGGAATTGTTATGTTTTATTACTTGCTTTTTTAATGGCCACAATTATTTAAGGGTGTGGCATATGTTATTCTTGTAGTACCCCTTAAGACCTTTATGACCATATAGAGACTGTCACTAAACTCTAAATATTGACGTAGGTAGGACCTGTTGAAGTTACAGTGTTATCCTATGGGAATCATTATGTTTTAGTACTTACTTTTTTTTAATGGCCACAATTGTTTAAGGGTGTGGAATATGTTATTCTTGTCGTACTCCTTGAGCTCTTTGTGACTATATAGAGTTTGTCACTTATCTCCAAATATTGACAGAGTTATGGTCTGTTGAAGTTCCAGTGTAATCCTATGGGAATCGTTGTGTTTTATTACTTGCTTTTTTAATGGCCACATTATTTACTGGTTTTAAGTTTCAAGTTGATTGATTTGGAAACAACCTTTGAGCTGGAAGCTCATTTACAAATGTTCCATGTCTAGACAGGACATACAATACAGAAAAATAGCAATGTCAGAAGATTCAACTACAAGGTCACTTGACAAGGTTCTAAACAATAATTTCACTCAGTTACAAACTTTTGAGTTGTCTATACATTCTAGTGTAAAGCGCGCGGAGACATAATACGTATAGAATTTGGACTATATGATCTTAATTAAAGGAGCATAGGAAAGAATAAAATGATTATAGAGATGGAAAAAGAAACCTTGTGCCACCAGAGGAAGGCTTTGTCAGAGCTTAATTAGTGATATAGCTAAATGGGATGGGGTGGGGAAGAGGAGTCAGCTGAGAGATGGGAGGGGAAGTGTCCAGGAAAAAGTGGGTGAATTAGAAGGCGAGGGTAGTGGGAGGAGAAGCCTCACAGACGTAGATGGTGAGGCACTAGGCAGCATATGTTATTCTTGTAGTACCCCTAGAGACCTTTGTAACCACATAGAGATTGTTGCTTAACTCCAAATATTAATGGAGTTATGGCCTGTTGAAGTTCCACTGTTATCCTATGGGAATCGTTATGTCGTTATGTTTTATTACTTGATTTTGTTAATGGCCACAATTATTTAAGGGTGTGGCATATGTGATTATTAAAGTACCTCTTGAGACCTTTGTGACCATATAGAGATTGTCACCTCTGCATCGTCCTCCTAAAGCACCAGCAGCACAAGCCAGTCTCTGGCACCAGTGTACAAGCCAAAGTGCCGTAACCTCTGCACACTCCTCCTAAAGCACCAGCAGCATAAGACAACCTCTGGCACCAGTGTACAAGCCAGAGTGCCGTGACCTCTCCTCCTTCTCCTCCTGAAACCATTTTAAAGACTTCTGTAGCAGTTCTTTAATAAGTCAACTTTCCTGGCTGAATACCAAATACTAAATACCAAATAACATATATCTGGGACACGAATACCGAATATTTGGCCAGATAGTCAGAAAAAGGTATTCACACAGCTCTACAAAATAACATCTGTACTTAAAGTCAAATCCCACGAGTCATGGTGAAAATTGTAGAATTTAACGAAAAATTGCATAAAACTGGCATTTGCTAATTTCACTCAGCCTAATCTGGAGGACTCTAATTATGAGAAGCAGGTAGTGCAGGAGGTCACCAGGTTCAGGAGTTAGATGCACAGTTTCACCAAGAAATGGACAGCTGAACTGAGTAGCACAACAGTGGTAGACCCCCAGGTTGGAGCAAGGAAGCACATAGTGTCAACAATTCCAACCTGAATATAGGATATTTAAGGATCGCATCCAGTAAATTTATGATCCAGGGAGCCTGATGTACATGCAAGTCTGGGACTTAGAGGTACCTAAAAAGATGTAGAGGGGAGAGACAATGTCTGGGGCAGCAGGAAGGATGAATTATGGCTACTCCAACAAGGTAGGTCAATAGGAAAAGGAGTAGGTGACTCCTGGTTTAAGGGAGTTTGTCACTGTAAAGATCAAAGAGGATATCAGTGGGATCTGTAGTTCTACTGAATCAATCTGGTTATGCCAAAGGGGGGGTAGTCACCCAGGGAGGAACAGCAGGACTGCAAAATGCTCAGCACAGTTTATCAAATGAAGTAGTGAAGTAGTAACCTATAACTTACCTGTATATACTCTGTAACCTTTTTCATCTGAATGTACTACTTCATGTAATGCCTCTCCAGGTTGCCTCTGAAAAAGGGACCCTCAGGGCCCAGTGGGCCTACCCGGCCATCAAAATTTAATAAATAAAAAATAAATAAAATGTTAAATTCTACAAAAAGAATTCTGGATTTTTCGTTTATATGCTACTATAAATATGTAAGAAAATGTTACCAATATTTTTTTCTACTGCAAATTTAAAACTGCTAAGCCAATTTATACAGTTGTGTTAAACACCAGGATACACTGACTATGGTTATGCATGTCAAATTGTTTGTCTTGGACAAGGACTGAAAACATATTGGAAGTAGGAACTGAAAGAAAAGTGGATTTATTCACTAATTTATCTTTCCCCCAGAACCTTTCCCCTTATCCAACTTATTCCTAGGTCTTTTTTCTTACTGCAAACTTGAAAAGGGGCTTCCTTAAGTGGTGGGGGAGGGGCATATTAGGGGTCTCAGGTGTCACTACATCTGCTATGGGACTGTACCTTGTTGCTGTGTCTGACTGATTTTTCAGGAGTCTCGAATTTTCTTAATTCAAACTGAAAACTGTATTTTCATTCTGATCTTCCCTAGGAACTGTTTCTGATACTGGTTCCCTGGTGCTGTCTCAGTTATTATCTCAGCCTGCAAATGTTTGTCTGGTAACAAAGACTGGATACAAAGCTCTGAAGCATGTGCCACCCCTTTTAATACAGAAACATAGAAGTTGACGGCAGATAAGGACCGCAAGGCCCATCCAGTCTGCCCATTTTTTCTACCTTATGAATGTGCTATAGGCCTTTACTCTGTCAATGGCCTATCTATTCATACTCATCTGTATTGCTCCATTATGCCTGTCCCATGCCTGTTTGAAGCCCTGCACTATATTCATATCCACTACTTCCTGAGGTAGGCCGTTCCATGCATCCACCATACTTTCTGTGAAAAGAAGTTCCTACATTACCCCTAATCGGCCTCCTCTAATCTCATGCTGTGTCCTCTCTTGTCCTGCTATTTTCTTAAACTGAAATATTTTAGACTCTCACCTTGTTAATGCCCTAAAGATGTTTGAATGTTTTGATCATATCACCTCTCCTCCTTTGCTCTAGGGTATAGATATTGAGCTCCATTAATCTGTCCTCATATGTCTTCTGATGCAGTCCCTGTACCATTTTGGTTGCCCTTCTCTGGACTGCCTCTATTTTGTTAATGTCCTTGAGCAGGTGCAGCCTCCAGTACTGTACACAGTTCTCCAGATGGGGCCTAATCAGTGTCTTGTAAAGAGGGATTAGTACCTCCTTTTATGACTTGGATACCTTTACTAATACACCCCAACATCCCCTAGCCTTACCTACTGCTTTAGTGGTCTGCTTGGATGGTTTCAGATAATCTGTGATGATGATGCCCAAGTCTCTTTCTTCCCTTGTGATTGCCAGCAACTCCCCTCCCAAACTATTGGTAGCTTCAGGGTTTCTCTTACCTATGTGCATGATCTTACACTTCTTTGCATTAAACCCCAGTTGCCACTCTTCAGACCGTTTTTCCAGTTTTTCCGGATCTCGTCTCATTCTGCCCACCCATTTGGGTCATCTACTCTGTTGCAGATCTTAGTGTCATCTGAAAACAGGCAAACCTTACCCTCCAGTCCATCTGCAATGTCACTGATGAAGATATTGAAGAGGACTGCTTCTAGGACTGATCCCTGAGGTACCCCACTTGTGACTTGCATCTCTTCTGACTGTATACTGGTTACCACCACTCTCTGTTTTCTGCCCACCAACCAGTTTGCCACCAAGTTGACCAACCTCTGACCCACCCTGAGCCTACCCAGCTTATTAATCAATCTTCTATGCGGTACCATATTGAAAGCTTTGCTGAAGTCAAGGTAGGTGACATCAACTGCACCCACTTGGTCCACCACTGTGGTTACCCGGTCAAAGAAATCTATGAGATTAGTTTGACAGGACCTTCCTGTTGTAAACCCATGCTGTCTTAGATCCTGTGCTCCTATGGATTCCATGTGTTGCACTACCTTTCCTTAAGCAGTGCCTCCATAATCTTGCCCACTACTGAGGTAAGACTGACAGGTCTGTAGTTTCCTGCCTCCTCCCTGCTGCTACTCTTGTGGAGCAGGATCACATGAGCCCTTCTCCAGTCTTCTAGGACCTCTCCTGTGCTCAGAGATCCACTAAACAGTTGTGCTAATGGCTCTGCTAGGTCCACCCTTAGCTCCTTCAGTACCCTGGGATGTATGCCATCAGGCCCCATTGTCTTGTCCTCCTGAGCTTAGTGAGCTCTTGTAGGACCCTTTCTTTTGAAGGGACTTGTGCACACCTCCTCAACCCTGTGTCCATGGTGTTTGATTAACAAATGATTGAGAGGCAAAACTTTAGTTTTGTGCATTCAGTTTATAGCCAGATAATAAAGAAAAGTTGTTTATTTCATTTAGAACCACTGGAATTCAATGTAAGGGGTCTTCTGGATGAAGAAGGAGATCATCAGCATATGGTGACAAAACGTATCTAGTGGGACCCACTGGTATTCCTTTAATTTTTGGATTATGTTGTCAATGGTAAATTAAAGGTTCTAAATAAAGATTAAATAAAAAAGGAGAAAGTGGACAGCCTTGCCTCGTGCCCCCTTGAAGAGCAAAAGGTTAGAAATAACCCCATTACATTTTACCTGTCCTATTGGATTTGTATACAATAATTTGATCCATTTGATGAAGTCAGAGGGGAAACTGAATTTCTAATGTGGCAAACAAAAATGACCAGAAGACCCTGTCAAAGGCCTTCTTGGCATCCAGGGAGACCAGAGTCACAGACGTTCTGCTCTCTCCAGACTCTGAGATCAAATAATACAGCTTTCTTAGATGATCGCTGGACAATTGCCCACAAATAAAGCTAGCCTGGGCTGGAACAATGAGACCATCCCAAACTTGTGTTAATCTATTTGCCAGAATTTTGGCCAATATTTTGATATCTGTATTTAGTAGGGATATTGACCTGTAATAACTAAGGTTAGTGCTATCTCTACCCAGCTTCTTCAGGACTGCAATAAGAGTCTCCGTGAAGGTTGTATTTGAGAAGCTCTTCTGAAACCACTGATTATAGACAGCCTGCAAAAGTAGAACTAACTTGCCAATAGAAGTTATATAGAAATTGTTTGATGAGCCATCTGGTCCTGGCGATTTATCCCTTGGAAGTTGTTTAACAGTAGAGAACATTTCCTGGGCAGAGTGTGGGGCCCAAAGATGTTCCTGTTGTGCTAGGCCAAGAGTAGGAAGAGGGATATCTCTCAGATATGCTGAAATAGTTTCCTCTGATGGAGAATCCAATGGCTCAACAGTGTATAATTTAAAATAATAAGACTGAAGAAAGCTCAACAATATCTTTAGATTGAGTAACAGGTGAATCTGTGTCAGGATGAGTGTGAAGTGGAACATAGTTGTCAGATTCAATGGTACAAATGTGAAGAGCTAGCAATTTACTAGCCTTTTCTCCAGACTCAAGATACTTAGTTCTAGTTCTATGGATTGTGAGTCCAGCTTTTTGGGCAAGCAAGTCAGAGTATTCCACTCTCAATGTATTAAGCCTAGATCACGTACTGGAGCTGGAGGAAGAAGAAAGAGTGTGCTCTAATTGTCGAATAGAAGATAAAAGTTCCAGAAGAAGAACCTTCTGTTGTTTATGCCACCTGGAGGTGAGACAAATGCACTCTCCTCTGAAGGAGCATTTGAGAGCACCCCAGAAGATGTCTGCTTGCTTCTATTGACCCATCATTTGCCTCAGTAAAGTGCCTTAGCCAATCCAGTAAGATTCAATGCGTGATCGGGTCTTGAAGCAATTGATCATTGAGTTCTCAGACAAAGTCCCTCCCCTCTGGGCTATGAATATTATATATGAATTGGACTGGAGCGTGATCCACAATAACTGTAGTTAAGATTTCAGAGAAAAATGAGGCCAGGAAGAGCACCTTCAGAGATAAGAAAGTAATTGATTCTGGAGTATGTATTGTGAGGTAAAGAATGAAAAGTGTACCTCTTTTCCATTGGGTGAGTTAAGCGCCAGGGGTCAATGAGGTCCAATTAGTCAATAGGCATGTAAGTCTCTTTGCCTAGAGATAGAGCTCGCCTATGTGTACTTTATTTGTCCAAATCAGATTGAAGGACCATAGTCTAATCTCCATCCCACTATATTAGTAGGATAAGGTAGAGAAGCTATAATAGGCTCAGAGTCGTGAAAAACAGGTTATCGTGTTGGGACCCTAAACTGAACAATACTTTTGTAGGCCCCAAACTACCTAAAACCAGAATGTAATGATCCTGAGGATCCCATACCTCCTTTTCTAAAGAAAGGTACCCCTCTCGCTATAAGAATAGCGATCCCACCTGTTGGTTACTACAACCAGCGCCTACAAACTTGGCTCTTAGCACATTGCCACCTTAAACCAAAGTAAATCTTGCCTTTAATGTGTGTTTCTTGAAGGTAGGCTATATGAACATTCAGCTTTTGAGTAAGTAATATCATATAAGGTTTACGCTTACTGTGTCCCCCTTTAATATTCCAAGTGATAAATGTGAAATTAACCATAATGACCTAGACTGGAATGGCAGATAAACACACCAGCTGGATGGTAAACCCCAAAATTAAAATCCAACAGAAGGACAAGGCAAGACTCCTCCCCTTGTACCCCAATAACTACCAATAAAACTATGAAATGCAGTATAACAACCCGATACCCCCACCCCACCACCAAAAAGAAAAAAACAAACTATCCCCAGTCCAATGACTGACAATCTCCTAGAAAAAAGGAACATATGGTCCCTGATGTATATACTTTCACTGCCAGCTAACCCCCACTGCTGCCATCTCCCCCCTCCCAAGGAAAACTGTAGTAACATAAACAGGTACCTAATATAAAGAGCAAGTAAGAACATCCCTGACATTAAGACTCTATAACCCAACTAATATCAAAATCTACTGAATTAAATGTTGCAGACACCAGGCTCTGTTTATGTTCCACCATGGTAACCTAACAGCCTCCATAAAAGAACATAAAGGCAGATACGGTGATTGGGCCAGAAAGGGATCCACCCCCCACCATCTCTTAGAAAACCAAATTCCAAGGGATGTAAGTACCAGTCTAGTTATATATGTAACCCTCCTGTGTAGTGAGGGCCCTCTGATGATATGTCCAAGGCCTCCAAAGAACAGTCCATAAGCCTCTACCCTCCAACTGATAGTCAACCAGGTCCCTGGACCATGCCTGAAGAGCCTGTATAAAGCCAATGAAGGTATAACCCTGACAGATACCTCAGCTGGTGAGGGATAGGGCCCATCAAGGTCACACATGCCACCAAGCAACTCCCATACCCCCACTACAGCATCGAACACTGGTATCACACTTAATAGAGGACTACCTCGGGAAGGGGGCCCAACAAAGTGGACTCTCCCCACTGACACTGAGTCCCTTCACTACAGCCATTGTGAGTCAGAAGCCAGGAAAATCTCTTGACAGACAAATGCCTGGCCAAGGGTGATGTAGTGCCTAAGCCCATTGAGTTCTCCTAGAACTTGTGGGTTACCATCTATGCAATCAGTGAGCCATTCCATGGCCCAAAATACCCCATTAGGACAAGTTAGTATAGGTAAAACCAAGTTAGGGACAATATTAGGCACAGCATGAGCCTAAGGGCCAGGCCTACCATGATCCCCATGGTATGTCAAAAGATATAGAGGTGAACTAAGGCAGATAGAATCTATTGTACCCTTTTAACATAGTCCTTAGACAGGAGATGGGCCACCACCAAACCACTTCTTATCTTGCAGAAATCTCCACAAAAAGAAAGGGATAGGCATGTCTCAAACAGAAAATTAAAAGGAGGGCCCCAGCCCAACCAACGAATTGCTGACCATTAGTGCAGGGATATCCCTATAAAATAACATTCCATAAATAAAATACCAATTGAAAAAGCTCCAGGTCCTAACAATTGAGGCCAAGTCATAGATGTACCATTAAAAGTAAATTACAATATATAAAACTTAAACTAAGATATGCAGTTATAATTGACTTATATAGCAACCGTGTCAAAATAGCATAGGAAACTGTGGCTTCAGAACAATATATAGGAGCCTGTGTCCATTCATACGGAAATGTAAGTAACTTGTATAACCACCACACCAAAATAGTGTATTTAACAATGTCATCAGAACAACATGTAGAAATTCACGTCCATTTATGAACTGTTAGCCGACACAAAGGTCCCAAGATCAGTTAGACTTGACCAGAACCCATCTGTGGTGCAACGAGAAAAAGAAAAGGAACAAAACAATAATATCATAAAATACTGGCACCAGTGAGTCCAATTATATGTGCCAAGTCTGCAGTATTGAAACAAGCAGGTTAACCATAGCAAACTACACTCCCAGTTCAAAAGAAAAAGAAACACCATGTGAGATATATAAATGCTGTCTGGCAGCAAGTTTAATCTCATGTCAAAGGTAAGGTTCAACTATAGGGCATCGAACAAAAATCGCAGGTTGAAGTGAGTACTGTCTACAAGATATCAGTGCTGCTCGAAAAGAATATAAGAAATAGCTCCCATTGGAGCCCACAGAAAAATAAAGGATAGCTGCCCATATCTATAATTTATAGAAGAGTCCACTGTGCATGTAAGCAGGAAGATAAAATAAACTGAAAGTCGATCTTTTGCCACAGCACAGGTTCGACTAATAATCCCACATTGATTTGCAAATTGCAGTTCGAGAGAAGTACGAGGTAGAGTCTCCATCATTACAGAAGGCATTATAGATAATCTCCCAAAACAGGCAGTAAATAGGAACTCTTCTCTTCCCAATAGTAGAATCATGGATCCTTCTGGGAGAGAAGCAAGATTCTGAGCTGGAGTGCAAATTGAAAGTAGATTCTAAAGTGAAGCAACCCAGCAAAACTGGTTGCAGTTCCAGTTCTACAAAAACAGTCCAAGTGCTGCTATTTCCTTCAATTTTCCACAACCTTAAAGGGACACATGCATGTAGTGGCCATTACAGTCTAAAAACACACAAAAAGCTCTTTCAAATGAGGTAATGGGCTCATCTGTAGCTGGAAGCATTCCACAGATACAGATGACAGAGCCTGTTCAGTATTAATACTACATTACAGCCATTTTAGACATTGCGATGTCACTGATGAACAAGCTGTGCCTAACTGCACTGACTTAGCACAGCTTGTTCGTCACTGACATCACAAGATTCTAAAATTGGCTGTAAGTAGTATTAATACTGAACAGTCTCAGTTATCTGTATCTCTGGGGTGCTCCAGCCACAGATAAGCCCAATAGCTCATCTGAAAGTGCTTTTCATGGACTTTCAGACTGTGATGCCTACTAGGCATGAATGTGTTTCTTTAAGGATCAAATTCAGTCGATAACCTGGAAAACAGCTGCTGACAGTTTAAACATACCAGAAGTGAATAAGGAAGAGGGGCAACAAGTTAAGAGATATTTAGGATAGTACCGGATATACCCTCAAACTGATCACGACAGTAGAGCTGCTGAACAAATCAGGAAAAAGAGTCGGCAGGTCCATTTCAGCCATCTCGCATGAATCAAAGGTTTTCAAAGTACCTTTATAGTTTAGTTGACATTGTGCCAGATACAACATTTTGAAATGGATTTGTGCTGCAATCACCTTGAGATGCAGTGAAATGCTCATAAATGATGTTGGCATAAGTGACTTTAGCAAATAGTGGTTTGGACCAAGCATCTGCCACTGATTTCCAAAAACCAACAATATATGAGCAGTGGAAGAACAAATGTTCCATAGTTTCTATATGTTTTGAACATTGTGGTCTTCTGCACATTCTGTCTTCTAGTTGTTTGTGTTTATGACTCGATTTTACATTTAACATTTCATGGTAGTTTAGCCAGTGTACATCCCACATCTGTGGGGGAAATCTTAGATTGTTCAGTAATTTATGGAGTGATGTTAGGTAATTTGACGGACACTTTTCAAATGCTTCATTCATGGAACGTGTTTTGTCTAACATTTGGATATAGAGCATTTTTCTATGTAATGTTAAAATCATATGACTGGTAACCTGCCATTGTCTCAAGTTGGTGCCAGGGCTGAGTGTTTGACCACTTTTAATGATTCTGACTCCCACTGTTAAAACCATACTTGGCAGCTTGTATACAGCCATGTTTCCCATCCTATGTCAGCATTCATCAGCAGTGGTTTAGATTAGCTGTAAGAAATATACTATTAAAGAATATGATTGGGTTGACCATGTTCAGTCCACCTTTTTTTAAGGCGAGGTATGTAATATTTCTTTTAATTGGGTTCAGACAACTTCCCCATAATGCCTGAAAAAGTATGCTTAGAAGTGTCGTTTCCATACTTTTTTTGGGGAGGGGATATAGCTAATGTACAGGAATAAAGGTATCACATATGTTTCAATTAAATACATTCTTTTTTTCTTCTGCATTTTCCATTTATTCCACTGTGCCACTCTTCATTTTCCTTGGGCAATCTGGGGTTCCCAATTTAATCAATGTGATGTGCAGTGTCAGTGGCGCAGCAGGTAGCACACTTGCCTCTGAGGCTGAGAAATCAGAAGGCTGTGGGTTCTATCCCCACAACAGGCACTTGGGTTAAATCCCAATACTGACACTGTAATGCAGCATGAGGTGGGTGCTGCACTCCTGAGGTGCTATCTTTCAGATGAGATTCTAAACTGAGCTCCCAGCTGCCTGTTCTGGTAGTAGTTAAGGTGGATGTAAAAGATCCCATGGCACTTCTCGAAAAGAGTAGGGGAAGTTTTTTATTCAAAAACCAAAACCATTTCTCCAGTAACTACTTGGTACAAATAATTAGAATATAGGAAAGAAAATAAAACAGAAAATCAAAAATCAGAAAAATGATACCTCCATATACAGCTTTGTGTAACATCTGTAAACAACATTCTAAACCAAAACCACTCACCCATCACCATCACCCCACCCAATCAATACCCTTCCATAAATTATCACACAATAATTCCCAAATGCCATCTTTCATATTGGTATACTCTCATCCAAGTCTGCTTGCAATTTAAGCATTAAATCATTTAGTGTGACATCTTCATCGTTTAAAACCTTTTGACATTGTACTTGCCAGATAACTCAGTTTATGCAGGCAGAAATAACATACACAGTGGTCTTATGCCACTGATTCCAATGCTGTGAGCTGGTCATAAACCAAGATTATATACGTCATATTAATAAAGCAGATGGTATTCCAGAAGGTGTCCATATGTCCCCATACAGGCTTTATATATGGGCAGTCAAAAAATAAATGTTGCATGGTTTCCAAGATATCAACACACCCACTTTCCAAACAATACCGTCCCCAGAGCTTAATGCTTATGATTGCCCCATGCATTTAACTTTCCATGTCCACAAATCCACATTGTATCTTTCATCTTGAGTGGAATCCTCAATTCTAACATGCAATGTAACAAAAGGTACGTTAATGTCAGATTCAACCTGAAAAAACGATTCTTCATAGTAACAGCTAACCAAACTGTTTTGATAAAACTGCTTTCTTGATACCCCTAAAATACTCTGCATATCAATTTTCCACATCCAAACATATTTTAGATATGTTTGCACATATCCAAGTAAAGTTTTGTCTAATACACTCCACTTGTCCTTTCCCCAGGCAGTGAAGAAATCCTTTTTCCAAAGCTGCATTACCTGTAGTCCCACCCCTTCTCCCTCTCTGATTAAATTCCTAATGTTAGTGATAAGAAGTTCCCAAAGAAAAACACCAGGGACTGTATCATATGCAGACCCCCTTCTTTCAATGGTCTATACGTATGGATACGTTTCACTGGGTTTAACCAACTTCCCCACAAAAGTTGAAAGAAAAGTCCCATAATCTTTACATGCAATCCAAAAGGTATGGGAAAAACATGCGATACACACAAAAAAGTGGTTCTATGTAGGCTATTAATAGAAACAATATTTTTTTTCTTTCTAATTTTCCAGGACTTCCATTGACACACCTTCACTAGAGCTTCGTCATACTTTAATTCCCAATTATGTTGGGCAGCCTCTTTTATCCCATAGTAAATACCCCAAATTTTCACATTGTCTTTACACACAGGTATGAGAAAATCAAACAGAATCGACACCTTTCCTAAGGCCAGCACTGCACTTTTTCCCATGTTAATCTTAATTCCAGTAATAGAAGTACTTCCATTAATCACTTCTATAGCCTTTTTCCCAGAATCTAGATCAGCAACAGCTAAAACAGTCATCGGCATAAGTTTTACTGCAATGTCCCCCTGTCTGAAGTTCCACTGGTCTAATCATCCTATCATTTTCCATCATTCGTAAAAGAGGATCCAACTCAAAGACATATAAAAGCGGGCTTAAGGGGCATCCCTATCTTACCCCATTATGCAAGTACATGGGAATACCTAGATGACCATTTACCATAGGTGTCACCTGTGCTGTCGAGTAAAGCAGTTGTATGAGTCACATGAATCTTCCTGGAATACCATACATAGTTAACACATCCCATAAATAATCATGCTTTATTGAATCAAAGGCTGTTTCTTGGTCCACTTTAAAATGTAACCATCCAAAGACATTTCCAAGCCCTGTTTCACCACTTCTCAATAAATATAAAATTTTGTGCAATATTTCTCCCTGGACCGCACAGGTTTGTGCCTCCAGAATAAGAGCTTTTGCCACTCGCTAATCTAGCAGTCACTATTTTGGCAAGAATTTCATAGTCAGAAGTTAACGATGTGACTGGCCTCCAATTTTAATATCATACTGGTCTCCTCTTTATAAAGAAAGACCATTATACTCTCTGCCATACTATCCCAAAGCTTACCTATCTCCACAAGGGTTGAGAACACTTCATTCAACCTTAGTGCCAGTTGTTCAGCAAATATCTTATGAAAGTCTTTAGGAATGCCATCCCTCCCAGGGCCCACCTGACTGATAGGGATTTAATAGCCTCCTTTATTTCCCCAATTTGAAATGGGTCAGTGAGACTCAGTTCATCTTTTCTGATACCCTAGGCACTACTAAGGAGGCCAAAAGGAGTCCTGCCCCCTTACTCCTCCCCACCTGGAACTTCTCCTTAACATAAGTTTGCACAATGTGCTGCAAGGAAGTCATATCCATGACCAGATTCCTATGGTCATCCTTCAGCAATGTCATGACCTCTGTTTTACCCTGTCTGCAGCACAATCAAAGGGACTGACCTGTGTTCTTTTTTCCTTGTATCTATAACCATGGACTATTCTTCATTATACTGATAGACAAGCATTTTCTCCTTTATCACAGCTGTTAGTTGAGACAGATACATTCTAGACTCATTCATTTGTGTCAATAATTTCAATTATACAATGGCAAATAAGAATGCTGGGCTCTGATTGGTCAGTCTGGGACTGGACCCGTGATGTTATCAGTATAACATCACGGATCTAATCCCAACACACTAAAGACCGTATCAAATGTTATAAGAATCATGCCACAGCCCATGTCCAAGTTGCCCACACTTGGCATGGCTGCTGTGGCTTTTGCCAGTACTTGCTCATTTTTTAAATAAATCACTCCTTCCAACAGCCACTAAAAGTCCAACACACCCACCATGAATTAAAACTGTCCACATTAACAGTACCACACTATACCTTTCCTATCTAGCTTCACATTTTCAGACACATTTTAAACAAACTAACCTGCCACATTGCGATCGCCTTCAACAGTCCTCACTCATTTCCCCACCCAACACAGTAAGCGTGACATCGCGCTCAGTAAAACTCAAATAGATACATCATTTCTTCACTTTTTCCTCTCAAACACACCATGACTCTAGTGAAAGAAGAAAACACTCCACGAACAGAACAGTGTGACAGTGCAAAGGAAATAATTTTTTCACTCCCTCACATATCCGACTCATTTTCAGCTTCTCACAGCTGTCCCGGCGAAACCTCTGCCGGAACAAGCAGCCACCAAAATAAAGCAGGAGCAGCGGGGGTTGGGGTTAGAGAATTAATCTGCAACATTGGACAGTGTGACAACAGCACCAGCTGTTGGAGTACGTAAGGAGATCTGCCGGGGTGGTGATGAAATTAAACTTACTGAAGAAGCCACCGTAAACAGCATCGAAACCAGAAATAAAATAAAAATGAAACATAGAAGGGAAAAACGAAGTGGCTTAACAACAATACAGCTGAATACCACAAAAACCAACAAGGCACAGGTTACTGCAAGGACTGAGTACTGCAAAGCTATAATTACAATGCTACAGCTCCACCCACTGACCAGATCAATACTGACAGTACCATCTAGTGTCCAAAAGAAAAACTGCGCACTTTTTTTTTAAAACAGACACTTCCACACACCAAAAATGATTAAAAAACCCACAAATATATATTTTTTTCTACTTTTTATTTAATATAAAAACAAAGAGCCATTGTATAATAGCAATAATGCACTTCAAGGAATTGTGTGTTGTGCTGGGATATCACTTCTGGGGTGATTAGTACTCATCGCCCCTGCGGCCTCACGCCTAATCACCCCAAGCGTGACGTTATCCCAGCACAACACACACCCTGTCGTGCATTATTGCTTAAATATTGAGCCCTATAACCCCAGTATGTCAAGTATTGATGTCTTACTGTAATCCCTGATGCTTTCATCATCAGCATTTTAATATCTCTTTCTGTGTCCTCCCACCTTTCTACCGGATCATCATATAAATATCTAACATCCTATCTTACCTCTAACAAGGTTAATATTTCCTGATGGATATGGTCTTCCTGCAATAAGTAGGTATTCATTCTCCAAAAGCCCCTTCCCATAGATAAATGCTGCCCTATCCCTAGTACAACTTTGACAGCCACATGATCTGAGGTCTCCATAGGGACCACCTGTATGTGCTGCATAATATGTTGGTCTGCCAGGAACCAGAAATCAATTCTTGATGATAAGACACCCTTATAAAAAGTGTGCAAGGGCCTGGATCCCAGGATGTCATAGATATCTGTAAGTCCTGACTTATATAAAATATTAAGTAACTGTTTCATATCAAAATATATCTTGTCAGTTTTTCTGCCCCAGTCCTGTTTAGCTAGCCCACAATTAAAATCCCCACCCCATAACACCAGTTTAGCTATATGTAAATACGGTTCTATGTTATGCATCAAACGTATTCCGTCAGCCTTGGACTGTGGTGCATAAATGTTGACTAATCTAAAAGTGACTCCCCGTATAACCCCATCAACAATTAATGCCCTCCCCAGGCATAAATCCACCACTTTCAATACTTGCACTGCATCTTCAGAAAATATTATCCCCCAACCTGTACAGGCTTCCTCTCCTATGGACCACAAAGATGATCCCCATCTCCAATCTTTCCCTGCCTGTGCTATCTCTGAAATAGTGTGCAAGTGAGTGTCTCGTATGAAAAAGACATGCCCATTGGCCTCATGTAAATTAGCAAATGTTACGGATCATTTTGCAGCAGATTGTATGCTATTCACATTTAGAGTAATGATAGACAGTGCAGATATCATGATGTGTTAAACGAGAGAGTGAAAAACCAGGAAGAACCACATATTGAAATCAAAAGAGTACCTTTCTTTTCTTTCCTTTCTGTTCTTTGGTTTTGACTTTCCTGGTACCTGTACATCTCCTGTCACCTCAGTATGTAAAGATGCAACTGAGGAGACATCCAAATCCCCCTCGGATACAACTTCTTCTGCATCCATAAGAATGGAGTATTGATTTTGGACTGGTATTGAGACTGTGTCATTGACACATGGGAGGAGAATCGGGGGTTTCAACAATGCTTTAGATCTTGTTATCCTGTGAAAGGGGGGCCCCATGAATCTCAAGGAGGAGGTATCATAACCTCAAGCAAGGAAACAGAGGGGTTCTGCTCAGCCATACCTGCCAGCTCTGATTGGAATTCCATGTTGGGCAAAGGCTCCTGACCATCAGGAGCCACTTTGACATTGATTCAGTTAGTCGTCTGATCCATACAGGTAGTACTATGGAAGGGGAGGTAAAACTACTAAGGGTAGATTTACAGCTGAGGAAGGCCCCTCAAGCTGTACTTCATGAACCTTGGTCAGGTTCGTGACATGTGGGCCCATGGTCACAACTTCTGTTTCCAGTCTTAGACATTCTTTCTTGGCTAGAGCAATGCACACATCTTGTTCTGCTCTTATTGCCTGATCTAGGCTGTTATGAGATGCCCACGAGCAAGTCTGAAATGTATGTTCTTGTCTTTGTATTGATTGCAGTGCATAGGGCTTTTGCATTGAGTACTGTTGTGCCTCAGAACCCCACAAGAGGCCTCACTAAGTTTTTCACATGCATTACTGAGGTGGCCTGAGTCTCCACACTGATAACAAGCTCGGGGTTGTCCAGCATAGATCACTCCTCGATCTCTACCTAAGAAAAACAGTTGAGGAAATGCTGCACCACTCCATTGTCTTGTTTAAGAGTTACATCATAGCGCCATCCCCCTGTCCATAGGTGTTCATCATTGAGGATGGGTTCCTGGAAACCATTAACATTACATCGTTGTTTGAGCCAATGGGTGATATCCACCACATTCACCCCTTCATTTCAGAAAAGAACAGTAATGCACTTAAAGGAAGGTCTAGTCGGGAGTATAGTCACAAAAGGCTGCCACAAAAGAGTATGTTTTAAAAGCTGATAATGCTTCCAGAATAGCTGCAGCCCTGCTGGGTGTTTGAAGCTTATATCACACAGAGTGTCACCAGGCATGTGTATCAATGCATAGATCTCGTAGGCATAATACTTCATGCTGTCTTTCAGCAGAGTTCTGCCTACAAACAATCTATCAGGAATGTCAGATGACCCCCCCCCTCTATATTTAAGGCACACAGCATTCCACCATGTAGCTAGTTCAGATGCCAGTCTGACTGTTTCAAGGAAAAACCATTCTCTTACATTGGTATTTCAGACATTATTTGCTGGTGGCACAACAGGAGCATCATTCTGTTCATGTTGGCTTCTGTTTGGAGAATCTACAACAGGTGCAGCAACCACATCCTCCTCAACAGTTGTCTGGTCATCATGACTACACATGGGGGAGCAATGAGTTTGTCAGTACCCCTTTCCCCCTCCAATTGTCTAGTATCTATCAGCATGTCCAGAGAAGAAGAAGCAGGATCTTGCTGCACATCTGATATCTCTGGCAACGAGTATTGGCCAGGAGGAATCTGAGAGACGGATTCCTTACCAAGAGTAAAGGTCTGTCCATTATTCTCCAGTTCAGCCAAGGGTCTCCCAGCCCCCGTACCTGAGGTGCCTGGGAGATTTGCATCCCAACCGGTACCATCTACTGTTGCTTTTCATCCTGCTTTCTCTAAAGCCATACAGGCATTTCCCCTATTTATAAGTTCTGCAGTTGGACCCTGCTTTGGGGCCATAGTACCAAATTTAACTGCTCCCAATGTCTCTTTTTGTAAGTGTTTCCCATTTTTACACATTTTGACCACAGTATCCTTTACAGAAGGTGCTTTCCCTGGACTCCCACTGGCAAACCCAATCATAAAAGTAATCTGAGATAAATTAGGCCCCAAAGTACTGGCCTGTGGAACTGCAGTAGACATCTGTGCTCCATTTACAGACCCCCCTCTCTCGCACTTGTCACAACAGTCTCCTCATGATTTCCCATTTCATTTCCCTCTCGCTGTGAAATAACAGTGTCACTAGCTTTTACACACACATAAGTACCTTGTAGCTTTGCGCTCTCAGCTCCTAGTGCTCCAACCAGTTATCTCCATCTTTTCTCTCACATTCTTCTCGATCTCCAGACATTGTAATCCAACCCCACCAGACTCCGCTACAGAATGGACACTGTCCGTGCAGTTTTCCTTTCCTCTGGAAACAGTTCCTGCTGCAACTGAGTCTTCCTGTAAGTGAAGCGGTGCTCCTCCTCTCTGATGGGATCTTATAACTCCTGCATTGTGAGGGCCCTAGCTGCCCTCTGTTCTCCATACGTCTCAGAGTCATCAGTACTGCTAGTGGTGAGTACCATTCAGGTCTGCAAACTCTTCCTGAGCTAAAACAAAGCCTCCTCGGTTCCAAAATCCATTTGGATCTCTAAAGGCATCAAGACCTGGGAGGAGATCTGCTCTAGCCTCCCCCATCCATGCCAGTTGGCAAACTCTCTGGACTGGCCATGCAACACTAGCCACAATGCCCCTACCATCAAGTAGGGAATTTTTATTTCAAGAAAACATTACATCAGTAGTGAAATTTCAAAAAAATGATCATTAGAAACCAAACAAAACAACACTTCACTTCATAAATCTTAATATGGATACTTAACAACAGTAGATATACAAATTTAAATCAAAACCAAGGACACAAATTCCATAACAAAACATTTTTGTATCTTCCCAACAAATTTATGGTAACCAGTGGATGTTTTGCCACAGCAGAGAAAATTTCTCCTTATCAAACTGTGCATTTTCTTTTTGCTTTAATTGTTTTAAGGCTTCTTCCATTTGCTTCACTATTATCAAATTAGGAGTGTTAACATGCTGTAAGGAAAACTGGCATCTAGACAGCCTCATATAATATTTAATACATGAAAATATTATGTTTAATGTGCTTGTGTGATATCTTGTATATATTCCTGTATATTCCCCTAAAACTAAACACTCCTATTCTATATGTCTAACTGGACCCCACTGCCATCTAGTGGCAAAATCCGACCAGAAATGAGTGCAAAAAAACATGAAATGTAGAAATGTTCCAAAGTTTCCTCCTGTCCTCCACATTCTGGTCTAAGGCATTGTCTTTCAGTAATAGGTTTATGTTTCCAGTTCCCTTTTACCTCTAGTTTGCTATGACAGCTCAACCACTGTATATCCCACATATGGACTGGTATTCTTCTGTCTTTTAATACTTGTATAGCATACTATAATTTAGTAGGGAGACATCTAGGAACATCTACTTGTATCGCACAATTCCTTTCCATTACCCTTGTATACAAAGGTTTACTTTGTAATGTTACAGTGGTAGCCACAGACATTGCCAGCTATTACAGATATTTCGCAAAATTTCTGAAGAGTTTCTCTCTGCTGCCCCTACTATTTAAATGCAGAAAGCATCAGATATTTCTGGAAATATTACAGAAATTTTGGGAAATAGCTGGCAGTGTCAGTGGCTACTACTGTAATACTTCATTTTTGTAATTTTCCATATCTTTAATTTTTAATGGTAGATATGGCAAAGTCTGGTGTGTGCCATGAAACTTGTAACCTGGGGATACCGCTTTCCCAATGATCCAAAAAAGGTTGAAAAGTCCTTGGGTTCAAGTGTCCCATATACCCTGCGGACCTTCCCCTGTACTGAGGGATGATAAATGAAAATTAATGAAAAATACCAAGGGATTTAACATTCCCAACCCACCTTGATTAATAGGAAAATATGTAAAATCCCATTTTACAGGATTTAGTCTGCTCCTCAGATCATTTGAAAGAAGTAACTAAACAGCCTTGTTCTAGAGCTACCGAAATAGGATATATATGGGAAATGTATAAAAATGGGAATTAAAAACTTTTAATGATCATGACTCACTTTTTTTCCTTGAGACCAAGATTTCCATTGTGCCACTCTAGTTTCTCCTAGTTTTAGTCTTTCTTCCCAGTTTCTAGTTGCCAAATCCCCTTCACCAAAATAAATGCCTAAGATTTGTATTTATTGGTTAGACACTTTTATTTGCTCAATTTGGGATGCGGGTGTACTCTTCCCCCCCCCCCAATTGTATTGCTACACTTTGTTGATAGTTTATACAGGCTCCTGTTAGAGCTGTAAAGCCTTCAAAAATGTGTAATGCCTTTACCCCGGATTGTTCATTTTTTATCAAAAGACATATATCATCTGCATATGCTGTTATTTTTTGAGATTCTATATTAAAATCTGGTGAAAGCCCAATTATGGATTTTGCATGCAGAATTTCCATTATGATGGGATCTAGACAGAAAGTGTATAGCAAGGGGCTAAGGGGGCACCCCTGTCTTACTCCCCTTTCTATATGGATCGGATCCCCCATTAAACCGTTAATAGAAGGAATAGCTACTGAATTGTCATATATTAACCTAATCCAATCTATCAAAGATCATGGAATACCTATTCTTCAATGTTCGTAATAAAAGGCATGAGACACGTTATCAAATGCCTTGGTTTGATCTGCCGTAATTAAAAACCTTGTAACTTCCTTTGTTTACTGTATTCAGATATCCCTTAGAGCCCTTAAATGTTGTTGTATGTTCCTTTAAGGGATGGAACAGGTTTGAATAGGATGAATAAGTTGTACTGCTGCTTTTTGTAGCCTTTTACATAAAATTGAAGATAATATTTTGTAGTCTGTGTTTAGAAGACTAATGGGCCTCCAGTTATTTATGATTTTCTTGTTTCCCTTTTTATCCAAATAGATGATATTAGTATTTGTGAAATTTTGCCAAATTTTCCTTCCAGTAACATATCATTAAATATTTCATCTAAAATCTCTTCTAAATCTTCTCTAAGTTCTATAAAATTCATTTGTTGTCGTCTTCTCCTGGTGACATTCCTGGTCTTAGGTTTGAGATGACCTCTTGAACTTCTGATAATACAATAGGGCCTTCTATCTCTTTAGTGGTAGCCTCTGATAATTTTGGAAGGTGACATGTCACCAAAGTCTCCCATGTCTTCAATGTTCAAAACCCTTCCCTAGGGTGGTGCTAACCGTATGTGAAATTATTTTGAGCATTTCTACATCTGATTTCCTTAAAAACCCATTTTGATCATACAGGCCTTCCATTACTTTGTGCTCCAATTTATATTTACAGGCTTCAAAAGGGTCAGCGAACAGTTGATTTGCTGTCCTATACTTAAATTCAGCATATAATGAAGTTGCTCTATTATATTGGAAATATCTCATTTTCTTTTTTATTTCAATTTGTGACTTGATTCTGGTGTCTGAAACATTTGGCAATGACATAAGTTTATAAAATTGATCTCTAAGACTCAAATAACTTAAATACTCATTATTTCCTTTTGCCCTGCCCAGATTCATAAAATGACTTTGTATATTTACCTTGGTGTCATACCATCATGAAAACCAATGTTCATAAAAATCTGAAACAGATTTCCTATACTGAAATAGAAACAATGTTTGCTTTTTTATTCCCTGCTGCTCTAACATAGTAGAATTCAGCTTCCATCTTCTTGTTAGCAAGGGACATCTAGGGGGAACATTTGTCATTTTATATCACAATGTATAATGTGATGGTCAGAAAATTCACTATATGTCAATTTACATTTACTAGTAATTAGTTTTTTAGAAACAAAGAAATAGTCTAATCTGGTGGTGTACACACTTCTTCTATATGTAGATCCTCCTTCTGTGTGTAGTTCCCTGTAAACGTCATACACTCTAGCTGTCTTTAAAATATCCCTCAAAACATGGGTGTCACAATAAACCTTTTTTTGCATACTGTCTTTGATTTTGATGTCTAAACTACAATTCATATCACCTCCTCATATCACCATTTTGTTTGTAAATAAATATGGTTTAATACTATTAAATAAATTTATTCTCAAACTTTTAGTCTAGGGTGCATAAGTATTTATTAGGCATAGAAAATAGCCTTTATAAATGCAGTCCTTTACTAATCCTCTCTCTCAGAAGACATCCATCAGTCTTTGGACTTGCACATGTGGATGTCTGATAAGGATTCCAATCCCATCTGCTGTATCCTCTCCAAATGTCAAAAGATGATCCCTAGAGCCAGTTTTTTTTGCTTGCTTTATGACATCAGAAAGGGAACTAAATCTAGTTTCTTGTAAAAATAGAATATCAAATGGTAAAGTTTTAAAAAGCGCCACCCGTTTTTCAAAATTTTTGATGCTGCAAGTGTTAAAAGTGACTAGCCTTAAAGTTGCAATATATTTTTTTTGTTTTGTTTTGCTTTAAATAATCTTACACATTTCCCTTATCATTTTTCCTCTTTCTCCCTTTCTTTTTCTTGGTTTCTCTTGCTGGCAAATGAGAGCTATCCTCACACTCCATTTCTGACACTATGCCAGAAAGAGAGGATATGTCTTATTCAGAATCTCCCTCCATGTTTTGAAGAGTTTGAAAAGAATTTTGAGTAGTTATAGGACCTACAGGGCCTTTAGGTTTACTAGCAGATCTCATTACCCTTTTTGCCAGAGAGAAACTACTCTGGCTGAGGGAGGATTTCATGTTTTTCCTGTTCTTCTCTGGATGCACTAGAGTTTCCTTCAGCCCTACTATTTGTCTGGGTGTTTGTATGTTCATTGTTAGTTCTGTGGGTGTTGATGCAGGGGAGGTGGAGGGGATTCTTCTTGTGGTCCCTCCCTGTTGGCCTGCTCTGGCCTTGTAGGCCTGCATTGTTCCTGAGCTTTATTAATCAGATCTTCTTGGTTTAGGCCTCCTTGTCTGTTCTGGCCAGCCCAGGGGCATTGGTGGTATGCATGACCTAGCTCTTCACATAAGTGGCACTTGAAATGATTTCTACACACTGAACTGTCATGGTCATATTCCCCACACAGAACACATCTTACTCTGTCACAAGTACTGCTAAGGTATCTTTTGCTGCTGCATTTGTAGCAGGCCCTCGGCTGTCCTGGGTAGAAAACTATCCCTCTGTCTTTTTCCCCCCAAAAAACTAATAGGAATATGCATGATCTCATTTCCATTCATATCATGTGGGCTCTATCCCCACACCAGGCATCTGGGTTAATATCCTAATACTGACACTGTAGTGCAGCATGAGGGGGGTGCTGCACTCCTGAGGTGCCGTCTTTTGGATGAAACATTAAACCGAGGTCCCATCTGCCTGTTCTGGTGGTAGTTCAGGTGGCTGTTAAAGATCCCATGGCACTTCTTGAAAAGAGTAGGAGAAAATTTGAATTGAAAGAAACTGAACAAGTGTATACAAATGATACATTACATCATTAATACAAACATGATAAGGAGAGAAACAATCCAAATATATAAAAAAAAAATCCCATTTTGTCCTTCAGAAAAGGGACAGACATCCAACGGAGAACCCGTACATCATGAGACAAATGTTGATATTCAAATTGACGTTGGTTACATAATTCCTTTTCTATTACACTAATAACAGTTCTAGGATTTTGGTGTACCTGTTGCAATACAAATTTACATCAAGATTGCCATAATGTAAATTTAATAAAAGAAAGTATCAAACGAATCAAACTTTTATCTGTACTTAAATTTTGTAAACTAAATCCTCCCACCACTTCTGCATATGTTACAGACTTCCAATACTGATTACTCCCATAAGTGCACTAATGTTGCTTATATTTCGCAAACATAGGGCATTGAATGAGAAAATGTTGCATAGTTTCTTCTTGTGCCACACATCCTAATCTGGGACACATACGCTTCTCCATACTTTTATGCTTAGCATTCCCCTTGACAAACAACTTCCCAAGGGAACATAGCCATGTGACATCCCAAATCCTAGGAGGAATCAATTTATCTTTTAATGCTTCTAATATGTAATTCTTATGTATGGGTTCAATATCTTTAAATTCGGTAGTTGAAATATAGTGTTGGGAATTTATTAAATCATAGAGAGATTTACTTGAGGACAACTCCATAACAGACATTTTCAATTCCCACCTTTTCAATTTAGCTAGGGCAGGCCTAAAAAATCCACATTTTGTCTTGGCTTGTGCAGGTATCACCCCTTTTTCCCAAATCTGATAGACTAGCCAAAGCCAGTGTGTTGCATATGTGGTCCAACAGGCCAAACTAGGTCTGGTATAATCCACTAAATTTGCATGGAAAAAGATACTATAAAATAAAGTTATGAGATTTAACAAATTCAACCCCCCCCCCACATTCTACTGGTAAGTATAATATTTCTCTCTTTATGGGGTTGAGATGGCTCCCCCAGATTAACTGAAACATCAAACCAAGAAGTAATGCTTCATAGGCTTTCGTAATGGGTATATAGCACTGATATACACAAATAGTGAGAGAAAAAGTTTTTACCACAGCTTTACTTTCTTTTTTTTTTTTTACTGTTGCCAATTCTTCCAGTTTATGACTTTTAACTGGCTTCATCTAATTTTATTTTCCAGTTTAGACAGGCATTATCTCCTCCCCAAACGAGACACCTAAAAATTGAAAGGGGTCTTTGGACACCCTTATCTCTTGCTATGTATCAGTCTGTAGTCCAGTATCACTGAGTGTATATATAACACTCTTCTTTTTATTAATTTTTGCTCCTGTAAATTTGGAATATTCACTTATTACCTCTAAAGCTCTAGTTCCAGAGTCATGATCCACCATTATGACACAGATATCATATGCATAAGTGATAACACATGTTTCTATCCCCCCCCACCGAGGTGATACCTCTAATACCAGTATCTTGCTGGATAAGCCGAAGCAATGGGTCTAAACAAAATATATATAATAATGGACTGAGTGGACACCCTTGTTCAACTCCATGAGTAATATCCACATAGTTTCCATCCTTCCATTAATCAAGGAATTGCTCTTGCATTATTATATAATAAATCTATCCAGGTCACAAAAGCCCAAGGAATCCTGTAATAAAGTAAAGTGCAAGAAATAAACTTATGGGGTATTCTGTCAAAGGACTTTTCCTGATCCAATAATATAAGGTAGCCTTGTATAGCACCCTTATTTCCCTGTTCAACTAATTTTATCAATAACAAATTATGCTGGATTAATCTGGTTGGTACTGTACAAGTTTGAGCCCATGATATAAGTTCAGAAGCTGTACTGATTAACCAATTATGTAAGACTTTTTAACAATATTTTATAGTCAGAATTTAGTAAACTGAGAGATCACCAATTGTTCAAATCAGTTCAATCTCCTTCTTAAATATTATTATTTGTACAGCAAGACAAAATGGAAATCAGTGTGTAAATTACCCAAAACCGAATTGTAAACCACTACAAGAATCCTTGATAGTGTTTCTAAAAATGTTTTATAAAACTTTGATGGTAAGCCATCAATACCAGGTGCATGTGCCTTTTAATTGGTTAATAACTATCTCAATCTCCTTAACAGTGAGAGGTTTAAAAGATCCTCTCATAATTTTTATTCAATTTAGGAACTTCAATATTAGAAAGTAAATGCTCCATTTCCCGTTATCAAGAAAGGGGCAGTATACATCTCTTTCAAATAAGTAGTGATGGCCTTCAAGATATCTGGGCCCTCAGAATCCAAAATACCATAATCAGTCCTTACCATTGTCATAAAACAGTCAGATGCATGTTTGGAACAGCTTTTAAAAGCATCAGCAAATCCAGTTTAATTTTTTGAACAAATTCTATGTTCTTTCAACATAACTGTAACGCTACAATACTAAATTTTTATCATATCATGTTTTAAATTACCCACTTGAGCTGTCAATGCAATATGTTGTGTATTAATGATGGTATATACTCTAAATAGCTGCTGGCTTAAGTTTTAGGTATGTCCAATATTGCTTATTATGGTACCTGGTAGAGTAGGCCTGAAATAATAACCGTAATTTCCATTTGGTCTCTTCCCACCGGTAACTAAGGTTATCACATAGCACAGCCACAGACATCCTTGCTTTTAACAGGTCAGTGACTGATTTAACAACTGTGTCTTCTGTCAATAAAGTCGTGTTCAATTTCCAATAATGAGATCCACATGTAGGGCCCTGCTGTCCTACCAACACCATGTGAAGAATCATATGGCCTGAGGTTTCTAATGGGACTGTCTCGGCTTTATGAACATGAGAGTTGTTTTGTGTAAATAAAAAGTCTATTCTGGTAGATAAGGTACCTCTATGATAAGTGTGTCCTCCCTGTAAATGCAAGTTCCAAAAGGAGTCTTGCAGGTGGCACTGTTCAAGTATGTCCTTCAAACAGTTAGAATCACAAAACAACTTATTTGTGGAACCACCCTTATCATTCCTATCAATTATGCAATTAAAGTCTCCCACCCAACGGATATGTTTAGTTGTAAATAAATAAGGTTTGATTAGATTTAAAGGTCAACCCTATCCTTTTCCTAAGGGGAGCATAAACATTGATCAGTCTCAACCTTCCCCTTATAGGAAAAATCCAATAAGAGTGCCCTCCCTAGAAAGATGTCCACCATTTTGAAATCTTGAACCCATCTCCTAAACAAAATACCCACCCCATCACAGAGTTCTGTACCAAAAGAAAAATAGGAGGGGCCCCAATACCACAATTTCTGAGCAGCTCTCACCAAAAAATATGTATTTAGTTTAGTGCCCTGTAACAAACAAATGTCAAATTTTAAAGTGTCTAACACAGACAGGGTGACTAACCTACGTTTAGCATTCTTAATGCTGTTAACATTCACTGTGCGAAGCTAAGCAGTGAATGAGGTGTAGAAGGAAGGAACATGGATCTAGCTTAAGGTGGTTTCTTTAGCCTAGTACTTCTCTGTACCCTAACTCCCATTTTTCCTCCTATTTGTATCAGTACCTTTCTCTAGAACACCACCATCAGATTCTGAAGTATGTGGGGCCAAGGAAGAAGCTTCCGAATCTCCCCATTCAGATTCTTGCATGCTTCTAGAAAGTACTTCAAAACTGTTTTGTAAGGGCAACCCATCATCTTCTGTACATTGGCCTTAGCAACTTTAGATTGTGGCCTTGACTGCCTAATACCTCTTTTTCGTGCATAGTTTTAACAAGAAGGGGGGTATATCTGTATTTACTACTTCACCCATTTGTTCCACTATAGACATGTCAGACATAACAACTGCAGCTGAAACAGCAACCTGTTCTTCAGGAATGGTAGTACACGTCTCTTCAGCTACCTCAGTCTCCTCTGGGGAGCTGAAGGTGCTGGAGGTGGTGAGGGAGGGTGTTAGCCCTCGCCTCAGGTGGAGGCCTCTGCCCAGAGGTCCCTTGTTTAGCCATACTCTTTTTTGTGCTTCTTTATAATAGAGTCCTGACTAGTGCAATCAGTACGATTATGTGTGGCCCAATGACAGGTTCTATATGTGTGACCACTTTCTACACATAAATTGCATTTAATTTCTTCTTTACAATCAGAACTGTAATGACCAAAAGATATACATAGGTTACATTTTAATCTGTCACAGGCCGAACCCATATGGGTAAAGACCCCACATTTGAAACAAGTCCTGGGATGACCAGGGTAAAAACAATGGCCTCTTTCATTCCCCAAAAATAAACTGTTTGGAAGATGTACTGGGCCTAAACTGTTATTTCTTAAATGTACCTTATACTGCCACCCTCCATTCCATAGATGTTCCTCATCAAAAATAGGTTGAGGAGAACCAATTATTTCAAATTCTTTCTCAACCAATACGTAATATCATGTACAAAAACAGACTCATTCCTAAAAGAACAGTCACATTTTTAAGGGAAGGTTTAGTCAAAGGGTGTACACGAAAAGGTATCCAATATTCAGTATATTTCAAGGAGTCATATTTATTCTAAAATCTATCTAAACCTTGTGGGTATTAAAACTAACATCATAAATATTAGAACCAGACATGTATTAAGGCATGTATTTCATTAGAAAAAACTAAAGACAATTTCAATAAGGTTCTGCCAACATACAGTCAGTCTGGGGCCGTTTCTAAGCCACCTAGATATTTAATCTGCATAGCGCTATGCCCTGCAAGTGGGGTCCTGAAAAGGTAATTCTCCTAAAGCGCTGCCAAGACTCTTGGATTTATCAAGTGATGATTGTTGCAAGGAAGGCAAATTCAGATCTGGATCAGGTCCATCACCCCACCCTGCTGCCTGTGGCTCCGAGTCCTCTGATTCTGAAGACACTGAGTTCAGAAGCGGGGGAAACTTTTACTGTCCCACCATGTACAGCTTGCTGACAGTCCACACGAGGGGAATCAATGGCGTTTCCATCAGGCAGCTCAGTGCACACTGTATCCAAGTGTACGGCTTCTTGAGGAGATAATGTCCTGGTATTGGGCTATGAGAGAGATCAGGGATTCATATGCCTGATGCGCCTGTCTTCCAGCCCACGTTCAAAAGGGAGCATTCAAGGGAGGTTGGGGAAATCCCACATTTAACAGGGAGAGTCATGTCTGAAGGTCTCCCTTTCCTCAAACCCAGTTCTTGAAAAACAGCATGGGTACGTGCTTGCTCGGTACTCACAGTTTCAGTGGTAGTTTCAGGATTAGAAACTGTGTCATTTTCCTTCTGAACTTGTTCAGTAGCTGTCACAGACTCCTCTGCCCTCTCTGACTCAGGTGGGTGGAATTAGTTTGATGCTGCTACGTCATGGGTCTGATTCAAGGAGCTCTCAGCTGGAGTAGTCTGTATTTCATCAAGGACAGGCAAGTCTTTCAAACACAGTGCAGCGGCATGTAACACATCGGGATGAAGCAATTCAAGCTGTGCTTCAACTTGTCCCAGTAACTTAGCGTTTTCCTCTGCTACATGTCCAAACTCCATATATCTCAGGTCTTTATTTTGTTGCAATATTTTTGACAACCAAGCTTCATCAGATGAAAAAAGACCTGAAGGAGGACTCGCAGATTCTTTTGCAGATAGTTTTGCTTCACTTAATAGTTCTAACTCAATCTCCATAATTCCATTCAGAATTTTGTTGGTCTCCTGAGCTGGACCTGTGGGTAGGGAGACCTGCTCACCCAAAGGGATGCCAGCAGAATGAGCATATGACACTCCTTCCTCCATAGCAGCAGCTCCCCCTATTGACAGAGAGTAGTGGAATTTCCCCTGTGTCCTGGCCAAATTTTCCCCCATTCAGTAAAAATACCACCAACAGCTTAATCTGGTTTAAGGTCAGTTGGCATTCATCTGTATCCTCCTCCCCGGGTTGTGCCTGAAAATAGGCAGAATTTGTCTAGTGCACTTATCCGGTCAACAAAAACTAAATAAATAAATAAAAATAAACATAAATATTTAGTTTTACTTTAAACCTCCAACTCCCTGTCCATATGCCCCTGCGTTAATAATGGCTTCTGGTGGTCCAAGACTTGACATTGTTTCTCCAGCCAAAGGAAATATCCTCACATTTACCCCCTCATTTCTGAACATTACATTTACAGTTTTATACAGTGGTTTGGTACATGGTATAGCCCAGAAAGGAGTTCGTAGAGGTAAAGTTTTAAGATTCTCATATTTTTTCCAAAAAGAGTCCAAACCAGAAAAAGTTTTAAAGCTGATGTCGAAGGTATCTTTGCCCCTAATGTTAATTATGGCATAAATGCCTGATGCCTGAAAAGACTTGGAGTCCTTCAAAAGTTTTCTGGCTATGTATTGCCTGGCTAGGTGTTCCTGTAGCCTCCCAATATCGCAGACAAACTGTATTGCATCTTGAGCTTGTTCTACCCTGTTATTTTTAAATAAGTCCAAAACCTCAGGCCAGCTCATCTCCTCTTTTAGTTTGGGGGTTTCATGCTCATTTTGTCTCCCAGGCAAACTCTCTGTGTCCTAAGTATTGTGCACCACTGAATCATGCTGTTGTTCTGAGTTAACCTGAGAGTTTTGTATATGATTATGGGCATTCTGTTCTCTGCCCAAATTTGTATTAGAAATGTCAGTATTTAGCTGCTCACCTTGTGAAAAGCTAACCCAGCCTAGGTCCAGTATCCATTTTCTTCTGTTTTCATCCAGCCTGCTTGTTTCAAGGATTCCTCTTTAGACCACTTTCGTTGTCATTGAAAGGAAGCGTCTGGTGTTTAAAGTCAAAAGACTTCTGCATTTTCCACATTAGTCAAACCGGCGTCAGCCTTTCTCAGCTGAGGTGCAACCCACGGACTCTCAGCTCTCAGTGGTAATGCTGTCAACACTCTTTCTGTATCTCCTTGTGCTCCATCCTGTTGTATGGAGATCTTCCAGTCAGTGCCTCACACCAAGTCCCCTGTAATGTTCTCTGCAGACATTTCTGTATGAATTGCAGGTAATTTGCTCTGTATCTCCACAGGCTCACTCGTGGTTGCCATCTCCACTGCCAGACCAATGTCTAGCACATTTGTCGGGATCTCTTCTGCAGATAAAACTGCTGCAAACTCCTGCAAATTATCCCTTCAGCATGTCCAGCCAGAGTCGGAGACAGAAGTTCTGGCTGCAGCACAGTAACATCCTCCTCGCTTGCCAGCCTGACACCTACTGCCATCCCACAAAACAGAGCAGCAGTTCTCCTGCAGACAAGTAGGGAATTTCCCAGTGTCCTGGCCAAATTTCCTCCCATTCACTAAAATACCACAAACAGCTTAATCTGGTTCAATGTCAGTTGGCATTCATCTGTATCCCACTCCCCCAGGTCATGCCTGAAAATAGGCAGAATTTGTCTAGTGCACTTACCCAGTCTACAAAAACTAATTAACCAAATAAATAAATAAATAAACTGTCTAGGTTGCTAGTTCTGAATTGTATACCTAGTATTTGTATTGGGTCAATATGTATAGAGATACCTGCTATTCATTTTGTAATTTCTGTACTGTTTCCTAATTCCCTGCCTGTACATTTACTGGGGTTTAGGGAAGCTCCCGAGAGTTTTTCAAATTCATTACACAGTGTTATGGCCTCAATCACTGACTTTTCATTTTGCACTAACAGAGTAATGTCATCAGCATAAGCAATTGCCTTGTATGGAATGGTTACTGCTTCATTACTTAGAGGTTGTAATAGAGTTGAGGAGTTCAACATTGTGAGCAAAAGGTCAAGGAAAATAAAAACATATAGGACAGGTCTTAGTGGACTTCCTTGTCTAACTCCTCTGTTGACAATAATAATTGGTCCTTTCCAGCATTTACAACTGTGATGACCGTAGCAGTTGTATATAAGCATCTAATCCACTGTATAACATTTAATGAAATGTGATATTGTTCCAGTGCATACCAAAGAAAATCACGATTCATTGAATCAAATGCCCTTTTCTTGTCGAGTGGGACTATAAGACCTTTTATTCTTCCACTGTTCCCACTTTCTGTTATTTCCCTTAAGAAAATTAGGTGGTATAATATCTGCCGACCAGGTATAGAGCATGATTGTGCTTTTGTAATCAAAATTTGTGCCACTTGTAGCAGTCTGTTAGCTATTATTTTGATAATATTTTAAAATCAGCATTTAATAGGCTAATTGCCCTCCAGTTTTGAATTTGCTGCTTGTCCCCTTTTTATAAAGTTATATTAAAATTCCCATATTTATACTAAGGGGTAGTGAGTTGGTCTGAAGATTATAGTTATAAACTTGTGCCAATTCCATTTCTAAATCTGGTCCAATTAATTTTAATATTTCACTGGAGGCCGTCGATTCCTGGTGCAGTGCCATTTTAGTAGAAGAAATTTCTACCGATTTGGCCCACCTGTGTATCTTGACGTAAAATGTTAATTATATCATCAGGCAGTGATGGTGCTGTCAGACCCTAAAAAACTGTATGCCACCTTCTTGAGAAGTGGACAGTGGATCATTCATTTCAGTTTTATAGTCTGATGCAACTTTCATGATCCCTTCGTTAGTGTTTTGTAAACTATTACATACATCACATAGTCCCTCCATTTCCCTTTTTTGTATTCTATCTTGGCAGCTTTCATATAGATACACTGTACCCATCGTCCCCTGAGTGCCAAGCATCTGTTGTTGATGTAGAGTCTTAGCTTTTAGTGTATGAAATTGAACTAGTTCTTTTTTAATGAGCTGATTTGCATAGTCGTGTTTGGTTTCATGGGATAAGGTAAGCAACTTCTGTAAATGGCGTCTTTTTTAGGAAGTGGATATAATTATTTATGCTTACAGATTTGCTTAACATTTTTAGTAGGTTCTTTAATTCTAGTTACATGTCTTCCCACCATATCAGGGGGTTGTCATATAAAATAAAAAATGATTTTCTGGCAGTAATGTATTGACTAATAGCTGTAGGCATTAATTATTTTTCTAAATGGGAAGTGTTAAATTTCCATTTTCCAGGTCCCTTCTTAAGGGGGTTGTGTTGTCTAGTTTGTATGCTGAGTAGGTTATGATCAGTAAATTCTGCTGGATAGAGATTTTCTGTTATTAACTGCATATGTTTGAATGTAACTAGGAAGTCTATCCTGGTTGCCAAATGTCCTTATGAAAGGTTAGAGTGTGCTTTCCGGTGATAGTATGGTATGCATCATTTAATATTGCTGTATGTAATAATATGGCTAAAACGTTAGCATCACAAAATATTTTCTTTGTTTTAGTGTGTTTATTTCTATCTAGCCATGAAAGACTACAGTTGAAGTCTTCTCCAAATACTATGTGTTAAGAGATAAATAGATAAGGCTGGATTTGTTTCAGTAATTCTACTCCTTCTGATTTGGTTTGTGTTGCATACAGATTTTTAAATCTAAAAGAATTTATTTTAAATCTTGGTATCTAGATTCATTGTTCACCCTAGAGACCAGGTCAATAAGTTTAAAACCTCATAAGCAGGTGGCGCTACTCCAAGGGCTACTACCCTGCCTTGCCTGGCCACAACAAGGTTGAGGGCCTGGGTTCCCAAGATTATTTAAAATGGTTCTTATCCTAGATATTACAGTTGACATGGTGCCTCCACCCAGAGTTTAGCTTTAAGTGGACTGGTATGGAACCTGGTAAAACCCTGGGATACTGTACCCACCCACTATTACCAAAAGCCACCCCAAAGCATGACATGATAACATTTCCCCACCTTCAATACAGTTTACCATTTCGTGACATGATCCTAATAATATGCTCATGACACAAGCATCTAAAAACAACACTGAAACATTTATTTTCAGGGGTAAGGGCTTAGGAATGGGGGAAGAAAGTAATAGATTTTATGCATTTACAATATTTAGAGTGGATTAGAAGTTTTGGTTTGTGCTGGTGAAACCCTCCAGCTGGGTAAATAAGTTACATTTTTTAAATCACACAGAAATCACATTTTGTACCAACCTCTGAGATGACCAGAGCCCTGGCTAACTAGCTAAACTGCATAAATCAGATGACACAGAAACATTTCTTTTGCCCACATTGGTACCAGTTCTCAACATTTTGTATGAGACCCCACAATCCCAACATTAAACCTGGGTACCCAGTAACCAAAGTCCAGTTAACGGTGCAGGCCTGAGGAATGGTGCAGCTGTGCATTGTCTGGCTAAATTCAGAAGATTAAGGCTTTGACTTGAAAAACATTAATCGCTTGAACTATGTAGAGTCACTTTAAAGGGTGCAGGGGAGGCCCTTCATGCTGACATTGGTGCTCCTATGTCTGGGCTAAAAGCACCTGTAGAATAACCAGCTGGTTACCTTTTATTTAACTCAATTTGCATTTTCTAAACATCCAGGGCATTCATTATGTTTGCACATTCTGCACATTTAATAATGGTTGCACATTCAGCACATTTAATAATGGTTGCACATTCAGCACATTTACTACTTTAAATTCTTCAATCATAGCCCAGCATGGCCACCATGGTCCTTTCCAACATAAATCTTTCAATAGGTACTTGTTCCCTGAGGCTAGTGTGACCCAGTTCTCCATATCCCGTATCCGAACAAAATTACTTTTATCAGTACCATTTCTTTCACGTTAGTAATTTGAGCAATTACAGCAGTTCTTGCAAACACAACTTGTAATTTCTCAGTCCCACATGGCAAATGGCTGAGTTTCACAACTTCCACAGGACATCTTGTCAATAAACAAACAAAATACTGGACTTCCAAGGGAAAGTTAGGACAAGCCCCAGATCTGAGTGCTCCTCTTTCAGTCATGTAGGCACTTAAGCAATTTAAACACATTTCAGGACATATATATAATCTAGACCACTCTGGGCCCCTTAACTTATATAGGTCTACCCGTGCTGGGCAATGATTAAACATAGCAAATTCAGGATGTAGCCCAAATGAACAGTTCCTAACAGTTAACAAGTCTCAATCTATCAATCAATCAATCAATACTTTATGTTTATAGCGCCTTTCAAAAACCAAGCCGCTGTACACTTTAAATACACAGATATAATAAAAACTAAATAACACAATAACACAGAATAGTTAAAAACAATCTGGGAAGGCTAGCATAAATAAATATGTTTTTAACACAGATTTAAAACTACTATCGGTCAGGCATTCTCTTAACCAACGAGGCAGAGAATTCCACAGGGTTGGTGTTGCAAAAGAGAAAGCACGAGCGCCAGAGGTTTTTAAGTGAACCCTGGGAATCTCTAGCAATCCCTCATCGGTGGATCAGAGATGACAAGTGGGACAGTAGAGAGTCAGGAGATCTTTCAGGTGGTTGGGTCCTGTTTGTGTAGGGCTTTGAAGGTAAACAAGCCTACCTTATAGGTGATCCGCCACTGAACCGGCAGCCAGTGCAGTTCGTGCAGCACGGCATAATGTGGCTGGTCCTTGAAGTACCAGTCAATAACCTGGCTGCAGCATTCTGCACTAGCTGCAAGTGGTGGATAGCAACCCCAGAAAGCCCTAGGTAGAGGGCATTGCAGTAGTCAGGATGGGTGGTAATGAAGGCATGGATCAGTGTTGGAAGGTCGTCTGGTGGAACCAGGTGTTTCACCTGGACAATATTCCTCAAATGGTAAAATGAGGATTTAACTATGGCCAACACCTGAGATTTCAGGGTCAGGCCATCATCAAAAATAAAGCCCAGGCTACGCACCTGATCTGAGGTAGAGAGCTGAACACCATCAAGCCATAGGCCCAATGCATGCCCAGCCCCAAAACCTATCCACGGGTAACCCAGGTTCACTATCAACACCTCAGTTTTATCCAGATTCAGTCTCAGTCAGCTAGTGCTCATCCAGTCTTTGATCTTGGAGAGGCAGTTGTTTAGCATGGAAATCGCATCGACCTGTCTGGGTATAAAGGACATATACAGCAGAGTATCATCTGTATAGTAGTGAAAACTCAAGCTGTATTGCCTAATAATATCTCCCAATAACAGCATATACACTGCAAACAACATGGGTTCCAATATGGAGTACTGTGGCACCCTGCAGGACAGGGGAGGGCATTAGAGGAATAAACTCAGTGACCACCCTCTGAGACCTGCCCATGAGGAAAGATTGAAACCATTCGAGGACTGTACCCGACAGTCCACAAAGGATCTGAGGGACTCCAACAGCACACCATGGTCCACAGTGTCAAAACTGCTGAGAGATCAAGAATGACCAAGATGGTATGAGCCTTTTGATCTCTCACCATTAGCAGATAATTTAATACCAGGACAAGGGTGGTCTCTGTGCTGTGTCTCTTCCTAAATCCAGACTGGAGAGCTTCACAGACATTGTGGGTCACAAGGTGATTGTCCAGTTACAATGCAACCACCTTCTCAATAACCTTACCCACAAAGGGCAGGTTAGAGACAGGCCGGTAGTTAGCTGGGCATTCAGGATCCAAGGAGGGCTTTTTAAGGAGTGGTCATATGACCACCTCCTTTAGGGGATCAGGAAAGACCCCCCCCCTTTCCAAAGATCTCCAGACAATTTCAGCTAGGATTGGGCAGATAACATCTACACACCCCACTAAAAGGGGGGTAGGGCCTGGATCCAAACTACAACTGGCTGAGTGCAACACCTGGACAATCTTCACAATGTCCATGAATTCCCACCAGCTGAAATCCATCCAGATAGACTGGGTACTCACCACCTCCCATCGACCTCAGCAACCCCTCATAGGGAGAGCCGAGCCAATTCCAGACCTGATGCTGGCAACCTTATCTGTGAAGAATCGAGCTAGCTCCTCACACTTAGCCTGAGAAAAAGCTCTTCTGGACTGGAGACAGATTGGATTGCACAAGCTGTCAACAGTTCTGGAAAGCTGAGCCGGTCGATTCTGTGCTGCAGAAATCTCCCTGGACAGGAACTCTGCCTTCTTACGGGTGATTTTTGATTGATAGCCCTTATAATGTTCCATCAATCTAAGCCTGTCAGCATCCAGACCAGACTTCTGCCATGCTCTCTCCATCCTTCAACCAACTCACTTCAACTTCTTCAAGGAACCATTATACCAAGGGGACCTTGGGCGAAGAGTGAGTGATCAAACATGAACAGGAGCAATCAAGTCCAAGGCATCTCTCAACACCTTATTATAGGCCAGTACTACATCCCCTGGACTCATGCTTTCATCCAGCAATCCTGACAGGTCCCAGACTGCCGATAGATCATCTAGGGTAACTCCCCTTAAAGGGTGGTACCAGACCATCTCCAAAGGGGCAGGTCCATTTGGGGGAGCCCCAAAACTGAACCCTGTAGTGTGATGGTCAGACCAATTGACTGGTTCCACCCCTTTATCTGAGATCTCCATCCCCAGGAGGAACAACAGATCCAGTGAGTGACCTCCTATATGGGTAGTAGAGGTAACCACCTGTGTAAGGCCCAGCATCATCATTAGCTAGAGGAGATTTTGACCAAATTGTGAGAGTTCAACGTCAACCCAGGCATTGAAGTTCACCAGAATTATCCATCTGGGAGACTCCAATACCATGTAGATGATGAAGTCCGCTATCTTCTGCAGGAATTCTCCATCATCACCTAGTGGACAGTAGATGAGAAGTATCCTGCAATCTACACACTTACTCATGTTACACTCAAAGGATCTGGTGGACCCCATTGGAACATCCACAAGGCCCAGTTCGGTCTTAATAAAGATGGCTACACCCCCGCCCCTATGATCCAACATCAGACGGTGGATCACCGAGAACCCATCTGGAACTGCAGAAGCCAGTACAGGGCCTGCATTTTCATCCAGCCAGATCTCGATGATACATGCTAGATCCACCGTTTAAGCAAGATCAGCTGTAATAGCAGTTTTGTTTCTAATGGATCTGGCATTACATAACACCACCTGTTGGATGGGATGTTGAGGAAGACCTCAACTCCTGCCCAGCACCTGCTGAGCCCTTGGGTATGGGAACAAGACGGGGATCACCTCTGTCCTGTCACCATTTCACCCCAGGGCATCTCCTGGTCCCCACCACCTCAATTCACCCCCCTTCCCATTCCCCCACCAGACGCAGTTCTCCCCCTTCTCCTATGCCTCCTGGCAATCCCTAAAGTTTGACAGCACTTGTAGGTCTCAATTGGTAAGTAGGGGCAGTCAAAAGGATGTAATTCCCTGAGTCTGGTGGGGGAATACTGCCTGACCATCTTTAAGCCCTCCCAGCACATTCCAAAGATTCCCAGTAACAGTATACCCTATTCAATCAACACACACAATTCAGACTTATTACACCAACACCCTTCCCCCCCAATGAAACCCCCAAACCCCCTTAAAATATCACACAAAACCAAAATTAAATATACAATAAAGCACACAGATTAAATATCATAAAATACTCTGGTTAAGTAATCCAATTGTTTCACTGTGCACAGTGCAAAAGAGAAATTGCTTAGTCCCTCATACAAGTCCAGATGATTGTCCCTTCACACTCTTACTGCATAGGACTTAAGATCAATAAATACTCATGTAGGCGACCACCTTTCACATGGGGCACAGAAGTACTACAGGATAAAATATGATCAGTTACTAAAAGGCACTCTCACTGCCTTATCCCTGGATGAACAGTGTCAGTGCCTCAACAGGTAGTACACTCACCTCTGAGGCCGGGAGATCAGAAGGCTGTGGGTTCTAGCCCCACACCAGGCACTTGGGTTAATATGCCAATACTGACACCGCATGAGGGGGGTGCTGCACTCCTGAGGTGCCGTCTTTCGGATGAGACACTAAACCGAGGTCCCATCTGCCTGTTCTGGTGGTAGTTCAGGTGGATGTTAAAGATCCCATGGCACTTCTCAAAAAAAGAGTAGAGGAATTTCCCCGGTGCACTGGCCAAATTTCCCCCCATTCACTAAAATACCACCAACAGCTTAACCTAGTCAAAAGTCAGTCGGCATTCATCTGTATCCCTTTCCCCGGGTGGTGCCTGAAAATAGGCAGAATTTGTCTAGTGCACTTACCCAGTCAACAAAAAAAAATAAAAATAAAAAAAAAACCTGTCAAATCAACCCTAATTCCAGCCAGCTTCAATTCCAGCAAAAACAGTCAGAAGGCTGGATAAAGTCTTCTTCAAGGGAAGTTCCTCAGTTCTGCAAATCAATAGTCAGCAAGCCTTCGCTCCCTACCATGCCGGTCTTAGCTGAGGCAGTTGCCTCCACAACTGCCCTGGGGACAATTCCTAGGCCACTCACGATAGAAGCAAAGTATTGGCAGGTTCACAGAGGGAGGAACCCCCAAAATGACCACCACAAGGGAACAACAGGCCCAAATTATCCCACCCTAATGGGATACCCCCCAAAGAACAAGAGCTCTCCAGCCTTCAGGACTAGTCCTTTGACTGCCCCTGGACTAGAGCCTCATGTTCGGGCCTGAGCACTACTGACTCCTGGAGGATAGTCATCAGGGGTCCCACATGCCACACTCCAGGCTCACTTCTGACAGCAACTTCACAGTTTTTTCCAGCAGAACACTCCAGCAGTCTCATATAAAGGGCAATGGCAGCCCCAATAAGCTTTTTCTTTACTTGCTTGGGGGGAGGGTACAAGATTACTCACTCAGGCATCCTCACAGAAAGGCTGTCCATCATTAAAGGTTCCTGAAGTATTCAGTTCTCTCACCACTGAGGCAGGTTCAGCTCTTTCACAGCTGGCTTGCAATCAAGTTGCAGGTCCATTTTTTTCCCAAATGTGGAAGGGATTTGGCTAGCCCCTGAAGGACATTCTCTGGCAACTCCCAGGCTAGCAGGTTTTACATTAAACTAAACTGATTTAAATTCTGGCAAAGATGAACAAAACCTCCTCCTTTGTGGAGAGGCTTACGCTGGATCACCAGGCCCATTTGCATTGCAGGGGGCCTGAGCCCCCACCCCGGTGGGGGACTCCTGCTCGAATCTAAAAAATCTGCTGAAACACAGTCTTTTATGGGGCTCTCCTGAGGCTTGCTATTGGCTGGAGCTATTGGTTTTTTGGATCTGATTGGTTGGAAGCCTTGTCAGTCACAGAAATGAATTTGTCATTAAGCTTCCTCGATATACAGTTGGATTGCTGTTTTGGTGCCAGAATTTAGGTCCCTGAAGTTCCCCAGAAGCACTTGGCAGTTTTCCATGAGCTTTTGCAAATGTCCCACAAGTCCTGGCTTAATGATCCTAGCTTTCTGATTGGCTTTTGCTGCTCTGTGTTGGCTGCTGAACACACAGTCCCTTAAGCAGAATTAATACAGTCCCAAATAAAGTTCTGGTGCAGCCAGAATAATCAAAATATTTGCCCAAATGCCCCACAGTTCTGTAGCCACATGTGTGTTCTTAATGTCGCTGCCCAGCTTTAGAAATGTCCTCAGTCCATTTGCCTGTCACTGCTGCCAATATTTTGTAAACCCCACCCCCTTGCAGCAGGAAGGCTGTCTCTCTGAGTCCCAACATACAGTATCTGGTGCAGCCAGTATTTAGTTATTCATTTATTTTTTTTAAAGTTTCCCCCTTTCAAACATATTTCCCCAAACCCACACAGCAGTTACATTATTTATTTACACTCTTGCTTCTCTTCTTGGCAGTCACGGAAACACTGCTTCCCCGAGTGCAGAGGCACCCTCATTAATATTCATACAATCGGGGCTCGGGCTTATTAATATTCATGAGTCCTGATCACTAACGCTCCATGGATCTCTTTAATTAATTTGACTAACAGGCTTTCATGGCCCTTGCTGTGGTCGCCAGGTCCCACTTTGGCAGATGGGAACATTGGGACTGCTGGACACTCTCCCACTTGACCTCAAATTGAGTGGTCCGGAGATCAAAGGCACAGCATTGTGCATGCGCGATCTCCATGGCACCAGGGATGCTAAATCCAAGCAGTGGGGAGGCACGGCTGTTTATGGAGCCCAAATGGGCTGGATTTACACACAGGGGCTATGGCTGGGGCACCAGGGGCACACCAAGATGAGGGCCACATAAAAAAGAAAAAACAGCAGGCGTTCAGAGGTGTGGTAAGGAGGAAAGCAGAACAGGAGACAACGAGCATAAGGTAAGCCCCCATATTTGTGTGGGGGCATTACACTAGGAATTTTAACAAAATGCTAACACAAGAACAGGTTTCCTGTTCAAATGATCAAAATGAAGTCCTTGAATAACATGCTTTCTGTGCTTGTATTGTTTCATGTATAGTGCGGAATCTAATATCCTGTATAACGTGTACATCCATTTGGAAATGCTGTAAAATAGGAGAAGACTGCATTGCTTTTGTCCTGTCTTTTTATGCTGTTGACATTAATAGTGTATTTTTTTTTATACTTTCTTTCTCGCTCCACACTTCTGAACTCTTTCAGGAATGGTCATTCGGGGTCCTGGTCCTGTTCCGGCCCATCTGAAGCCCCCCTCTCTCACTCCTTCCCACCGCCTCTGCTGCCACCCAGACCCCTGGCTCTAAGTCCTCCGAGGCAGGACCGCCAGATACTCCTCCTGATGCTCTATCTAGTAATCTAGTCTGGTGGAGCGAGGCGGTGGAGAGCACACAGGTGCGAGAGTACGGGCCGACTCTGGGCATGGTGGACTGACCCCCCCAGACCCTCCATCACCTATTGGGAGGTGGAGGGTTTTTCTAGTTTTTCCTTGTTCAGCCCTCGCTCCTGCCCCCCAGGTGGAGTCCCGATGTGCAATGATGCCAGGGAACATCTTGCCATGGCTCTGCAACCCTCTAGACAAGCCCTGTAGCTTTGCGGTACGTCTGGTCTCCACCAGAGGTCACCATGGTGCCAGACATAGTCCCTGGATCCCCCGAGGAAGGAGAGCTGTCCTCTGGATGTTCAATCCTTCCTCTACCCTGCCGACCCCCAGTGGCCCAGGCTCGTTCCTGAGCCGGGTTGCCGGCGTGATGCGAGGTGTGGCATCCAGCACCTCAACCCTCAATGCCACCGGGCCGGCCCAACATTAATAGTGTATATGTGGACCTGTGAGGCCATGAGTGAAAATATAAGTGTCAGGGCTAATTCCACCTTGGTTTCCTTTTCCTGCTAGTAACTTCTCTGGGTTTTGGTTTGTCCTTTGCTTTTCTTTTTTGTGGTTCTATGTCAACTGTAACCTCTGTATCTGGTGTTTAGTCAGGCTGGGATGACAAGACTGAAGAAGTATTACACTTAGGGTGTGCAGGCCAAGGGATGATGTCAGGGTCCCTGGGTCTGGCTGAAACTGGTCCCCTGTGAAGGTCTCCAGAATAACACCAGCAGACACCACCATAAGTAGAGGCATCCTAGGAGGGCCTAGTGGAGCCCCAAAGAACTGAAACCAGAATGGCACCATCAGGATTAATGGAGAGTCACCACTCAAGAGAGGTTACAGGGATCCTTGAAAATCTGCTCCTGTCATTGCAGCTCAAGTTTTGAAAGAGTGCACCAGTCAGAAGGACACATTTGTAAGCAAGCCTTTCATTAAAGATGCTCTCGAGAAAGCAGTAAAAACCTGTGTACAATTGTGTGTTGTCCTCTGGCAGGATGTGAAATGAATAAGAATCGGAGGAGGAGACCTGGCTAGAGCTGAGATTGGTGAGTCCCTGTGTGAGTGACCTGGTATGGGAGCCTGTTGATTTGGGCCATTAGGGTTATCACTATTCTGTCAGAGGGAGGCAGGTACAGCCAGAACAACGAGTAGTACTGTCATAATGCTGACATGGTTTTACTTATTGTTTTCTGAAGTGGGCCATGTGAGACAAGTACAAGAAAAGAATTGGTCCCAGGGATAGTGCTCACCATACCAGGGAGTATGCTCTGTGCAAATGGCTTGGGAGTACCAGTAGGGCTCTAGGGACCCTTTATTGAGGTTAGTCCAGGAGTGAAACCTGGCAACATCAAATGAAAGAGTAGTACAGGTTAGACAGACTCTGAGAGTAGCTAGTAACAAAGCAAAGAAAGGATGCACTCCTCCACCTGTAAAGGTGCTCCAGCTGAGAACAGGTACCAAAACAACATCATGGAGATAGGCACACACCAGGAGCTAGGTGCAAAGTATTTTATTAATTACAACAGCCAAAGCATGAGTAACACTGGGCTAACACCCCTACATATCGCCTCCTCACCAAGGCTTGCTCAGGGGGTGATGTTAAAGCTGTCATCTTTATATACCCCACCGATGTAACATCATAAAATTTAATTGGTCAAAATTTAACTCGGATCTTTAAGGAGTACAATAAAAGTAGTGATTGTGAATAAACAGGAAGACCATTGTATGCATGCTATTCACATTCAAAATATGCTTACAAATAAGAAAAACAGCTCTATTTACAAAATATTTGGTCTTAATCACAAGGGGGGGGGCCCGCAGGGAGTGTTTTCCAAGGACTTTGGATGCACTTTAAAATGGACCCCTCATAGGGGGAAGGGGCGGCTGCTTTTGGAACAGTCAGGCAAAGCTAAAACAACAACCAGCCAATTGTCAGTAGTCTTATGAATTACTTTACCAAAAGACTAATAAGGAGACCTACTGGGTAATTGGATGGAGGTAGTAGCCCAAAGAAAGGTAGTTATACAGGTGGGGAAGAAAAATATTAGGGGTTTGCAAGAGGAGACAAATAAGGAACCAGCTAGAAAAGGAGTTTTCTAGAAAAAATATTTGAAAAATTATTTGAACAAAAGAAGTTCAATGCACTATTTACAGTATGTGACCAGACCAAGAATTGGCAGGCAGTTGCTACCCAAATGACTTTGAAACCGAAAGAAGCGATAAACAGACAAAATATAATTGACCAGGAGGTCAAACCCAACAAATGACACTATTCATTCTGAGAAAGCTAGAAACAAAAGGTTACAGCAAGTAAAAAATCAAACGCAGTTCGGTATGGAAACACCACATAAGGAAACAGACCAGTTTTATAAAAATGGTTTAAAATCTAATGGGTAGTTAAGGCTATTTGAGATTCAAGTATACAGTGCCATGTACAAAATAATTTGAACAAAGGAGTCGGCACGCAACCATCAACAAGCAGGGTTAGCATAAGATAAAAAGAAGAAAGGGAAGGGGTAATAGAGAAGCAGAGGAGAAGGGATAAAGGGGGTAAGGTACAGATTCAAACATGAGAAGACAGCTTAGACAACTGAAGACTAAGGAGATGGGAGAAAGAAAGAGAGAGGCATGGCTTCAGAGGCAGTAGAAAGATGGGAGTGAGCAACTAAGAAGAATATTGAGGTTCAGGGCAGGGAAGAGATGCAAACCAGAATGTGGCAATGAGAGGTGCACAGTGGGAGAAGCGGTGGCCCTCCAGGAAGGGGAGAGAGGAAGGTATAAAGGGAGCAATGGTGTGTGTTTGGGGTGGACAGTCATAGAAACATACAATTTGATGGCAGATAAGGACCGCTTGGCCCACCCAGTCTGCCCATTTTTCCTTACCTACCTGCATTATCACCGCAGACCATACAGTACTTGATTTACAGCTCCTTCTCCCTCTGCCCCCTTCCTTTCCACTAAGATTCTCTTGCGTCTATCCCATGCATTCTTGAATCCCACCACTGCTTTTGCCGCCACAATCTCCAGTGGAAGGCTGTTCAAGGAATCCAGCACTCTTTCTGTGAAGAAGCACTTCCTCACATTTATCCTGAATCTACCCCGTCCAAATTCATAGCATGTCCCCTTGTTCTTGAGTACCTTTTTTCTGAGCAATACTTCCCTTCTGTACCTTATTTAAAGCCTGTGAGGTATTTAAAGGTCTTTATTATATCCCCCCTCTCCCTTCTGTCTTTCAGGGTGTACATATTGAGGTCCTTTAACATCTCCTCATAGGGCTTTTGATGCAGACCCTGCACCATTTTAGTTGCCCTCCTCTAGACCATCTCCACTCAATTTAGGTCCTTCCAAAAATGTAGTCTCTAGAACTAAACACAGTACTCTAGGTGTGATCTTACCAGCGATCTATACCAAGGCAATACCATATCCCTCTTTCTGCTGATGATACCCTTTCCTATGCACCCCAGAATCCCACTAGCCCTCCTGACTGCCTTGCTGCACTATCTGACACCTTTATGTCATCTGATATGAATATCTCCAGGTCTCTTTCCTGAGTGGTAGTCATCAATTCCATTCCATTCATTTTGTACTCCAACCTTGGGTTTCTGTGCCCTAAGTGTATTATTTTGCACTTTTTCACATTGAAACCCATCTGCCATACCCTTGACCACTCCTCTAGTTTTCTCAGATCTCTTCTCATCCTTTCCACCCCCCCCAGAGGGTCCACCATATTGCAGATTTTCATGTAATTAACAAAGAGGAAGGCCTTCCTTTCTAATTTCTCTGTAATGTCACTTACTAAAGACAATAAAGAGGACCAGTCGCAGCACTGATCCTTGAGGCACCCTATGGGTCACCTTCCCTTCCTCAGAGTGAACTCTGTTTACCACCACCCTATGTCACCTACCTCTAACCAATTTCTTATCAAGTTTACCACCTTTGAACCCAGTGCTAAGCTACCCAGCTTGTTTACTACTAGTCTACTATGTGGAACAGTGTTGAAAGTCTTACTGAAATCTAGGTAGGCCATGTCCACTGCTCCATTCTGATCTAATTCCTCTGTCGCCCAGTCAAAGAAATCTATCAGATTCATTTCACATTATCTCCCCTTCCCCCCCATGAACTCATGCTGCCTCAAGTCTTGTAACCCATTTGATTCAAGATATTCTACAATCCTTTTCTTCAGCAGTGATTCCATTACCTTTCCAGTTGTGCTACTAGCTGCACCTTCAAGGCAACTGGAAACTGGGCCATCCTAGAACACATTACTGTTTCTCCAATTCATAACCTGGTGCTGTACAGATAACTACATTTTAAATCACAAGAGTGCAATGTGCACATTTATGGAACACATACAAACAGAAGAGAGAAAGAAGTAAGTGTCCCAACTGGGACACTTACTTCTTTCTCTCTTCCGTTGATGTGTTCCATAAATGTGCACACTGCACTCTTGTTATTGAAAATTCCATTAACTTTCCCAGTCAAATGCAAAGCTGTAGATAAACAGAAAAACAGGGTGTAGTCTAGCCAGAACTAATTTGAGTAGTATTATAAATTTCATCCCCATAGTTGTGTGCAGGGAGGATCTTTCTAACCTCAGTCTTGTGGCATGCAGAGAGGATACACAATTTTTTCTGGTATAGTGTATCAAGTTTGGGTATGGTTTTTTCTCTAGATGGCATCCTTGTGGTTGGAGAAGTCAAGGTCACTGTCGAACCAGGCCCTCTGATATTTGAAAATGGACGCTTCCTCCAGTGGAGTGCCATTTATGGTTTTGAAAGCCATATAGGACTGAAGTTTGGCCAGTTACTGCCTGGTTTCAAAAGCCATGAAGGCCGTCTTCTTACTGTAGCATTGAAAGAGAGTTAGTTAGTGCAGAACCAGCATTGGTTAGTGCAGAAGCACAGCAGCAAACCAACCAACTGTCCAGGATCTTCACGCTCAAATCCATTTGCTCTAACTGTACCACCCTACGTGATAAAGCGTACTATGCCTTGGCTAATGCCATTACGAATTTACTATCTGACATGAAATATTACTATGTATGCATAATGAAAACTCAAAGGATGCTTTGCTAGTTCCTTGGAAAGTTTTTTTTTAATAAGATTTTGTGAAGCTGGTGCTCTGTCAGATCCTCTGACAATGGATCATCTGCTCTGTTAATTATCCACTGAATCATGAACTATATGCTTTACAGGGATCTTTTTTTTCAACCTTCTTTATGCTCCCCAAGGACTGGGCATCTCTCAGAGGTGTTCACTCTGACTGATGCCTCTACTCCCCCTGCCTGAAGCCTCCTCCCCTCCAGTATCCCCCAACTGGACATTCCAGCCCCCTGGATCACCCCCAGTGGAGGCCCACCTCTCCTACCCAGTGGCCTTTCTGAGATTAGAGAATCTGTTCGGTGAGGGGCTAGGCCAGCCATTGGGGAGTCGGCCCAGCACTGGGGATGTGGGCGCAGTCCACTGGACCCCTCATCACCTCCCAGTCCAAGGGGGGGTTTTACACTTGTTTGGTGCCCCTGGAGCTTGGACATGCAATGACATCAGTGGCACATATGTGCCAATGTCTGCCGCAGCTCTGCCCTGCATCTGCTCACACCACAAGTTCCTTGCACTGCTCCTGACCACCATCAAGGGCCACCCAGGAGTGGCACAGATCCCGGAACCCTCCCCAGGAAGGGAGATTAGTCCTCCAGATGCTCTATCCCTTCCCTCCCCTGCTGACTCCCAATGACCTGAGTTTGCTCCGGATCCCAGGTCACTGGCGTGGCGAGAGGTGTGGCATCCAGCACCTCAACCCTCAGTGCCACCAGGCTGGCTGGTTTTATGGGGATCTTTGTTGTGTTCTCTTTCCCCTCGCTCTAATAAACTGAGTACTGCCTCTGCTCCCTCCCTCCAATATAAACTTAGCCCACATGTCTTACCAGTTACCCTTTCCTAGTAAAATCGTTAGCTCCACCACCAGCCTCTTTCCCATTTTGTGAACATCTGACCTTCAGCCCTCAGCTCCTCACATCTAATGCCTGACATTATTCTTCCTTAAATAAAATTACCAGCCCTGCTTCTAATGTCCTTTCATCTAAATGCATGATATCCACCTCAGTACAAGCACTACAAACTTTCCCATCCATAAACTCTAAACCTATCAACCCCCTAGTACCTTAAACAAAAAACCTTATCTTCAGAATGCCCCTAGCTTCTCTTTGCCTGTTTGTGACTGCTGCCTCTTGTCTGCATCCTGCTCATTCTCGGACTTTGTGTGTGTGCCCAATGCTACTCCAGGCCACAGACTGAGCAGGAGGTAGAAAGACAGCAGGCAGGCATGGGTTGGCCTAAAGACAAAAATGTTTGAGGTGCTTGGGGTTGAAGGGGTTGGCAGAGAGTAGGGGTTAGAATGATTTTGCTGGGGTTATGTCGGCACATGATCAAAGAGGGTCATTGTCTGTGGCTATAGATTTAACTGGGGGACACAGGGGGATTTTGATTCTAGGGGATTTTAATTCTGCGTTATAATGTAGTTCTCTTTATTATACTGAAGAATTTGTGATTGTTAGTCTGCATAAATGTTACTTATAAATCTTACTTAAGAATGATTTTCTGGTCCTGATAAATTGTATACAAATCGATCTGCAGCAGATACCCTGTTAGCTGGGCCAACTTCTCCAAGCTAAAATGTCAGTGCTGCATTTTCAAATGGATTTAGATCCTGCATGCTGGTTTCCAAGACTATACCAAAATTTTAAAAGTGTAAATACGTTAGTAGAAAAGTCAAGCCATTGAGTCAGACTTGGGTTCACAGCTCTTCTACTCTGAGCAGGAACTCAAAGCCATTGACACAGTTATTGTATCTGTTGTTGTGCCCACTCCACCTACGGAAATGATCTTTACGTGACAAAAGAACAGGGCTTCACATTACTACTAGAATTCATAGAGAACATTAAGGATAACTGACATAACCCAGACCATGGGAAGGAAATTAATATAGATGAAATATGATGCATAATTAAAAAAAAACAATGCAAGCAGCTGGTGTTTGCATGCTATACCTGGTCTTAGTCATACAAAGACAGGAGTAGCATACTGACAACCAACGTCAAACCTAAAGTAAATCCTTGAGTCCAGCAGGTTTGCACCAGGACAACACATAATAATTTTGTGTTTGGTAGTCTCGCAAGCACGCCCTGTTTTGATTCTTTTATAGGTTTACTGATTTCACTGTCTAAAATGTGCCTTTCTCTTTGTACTACATGTAGATTGACTGTCAGATATCTGTGTTATATGAAATGTGATGCACTGACTCAGGTCCATTAATAGAGAGCTTCTGACTAGGGATCTGCAAAGCACAATCACTATGGTTTGCATAGTACTGTTAAAAGATGCAAATATTGCATCATTTTTGCCATGAAGCTTAGGGAGTTGGGACTTTGTTAAATCTTCCAAGGGTGAAAGTTCGCTGACAAAGTCCAAGATATTTTGCAAAGTATACACCAGAGGTCCGGTCACGTGACTTATTTACTCTAAAAAAGGATGATCTCATACTGTAGGACATAGCAGCAAGACATTTACCACGTTGCCACATGCACAGTATGCATGAAGTCCTAACCTGTTTTAAGATGGAGTAGGAGCTGTTCTCTTTATGCTCTGTAGAAAATCTGTGAAATAATTTGTTAGAAAATGACAGTTTGAACAAACATCTTTGGTCAGTTTGAGAGCTGAGCATTTGTAGGTGTGATTTGAAAAGCTTTTATTCCCAGAAAACATTTGACTAGTCCTTTGTATAGTTTTTACTGTGCTTATTTGGAGCACATCTGTCAGCTGAGGTTGGGAGAGGGGCAGAGTCAGCTAAATTCTCAGCTGCCAGTTTCAGTGTGTTCCAATTTTACATTTTACCAATGACAACCAGTTTTTAATGGACTCTGTGCTGACTGACTGCTGATCCTGAGTGAAAAACTGTTCATATCCGTATTCTTATTTTGGAAGTGACCTGAGGTTAGGGCAACTGGCACTATCTTGGCCACTTCTCTTATTTTTATTATGTCTGCATAGCAAGAGCTATGCTGTTGTATAGCGAATAGGATGAGGAAAGAAAAAAGGGGTCTGGGGGTGTGACACGATACCAAACACATCACAGATATTTGCTCTGCACTCCACCCAGTGAGTGGAATTGAAACAGAATACTTCACATTATTATTATTATTTTTGTAATGTGATAGTATAGATGCATTGATGTTGAAGTGTTTTTAAGAGTTAATGAAGTGTGTTTAAAAAATTTAAGAGCAACAGGGTATAAATCATTTAAAGTAAAGTATTCGGGTCTGACAATGGGTTAAAAAAGAGATAGCAGATATACCCTATTTAGGGTAGGGCTACATAAGAGTTTTGTAAGGTATGGCAAAAAAGGGGAAGGGAAAAACAGGTAAAAGTAGTTAAGAGTTGCAGCCAGTACCTATCTAGGGTCAGTCTCTGGAGGAGGCAGCCTTGAGGGGCAGCAGCTAGTCATCTAGCCTAGCAGTAAGGGTACTCTGTAGGATGCAGCTATCACTCAACTAGGAGCAGATAGTAGTGTTATGAGTGGGTCTCAGCTACTCCTTGTATAGGGTCAGCCTACAGGGGAGATAGTAGGTAGGACTCAGTAACAGGGCATTTAGTGCATACCAAGAACTGACTAGGCATTGAGGCAGCTAAGCAGTTAACTCAGTAACTAATGGTTAAGGAAGGAGGTGCCAGATCAAAAGAGCACACCAAGAAGAGTGTTGCAAGAAACACATTGTATAAAGTGCAAAGGGATTTAGAGCGATAGGGGTATAATAGTGGGCACACGCCCTGTCACTCTGTGTGTTTCCTGATGAGGGCTGAAGTTGCCATGTGCTGCGGTGGCTTGCCAAGCCGCTTTCATGGTGGAGTGGCTAGGGCACCAGAATATGGAGTGGTAGGAGGCCTGGAATGGTGGTTCAGTTCCCGCCAGGTCTCCTTTCTACTACAACATTTTTTTTCATGGAAACAAGTAATTTCCCCCCTCCCAACATTCTCCCCATCCCCAAAGTCCACAACCCCCATAGTTGATTATGTTAAGTCCAGGGGTGTGGGGCAAATCCTCTCATTACTGGGAGGGTGCGGTGGCAGAGCTTACCGCATAAAGATACAACTCATTTGTTTTGCTGGGCCGCGCTATTGCCCATAGGTCGCTGTATTTCGACCCTGTTTCAGACAGCACTCTTTTGCGTCCAGCATGTATTGCCATGCAGTTTTTTCATGTGGCAATGACATAACCCCATGCTGAGGAAGGGTTGCAGCTTTTCAGTCATCCCCATCCAGGTCCTAATAGATTAAAGGTGAAGGAGGGGGGTAGCAGCTTTTCAGTCACCCCTGTCCATGTCTTAGAAAAGGTATCATAAAGGTAAAGGAGACAGCTAAGTACAATATTAAAAAGGAGCTAAAACTTTAATATATGGAAAGGGGGCATGCTGAGAGACAGAATGAAGAGGGAGAGTAGTGAGGTGCAGGGGATGTGGGGCAGTGATGTTTCTAGGAACTCTCTAGGAGGTGGGGAGGTGACTGTTTTGTAGGAATATTAGGCAGCTGATGGCAGAGGTGTGGCAGCTGAGGCAGGCGATAGGAGCACTGGTGGGGGGAACTAGTAGAGTGTGGAAAGGAGGGGCAGAGTGTCTGCAGGGCTTGGAGGCATGTAACGGGGAGAAGGCAGGAGTGGAGCCAAGGTGGGGAGGAGGACCAAGTTTGGGGGAGGAGGGAACAGGAGATTAAGCAGGTCCCCTGGATCCCCCCCTCTCCAATGAGGGAGAAGACCCAGGCAGGGGGGTTGATAACAGTAAGGGGAAAAGGTAAGGCAGAAAGGGGATAGGGTCTGGTGAGGCATCTCCAGTCATGCCACTGTGGAAAAGATTCCTCAATGGGGGAGTAGGGGTAAAGTGATGGAGAGAGAAGAAACAGTGAGATAGGGAGGGTTGGTGGTAGTAAGGGGTAGAATGTCAGGGTAAGTAGGGAGAAGGGGTAGGAGGAATCGAGTTCAGGAAATGGAGGGAGGGTGGGTGGAACAGTAAAGGGGGTAGTGGGCAAGGGAGAATGAGAGACTAGGCCAAAGGATATGCAGAAGGGAAGTGCAAGGGGCAGGTTGGGAGGTGAACAGAAAAAAATTATATGGCGTGCGCCAGAGGGGAGAAAGGTTCTAGAGGAGGAGATTACAATAGGGATGGATGGTGTTGAGGGTCAGGTGAATCACAAAATGGACAGGAGGGAAAGGAGGCAGGTGAGAGTGGGCAGCAGTATCGACAAAGGGGAGGGAGGGTCCAGAATGAAGGGGTGAGGGTGGTGATCTTGGGTTATTCAGTAGCGAAGGGATGAGATGAGGGGCAAGTCAAGGGCAAACCATTGGAGGGTAGAATACATACTGGAGAAGATGGCAAGGATGATGGAACCTCGCGTAGCACAGTACATGGGCAAGGGTGAGAGAAACCTCATACTGTAGTGCATTTGGGTATGAATGACCTTGCAGGATGTGAGGTGGGAGTGGCACAAGAGAGTTTCTGGGAGTTGGGGTGAATTTGAATGGAGGCAAGGAAGTTGGTAGCCTTCAATGAGGTGCTTCTAGTGCTGAGGGCTTGTACAGCAAGGAATATAAGGACTGAGGAGTTTAACGGATGGCTTAGAGGGTGGAGCAAGGTGGAAGGGCATGGATGCGGGCTCCATGACAATTCATCATAGTCATTTTGTTCCGTGACAACTTGCCCCACACTATTAGATCCAGTGTCAATCGACTCTCATCAATTTGTCCCTGGGCAGTTCACCCCAGCATAAATATTATTAAATAAACTCCAGGTGGGCACAATTCACCCACTAAATGAGGCAATGTGCTCTAGGGTTGTAGAAGTGGACATCGTATTGTAATTGCTGTTGGAATACAGTACGATGTGTAGTGGGAGTGAATTGTCCAGGGATGAATTGTCATGGGACCCAATTGATGCCAGAGCTTATAGTCCAGAGTGACTTGTCGCAGAGTGAAATGACCGGGAGAATTGATATGTTCCCATGGGTGTGTTGGTGGCTGGGAAGGACATGGGATAACAAAGACCTGTATGCATCAAGCAGATTACACCTAAGTAAGACAGGCACATGGGTCCTGAAGGGTAAGCTAGAGGACTTCATGTTGAAGAATCTGAATTTAAACTGATATGGAGGGGGCAGCAGGGTGCACAGTACCCTTAGTCACCTGGTAGAGGAAGCCAATAGGCCTTCCCCCCAATCAAAACAACATGATGAGAAACTACATGGGAGGAGTGGAGCAAGAAGGGAGGGACTGATGGAAGAAAGTGGTGGAAACGGACAGGTCAGGAGTAAATGGGGTCCTGAGTCATGGTGGAGGGTATTTTTTCTGAATGCCAGAAGTCTGGGAAACATGATTTTGGAATGACAGTCACTGTTGGCTGAGGGTGAGGTTGACATAGTGGCCATAACAGAGACTTGGGCCACACCTAGCCACAACTGGGAAATCACAGTCCCCGGGTACAAAATGTACAGAAAGGATAGGGGGATGGGAAGGGGGGTGTGGCCTTATATGTGAAGGAAGGGTAACTAGTAGTAGACAGGAAGTGGCAGAGGGTAAGACTGAAGCAATGTGAGTAGAAGTACAATCCACTAAGGGGAGGAATCTAAGGATATAGATGGTCTACAGACCACCTTACCAGGATGAGGAATTGGACGGGCTATTGAGGCCCCAAATCATGGTTATGTCCAGCAAAAGGGAGGTGGTAATAATGGGAGATTTCAATCTATCTGGGTGGACTGGAATGACCCTGCTATTTCTTGCACTAGAGAGCAAGTAATGCCTGATACATTCCAGAGTGGTTTACTGACACAGAGTGTCATGGAGCCCACTGAGGAGAGAGCTGTTGTGGACCTGGTCCTGTCCAACTTTGCAAATGTTTAGGATGTGAGGGCAGAAATGCCACTTGCAGGTAGTAACCACCATACAGTGTGGTGCCACCTGGACATGGGCAGAGGGAATATCAGAACTAAGATGAGGGTCTTGAACTTTAGGAGGGCTTACTTTGGTAGGATGGGAGATGTTCTGATAGTACACCTTACTGGGATTAGAAAGAGGATGGATGTGGAACAGAAATGGTCCTTGAAGATTGGACTGATGGAGGGCACTAGTGAGTGTGCCAAAATCAAATGTAAAAAAGCTAAGGCCAAAAAAACAGCTGGCTTGGCAAGGAGGAGGCAAAGGCAGTAGGGGACAAGAGAGCAGCCTTGTGAATGTTCAAACATACTCAGAAGAAGGAGGATATGGAGGATTATTCTGCTAAATCAAAGGTGTCTAGCAGAATGCTTAGTGAAGCAAAGCCTACAAGGAAGGCACAGTTACCATAGGGAATTATTAGTTAAGGCAGGGGAAAGGCATTTTTCCAGTATATATAAGAGAGAGAAAAGGGACATAAAGGATGAGACTGTCAGATTAAAAAAGGTGGGGGGTTGGGCAGAGAAGAAATAGTAAAGGTACTTAATGAGTACTTCTGTTCAGTCATCACTAGGGAGAAGGATGGTCCGGTGCCACAAGGGAGCAGAGGAGTGGGGACTGGGAGGGGGACATCACAAATGGAACTTAAGGGGCTAAGAGCCCTAAAAGTGGACAAATCACCAGGTCCTGATGGAGTGCACCCAGGGGTCCTAACAGAACCAGAGGAGGTTCTGGCGGGGCCCATGGCAGATCTATTTAACACCTCTCTGGAGTTTGGGATCATGCCACAGGACTGGAGCACTGCCCATGTGGTGCATCTCCACAATAGCTGGCCGGGGGATGAACCAGGGAATTACAGGCCCTTCAGCTTGACCTCAACAGTGAGCAAACTGATGAAGGCCATCCTGAAAGAGTGACTGGTGAACTTTCTAGAGGAAAGTGGGCTACAGGACATGAAGCAGCACAGGTTTATGGTGGGGAGGTCCTGCCAAACTAACCAAACTGACTTCTTTGACTGGGTCAGTAGGACAGTGGACAAGGGCCAAGTGGTTGATGTCCTGTATCTGCACTTCAGCAAGGCCTTCAGTTCTGTGCCTCATTGGAGACTGGTCATAAAGCTGGAAGACATGGGGTGGGGGCTAGGCTCAGATGGGTCAGGATCTGGTTGCAGGACAGAAGCCAAAAGTTGGCAGTCAGTGGGGGGGTGATTGTCAGAAGATAGCCCTTTGACCAGTGGGGTCTCAAAGGGCTCGGTGCACAGTCTGCTGTTATTTAATATCTTCATACAGTAAGTGACATCAGGGATGGGATCAAAGGTAAAATCTGCCCATTCATGGATGATACCAAGCTCTGTGGGAGGGTGGACATGGAGGAGGAGAGACAGGAAGGAACTCAGGGAGGACCTGGCTAGGCTAGAATGTGGTCTGGCATATATTGGTAACTGGATTTCAATGCTAAAAAGTGTAATGTTATGCACTTGTGGGCAAAGACTCTAGGGACCAAATACTGGTTAGGTGGTGTGCAGGCAACCAGGTCAAAGAAAGAAAAGTACCTTGGAGTAATTATCATGCATGACCTGAAACATTTGGCACACTGCAGGAGAACAGCAGCCAAAGCAAATCAGATGCTGGGCTACATAGCTAGGACAATTACCAGCATCAAGGTGGAGGTCATTCTGTCACTTTACAGGTCACTGGTAAGACAGCACTTAGAGTACAGTGTGCAGTATTAGTGCCTATATCTTAATAACGATATGAACTTGCTGGAGACAGTGCAGAGAAGAGTAACCGAGACGATCCAGGGCCAGCAGGGCAACACTTATGAGGAAAGGCTCAGGGAGCTCAACATGTACTCTCTTGAGAAAAGAAGGGAGAGATGGGGCCATGATTGAGACCTTCAAGTACCTTAACGGTATAAATAGGGTGAGAACTAAGGGCCTGTTCAGCCTTAGTGGGAACAAGACCACTAGGGGCACAGCCTAAAGCTGGTGTGGAAAGGTTCTGGAGGGAGATCAGGAGGTGCTTTTCAATAAGTGGGTAGTGGCCAAGTGGAATGAGCTGCCAGAGGAGATGGTATCCTTAAAAACAGTGGACAGCTTCAAGAGGAGATGGGACAGGACAAAAGGGAAAATAGCAGGCATTGGGGGAAGAGGGTTGGGGAGAGGTTGGTGAAGGGAGAGAATGAGGGCAGGGGGCAGTTCCCTCTGTAAATGCATTAGAAACTGCACACTCAAGTAGACTAGATAGACCATAAGGCCTTTATCTGTGGCAAATTTGTATGTTCATATGCAGCATATACAGTATGCAGGAATCAGTTTGCTTCCTCCCTCTCTCTGTCTCTTCCCCACCATGACTATCTCCTTCCAACCCACTGCCAGCAATCCTCTTACTCTCCCCTCTCCTGCATCTGAGCAATGCTTGGTGGCACTCATTCTTGCCTACCTACTCCCCCAACAATGGAGCAATAATCAAAGGCACTGCTTCCTGCTCTCCTCCACACATCACAACCTTACCTAGCAGCATGTCTCCTTACCCACCCACTCCCCCAGCAGGGGAGCAGCACTTGGCAGTACTCCTTCCTGCCCCTCTTGCATCAGAGCCACACTCAATGGCATGCCTTCTCACCCACCCGTTCTACCAGCAAAGGAGCACTTGGTGGTATGTCAGTAGCAGACAAATTCTATGTTTCTATGCAACCTATGAATTCATGGACTTTCTAAGAGGTTCAAGGGTGATCCACTGATTGGAATGATTGCTGCCTGGGTGAAAGAAGCTTTAGGGCTTGAATATATGGCCCTACCTCTGGCTATAGAGAAACACTATTGGGTAACTGGGTAACCCCCAGAGAAAAGGTCAGTGATTCTGCACACAGACAGGACATTAATGATCAAAATGGGCTTGGTAACTCAAAGTGATACCATCCTAAAAGTGACTCAGAGAACAAAAGATTTGGAAGTGGATGGCCAAAAAACGTTGATGTTCCCTGTCTTGAGTTTCAGTACCTATCAAAGACAAACTCTAGCCAAAGCTGATACAGCTGCAGCAAGCTTGTATGAGAGCCACTGCCACTGAACAACTGCAGCTGAATGCATGTGAATGCCTCACGCAAGATGGCAGGGCCGACAGAACTACTCATGCCCTGAAGTCACACATGCGTAATTCTTTTGAATGGCATGTGCCCGCCAGATATACGAAAATGCTGGAGCAGTGACAAAATAGTGTGGCCATGGCGGACTGGTACCGACCATTTTGCACTTTCAGAAGGGTTACTCTGAAAGTCCAAAATGGAAGCGTTCCAGGGCCTGATCCGGTAGCTCATTTTTCTGAGCTCTCGCAAAACAACTGCAGGCTCCACCTACACAGCCATAAAAAAAATAGAGTTTTGGAAGGGGCAAGTGAAAATCATGAAACTATAACATTCTGTTCAATACTGTTTATGTGTGGTTCATAGCTCAGGGCTTGTGCTCCAACTGTACCTGAATGATGTAGGTTATGCTTGGATACAGAGGCCGGGCCAGTACGTAGGGCAATGCTTGCAAGGTAGTAGTCATATGACATGATTAGTGCTTAGGTACTTCAGCATAGACATAAGTAAGTCAGTGAATACAGTACATGAGAACTGGATGGTATATATAAGGTGCTTAGATGCTTGGATTGATGAGTAACTTGTTATGACTTGATGTGTTGGCCTTTCTCTGTATCCCACCGCAGAAAGGAGGAATAGTCGAGTAGGATGAGATCCCCCTCAGTGGGATAAGAGTGCTGGAGTAGGAGGAGGTGTAAGGCGAGGAAGGAGGGTGAGTGCGACTCACTCTAAGCAGAGCTGCTGTAGTCAGGTGAATTAAGTAGGATGTGGGGGAGATGCTGTTCCCCCACATAACTACAGACTTGCGCCTTTCCATTATGTGTGGTTCATAGCTCAGTGCTTGTGCTCCAACTGTACCTGAATGATGTAGGTTATACTTGGATACAGAGGCCGGACCAGTACATAGGGCAATGCTTGCAAGGTAGTAGTTGTATGACATAATTAGTGCTTAGATACTTCAGTATAGACATGAGTAAGTCAGTGATTATAGTACATGAGAACTGGATGGTATATATAAGGTGCTTAGATGCTTGGACTGATGAGCAACTTGTTATGACTTGATGTTTTGTCCTGTCTCTGTATCCCACTGCAGGAAGGAGGAATAGTCGAGTAGAATGAGATCCCCCCAAAAAGAAATAATGATATTGCACGATTATCTCCTTCAGCTCCGGAGAGCATGGCCAGTATCACGCAGGAGAGGAAAACCCCCTTGAGGGAAACCTCTGGGGACTCACAGCTACTGACCTGCCCATCCTTCTGAGCATACTAAAGGAGAATAATCCTAAATAAGATTTTAAGTCGTTGGCTAATTAGACTCCAAGTTATGGGTCCTGATCCAGAGAAGGCAGGAAGGCTAAAAAGTACTGATATTAGAGTGTTGGAGAAGATGGTAGTACATCCGTCTAGTGAACTCCTGATCTAAGAAATCCATGACCAAGGCAGAATCTGATAGTAGAATGGAATCCATAGTTGAGCATAATGATTCAAAATTTCGAAGTTGCATTGGTGAAATGATACAGAAGGCAAGGAGGTTGTCTGAGAAGAACCAAAACCAGTTGGCTAAGTCTCCGAGTCCAGAGTATGAGAAGTGGTGGTTTGTATTCCGCTTTGCAAACTTACAAAAGAACGCCTTGATAATGAAGCAGGGGAGCCAGGTGCAGGTTGCACGATCTGGAAAGCGTGGAGCAGTAGGAACTTTCGGTCCGGAGTAGGTGAAAAAAGTAGTGAATTGGAATAGCTCTTAGTGCGAATGGATAGATATAAGTTAGATAGCCCTCCAGGTCCCAAGGGGTGAAGCAGGTCATACAATAGACTAAATGGTCTGTGATGAACCTCTAGGCCCTGTAAGGGTGAAGCAGGTAAGTATGAGCAGATAGTGTATATAAGTGGACTTGTAAATAGATTGGCAGTAGTTGTAAATGAACCTGCATGATGCAGATGTAGTAGCAAAGTAGTAGCATTGCATAGATTATGTATCGTATGCAGGAGAGCATGAGAGAATGTAATTAGCATGGAATTCGAAGAGCTTGTCTGATGATCAAATAGTTGTCTTGAGCGAGTTAGTTATACACATTTCAGAAGCCAAAATGGTACATCAGCTAGAATTGAACTCGTGGAAATGGTCTGACGATTCCTGAATTGTCGTACTTATATACAGTATAGTCATGGATGATGATAACTGAAGAAGAGGGCTGAGTCAAATGTAGTAATGTAGTACCAGGATCCAGTAAGCCTTAGATGACTGGAGTAGAATTACGTCAAGGCTTAAATGAGGATATAGAAGATCTTCCAGACAGAGCTCAGCTAAGTGTCCAGGCAAAAGTGGAGCAGTAGTAATCCAGTAACTAACGTGGTAAGGTAGAAGCATCCAAAGGAAAAAATGGTGAATATCCAACAGATTAGATGTAGGTCTGTAGTGGAGTGAGGGGCTCCTGAGAGGCGGACTTATGGCAGGCAGGCAGGCGTACAGTAGAGGATGCATATGCTGAGGTCCTGATGCTGGATGAGGCAGGTGTGGTGCAGTGGATGTAGTCAAAACTCCGGGCTGTTGGGAGGCAGGTGTGGAGTAATAGTAGAACTTCCAAGCCCCTATGTGGGAGGAGCAAGTGTACAAATGTCCGGTGTTTAAGAATGGCAGAAGGCAGACAAAGCAGATGAGTTGACAATGTGAACCAATTAATAGTCATATAAATTAAGTAAATTAATAAATTAAGTTTGAGCGTAAGCCATAAATTAGAAAAGGCATAATAGAATACAGCTTGGCTGAAATTCCAAACAGGAATAGCAGTGGTAGTAGACTGGAGTGAATTGAAACATCCCATTATGAAGCATCCAAGGGAGTACAGGGGCTAAGCCCATGGAAGATGGAAAACATGTGGCTGGACCGCACGTAGGTCAGCCAATGAAAAGTACGAGGTATAAGTTGTGTGGTTGACCACGTAGGTCAGCCAGTAAGGTGAGTGGAAATTGGATAAATTCCAAGAAGGCTAGTGTGCGCGGCTGGACCACATGTAGGTGAGCCAGTAAAGTACATAGAGAGATGCAGCTAGATCCCATAAAGGTTAGCATACGTGGCTGGACCACATGTAGGTCAGCCGGAAGTGAGGTAGTAACAATAACTACAAATGAAGCGAAGCAACATAGTAAGCATCCAGGGACAGTGATGTAAAATCCTATAACATAGTCCAAAATAAATCACAATGGAGGTGCAAACAGGCAAGGTGAGAGCTGAAACATCTAGAGCTGGAGTAGTATTACTGAAGGTGAGATATCCTGGAGTGCATCCAGTCTTGATGGATGAGATCAGACAGTGGTCCACAGGAAGGATCAGGAGCAGGGCGTTGAATGCAATGATGGGCGGATGGCTGAGGTGCATGGCAGAAGTCCAGAGGTTGAGGTAAAGAAGCAGCTAGGCCAGTACAGGTAGTAATGTTACAGAGATCATGTTTTAATGGCAGACTCAGGACAGCTACAGGTGTTGGCAACTGTGCAGCTCACAGGTGAAGCCCGTGGCCAGTGGGATGACCAGACCCTGCATAGGCCAGGCAGGAGGAAGAAATGAATAAGAAACAGAGTAGGTTACTGTAGGCTTGTTATGAAGTACATACAAGGAGGAAGTGTATTGCGAAGCTTCCAGTGGGCTGTGAAAAAGGGGAGATAATAATATAATTCAAATGCATTGGTGTAATATTGGTGTAATATTCCAAGGAATTCCTGTTTGCCTGCTAACGTTATTGGAATGGTGAATGACCATGTGCAGCTGATTGCGAATTAGAAGTCTTGTTGAAGGGACCAGCGGCTGCATTACAATGTAGTGAGCTACTAATTACAGAATTCCTTGATTGCTAGCATTCAGATGACAGTGCAAGCTGCATGTATAATAAATGCTTCTTAATGGATACAGCGTCTTGAAGCTCATGCATGAGAGACAGCAACCGTTGATAAATGTTAAAGCATCTTGTATACATAGGTGAAACATAGCTCCAAACTTGCCCATATCCTTTGTCCATTAAATTTAATAATAGTAAGCAAGCTTCACTAAATGTCTGCCCTGTGGCTTGGGTATATGCAAATGAAGTTCATTAAAACGCATGATGCACTATAGTAGCGTACCTGATGGCTGAGCGTAGTAGTAAGGTAACTAGAAACTGCTATAAAGTATATAGAAGGTAGCTGCATTTAAACCGCCCCATGAAGCTCAGTAAGGCCAGTCTCCCCTTGATTTATAAGAAATAACATATCAACGGTGCAGGTAATTGGCGTCTGCCTCAGGGTTGCCTTAGGGTCTGAACCCAAATGTAAACCAGCCAGGAACACCAGGAATGAAGAGCTGTAGTAAAAGAAAAAGTATTCAAATAATAGAATACTGAACTGTGCTACTGAGAAGGAGCTCCAGGTGCGAATAGGTCCAGTAGACGGGTAGCAGGTCAAGCCCCAAGGTAAGTGGGTAAGGTCGTACATCATACCGGAGCAGGAGGAATCCGTATTGCAGCCAGGGAAGCGGTATTCAGGAAGGAGCTTACGGGCTCAGAGCAGTATCGTAGTGAATGGCAGTTGCGAGAGTCAGACAATGCCAAAGCAGAGCAGGAGAACAAGAGCGGTAACGTAGGCAGTACGTGAGGTTCGAGAAGTGCAGGAAGGTGAGGCAGAGGAGGTCCACAGAGGAGCGGAAGCGGCGAATGAAGTGACGAACTACAGTGCTGCAGCTGGAGGTGAGGCAGAAACCCCCACAAAGAAAGCAAAAAAAAAAACAAACAGGAGGGAGGGCAGGGAGAAAACAAAATGAGAGGGAGAAGGCAGCAAAGAAAAGGTGGGGGGCATGGAACAGAGGCAGGAGCCAGCCCCAGCACGCAGCACGGAGCGAGCGCAGCGAGTGCAATTCACTCTAAGCAGAGCTGCTGTAGTCAGGTGAATTAAGTAGGATGTGGGGGAGGAGCTCATCCCCCACATAACTACAGGCTTTTGCCTTTCCAGTATCTAGGAAAGCCCTAGCTTAAGTTTGCTTGGCAGACCAATGTTTACACAGATTCTGATTGAGCTAGACACATTTTTGGAGAGGATTAAAAAAGAGACTGCAAGAAACCTGGATAATGACACTGACACAGAACTGGACATAGACTCTTACGGGTATGTTTCAGGTTTCTTGCTGTTAGAAAGATTAAGTACTGGAGGAACTTCTGAGGGGCGAAGACTGCTTTTTCTACAAGTTTGTTATTTGGACAGATGATATTAACTTTATTAGCACATTGAACTTTTCTTACATTACCAACTTGGCTTTCTGTGTCAAAGTTAACATAGTGCTGGATTTTCCAAGATGATGACAATGCATTTACTCACAACTAAGCACACTTTCAGTTTGGATCCATTTCTCCAACTCTTCAGGGACAACTGCCACTAACAATTTCTTGGTGGTAATTTTTCTGCCCTTCTAAATGTCTAGATGTAAATGTCTTCCTACTTGTCATTTAGTGCCTGTATTATCCTGATATGCATTTCCCTTGTACAATTGTTCATCTGCCAATGTTTCATTGTGAGGTCCTACAATAATTTTCTCTGGAGCCTCAGTGATTTCAAATTTCTGGTACACATATGCTAGTCACCAGTTTTCACGACTGCATGGGCAGAGCCCTGTAGGCATTTTGCAATTACTGTAGAAGAGAGAAGGTTGCATCCCTGTCCTCTCCTACAGTGATGCGGTGAGTTGTCCAGAGCGCTGATTTCATTGGTGGTATATGGTGTCTCTTCTTACTCTCTCCTCCGTGGCTGGAGCTCCCCTCTGTGGCACACTCAACCCCCCTCCTGCCCATGGGTGCACTACTTTAAAGTGATACTTTCACATACACAACAGACTCCAGTGCAGCGAGAGCTCAGTGAGAGTGAAGCAAGAGCTCCGAGTATTCTTTTACTCGGTCTCACCACACTCCCGTTGCTCTGAGCAGCTGCATCGGCTTTGTCCAGTTCCTGTTACTTTAATCAGGCATGCTATTGTACTATTTGAGACTCACACATTAGCAAGGCTTAGGGGCCAGTGTCTTGACCTTAGCCCCTGGTTTCACGTTTACATATTGGAGTTGTTTACCATCATATTATATGCTAGATGACTGTATAACATGGGGGTGTTGCACAGCCTTTATTTGCTGCACAGTGTACATATGCATTCTATGGCTATTAATGCACCAGTCAGGTCCTAGCCCACTGGCTGTAATTAGCTCAAGTTTAACATTTTTTACTTCTTTAAATTGACTGCCTGTAATAAAGACTTTAGTCTTGGGTTCCCCCCAAGGATGTACCAAAAAGAAGGGATTGTGATCTTAGAAAGGGCGTGGGGGGGGACCTGTGCAGGGGACAATCAGAAAAAAGCAGATATCATGAACAATTACTTTTCTTCAGTCTAAAAAGAAGGGGAATGGGCAATATAAAAGCAGCAGGAGCACTGTGGAGAGGAAGATTGACACAAGTCCATTTACAAAGGAGGGAGTCCTGAAGAAACTCATAAATCTGCATGTGAACAAGGCTATGGGACCAAATGGAGTGCACCCATGGGTACTGAGGGAGTTCAGGGAGCTACTGGCTGCACCTCTGACAGCCCTGTTCAACAACTCACTGGAAACTGGAATGGTTCTGGGGGACTGAAGAAGGGCAGATGTAGTCCCACTTCATAAAAGTGGTAGCAGGGAGGAGGTTGGCAACTAGAGTTCAGTCAGTATGACATCAGTGGTGTGGAAGTTAATGAAGTCACTGCTATAGGAAAGGATTGTGGAGTATCTTGAATCCTGTGGGTTACAAGGCCCAAGGCAGCATGGGATTCATGGGGGAAGGGGTTATATCAGTCAAATCTGATATATTTTTTTGACTGGGTGACCAGGAAAATAGATCAGGGATGGGCAGTGGACGTGTCCTCCTTAGATATTAGTAAAGCATTCAACACTGTTCCACATAGGAGACTCATATGGAAACTTGGCAGCTTAGGGGTGGATCCTAAGGTGGTAAACTGAATAACAAATTGGTTAATGGATAGGCGACAGTGGAAGGTGATAACTGGAGTTCGCTCCAGTGAAGGGAGGGTGACCAGCAGGGTGCCTCAGGGCTCAGTACTGGGACAAGTCCTCTTTAATGTCTTTATAAGTGACATTGCAGATGAGCTGGAAGGGAAGGTATGCTTCTTTGCAGATGGCATTAAAATCTGCAATATGGTAGACACTCCAGAGGGACGGAAAGAATGTGCAGAGGCCTGAGAAAACTCAAGGAGTGGTCAAGAGCATGACAACTGGGTTTCAATGCAAAAAAGTGCAGACTCATGTACCTAGAGCACAGAAACTTCGAGGCAGAGTTATAATATTGGGAGAGAGGTATCGATGGTCACTAAGAAAGAAAGAGACCTAGGAGTAAACATATCTGATGACCTCAAGGTGACGAGATAGTGCAACAAGGCAGTAGGTAGTGCTAGTTGGCACTGGAGTGCATAGTGAGAGGTATCACCAACAGGAGAAAGGTGGTATTGCCACTGTATGGATCTCTGGTGAGACCCATCCTGGAGAATTGTATCCAGTTCTAGAAACCAGATCTCAGGAAGAACATAAACAGGACAGAGGCTGTCCATTGGAGGGCCACTGAAATAGTGCAGGGGCTGCATCAGAAGCCCTTCATGGAAATAATTAATAACCTCAATATTTACATCATGGAAGAGAGAGGGAAAAATGGAGACATGAGAAAGGTCTATAAATATCTCACAGATTTGAATAAGGTAGGGGAGTAGAGTATTCTACAGAGAATAAGATGCACGAGAAGAAGGGGACATGCAGTGAAGCTTCAAGGGGGAAAATTTAGAAAAGATGTGAGGAAGGATGTGTGAGGAAGTACTTCACTGAAGAGTGATGGATGCCTGGAATAGTCTTCCAGAGGAGGGGGTGGGAGAAAAAACAATGGAATGCTTCGAGCATGCATGCATGTGATAGGCACAAGTGAATTTTAGTAGGAAGCAAGTGGGGGGGTGGAGATCAAGTAGGGTCTGCAGTGACAGTATAGGTAGGACAAACAGGCAGACTGGGTGAGCCAAGCAGCCTTATCTGCCATCAAATTCTATGTTTCTCTGTTTCCTGCGTTCTCCATTTTTATTGTATATTTACCTTGGATTGTCCAGCTGATTTGTAACATTGCATTTTGGAAAGATTAAATAGGCCCATAGGCCTTGGTCTGCTGACATTTTGTATATTCCAGTGTTCCAGTGGGGTCCTGCTTCTACCCTTTTTTGCAGCTTGGACTGCAGCATTGGGAGGTTACACCTTAAGTATCTGGCTCTAGCAGGGCCTGAACCTCTGATCCATCAATTCCAAACAGTGCTCTAAACATTAAACCACACTGCTTGCAGGAGGGATCAGTAAAGGGTAGAAGATGATGACAATGTTTATTTTTTTTTTAAACAAATTATGTTAATAGGATAGGCCAGCTGAGATCCAAGATCACATTTCCAGTGAGATCCTGCTTTTATCTATTTCCACAGCTGGTTGTACTACAATACTGGGAAGTTAAGTGCCTTGCTAAAGTTACACAGTGAGTATTTGGCTCAGCAGAGTTTGAACATGCAATCTTTTGGTTCCCAATAGTGCTCTAACCAGTAGATCACACTGCCTCCACTGCCTGTGTGTGTGTGTGTGTGGTGGGGGGGTATTTATTTATTTTACAGTTTGTTCATCCAGGAAAGGCCAGCTGGGATGCAACATCTTGCTTCCAGTCAAGTCGTATGGTGCCCTACCTTTATCCATTTTTACAATGAATTTACCCAGGATAGTTCAACTGAGATGCAACACTGCATTTCTAGTGGGGTCCTACGTGTGCCCACTTCTGTAGCTGGGTGGACAACAGCACTGGGGATTATATGATTTGCTCAGGGTCACATTGTCAGCACTTGGCTCTAGTGGGTTTTGAACCTGCAATCTCCAGTTCCCAACAGTGCTCTTATGAACTGAACACACTGCCTCCAGAGTTGTAGGGGTCATAAAATGCCACTGACTATCTTTTTTTTAAGCTTGTTTACCCAGGATAGCTAAGCTGAAATGTAGCATCTCATTTCCAGTGGGATCCTGCTTCTATCCATTTCTGCAGTTGCATTGACTGGAACACTGAAAGGTTAAGTAATTTGCTCAGGGTCACACAGTGAGTATTTGGTTCTAGCAGGGTTTGAAACTGCAATCCTCTGATTCCCAGCAGTACCCTAACCATTAGACCACACTGCCTGTGTGTGTGTGTATATGTGTGTGTGTGGGGGGGGGGGCAGCTGGAAAGGCCAGCAGCTGCTTACAATGATTTTCCTTTTTTTTTTTTATTAATTTTCACAGGATAGCCTAACTGAGATTCAAGATTGTATTTCCAGAGGGGTCCTGCCTCCAGCCATGTCCATAACCGGGTGCACTAGAGAACTTGGAGGTTAGGTGACTTTCTCAGAGTCACACAGGGAGTATGTGACTCTAGCGGAGGTGCAACTTGTGATCACCTGTTTCTGAATAATTCTCTAACTAGCAGATGATACTTTCTCCACTGCCGGAGTTACAATTTACTGACTCAGGATTGCCTAGCTGAGATGCAACATCTCATGTCAAGTGAGATCCTGCTTTAACACATATTTTTACAATGCATTTACCCAGAATAGGCCAGCTGAGATGCAGTGTCTCATTTCCAGTTGTGTCCTGCTTCCAGCCATATCCACGGGTTGCACAGGAACACCAGGTGGTTAAGTGACTTGCTTAGGGTGGCACAGTGAGCATGAGATAGTGCTGCCTTCACTGTCTGTCAGGGTGTGGATGGACCCTATAAGACCAGGGACTGATGGCAATTTGTTTTCCCAGTACCCTCTGGTGAGTTTCACTAAGTCTATACTGTTTCTCCCTGCTTGTGCAACAGTACCCAACATCCCTTGTGAGCTCCTAAAATTGTCTGTTAATGTATGCACATAGCAGGCACTTGCATTCCTGATGTTGAGCCATGGTGTGGTACCAATAGAAGACTGGTGCTTGGATATCCCAAACAAATATGCATTAAACACAGATGCTAGTTGTTCATTGCTGATGCAGTTCTACAAATAGACTTTGAATATCAGCCATGCAGGAATGTCCAGCAATTATTTTAACTGGTCCTAGTGCATGGTAGAATTGATAGGAGATTGACCCAGTACTCTATACCTTAGCAAACAGCATTTCCTGTCACCATTGGGTTATCTCCCACAGAGTTGCAGATGCAGGCTATGTTGCAGGTGTGGTGGACCCAATGCATTTCTAGGTGTTGGTGGGTGCAGGATATGCTGGTCTCCTGATGTCAACTGATGCCCTCTTCACCCTGCAGAAGGACTTGCCTTCACCCACCCTGAAGAGTAGATAATCACTCAGGGCCTCAGGTAACTCAAGTCCTATGTCAGCACAAGTCCTGACAGAACTTGAAGTTAAGGACAGACACTGGGTCCGGGAGAGTGAAGCAAAGACTTGATCTTTTAGGCCACTTTGGGAACATTTGGACCTTCAGCCCATTAACAAAAGTAAAAGCACTTTAGCTTTACTCAGGTAGCCAGAGCTAGTCCCATTACCACCTCATCCCTTACCCCAGCCATCTTCCATCAACCACCTTCCTTCCCCAACTTTACTTTAAAGGTTACGTTGCCAGATGAAGACTGAGTTTTTTTGAAAGTCTGCCTAAAAGATTAGAGTAGGGTGGGGGAGGTTTGGATTCACTAGTGGTGATTACATGTTTTGGAGGGTGCCATATACCCCTATTTGTAGCCTGCTAAACTGTAGTACCAAGGACCTGATGTACCTTTGACCAAGTTTACTAAGCCAAACCTAAGGCAGACAGTCTGAATCAGAACTGAACTGAAGTTGTCAATTTCCACATTCGTTCACACTTAAAGGGACACATTTATGCCCGGTGGCCATCATAGTCTGAAAGCCTATGAAAAGCTCTTTCAAATGAGGGATTGGGCTCATCTGTAGCTAGAAGCACCCCAGAGATACAGATGACCGAGTCTGTTCAGTATTAACACTATATTGCAGCCATTTTTAGAACATTGTGATGTCACTAAGGTATAAGCTGTGCCTAACTGCACTGACTTAAACACAGCTTGTTCATCACTGACATCACAAGATTCTAACACTGGCTGTAATGTAGTATTAATACTAAACAGACTCAGTCATCTGTATCTCTGGGGTGTTTCCAGCTACAGATGAGCCATAAACCTAAATTGAAAGAGCTTTCTGTGGTCCTTCAGACTGTGATGCCCATTGGGCATTTATTTATTTATTTAATAGTCTTACCAAGAAGACATGCTGAGCAGACCACTGCTCGATTCCAGATGTGTACTGGGCATGAATGTGTCCCTTTAAGTTTGGGTCCAGAATTATCAGAAAAAAACCTTTATGGAAACAATGATGAAAATCTGTATTTCGTAAAACTGTGAAGAAAGAAGTGAACATAAGAACATAAGAATGTGATGGTAGATGGGGATCTCTTGATCCATCTAGCCCATCTACTGTATATCATATATGATTTTTTTATAAAGTAAAATCCATATTATTTATTATATTATTTTTAATTCAGTTTTATTTATATTAAAACATGACAGTGAGAAATTTGAATTGTGAAAAAAGTGACTAGTTTCCTGATATAAAGTGAATTACTTTTATAGATATATTTTGTTATTTGTATTATTATGATTATTGTAAATATTATATCTATTTGAATTTGTGTTAAAATAAATTGGGAGTTGCCTCAGCTGTGGGATAGGAATGTTGTTTTCACAACAACATTACTAAGCATCAGAATAGAAATCATAAAAATGTGCCATTATGCTTCATGCTCCTGAGCAGAAATAACTATTTCTTCTGGATAAAATTAATGACGATGTAATTTTTTGTAATTTAGGACTTTGGTTCTATTTTTTTTTTTGCAGCTGGGGTGATGATTAAGATGGATTGTCAGGGGAATTCATATTGTGCTACTAAAGGTACAATTCTTGATGCAGCACAAAATGAGATAAACAACCATGAAATCATATGCCAAGAATGTTTTTGTTATTTATTTTATTATTTTAGTTTTTTTATTATTTTTTATTGATTGTGAGATTTGTTTTATTAATCGTGAGAGTGACAGCAGTGTGATGTGACTGATACTGTAACTCCATCAAATATAATGAGAGTAACTAAACATGTAGTGTAAGTTTGAATACCTCTGCAAGGAATGGTGGATTAAAATACAGTAGGACTCGGGTTCTGTTTTGTTGGTTTTCGAAACTGGGGCCATGATTACATGGGATGGCTGGGGCATTTGTATTGTGCTGCTAGAGGTAAAATTATTGAACTGGTGCAAGAGCCTCTAGCCTCTCAACTGCAAAACAGGACTGGTGCTTCACAGCTCTGCACAAATTTCAATAAAGTAATCCTTCACCTTGTGGAATGCATATCACCCTCCCCCTAAGTGCTGGATGTCAGTGTGTACTGCAGGTGTGCTTTGGATATGGAGGTCATTGATCAAGTTGCTTGCTGTTTTTTCATCACTTTTTCACTAGCTGGATATATCATGACTGATTGCCTGGCAATTTGGAATACTACTCAACTCTCAACAGCAGAAATATGTGGCATCATCACAGAAAATGTGAAAGTGATAAATTTAACAATTTGAACTAAGTAGCTTGTGATGCTTTCATAAATTATTTATTACTGTAAATATTTTTGTAATATAGAGGATTATGTATGAGCAGTCATACATAACAAGAAGGTATTAACATAGAGACTCTTGGTAACAGATGACCTGAGAGTGCAGCTCAAAGGTACTCTGTTACCAAAGGAACCTCAAAATACAAGAATTTCCTTGTTTGTGTATGACTGCTCATACATAATCTTTTATAGTGTATGGGCAGTCACAGCATAGAAAATCAAACAAAACCAGCTGGAGAAGACAACAGAAAATAGAAATTTTAACATTTTCTTTTTTAACTGACACAGTGTGCTACAGATGTTTCTGCAAGTTCAACTAAAAACAGCAACTTCCAGCTTAACTGGATTGAGGAAAGCAACTATGTGGCAGCATTCCAAGTTGTTATGCTGCAGTAGTGACATAGCTAGTGCAGCATAACAACCATGATGACATAGTTACTGCAGCATAACAACTCCATTCTAGGTATGGATTTCTATCCATAACAACATTCTACCATACACTATAATTAATTTCTATATTCAAAGCATTGGGAGATGCATCGTATGCTGGATAGTTGCCATCTCAGCACTCAGCATCAGCACAGAAAATGTGAACCATGAGAAAGTGAAAAAGTAGATTGCTTTCTATGAGTGATATATTATTATTTATTTTATTATTGTAAAATATTACATTTATCAGTTAAAATTATGTGAGCTACCCTATAGTAGCTGACAGACTGATATTAAAATTGACCCGCACAAAGAATTTGCTTATTGTAGTGTGAGGGTGGTGGTGGTGGGGTGTTTCTCCTCAACTACTTTTTGGGTTGTGTGGCATCTGGCTGCTTTTTGTTTAGACATCTTAGACTGACTAAGTTTGCCCACAGCATTGGTGTTAGTGTTTCACAGCCCCACACAAATAAATGTTTTCTTGCACAGTCCAAAAATGTCAGCCACGCTCAATAGTGGCCGTGAGCAGGGTGATGGGGCATTGCTTGATGTCAGTGTTGAAGTGTTGAGTGATGCGTGGAGGGTTAACATATTTGCTATGGTGCCTAGGGTTACCACCTTTTAAGAAGCCCAAAGTGGGACATTTCTTACTGAAATATGATTTTTCACAGGACAATACCAAACCTCGACTGATGCAACAGATTTGTTTTCTCTATATAATCAGAATTAAGGCTAAGTATTGTAGTTTCTTAGTTGCTTCTATTGTTTCTTATCATTTGAAGGTATTTTAGTTAAGCCATTGTAGTTTTCTAGAACATTTAGTGGAAAGTTAGAAAATATTTTTACTACTGTAAAATCAGGACATTTAGTATTTTTCATGTTTTTTTGCAGGACACAGGTGCCCAAATCAGGACTGTCCTGTGAAAATCAGGACAGGTGGTAACCCTAATGGTGCCCTGAGGATCTTATACTAGTATGCAGCAGAACCACAGTCCATGCCTTGTTTCCTTGCTAGATCCTAGCCTCTATCCACTTCATCCAAACAGCTCTCCAGTCTCCTGACACCAACAAGAATCACTTCTTCCACTGAAGCAGTTTACATTTGCTGTTTAGAGATTCATAGTGCAAAAGAGATTTAATATTCATTGCATGGCACAGCTAGTGCAATCTGATTGTGGCAGTTGAAATAAGACTGTGGTATTACAACTGCTCTACCTGTGTGAAGTAAACTCTTCAATGAACTGTAAGTGATAATACTCATTTTACTGCATCCCTTTGCAATCAGTACAAAAATTAAAAAAATCTTCAAACTAATTAAGTGAATCCCAGAGTTCTGTACTACAGTACATTTAAACCTGGAGTTGTGGACTTCCTGTTTACACAGCAGGAATCATGGGAGTGTAGTTGAGGATCATGTGACATGAATGTGTTGTGTCACTGTGAGCAGAGTTGCCAGTTCACAGGGTAGTGTGCAACACTCAGTCCACATCATTTTCCCATTGTGAGCACAGTTGCCATTTCACAGGGCAGCTTAAAACACTAACTCCACATCATTTTCCCATTGTGAGCACAGTTGCCAGTTCACAGAGCAGCTTACAACACTCACTCCACATCATGTCCCCAAGTTCTAGGGTTGCCACCTGTCAGGTTTTTTACCTGGTGATCAGGTTTTCAGGGTCCCTATCAGGTAATACGGTTTTGCTCTGTGCTGGTCAGGTTTTTGAGCCACTTTGAATGGTCACACACTTTTGAAACAAATTTTGTCATACATTCATTGTTTCAGCTACATGTCCATGTTACAGACAACTTCTGTTGTCAGTATGTCCCTTTGTTTATGAAAGCAGTCAGCCTGGGAGGTGTAAAGTATGGCCATTAACACCATTAGCACTTACTTAACCTAATCTTTTCCACTGCATCTTAATGTAGCATAGCAGCAAAGCTGCCCCCACCTTTTGTAACAGTAACAGAGACAGTTGTCTTCCACTTTCATTTGCTGGTGAACATGTTCATCTCAAACAGAATTTAGGCATTTTTAAATGTTTTACATTATTTTTTTCTCCTTAAGTAAAAAAGTATAGTCACTTCTTTGGCTTTGAAATAGTAATGTGGACATGAACAGGAAATGGAGCCAGAAAAGATATATAGTACACATTACAGGAAACAAGGTATTATGTATTATTATATACCATGTATAATGTTGTATGCTATTTACAGTGTTTCCCTGGTCTCCCCCAGATCATATCTGTAAATGAGATTTCTTATCTCTGTATGTTTATCTGGTAAACCAGAGTCAATAAGTAAATACATACATAAGTAAATAAATAACTAGGAAGAACCTAGGAAAGTAACTTTAACAGGTACAGTACAGTATCTTAACATTTTTGCTAAACTGCTGCTTTAAGCATTGTCTTTTATTGATAAAACAAATTACTTTCTAGGAGGAGAAAAGCATGATGAGTCATGAAAAGGGGTGGGGCTAGGGGCAGAGCTTAGGGTCTGGTTTTTGCCTCATCCAAAGATGGCAACCCTATTCCTAACTCCACTGTAGATCCTGGGGCAGATTTTGAATAATTGTAACATGTTTGTTTGTTTGTTTGTTTGTTTGTTTGTTTATTCACTTAATGGGTAAGCACACTGGAAACAAGTTCCTTTTACAGGTGCGACCCACATATATTGCATACAGACAATACATAATCAAACATACATATACAATGCAGCAAATTGCAGACAAAAATGTCTGTTATGAGTAAAATTCATAAAAAAAATTTATAAAAAACAGTTACAATTAAATTGAGATTCGAAATACATCCTTAATGCATCGGCAAACTTTTTGACAGAACACAACCACCTAATATCTTGAGGAATTTCATTCCAAATAAATGGAGCAATATAAGCAAAGATCTTTGTCCACTTTTAGATTTCATAAAAGGAATCTCGAGAAACCTACTGTCTGACCTATGTCTAGAATAATGACCATCAATATATGGTCTCAAAAACTTTGAAATACTATGTGGAATTCCAGAGTCCATAACTTTATATATGAACTTGGCCACACAGTATTGGAAATTTAATGAAACGGTAACCAGCCCATTTCTTTCAAAATCACACAATGATGACATGACTTAGAACAATTTAAGCAAACTTAGCTATCAAGTGAAGTAAAGTGGATTTCTTTGAAATCACTGTCGCAGAAGCAGTGTCAGTAATCATAGCTGCATAGTTCACAATAGGAAGTAAGCAGCAATTTGAAATAACCAGCCTAGACTCAGGAATAAGAAATGAACGGATTCTGTACAAAGAACCTAATCTACAATGTATTCTTGAGGTAACCTTCAAAAATGAGATTCATAACTTAGATGAGAATCTAGTAATACCCCAAGATATTGAAATGTATCAACATAGTCAAACAGTAATCCATCAAGAGATTTAACTTCCAAAGTACCAACCTCAGATCTCAGTCTAGGTGGGGTACCAAAACCATCACCTTTGTCTTAGATTTGTTTAAGAGTAATTTACAGGCCATAAGTGAAGACTGAAAATTGCACATTTCCTCTGTTAAAGAAACACTCAGATCTCCAACTGACAAACCCTCATGAGTAAATTACTGCATCGTCAGCGGAAGTGTTAGAGAAGCATTATTAATCACACTTACTAGTTGATCAACTAAGTGTCCACACAGCCACATTTGCACCCTAGAAACATATTTGATCCAGTCACTAATGTGGCCATGTCACCATGCCTTATGACTGCATACAGTGCATAGAACACTGTGGGGAACCTCCTGCTGTACTATGTACCATATGACCATCCTTTTGGACAAAACATGCATCATGTAACCTGCTTTCAGGTGTGCACTTCACAAAGCATGGTATAATGCATTTCACCTGCACAGTTTCACCATCACAAGTCCCACCCATTCACTTTGCAGTGAAGTCTATAGAGAGAAATAATAGTTTTTATGTTTGCTTCCATGCATGTGCAAGAAACATAGTGCGATGATGCAAAATGCAGTGCCTTACAGTTGAAAGGGAGAGCACCGCTTGAGTGAGCAGCACTCCCCCTCCCCACACACACACTTGCGCATGCAGATTGTATGCTCATGCACTCCTACCTCCCCCACGCACACACTGTATGGCCAACAGGGGTGCCCAATCCCCCATCATCTCCACTACCCCCCCAATAGCCTTCCAGCTGCCACACTGGGAGCTCACCCCAGTGTGGCAAACGTCCCGCATAGTCCAAATAAAAAAAAAAACCTGAAAGAAAAAAACCTTCCCTCGCTGCTGTCTTCACTCCCTCTCCCACCTGTGCCCACCCACTGCACACCCTGCCTCCCCACACCCCCACTTCACCCCATACTTACCTCCGGAGCTCGGCGCGACAATCTTCGGTGAACCAGGAAAACGTCTGCACTCTTCAAAGCCGACCGCGAACTGAGGAAATGCCGGTAAGCTGTATAATGTAATGAATAGGGTTTTTTCAACTTTTCTGCATATCTCAGGCATTTTTTGGAATTTTGGCACCAAGTTTTCAACATGGGGTTTTTGGGAACCCTCCTCATGAATTCTGTCACTGTCATGGCGATGATCGGGCCCGAAGGGTGATTTCGCAGTCACTGCATGAAATCACCTTTTGGGACCAATTAACAAAATGACAGTGCCAGTATTCATAAGGTGGGCTCTCAAAAAGCCTATGTTGAAAATTTGGTGAAGAAATTCCTAAACTGGGATGCATAGGGAGAGGCATCGACAGCCGAAAACAGGAAGTTGTTATCCCTCTGTACAGACAGTTGGTGAGACCCCATCTGGAGTACTGTGTCCAGTTCTGGAGACCCCATCTCCGCAAGGACATAGACAGGATAGAGGCAGTCCAGAGGAGGGCAACTAAAATGGTGCAGGGTCTGCAAGAGAAGCCATATGAGGAGAGACTAAAGGAGCTTAATATGTATACCCTTGAGGAAAGAAGGAGAGGGGACATGATAGAAACTTTTAAGTACTTCAGTGGAATCAACAAAGTCCAAGAGGGTAGCATCTTTCAGAAAAAGAGACGTGCGAGAACAAGGGGACACAATTTAAAGATAGAGGGGGAGCTGTTCAGGGGCAATGTTAGGAAGTATTATTTCACAGAGAGGGTAGTGGATGCATGGAACAGCCTTCCTGAGGAGGTTGTGGGGTCTAAAACTGTGGAAGACTTCAAGAATGCATGAGACAGACATAAGGCAATTCTTGTGGGGGGTAGGAAGAAATAGGCTGTTGGTTAACTAGGATCTGGGGCCTATCCTGTAGGCAGGGAAATGGGCAGACTAGATGGGCCAAGCGGTCCTTATCTGCCGTCAAAGTCTATGTTTCTATGTTTCTATGTTCATGACTGGAGGTCCCAAAATGCCTGTGTTGACAATCTGCTGTAAACAATTCCCAAACTAATTACATTACGGGTGCACGTTGCAGTTTCTACGCACGCTCATGACTTCACCAGTTTTTTTAATATTTTCACTACAGATTTTCAACATTGCCATTTTTTACACCTCCCCATGAACAGTACAGCTGTCATTTTTCACATCCTGTTCAGAATGTGTTTTTGCACCTGTGGTGACAAATGCCGTAGTCGCTGTGCAAAAGCAGCTTTCGGCTAACAAACTGATATTGCCACTGTTCATGAGGTGGGGGTCACAAAAAACCCATGTTGAAAATTTGGAGTGAAAATACCAACGAATGCCTGAGGCGTTAGGATTTCCACCATAACACCCCACCCTGTAGAGAATGACAGGCATCAGGGCTGTGACTTGGGATTGTCACCTGCAATGCTCATACCATTCCACTCCCCCCCCCACCCACACCCTGCAGCCACTGAGAGGCATTGAGGTGTGCCTTGGACTCTTTGGCCCCAAAGTTTACCCCATTCTCCTATACCGCACCCATGTCACAATATTTCCTGATGGAAAGGGGTGCGTATAAGGGCCAAAGACCCCAAGGCACACCGTGACACTTGTCGGTGTCTGCATGGTAGTGTGTGGTGAAATGGCATGGCCATTATGCCTGTCACTATCTGCAGGGTGGTGATGGGGTTGGCTTCAGTTCAATACTTCACTGCCATTCCTATTATGCAGCTCTGTAACTCCTACACTACCAATGCCAATGCCAGCAAGCAAACATTCAGCATTGACAAATGCTTGTTTTATTTCATCACAAAGCTTATGCAAAGCATATTGGATGGGCTACAGCTATCCCTACTAGTGACCCATAAACTCAGACAGCCGTGTCTTATTGCAGGCTAGCTCATCATAGACAAAAGAAGAGTTATAAACAATTGATGCTCAAAACCAGCTGAGTATACAAATGAATGACTGGTAGCAGCTATACTAAATGGAACTGTCCTTTATTTTAAATACAGAAAACTGATAATGCAGACTTAAAACTCAGAATAAGGCACTTGACAAGACTGGGGAGCAAGGGCAATTTTAATGTAATAAAAAGGAAGGTGTACAAAAGTTTCATTGTAACATAAGCTGCTACTTTAATAACAATGCATTTAGGTTTTTTTTAATTGAGCTTACTTCTTAAGTGATTGAGTGATTGATTTATGTAGTTAGATAGTTAAATGAGTTAGTCAGTCAGTCAGTTGGTCATGTAAAATCACCCCAACCGGGAGAATCGCATGAGCTACAGCATCTTATTTTTTTTTTTGTCCTGGGTGATGGACAGTGGCACTGGTCAGGCTAACTTAGTCCAACAGATTTAGTTTTATGTATGCTAAAATATACAGGGCAAAAGGAAAACTGAAAGGGTGAGTACTTCCAAACAGTAATCAAAGCAAGCTAACAAAGTGGGGTCACAGCAAACAAAGAGCAAGAGTGTTGGCATGCGACATGATCATGGACCGGGGAGGGAGATACTGGACTTAAACAAATACTAGGGCTTTACATGGCACAAGGAAGACTGGACTTAAACACTTGCACACTGGAAGCATTCCTCTGCTGGAGAGGGAGTTTGTTACAGGTGTTTGTTGCTGAAAACAGGAAGCCCTTTTTACCAAATTCACACTGCATCATAGTAACTGAGGAGGTAAGTGCAGCTGTTGAATGGAGTGAGTAGGCACTGCTTGACTGTGTGAGATGGACTAGAAGATGATCGGGGCTTTTCCTTGTGCACAGCTGTATAACAAATGTAAGTTTTTTTCTGGGGGCTAGGCCTTGCCTTACACTGCCACCAGGCTGTAAAAGATATTTTGGTGGCTCCTGGGTTTGGGGTGTTCACTACCTATAGTAGAGGGTTTGTTTTTCTGTTCTTCTGCGCCTGTGCCGCCACCCAGAGATGCATGATTGTAAGTTAGCTAATAAATGACTTCAACCCTCTGGGAAGCTATACCTACCCAACTCATCTCTACAGTACCCAACTCCCACCAATACTATACACTATAACTGTTTAGACAATAAAAATACCAAACTAGTATGAACACAGCTTTATTTTGGCCTCAGCCCTTGCAATGGGAAAGGAGTTAACACAAATACTCTCAGAATGGTTCATCCCCAGTTAGATGCCATCATAGACAGGGTGCAGGTGAGTTTTATGCTGCTGTTTAGAGAAGCCTTTCTGGGTGAGTATTGGGAAATTCACTCTCAGTTTCAGTTAACAAAGCTTCACTAGGCGTAGCTCCACTTCATCACCAGACATACATGTCAGTTCAGTTGAAGTTCTTTATTGATCGTCCATTGCTCTTTTCAATTAGTTAAAAATATAAACAGATATAAATATTTGTATTGCATAGTTGTGCAAACATGCAATTTTGATACAGTAATACAGGTAAAATACAGTGATAATCATTTTTTCATAGCAAACTTTTTTCCTTGTCTTAAAGCAGCATGGAAATATTCTGTCAGATTTGTTGCATCAGTTACATTAAAGGGATTCAACAGAATGCCCATACAATCAGCAAATTATTTTGTGTAGGAACCAATCAGATCACCAAGACACTTTTTGTTCTCCATTTTTCATACTGAGGAGGGATAAACATGAACAATACTTTCCTCATGCCCTTTTTTTACAGAAACATGTCAAGTCATTCTGAATGTTAATGTTAGTAGTTCAATGGCCTACGCAACCAGAATAATGTTATGATTGTGCAACTATATTACAATGTTGTGGCCGTTCACACTCTCTATTCCATGTAAGCAATAATACCCCACAGGGTGGGCAGTATTGTGCCATACCGGACTGCCCAGGGGCGTACTGAGGCCTGACGCCACAGGCGGAGGGCCTTAGAGCCCCTGGAAGGTCCAGTAGAACACACTACCGCCTACCCTGGAGGGTACTGTTGCGCTTAGAAAATGGACACAGTAAAAAAACATAAATGTAATAAAAGAAATTATAATTAAATAATTAGTCTAATATGAGTTTTGTACTAAAATAGTTCCTCTACATGGCTTTCCAATAAAGGGTACTGTACTCTTGTATGCCTAGCGCTTTTTTTCTGTAGTGTTTTACAATCTGTTTTTTTCTTTATTATTTTACTGTTCTCTGCTGTCTTACAAAAAAAGAAATAAAAGACAAAAAAAATGTTCCGTGGTGTTTCTGTGTTTTGCTTCAGTGGGAGTTTAGTCAACATAAGGAGGTCAGACTAGCACTAAGCAGGCAATATGCTGCAGTGTTCCTGCGTTCCTTGTAAAAGTTGTTTTTTTTGTTTTAGACGGAAAAGGCTGCGAGTTTTTTTTAGAAAAAAAAATCAGTGGCACAATTCTTGTCAGGGAGATCCCCCTCCTGCATTTCGCCTGCCTGCAGATGAAAAGATTTATGCAGACTCCCTATTTTAGTTCTTGGGGTGCAGTATAAAAATGAGAGTTTTGTTCTTAAAAATCAGTGGCACATTTCTCATCCGGAAGATCCCCCTCCTTCATCTCACCTGCTGGCACATTAAAAGCTTTACACCAGCTGCCCATTTTGGTTCTCAGGGTGAAGTATTAAAAGAAAATGACTGTTTTGTTCTTGGGTCGAATGGGGCTGCAGTCAAGGCGAGCTGGGAAGCTGACGTAATGCTGAGCACACGACATGCTAGCGCCTACAATTTTTGAACAAAAGAAAGCCACTTTTTTTTTTTTTTTATGAAACAAGTTTGAAAATGTAGCATTCTATACTATGTCCGCTATACTGTATGTGTCAGCGGAGAGCAAGTGCCACACAGACCGGCAGGGTACTGACTGAATGACTGAGCACCAGGACTTTCTAGTTTCTGGGAAATAAACAGGAGAAAGGGCTGTGCAACATGTTAAATGAAATGTGAATTATGTTATGCTGTGAGTGTCCATGTGTCTGGTGACAGTTTATTTTTTTGGGGGCGCTCGCTACTCATTATTCGAGAAGAAAACATGGCAGAATTCTGTTGAAATTGGCACCTTGATACTGGCAATCAGGTCGATTGGGCTGGCACTTTTTAACCTGGGCTCTATTGTCTGATAGATGCCCTCCTTGCTAGGGCTATCAGCCAATCAGAGCTCTGAGATTTCTTAGCCCATTTTCTAATTGGAATTATCACCCTGTAGGGGTACTGAAGGCAAGGAACTGTGTAAGAGGGTTCCACCCCTATAGGTGCCGTGGGAAGGGTCCCTTGGCTAAAGGTACCTTAGGAAGGAACCCCCTGGAAATAGAGAGGTGAGCAGTTGGAGGAGGAGGAGAGGATGGCAGGGCAAAGAGAAAGTGCTTTAGAGAGAGGCTGGGAGAAACTGCTTATATAGCTCAGGAAGTGGGTGTGGCTGGTTGCTCACCCTTTGATCTGCTGGAGTGGCCTTTCAATTCAATGACCTATGCAACCAGAATAATGTTATGCTAGTGCAACTGTATTACAACATTGTGGCTGTTCGCACTGTTTATTCCATTAGGAATTACCACCCTAAGCCTTTGCACTTTACCTAGTCTGGTGCCTGATTTTTCCTTTGCTGCAGTTGTATTTATCCTGGCACAGACCTTGCAGTTGGGAGCAGAGATTGTGGACTTCTTCTGTACTATAGTGTTCTCAGCTCACCGTAGGTGAAGGATCGCAACTTTAAACTACTTTTCTATGCAGCCATTTTCACCAGCATGCCTGAGGTTTTGAAACTGCCCTGTTCCTACTCACGTATTCCAGCTAAAGCCATCCATTGAGTGAGTAGTGTCTTCGGATTAAATCCTGTCATTTTGAATTGCGTATAATTGCTACAGCTCTGCCATTATATCTGTGGTGTTTTCCATAGTGTTCACGACAAGGAACCTGGAATTGAGAATTGGGACTATGACTCCATGGATTTGATCTGTTTTTGGTATTAAAACACTGTGGATTTTTTCATCATTGCAACCTGTATTTTATATCTGCACTTTAGCTTTACAAATGTTACAGCAGGGATAATCATTTTGGGTAAATGCTACTGTAGTGTTCACGGAACTAGGAATCGGGAAGTGAACATTACTATTACGGTAAGAATACGCTACGTTCACATAAACTTAAAACATTTCTCCTTTCTTTTATAGTAACTAGTGGACTATTGCAACTTATACCTATTGTTAAAGAACTATCACTAAATATTTGTTGTAGCATTGCAGATATGGTCAATTGGCATTGGGAGCTGTCACTGCGGAAACTGTACCGACACCAATCAGTGACTTATTATCCGAAGTCTCATTTGGATTATTATCTATACAAGCTTGCAGTTTCATAGCATCGGACATGGCATCCCCTGCAGATAAAGGCATGTGCAGCACAAATATTACCTTTCATGGGCTTTTAACAAGGGATACCTCAGGTCCTTGGCACAATCAAGTTTTTGAGGCATCAGAAGAAGAAAGTTTATTTTTGGAACCACAAGATGTGAATCCCAACAATAATGGGGTTAATGATATAGTGACTCTGGAGGAGCTGGACATTATTGATATAAAAACAGCATTTTTACAATTGGAATGTGCTACATTGAGGGGCATGGACACTACTGGAACAGAATATCCCTGGAAGCATATCTCAAGGTGGGCAGGTCCCCATGGGGATTAAGAGTTACTAAGTCACCGGGGTATGGAACAGAGTGGGAAGACTTTATTATCAGCTGGAATAATGGTTTACAAGTGGGGTCAGAAGGCCTAGTGAATGCTGTCATAAGAGATTGTTTAAGACAACAACCAGAAATTATAGCTGATAAAAAGAAAAAGGAAGAGATTGTATCTATATTCATTGATCATCCTGATTTTGAAATATTAGAGAACAAATTGAAGGATACTATTTTGAGAGAAGAAAATAAAATAAAAAAAAAAATGAAAGAAATTTAAGAGGGACAGGCAAGATTACTTGCATAATAGAGTTTTCACTTAGAATGAAAATCCCTCTGCCAATAGGAAACATTAGTATAGACACAGACAAGGCAAAACATAGACCTCACAACCAGCCCAGGCCACCCCACATGAACAAAACCATTCCACCACCACTCATTCCATCCTGAGAAATAGAAACCCGTCTCCCAGCTACTATTCATCTACAGGTGATTCAGACAATCCAGAAGAGTTTTTTTAGACAAGGAACAAGAGATACCAGGTCAGACACGGGATTCGAGGAAACGTCAGGTGCATTTTCAAACTCCACCACAGAATGACAGAAGAACACTGCGACAGGGTCTATGCCACAATCAAGTAAGAAAAGTATCGGGGGGGGGGCAGCTAGAAACATAAAAGTCAGAGCCACACCCAAGAGAGGGAAATAACAGGTCACGATACTATTATGATTAATATTTCTGAGAAGAAGCTGCCTGAACACCAGATTTACTTATTTTAGAAGGTTTTTTTTTGTTCCAACACTTGATTTAAACCCCTGTGAACTGTTTCTTGATTTTCATCATTTCACTAGAAATTTAAGTTTGAAGGCTTTTTTTGAAAAGCAAAAAATGTATAGCGCTCATTGTATTGATACATCTAGCAGGGACGTTAGTATCATTAGTACCTCTAGTATCCCATCACAGAACAGTACAGAGTTTCATGCCCCCTCCTCCTTTAATCCACCCTATAATGAAACAGTAAAAGTTGAGAGAGCATGTTTGAATAAATTTGAGGAAATAGCAAATAGGGTTGATAGACCTGGTTATGTTAACATCACAACAGAGGAGGCTAGAGCACTTAGAGTTGGAACAAGATTCCACTATTGTTATTAAACCAGCAGATGGGGGGGCAGTGGTTTTTATGTTCACCAACAAATATATTCATGACGTTATGAGACAGCTGGCTGATAATACATTCTATAAGAAAATTAGGCAGGACCCTACCAGTATTTTCAAGTCAGAGATTGATGTCTTCCTAAATAATGCATTACTTGAAGGGCACATTACCTCGAACAAATTTGACTTCATAACAGTCCCCTACCCCACTAAAGCCAGTCTATACATTCTGCCAAAAATACATAAGGATCTGGTGAATTCCCAAGGATTCCCCATTGTGGTGGGGATTGGGTCCTTCACTGAGCCACTATCACTGTTTCCACAAACATGTGGACGCCCATATCAAGGATTTGGTTGGGAACCTTAAGTCTTTTGTGAGGGATTCCACTGGCATGCTATGAATCTTGGGAGATTTGAAACTTGAACCAGACTCATTATTAGCATCAATGGACATCACATCCCTGTATATTAATATTCCCCATGAGGAGGGACTACAGGCATTGGAGTACTGGCTAGATGGTGTTGAAACATATAGTGTGGCTAAGAAACTATGCCTTTTAGACTGTTCTAGGTTTATATTAACCAAAAACTATTTCTTGTTCCAGGATTATCATTACTTGCAGAGTAGGGAACGGCAAAGGGTGCTACTTTTGTACCCAATTATGCCAACCTCTATCTCAGGTACTAGGAAACAGTGAATGTCTATGATGTCGAGGTCAATCCTTTTATCATAGGATTGACCTCTGGCGCTGCTTTATTGATGACAGTTTTAGGTATGGTGTGGAACCCAGGAGGAACTGAGTGAGTTTGTGGCATATTTGGAGGCTAGCAATATCAAGTTAAAATTCAAGTACATTGTGATAAATCTACTTTTAACTTTCTAGATCTCAAAATAACCAAAAAGGAGATGGTATTATTGAGACTTCACTCTTTGCAAAGAAACTAACAGGAACTCACCTCCTGGCATCCAGTTGCCATCCAAAACATTTGAAGGATAATATCCTGAAGGCCCAGTTAATGAGGGTAAGAAGAAATTGCAGTAATGACACTGATTTCTTTGTCTCTGGTTCTGAAATGTGTAGTAAATTTAAAGCAGGGGTATGCTGATTCCGTTGTTGAAAGGGCATTTTGCCAAGCTATGGGTACTAACAGAGAACCTTTAAACCCTACATCACACAGAAATCAGGAGTCTGAAAGACTGAATTTTGCATCTACAAACTGTAGATAATCAGGGGAAATCAGCAAGATTATTAGGTCTAATTGGGGGATTTCACAATCTGACCCACACCTAAGGGGAAGTATGGTAGTGCCACCATGTATGGCTTATAGGAGAGGAACTAATCTCAAGGATAGATTGGTCCACAACCTACAGAAAAGAAAAAAAAGGATACGTCCTGGTTATCATCATGCCCCACAGGCACTTTTCCATGTGAAAATTGGACATTTTGCAGTTCAACCATTAAAAAGTCATACCTTTACCACTATCAATGCTCAGAAAACTTACAACATGGGGGATTTTATGAGCTGTGTGACAGATAATATTGTGTATTTAGTTACATGCACCTGTGGTGCATTTTACATTGATAAGACCACTAGACCAATGAAACACAGGATGGGTGAACATCTCTGTAGTATAGCAAATGGGAATATGACTAATGCTTTGGCCATCCATTGTAAGAATGCCATTGATCTGAGGGGTTCAGTACACATAGATGTTGGAGAAAAACATATCTTTAAGTTTTGTGGTGTCAAACATGTATTTCTCACCACCAGACTGCTGGTGAGACCCCATCTGGAGTCCTGCGTCCAGTTAGGAAGACCCCATCTCTGCAAGGACATAGACAGGTTGGAGGCAGTCCAGAGAAGGGCAGCTAAAATAGTGCAGAGTCTGCAAGAGAAGGCATATGAGGGGAGACTAAAGGAGCCTAATATGAATACCCTTAAGGAAAGGAGGGAGAGGGGGGACATGATAGAAACTTTTAAGTACCTCAGTGGAATCAACAAAGTCCAAGAGGATAACATCTTGCAAAAAATGAGATGTGCAAGACCAAGGGGACACAATTTGAAGATAAGAGAGGCACTGCTCAGGGCAATGTGAGAAGTATTTTTTCACAGAGGGTGGTGGATTAATGGAACCTCTCAGGAAGGAGGAGGGGTCTAAAACTGTGGGAGAATTCAAGAATGCATGGGACAGACATAAGACAATTCTTGTGGGGGGTAGGAAGAAATAGGCTGTTGGTTAACTAGGATCTGCAGCTTATCCAGTAGGTAGGTAAATGGGCAGACTAGGTGGGCCAAGCGGTCCTTATCTGCCGTCAAAGTTTATTTTTCTATCCCTGGGTCCAAGAGGAGGCAATGTAGAAGCCAAACTCCTTGAATGGGAGGCTTACTGGATCTATACTTTAGGAGGTTTTAGAAGACCAGGCCTTAATGACAAGATAGAAATAATGCCCTTATTAAAAAAGGATAAGAAAAAGAGATATGTTGTTTTATTATTTCATCTGTCTACTCCTCACTTCTTCCTTTCTCCCTTCCCTTCTTTCCTCCCTCAACTTTACAATGTTTATAAATTCATTATTTTATTAGTTTGATCTTGTATTGATTTACTAGTAATATGGTATTTGTTTGTCTATATTATCAGTATTTATTGACTGTTCCTTAATACATGCATTAATTATGGCTATTTTGTGGTTCCTTTGCAGGTGTCACCAGCCTAGTGAACCACTTCTGAATTTCATTAACTATGGAAGACATAATTGCAATTAGCACATTGAGATTCATATACTGTGTGATTTGCTGCTGCCTCAGAACTCTCCATTTGTAATGCTGCTGTTAATATTTAACTGTATTTACAATAGATGAGATAATTTATAGGTATTTTGTAGGTAATGTTTAGCTTTATGGAATTGTTACTCATATGTGTTTTTAACTTACACTGTCACTTTAAGAAGAGCACTTTATAATGGTAGTATTTTCTACCTCACTAGATCCTCCTGATGACACCCATTTAGGGTGAAACCAGTTGAGGTGTTGTGTACTGAGCTGGTTTGGCACACTTTGGATGTTTAATACAGCCTTTGTACTTTACCTTGTCTGGTGCTGGATTTTTCCTTTGCTGCAGTTGTATTTATCCTGGCACAGACCTTGCAGTGAGGGAGGAAGATTGTGGACTTCTTCTGTACTGAAGGCAAGGAACACTGTAGAGGGTTCAACCCTAGAGCTGCCATGGGAAGGGTCCCTTGGCTAAAGGTACCATAGGAAAGAACCCCAATAAAACTGTAGCGGCGATAAATGACTAAGAGGTAGAGAAGCAGACTAACAGGAACAGGTAGCTTAATGAAACATAAATAAGATGTGCAAGTTAGCAGGATAGCTCCAGTAATATGGCTTGCACTGATGACAGCAAGGAGCTTCCCAAGGAGAGATTGAATGGCTAGTAGGGCCACCATCCATCTTCATCCAACAGTGATACCTACCTAAATAAGCTAAGAATATTACTAAACAAACTAAGCATTGTGATCTGCATCACGGAGGAGAAGAAAAAAAACCCTTTGAGGGCGAAATTTGTTGAGATCCAAGGCCGATTGCTCTTCCTCCAGTCTTAGGTTAGTTTATTTAGTGACAGTTCCAGAATGGAAAGCCTCTTCACTGTAGAATAAGGGAAAGCTCCTTACTCTGGAGGAGAAGGTACTGTAACTTATAGAATGCCACATAACAATTTAGGTAGTCCTTTATTAACCAGGTAGCACAAGCAATTAAAATAAAGGTTTTTGTTGGTCAAGGCATGAAGTGTACCAAAACTCATGATAGGATAATGGAGCAAAACATAGTTCACAGAAGCAGCTAATTGATATGGTGTCAACATAAAGCGTGAATTGAGATGATTAGCATGAATGCTTTAAATGGCATTAAGGTGGAGGTAGGTTAGTCCAGTAAGAAGCATTTGCAATGCTGTAAAGGAATGCAAAGGATATCTTAAAGCCATGTAGGTTGTGAGGTTAAAGTATTTAGCCAGGGAGATTGAAAGCTGCTGTGGTAAAGGAATAGGCTAAACCATAGTTTATGTAAAGCATGCTCCTGTGCTTGAAACCATAATGCCCCACTAAGACAACCCAGTCCCCCACTATGAGAAAAACAGGGAAGCAACAGCTGAGCATGTGGGACCACAGAGCAAACATAACATTGATAGGGGTAGGATGCCACCTCTAAAAATAAAGGCAGCATAAGGAAGCAAAAATCAGCAGTATCAGGTGAGACAGAGCAGCAGACAGAATGCAGGGAGGGCTCGATACCAGAAAAGGAATGTCAAACTGGAGCATGTTCAATACCAGAAATAAGTATGCAAAACTGGGGTATATTCAGTACCAGAAATAAGTATGCAAAAGTGGGATATGTTCAATACCAGAAATAAGTATATAAACTGGAGTATGTTCAAGACCAGAAAGGATTATTCAAACCAGGATATATTCAATACCAGAAATAAGTATGCAGAACTGGGGTATGTACAATACCACAAGTAAATATTCAAAACTGGGGTATTTGCAGTACCAGAAATAAGTATTCAAAACTGGAGTATGTTCTATTCCAGAATAAGTAGTCAAAACTGGGGTATCTGCATTGCCAGACATAAGTATTAAAAACTGGAGAGTTTCAGTACCAGAAGAAAGTATTCCAAACTGGGGTATTAGAAGTGCCAGATGGAAGTATTCAAAACTAGGGTATTAGAAGTATCAGAAGGAAGTATGCAAAACTGGGGTATTAGAAGTACCAGAAGGAAATACTCAAAACCGAGGTATTCACAATACCAGAAATAAATATGCAGAACAAGGGTAATTTCAGTACTGGAAATAAGTATGCAAAACTGGGGTAGTTTAGTACCAGAAAGAAGGTATTCAAAACTGGGGTACTTTCAGTAGCAGAATGACAAATTCAAAACCAGAGTATTTTAAGTACCAGAAGGAAGTATTAAAAACTGTAGTATTAGAAGAACCAGAAGAAAGTATGAAAACTGGGGTATTAGAAGTATCAGAAGGAAGTATGCCAAACTGGGGAATTCACAATACCAGAAATAAATATGCAAAACAGGGATATTTTCAATAGTGGAAATAAGTAGGCATAACTGGGGTAATTTCAGTACCAGAAAGAAGGTGTTCAGAACTGGGGTATTTTCAGTACCAGAAGGAAGTATTCAAAACTGGGGTATTAGAAGTACCAAAAGGAAGCATACAAAACTGGGGTATTCACAATACCAGAAATAAGTATGCAAAACAGGGGTATATTTAATACTGGAAATAAGTATGCAAAACTGGAGTAGTTTCAGTACCAGAGAAGTATTCAAAACAGGGGAATGTTCAGTACCGGAAGGAAGTATTCAAAACTGGAGTAGTTTAAGTACCAAAAGGAAGTATTCAAAACCGGAGTATTAGAAGTACCAAAAGGAAGTATTCAAAACTGGGGTATTCACAACACCAGACATAAGAATTCAAAACTGGAGTATTTTCAATGCCAGAAGGAAGGAAACAAAACTGGGATACTTTTAATACCAGAAATAACTAGACAAAACTGGGGTATGTTCAATCCTGGAAAGGTATTCCGAACTGGGGTATTCACAATACCAGAAAGAAGCAATCAAATTGAACAATAATTAATTATTGCTGCCAGTTGCTCAGCTGAACAATTAAACAAGCACAGGTGTTGTAGGCACAGGCAATAAGCATAGAAAAACAACAGTAGTAACTGCTTGGTGCAATTGTATGTCAGCAGGCTTAAATCCCATGAAGAAAGCAATACAGAATTGCAGAAGACTCTGGTTTGAGTCACACTGAATGCTAATAAATATGTTAGAGAAGATTTAAATCCCCGAAAGGGCTATAGGAAACCAAAGGCTTACAGAAGGAAAAGCAGAGGAAAGAATGAAATACCGAGGCAAGGAAGCATGAAAGAAACCTTACTAGAACACAAGACTGCTGAAGTAAAATAGGCCTTGCACAAAATGCAGCAGGTGAAGGAAAAAACAGAGTGGAGCAGCTAGCTGAGTAGCAGCCAGGACCAGGTGCAAGCAATTAGTGAAGCACATGAGGCAACAACTGCAGTAGGCACTGAAACATGCAATAACAAGTGCAGGAAAATTGAGATTTGGTAGGGGCCTGAGCCCAGGCACAGGACTCACACAGTGCAAACAAGTGCAACAATATGCTGAGGAAGCAGAAAGCCCCAAAATGAAAACACAAACCAAAAATATGAACACAGGAAAGCTGAAAAAACAAACACACAAGGAAGCACACAGAAGCTGGAAGGGAAACAAAAACTAACCAAGGCAAAAAGAAAATGCTTTAGCAAGAGACTGGGAGGAACTGCTTATATAGTTCAGGAAGTAGGCATGGCTGGTTGCTCATGCATTGAACTGCAGGCATGGTCTTTAAAAAAATATTGTTTCTATATGTTTTAAAGGGATTATTTCAAACCATAAATGTGTTATCATTTGCTTTTCTTTAGGAGTAAAAGGCATCATGAAATAACTTTCACAGCCATGCCAACCTTTTTGGTTGTGAACCAATGGGCTAATTGTGATGCTGTATTTGCAAGCAAATGTTTTGCATGTAACTTTGGAATACAAGTTCTTTTAGAGTGTTTCTGTAAGACAGAAAGAGAGAAATGGGGAGTCCTTTTGTGAAATTATTCCAAAATGAGACATTACTGTATTAAAGAGAACTTTTCTGTAATGATACTAACCATAAAGACTGATTGGAGTACTCAAGCCAGTTAACCTTCTCCATAAAGCATCACTTTAGCCAGGGGTTAATAGTGATGTTCATGATACCATATATAACCAATAGGGGGTAAAATCTCAGTTTAACCAAGGCTTCAATTGGGATATGCCCCAATTCAGCTCTGACATAGTGCTCAGGTATTGATTTACTAACTCTCAGAATTGCCCTATAAAAATGGGAACAGGTACTTTTATCACATAGGGGTAGTAATACCCCTAAATATAAAGATTATGGAATTTAACTCAGCTACTGTACAACAGCATATAATGTAGTGCAGGACACACTGTTGAGTCACTGTACATAGTATTAAATCTTATAATAGCACATCAATTTTACTTACTCTAATTTGTTTGTACTTTAAGATGCTGGGTCCATTTTACATTTGATGTAAAGCTGACACCCAAATCATTGTATGCATTAACTGCCACTAATGTTTTATCATCCATGAAAAAATAGTGTGATCTTCTACCACCAAAAATTATGACTTGATTCTGTCAAAGTTTATTTGTAATGTATGCACTAAGCAAAAAAAAAAATATATATATATATACATATAGTAATTTTCATCATAAGCTTATTGTGGATAACTTTGAAGGAACCATGTCATCAGCATAAACCTGTGCTGGACAGTGTCTGCCAGGTATATGAGGTGAATGGAAGTCACTGGATTCTAGATTCAGCAAAATGTCCTTGACATAAAGATTGAAAAGTAGAAGAGCCAGGAGGCACTCTTGTTTAACTCCTTTATTGAATGTAAAGGAGTCAGTGAAAGATCCTTGCAGATCATATCTAATGTATGCTTTATTATTAGAATAAAGTTGAATGATAGGATATAACAAATTATTTGTCCAACTTCCGGGCATAAAGTTTTAACCATAACACATTGCAATCGATGGAAGTCGATAGCAGGCTTGAATCAATTAACACTGCATAAAGTTTCAATTTTTGTTATATAAATACACATTTTCTAGTCAATCAAAAAATAATTCAATCAAAATCTTTATTTAACCAGGCGGTCACCATTGAGAAGAACTCATTTTGAAGGTGGACCTGGACAATACATATTCGTATACTGTACATACAAGCAAAAATATATACAAATTCAAATTCAGTACAGTTGATTATATATAGAATATACATGGTAAAGTACACTTAATATAGAAACGTATACCCACATCCCCTTAACACAGGGTGGGTAATTCATATATCATCATACCGATACTCAGCTTCAGTTATGGGGTGGGACAAGGTCAACTGTGCTAGGGTAAAAAAGAGGAGTCAAAACTGTGTTTAGAGAGCACAGACAGGCCCCTTGAAAAGCAGGAACATTAAAATAGAATACTGAGGGTAAAAAGTTAGTGAAGGGGAAGGGGGGGAGATGGCGAGAGAGGGAGGGAGAGAGAGAGAGAGAGAGAGAGATAAGAATTGGGGTGGGTTTGATGCATGCATAAAAAGAAGGGAGCAGGAAGGAGGTTTGAGGATAGTTGAAAAGGAAGGGGGACAGCAAAGCAGTTTATATAGTAGACTGGTGAAATCATACCTAATCTATGGCGAACCCCTAAAGAATGTTTGGGTTGAGGGAGGATGAGAGGGGAGAGTTGAGTGTTGTGGTTAGCAAATGAGCCATAGCAAACATATGATCTATGGTGGAAAACTTCTGCCTGCACTCAGCCTTAAGATTTGAGATAATGGATTTAGAATCGACCCAAGCCTGCAGACTATTAAAAAAAATTGTTTTACATTTTAGAGATGGCATCTGGAAGGCAAATTTGCCAAAAATTTTTTTGGTCTTTAATATCCCCCTTTTCATGTAAAGAAACTGTTACATTAGTTGTCCACCTATCTGGGATACAACGGTATTTAAGGTTTGTATTAAAAAAAATTTGCTAAAGTTGGGACCCAACTATTTAGATATAATTTGTATTGGCATACATGTCACACTGCCCCAACCACATATGGCACCTATACTGAAGGTAGCTACCCTTTTCCTTGGTACCAAACTATGATATGAAGGTTAGCCTGTGATGGCGACTGTATATGGGCGACTGGTTGGAAGGGCGACAACACAACGGCGCCAACAATTTGGGCGACCTGGGATTTCCCCACTTCCCCGAGTTGCACCCCCCCAGAGTAGGAATCCTAAATAAGGGAGGTGTGGGGCAAAGCCCCAGAAGGGAGGCATGGGGTGAAGCCTCTACATTAAAATACTTTGTAATTTGTAGTCGCCCTGGGGATTGTCGCCTCTTCATGGTCGCCATCCTGCAGTCAGCCTCTTATCACATAGCAATCCTATATGAAGTAAGAAGCTCCTCACTGTAGTCCAGGGTATCCAGTGTTGGAAACATTGCAGACCCAAAGATTTTCCTGGGGTTTGGCCAGCATTGGTGCAGTTGGAATGTTGAAACAAATGAGCAATGGGCTCCTTAATTTTATCCACAGACAATTCACCTGCTAAAATGACCTCCCCACCTCTGAAAATGAGATATTTGTAACCAGACCCAATGGCCAACTTGGAAACCCAACTGGAAACACACACAGAATGTAGCAGAAAGAAAATGGGACTGAGAAATGCTTGTGTCTGTACTGCACTGACAAGTGCATACTGATCATCAGTTGTCATCTCTTGCACATGCCCGCATTCCATGCTGCTCAAACTACTGCTACTTCCAGGCACAAGGAATAAGACGATGCACTTATCCATTGCCATAACACACCATTCGTTTACTTTAGGATCCTGCACTGATCTGCCTGACCCCTGAACCATCCCATTTTATACAAGGCTCAATCCAAGGTTCCTGTTGGTTGTGTCATTTGCCACCAGCCTCCTTGGCACCAGATAGGGTGCAGATGATCCATCACAATGTTCCTCTTATTGCAGAGTCCTTGCAAGGCACTGGAAAGTTATGGTTGGCTGTACCTGAGATCAAGAGGTTACAAGATAACAGCCCCCATAGTCCTTCAGTTCATTTTTGCAACCACTGATCCAGCAAACATCTTTCACTATTCATAATCCCTGATTCACACCAGGAGTCCTAGAGCGCCATATTCACACAGTTTCAGTCTGAACTCTGTAAGGGGGTGGGGGGTTACGAAAGAAACCAGTAATAGTCACACCTGCTTGAGGGACTTGACAATTAAAATGGTTACACAGCAGACAATATTGGGTACACCCTCCATGCAAGAGGATGATCATGCACAACTTGTTATTCAAATGATCCTGGGGCAGCAGAGGGTTTTATTTGTACAGCATTATATCTCCATAATCAAAGAAGGAAGCAGGAAGTGGACACAACTTGATTCCTCATATGAACAATGAGAGCACATAGATCTGTAGAGAAAGTTGAGACTGGGATCAACGGTTGTTAAGATGTGATCAGTGCTGGTTCTAGTTCCTGGTGTGTGCCCCACTCCTCCAATCAGAAGGCTGGTTCTGTGTGGGGCAGGGCTACTGTGGTCATTTGGAGTAGCTGAAACACTGTGCTTTGAACTGTTTGCTCATCAGCTGTTTGCAAGTGGGAGTGCTCAGTGACTGTAGGGTTTGACATGGAGCCAATTGGGCTCTTGTGTCTCTCTGGACTGCCCTCCCTTTGCCCTACTGAGGCAGGCTAAACTTTTTTTTCAGCTGCTTCCAATTCCTGGGGTGTGCCCCACTCTTCCAATCAGGAGACTGGCTCTGTGTGGGGCCAGAGGTACTCTGGTCATTAGGAGTGACTTTCAAATGTTGTGCTTTGAACTGTTTGCTCTTCAGCTGCTTGCAAGAGGGAGTATTCACTGACTGTAGGGCTTGACATGTTGCCAGTTATACTCTTGATTCTCTCTGGACTGCCCTCCCTTGTCCTGATATGGCAGGCTGGACTGTGTTTTTCCTGTTGGTTCCAAGTTGCTAAGGTGTGCCCCTCCTCCAATTGGTAGGCTTGTTCTGTTTGGGGATGGAGCTACTGTACCCCATTTTAGTCACATCTCTAAGCAGTCTTCTGCTGCAGTCCATAGCTAAAGGGCCATAGCTTAAGGGGATCAGACTGGGGGCATCAGTCGGCAGGAGATGCTGCATGCTTTGTGTGACATTCTTCCATGTTTAACTCTGTCATCTGTTACCTTATAATTTGTTGGAATGTACTGTTATATTCGGTCTCTGTAGTCATTTAAAGTGTTTTCTTATATCTATTATAAATGCAATCAAATATGAATTACAATTGGTGTTTGTTCCAGTGCATTAATGTAAGTACCCTGGGGTGTTCTGTTATTCATTATTGTCAGTAGTATACATGTAATGCTTTTCCTGTGTTTCACTGGGGTACTTTCTGTTTTTAAGGTTGCTGATTTAGGTATGTGAGGTGCTGTGTATGGCTATTAGCTAACTGTGCCTCCAGACTTGCTGTCAATCTTATTTGACTGCCTTATTACTTTTGGCTGGTTGACTTCCCACCTACTGCTACCCATTTTGTCTGCCTTCTACTGGGTAGTATACTCCCACTTGTACTTAGTTATGTAAGTAATAAGCCATGAAAGGGTGTGCATTATAAAGATTTATAACATGGGTTGCATGAAGGAGAGCAGCCAAGTGGTCAAACAGCATTAAATTAATGGATTAAATTCTCTTTTAGTCCACAATTGGGTGATGTGATTATCCCACCAAAATCACATATCCTACCCACAGATGCAGTATAGTGGTAACACAGAAAATGTTGCTGATAACTGCAATATTATGAGTAGAAATGGTAAGATTTTAATCAATTGTAGACATATTTACATGTGATTATTAACAGTAATGTGTTTATAGTGTTTTTTTACTTACCTTGTATTTTGCCAACTGCTAGTTTAAAAGAATCCAATTGAATCCTTGTATTATAGAAATCAGAAACTCTCTACTGGCAAGGCTATTTACATACCAATAATGCAGTGCTTGCAACTCATGTATTCTCATACATGGTACAAAATAAGTAAAACAGATGTTCTAACAGGTTGTATTGATTACTATAGGAAAGGAACTGTGTTACTTTGTTCTCCTTTGTTTTGAACACTAAAAAGAAGTATTAAAGCATTCATGTCATTACAATATAAACAGTCTATTCATATGCTCTAGAAGGCAAATGACTATGTAAGGAAAAGTATTACACAGGTATTCTGTTGCTGATTAAGACTAGATCAAATTCCCACAGAATTGTGCAGTCCATAACAAGCTTGACAGTGCTCAGTTGTACATTCCACATGTTGTGTTTCACTGAGATTATATGTGATCATTAACAGTAATATGTCTACAATGCTTTTTTTTTTTTACTTTACAGAAACATTAAGTAATTCTATACATATTAGCTGTACATTTACTAATATAGTACTTTTTTTCCTAACTTACTGTCAGGATCAACTGTTCAAAAGTATATTTCTCTAAGAATGACAGCGCTACTGCATAATACATATTATTTGCATACCCATAATGCAGTGCTTGCAACTCATGAAAGTAAAGTATTCTTACACATGGTAAAAAGCAAGAAAAACAGATGCTGTAACATTTTTATTGATTACTTAAGGAAACAAGCTGTGTTACTTTGTACTCCTGTGTTTTGAACACAAAAATGTATTAAAGTATGAAGGTCATTACAATATAAATAAACAACACTCTACACATATGCTCCAGGAAGCAAGTTAATACGTTAGAAAAAGTGTTATACACAGTTATTCTGCAATTGATTAAAAATAGAACAAATTTCCAAGAATTATGCAATCTACAGCAAACTTGCTAATACACACTTAAAATGTAATCATTAGTATTGATGTGTCTATAATGCTTTGTACTTTACAAAAGGTCTAAGTGCATCATAAAATGTTTACACTCAGTCTACATGTGGAACTATTTTTTCAGATGGAAGGATACACAATACAAATTGTCTTTGCCAGCCTTAAAATCACCCTTTGAGCATTATTTGTGTCCTTCATGCAACCCATGTTAGAAGAGCAATAACCCACTCCAGGGTGTGGGGTTACAGGAATTTAATCCACACCTGGGGCACTGTGAGAACACTCAATCTATGGTCTTGTGCCTCACAATGCATCCTAGGCATGGATTAAATGCCTATAACCCCATACCCTGTCGTGGGTTATTGCTAACTTAATGCACAATCAGGTGACATCTCTCAGTCAATTACATTTCTAGATTTTTTTCTTGTCATTCTATAAGTAAGCAATAAGACACAAGGCATAAGAGGCATTATACATTTTTGACACCCTGCCAGGGTGTAGTGAGGCATGCGGCTGCAGGCTGAGTGCCTTCAGCCCCTGGCCATGCCTTAGAAGTGTTTAATGCACCCCCTTCAGAATATCTTATCATGCTTATAAAATAAGACTATGTATTTTACATGATTTAAAAATTTTCATTCATATGTTTTAATGCTAAAAAAAAAAAATCTTTGGTGTGTTTTTATGTAAAATAGTTCCTCTGCATTAATGTAATTTGGTTTTGCCCCTAACTGTTTTGACCTATAACTGTGGTGGCAGCTGGTTGTCATGGCCCCCCCCCCCTCCACACTCACACACACACACACATACATATATACACCCCAACACAGAAGAAGTTAAAGTTCAAATAGTGTGTGGTTTACTTTTGAGATGTCCGAGCAGATGAGCGAATGAGCCAGTGAGCAGGCGGAAGTACTGTACAAGCGCGAGATGAAAACTGCGAGTGCTTACCATGGATGCCAGCTATGACTGTGCTGGTAAAACAGTGAAACAATTTCAGTTTTGTATATTTTTCCCCTTTTTCAACAAGATGGCATGTACTGTATTGCCTTTTTTTTGTTTGTTTCTTTTCTTTTCAATTTTTCCCTGGGTACAAGTGAAACGGGATTTAGAGTGGGAAACCAGAAGTGCAGCGAGCAGGCTGGCAGCTGGGCAAAATAATTCTGATATGGCACACAGACAATTGAAGGAAGGGTTTCCTACAATTTATAATGTCAAACTGTGAGTGCACCCTTCTTTTTATGTGTTTACATCTAGATGTTATTCACTTTGGAGGAGCGATTCAGTGATGGGGAGTGCCACTGGGCGCTACAGCAGCGGTCAGAATTGCAGGCAGATTACAGTGATCGTGACTGTTACAGAAGAGCAGTTTGTGATGCAACAGAAATCAGACTTAGTTAAACGAATAAACTACTACTATACCACTATCTGAGCCATAAAGTAACTGCTACACCACAGCTAAAATGGGGAACTGTGCAGCATATGTGGGCTAAGCCAGGTGGAAAAACTGGAGCTGTAAGTTTTTAAAAATTCTACTGGCTCTTCGATTTCACTGCAGTCCTGTGTCTGGGTGGCTAGCACTTGTTTTTAGCCATACATTAGATACTTCTAAGCACAGCTAACGACCAATCAGGACACAAGATTTTCTTTGCCCATTTTATAATGTAATACCTTTCTAATTTGTCTGAACCTTTATTGAGTAAGTCCCACCAGATTCTGCAACTACTCTTACTATTAGCCTCCTACTTGGTAGTATAATCTCCTTTTTCCTACCAATTATTCCTGCCTCCCAATCTGGGTGAGACCTATTGTATCCCCTATTCCTCTAACTTTACTGTTTTCTACCCTGCTCAGGTGAGTTAGACCTGTCACCTTGTACTATTTTTATTCAGCTGACACTCTTTATAATGATGTATTTTTAGTTCTTTACTTTCTATGTATTCCTTTTCTCACTTTACCTAACTTGGCCTTCATCTCTCCACCCACCCCAGTATTAATTTCTCCTTACTTATACTGTTTCTGTTTTTCTGTCTCTCTGGGTGTTATCTTTACCCCATCCATCTCTTAGTCTTTGATCTATCAAAGTAATCCTTACTTTTTCCTCACTCCTGGTCTATCATCTGTCTAGTAGACTTGTCTGACCCATTCCCTACATTCTCATTATCATGCACACTTTTTGTCCCATCTTTTTGTTGGCAAGGCTCCATCTGTTCAGTTCTCTTATGTTCTCTCCCTCTCCCCTTTTTCCATCCACCTCAGCTTCTTTCTCTTCCTTCCCCTTTATCCCACCTACTTGCTTCTCCTTTAATTCACTCTAGCATCCTATCATCTTCCTGTCTTTGCCTTGAAGTGTTAGTTCATCACTTTCCTCATCTCTCTACTAACTTCTGATTATTTTCTCTTTGCTCTCCTAATCATTCTTTCTGGAGATGTTGAGTGACATTTTCAATGGAGATGTGCTGAACTGCAATATTCAAACAAGATAGATGCTCCACGCATCTCCAGATGCACCCCAGAGCATCTATAATGTATGTGGTGCATCCTGAGGGGCTGTTCCATCTCTGTATTCAGTCCAAATGAGCGGAGCATGTGCAATGCATCTCTAAAGATGTGCCACCCAAAGTTAGGCATGGAAAAAAACATATCTAACTGCTGACCACCCACAGGTGGGCTGCTGTACTGCACACAGCAGCACAGCAGCCACCAGCCCCTGCAGCCCAGTGGCAATCCCCCAGGCCCAACTCCCAATGCCCATTGCACAACCATGACCCCGGTGTTCCACAGTGTAGTGGACCCACCCACTCCATCCCAGTCTCTGATTCCCATGTACTGTGATGAACCCTTCCCCCATTGCCATGGTGTAGGTAACTCCCCTCCCTACCTGATCCCCATCTCTATAATAACAGTAGAAGTGTCCCCTCATGTCATACTGTAGGGCACCCCCCTTCCTGTCTGATCCCCAATCCTGTAATGTGCTGTAGTAGCCCCCCATTCCATAGTACAGGGGACCACCCTCCCTACCCAATCCCCAATCATGTAAAATTAATCACACTGCCCCTCTTTTCATAGTGTAGGGTCCCCCCACCCCAGTCCTGATCCATGATCTCCATTCACATACTAATCCCGTGCAGCACACTGTCCCCGCTTACATCAAAATTAGCTTTGCTTGCCTCCTATCCCTCTTTCACCACTCTCTATGGCTTCCCTTTGGACAATGTCCCTTCCTTTAAGTATCTTAGTGTACGGCTGGATCGGAACTTCAGTTTCTCTATACAGATCAATGCCATTCTGAAGCAACTGTGTCCTAAACTTGGAGATCTTTACTGTAATAAAGATTGCTTCCCCCCCCCCGCATGGAAATTGTTATAAAACATTATCGTGCCAGTGTTTGACTATTGCCAGTTGTGGTCTATGCTGCTCCCAAATCCTGCTTAGCCAGGTTAGATCCTTTCTTCCATTCTTTCTGCAGTTTTGCATCAAACTCCTCTCCTCTCACTCATCATGGTCTCCTCTGTCAATTAATCTCCCAGCCAATTTTGGACTCCCATCATCTACTTTAATGTTTTTTCCTTTCTTGTAAATTCTGGTTTTCCTCTCTTCCATTCTGCCTTAGCTGTTGCCTGTCCTATGGTATATACCTTCTTCCAACTATTCCCTCAGTTCCTCTGACTCTTGTTGTCTTTCTGTTCCTGCTTGTCAAACTTCTTCTGGACAATCTACATTCTCTTTCTGACTCTTATCAATTTAGAATAATCTTCCCTCATTCATCTGTTTCTCCCCCTCTTAAATCCTCTCTTCTAAACTTTTTATTCCCCTCCTACCACTGCCCTTAGTCTTATCCTCTTCTTTGCCAGTCTCTGACCTTTTAATATTCTGTGCCCTTGACTTACACAAACTGCATTTATTGGCAATGCATTTTTGCCCTTTTTGTACATTCTGTATTTTCCAACCTCATTTCTCTTATGTATTTAATTGATGTTTGCCTTAGTACTGCAGTTAACATATAATCATCTTGTAAATGTCACCAATTGCCTGTCCATTTCATAATGTGTGTAATCTTATGAACTACTGTATTGTATGTTGTTACAGTCATTGCCACTTTGTACCCATTGTTCCCCTTCTCATGGGTTGTACCTGGAAACATACCTTGACTCAGAGTGCCTTCCTGGTTCCAAATTTCAAACAAATAAATAACTAAATAAATAAATACATAAAAATGTGCCCCCTGCATGTAAATGATAAATTAAGCCAGATTCCTACAACAGATATTTGAATGTACTGACTTGCTCAATAGAATTAACCTCAGACATTGCCACTGCACTGTAGTAGACTTTGGTGTCATCTCTGTACATACAGTATGTAGATGACACCTCTCTCTGTGCTTCGGGAGGTCATTAAAAAATGCAGATCAGCAAAGGTCAAAAGACTGAGCCTTGAATAACCCCAGGATGTAAGACCACAAGGTCTGAACTAATGCCTTATATGGACACTACCTGGGTTTAGAAAGTTTTGGAACCATTTGCTGGTTGGTTGGCTGAGACTTTGAGTTTTTGGTGAAGTGGCATATGACCACTGTGCAACCTAAGCTCTTCCCACTCAGACTAAATCTCAAAAGGACCCCTTGCTTCTGAAACTGAAGAGTTTTCTACTGTCCAAACATACTGTATATGTATATATTTAGTGAAGTTTTCATTTATGATCCTAAACCTCAAAAAAGTAGGCCATCACATGGCATTGTATATAGAGAATATAATGGCTATGTAAGGGGTTATAATTAGAATTTTACATAGACCCAAGCTGTGGAATGCCATATAAACCCCAAGAGTGAAGCATGAAGGCATCCCACACCAAAGGTGTGTGTAAAATTGAGTTTTACACAGCTGCCCAGCCTTTATTTTATATAATTGCTGGACAGTGTTTTTTCACCACAGCTATTATATAAAATATAGATACATCAGTGTTGAGCCACATCCTGTTGGGATGAAAAGTGTTCCGTGGTCCAGCAGCTGCACAAACCTTCTGCTTCTTTTTAATAAATGTTTTAATCAAACAGTTGAAGTTGAAAAAGTCTGAGGCAAGTTTTTTTTCCAGATTTACTTACTGTTGAGTAGTAGTGACAGTGCAGTGTCCAGTGATGAGGAAGGGATGAGTGGCAGCTTGCGCATGCACAAAAGAAAGGAAACCCTGTGCGTGTTTGCTGTTGTAACTAGCTAGTAATAATGGCAAATTATAACCAGATTTTCCTTAGGGAAAAAATGCTGGACAGTAATTATAGTAAATGATTGTATGACTATATGCTGGTGCTATACCATTCCAACCCTGAAGCTTTTGTGTTGGTACTGTACATTTTCCTTGTGAACAAAACACACAGATTCTGGATGAGGGGATGCCTTTAAACAGCTACACCCTGCCTGTGCCAACCTTTCTCACTATAATAATCCAGCATGATGCTTTTTACAGGCTGTTAGCATCAGAGTGTAAAAGGATGTTATATCTATGTGCAAAGAAACCTGTAAGCAATGATTCCGTATGGAAGAAGTAGATTTAGTGTTTGCTTGCTCTGAAAGTACAGCAAGGAGAGCAGAGAACTGTCAAAGAAAACTGGGAGGTGAAATGGAGGAGAAGCATCCTATGACAGGATGGACTCAGCCCAATGTTATGCCACTATTTCGCACTGCAGAAGATACTTCAGGCAGGTTTAGAATATTGATGAGGAAGCAAGCTAGACATGCAATTTCAGTTTCTATCTCTAAATCTTTTTCAAGCGGAGTGAAAATGCTCACTGAACTCAACAGGTACCGAGAAATTTTTTTAAAACAGGATCTGTGTTCTTATCATATCAGATCAAGAAAAACAATCTGACAGACATTCAGTGTATGTGTGTGTGTGTGCGTGTGCTGTGTGTGTGTGTGTGTGTGTGTGTGTGTAGCCAACCTATACCGGATGTTTCTTTCAGCTTGGGGCATGCATAATGCATATTTTAACAGCCGGTTAACAGCTTGTTAATTCAATATGTAAGTAAGGCAGAAACAGGTTGCACAGAATATTAATATGGCTCTGGCCCTTTGGTATCCTGGATTTAAACAGCCCTGGATAAACACAACCAGTGACATAGATTTGGAAGTCTCTCATCCAGTGGACTGTTATCCATATTGCAAAACCACTGGGCACAATGTGCCACAGCTACCAGTCTCTGTTTCAGATGAACACAGAACTGTATAGCACAGATCCTGAATTAATTTCCCACTTACCCCACCAAAAGAGAAGTTCCCCAGGGCAGGCTTCAGAGGCACCAGCAAAGATGCAGAAGTCCAATCTGTTCCTGGCTATAACTGACACTGTGGAGTAAATCAAGGCAACAAATTCCAGTGTCCTCTTCCTGTTCATTAACATCAAATCAAAATTACACAAATTAGCAGGATAAAGGAGATAGGCCATAGCCCCATCTTCGTTTCGGACCATGCTATGGTGGTACTTAGAGTGTCGGGAAGGGGGCTTGAGAGTAGACCTGCTACCTGGAGATTTCCTATGTGTTTAGCTAAGGATCAGACATTCAGGGAGTATTTAGCGGAACAATGGAAGTTTTACGAGGAGACAAATGCCACGGGTGAGGTCTCTAGTGCCACTTTCTGGGAGGCAGGTAAAGCCTTCATGAGGGGGGCTATAATAGCTTACATAGCTAAAATTAAGAAACAGAGAAGGGGCAAGAGGGAGGAACTGGAGAGGCAAGTGAAAGAGCTGGAGAAGTGGGTAGGGGGAGAAGCCACCAAATTGTTAGTAATGGCGAGGGAAGCCCTTAATACTTTACTGAAATAAGAGGCAGGGAAAGCATGGTTCTATTGTCAAAGAAGGGTGTTCGAGTGGGGGAATAAGCCAGGGCCTATGCTGGTGAGGCTGATGAAGGGGGGCAGGTGCCCAACACGGATACTGAGGATTAGGGGGGCTGAGAGGCAAGCCCTTACAAGCTCAAGGGAAATAGCAGACTGCTTCAAGAGTTTCTATGAGAGGCTGTATAGAGCGGAATATGTGGGGAAGGAAGAGTGCATATGGGAGTTCCTTAATGGGGTGCCTCTGCAGAAGCTTACAGATGAGCAGAGGGAGTTGCTGGGTCAGCCCATCTCAAGAATGGAAATCCTAAGTGTTATACAGAAGTTGCAGGAGGGTAAGACTAGTGGGCCAAATGCTTTTCCTGTTGAGTATTATAGGATTTGGGGGGGGGGAGACAAATGGCTGAAGTGCTGAGTAGGGTATTTGAGAAAGGAGAGGAGGGGAAGACCCCAGAACTACCTGACTCATGTTATGAGGTGAACATTTGTCTAATACATAAGGGGGACAGGACGAGCTTGATTGTACAGCTTATCGACCTATCTCCCTCCTTAACATTGATATGAAAATTTTGGCCAAGGTACTGGCCACCAGGTTAGATAATATTTTGCCGGGGGTGATCCATCCAGACCAGACCAGGTTTATCAAGGGGCATCAGCCCTATCATAATGTACGAAGATTGTTAAATGTCATATGGTGGGCTGGTCAGACCAGAGGAAAGATGGGAGTGATCTCCTTAGACGCTGAAAAAGAATTTGATAGGGTGGAATGGGAGTACCTCTTTGAAGTGATGACCCGGTTTGGTATGGGGGATCCGTTTATAGGCTGGGTTAGGGCTATGTATCTAAGGCCGAGCACATGGGTTATGGTAAATGGGTGCCTTTCTGGGAAATTTGGGTTGGGTAGGGGTACGAGATGGGGTACCCACTATCACCTCTTTTATTCGCTTTGGTGATTGAACCCCTGGCATTGGTGATATGCCAGCATAAAGTCATGGTGGGCGTAGGTTATGTGGAGGGGAGAGAGCATAAGGTGGCGTTATACGCTGATGACATGCTGCTGTTTCTAGGGGATATACATAGCTCCATGGGACATTTGATGAACATTACAAGAGGTTTGCAGGTTTTTTTGGGTATAAGATTAATGTCAGGAAATCCAAAGTTATGGGGTTCCCGGATGCTGGCCAAGAGGTACATCAAATGGGATTCAAGGTGGTTCAGACAGATTTTAAATATCTTGGGATCCGAATAGGGTGGAGATGGGAAGAGTTGTATAAGCTGAATTATCATCCCTTGATCAAATTGGTATTGGCAGATCTTAAGAGATGGATGCAGCTCCCTATGTCTTGGATTCGGAGGATCAATCTTATAAAAATGAATATTATGCCCCGTATCTTATATCCCATGCAAATGCTGCAGGTGAGGCTAACAATGGAGGATGTGAAACAGTTAGAGAAGGGGTTTTCAGATTTCATTTGGCAGGGAAAGAAGCCAAGAATAAGTTTAACAAGGCTTAAGGTGGATAGCACTAGGGAAGGGCTTAATTTCCCAGATCTGGGTACATACTACAGGGTGGTGCAGCTTAGGGGAGTGGCTGACTGGGTTCATAGGCCAGAGGTGGCCAGTTGGGTAGGGCTGGAACAAGACAGGACTCCAGGGAGACTTACAGCCTACCTCCATAGTAAGGGGCTACGAACATATAGAGATCTGGGAAGTGGTAACCCGTTAGTTAGGGAAACATTGGAGGCTTGGGATCATCTGTGGCGGTGGAAGGGACTGGTCCAGAGGGAGACTGTGTTACTCCCGATTGTGAAGAATCCCTTCTTCGTGCCTGGGATGGAGGATGGGGAGTTCTCAGAATGGGAGAGAGGAGGGGTGGTATATGTAGGGATGCTACTGGAGAAAGGGGAGCCGAGTGAGTTTGATAAGATTAGGTCAGAGGTGAGGTTAGGGACATCCCAATTATTTTGGTACCTGCAAGTGAAAGCGTTCGTAGGGAGAATGGGAATGGGAGATAGGGATGGGTTGCACCCAAATTGGATAGAGCAGATGGTATGCCAGGCTAGGAAAGATCCAAAAGGATTTATAGGGAAAGTGGCTAAACAGGATAAGCAGAATCTTTCAGATTTAACAGGCCCCACAAAGGTTCTTTGGGAGTGGGACTTTGGGCAACAAATATTGGATAAGAACTGGAAGTTGGTCCTAGGCATGCCGGAGGGGATCATGGTGTGCAATAAGTTTAAGGAGGCCTTCTATAAATTTTGCATAGAATATACTGGCCCCCAGTGGTGGTGCATTGGGCTCATCCGGCAGTGTCGCCGATATGTCAGAGATGTAACAGGGGGTTGGGCACCTTCTTTCATTGTTTCTGGGTGTGCTCAGTCTTGATTAAGTTTTGGGGGGGATAGTACAAGAGGTGAATAAGGGGTTAGGAGGCCAACTGTCTCGTGACCCTCTGGTCTGCCTATTTGGGCTGGAGGTAGTGGAAGCAGAGGAGGAGTGGCAGCCACTGCCTAGGTGGGTAAGGGTTCTGTTGGTGCTGGCCAGGCACTGTATTCAGAACACTTGGGTCACTGGAAATGGGCCTACGCTAACTTGAGTGGCGGAGAATGGTTATCCACTCCTTAGCATTGGAAAGGCTTACATGGTTCGTAAGAGATAGGGAGGAGGTGTTTTTGAGGAACTGGGCTCCTTTTCTAGTCCTTGAGCATATCTGAAAACCTAATGCTCTGTACAGGGTTGAACATCTAAATTTTAGGTTAACTGTTAGTTAAGGGGAGAGTGCCCCTCTTGTCAGTGGCCCACCCATGGCCTACCAGGTACTCACGGTCCCTCTTTCCTTGCACAGTATGAATTGTGATGGATCACCTGAATATTATATGATTAATTATGGATACTTGAATATGTCTGAGAGTATGGATTGTAATGCACACTCGACTGCATCTATGTGTTGGTATGTGATATGTATTAATGGTTTAACTTGGATATTAATATGTCTGTGTTAGTAGATGTCTATTGTTGTATGTTATATGTGTATGTCTCTGTAAAAGAAAATTTCAATAAACAGAGCATTCAAAAAAAAAAATTACACTAATTAGATATGCCTTCAATACTATATTTCCCAGTGAAAAAGACAGCTGGGGCCCAATATTCAAATATGCGTAAAGCACAGTGCAAAAATTGGTGCTCTACCTTGCGCATGCCTGGGTGCCCAAAGATGCTATATTCAAGTGCACCAGCACTATTTGACTGAATATAGGGCCATGTTGGCCCAGTGCCACTTACACTATCAGAATGGATAGCCTCAGAAGGCTATTTTCAGTAGTCAGAGAGACCCATGCAAATGAGCCCATTGGGCATGCAAGGCACTAAGAGTCCTTTTGCATGCCCATTATGGGCTCATTTGCATGAGTAGTGAGGCAGGTTGGCATGGTGCCACCACCCAATTGCCTGGTCCCAGCCATACCTACAAATCCTTGGTGCTAGTGGTCCCTCCTGCCTATTGCCAGCCAGTTCTGTAAAAGAACACTATCCCTTGTGCTAGTGGTACCCCACGTCTGATTGCCAGAAAATTCTTTAAAATAAAAGGATCTCTGTTGCTAGTGGTACCTCCCCGCTGCATACAGATTGCCATCCCATTCTTTAAATAAATATTATCCTTGTGCTAGTGGTAACCCTCCTCCCTCCAATTGCCATCCCAGGCTTCAACAATATTGTCCCTGGTGCTAGAGGTGCCCTCCAATCCCAGCCCTGTCATACACTCTTATGTCCCTGGTGGCAGTGGTGCCCCCCCAGTCACCAGCTCCGACATACAAACAAGCCCTCCCAGACATCCAATGGTACCCCCCCCCCATGGTGCTGGGCACCTCCCCACTCACTGTATCATCAGCAGTGGCACTGTGGGTGCATACAGTGATCAGCACAGTCCTGCTCTCAAATTGTATTCCACAATAGCACCAAGAAGAGAGGGGCCAAGCAATGGACTTGAAAATTGATACATAGCTGCATCTAAACCAAAGTGGATTTCCTCATTCTATACAGCTCTTTAAACAGGTTAAAAAAATCTGGAAAGCCATACATCGTGTGTTATTTTTGTATCCCAACACAGAACTAGTGTGTAGATTTCTGCAAAAGAATGCACTCCCTCACTTATTACTAAAGGCAACTTTTACTTTTTTCTGAGACTGGAAAGTTTGGGCAGCCTGGAAAGTAACCAACTGTATACGTGTTGTATGAATTCCCTAGGGATCAGAATTTAGTGGTTTCCAAATGTAAACAATTAGAGTGAGGCAGATATATTTACAGAGGCAGGAACTCTGGGGAACCTCCCTAAACTTTCCCAAAAACCGCATGCTATTGGCAAAAATCCTTCTCAATTCATGCTGATGGCTAATGGAAATCATTATTTCCATCAAAACTGCACTAAAGAAACTTAGACTACTTAATACTGTACATTAATTTTGTAAGTAATAGTAAGAACATTTAAATGAAATGATCTTGGTCAGAATTGTAAGCCCCTCCCATAGTGTAGGGCTTACCTCCAGCTCCATGGAACCTAGTCAGATGGTTGCTGGCCTCTTTGCTCTCTCCAGCCCCAAGGACTTGGACTCTAAGGTGGTGGACAGGTGGAGAGCTGCAGGGCAGGGGAAGACAGGATTTCTTCAGTAACTCCAGTGCCACAACAGCAGCTCCAGTCACACTGCAAAGGCTCCGCTGCTGATGATGAACGCAGTGCATTGGTGCTAGTCATGACAGTGGGGATTCCCCTCTGATTGCCCCAACAGAATCTAACCATAAGTGTGATCACATTCAACAGAAAGGAAGCAACCCCCAATTTTTTTTCGAACTTTATGTGTATTTCTTTTACACAAATAAACGCTACAATACAAGATCCATATGCCAGACATCACAGTGAGTACAGGAGCCATCCAATGGATCAGAATGTTAAAATCTCAGCATATACATATAAACATATAATATTACTACCAGCATATGATTATGAATGGCTGCACCCTACAAGAAAAGGTGGTCAGTCCAGATCAGTTTAAGCAAGAAAATGTAGAATCTAACAATCAGTGCTGATATGACCCCTTTCCAAACATGTTTAAATTTCAAAAATGTTTAGTACTCTCCCACAAACTTCTGTACCCAAACATGAAATAAAGTAAAGCCATATATCAAGAATGTAATCTTAATGAACTACATATTAGATCAGATAAAATAAAATAAGGTGACAGTCCTATAAAATTAAGACAAGTCCCATCATTAGGCATTGTGTAGAGAGGTGCATAGCCAAGACTAAGCCCTTAACGTTGAATATAATGATAATGTATATGATACAATCAGAAAAAAATGGGCCATTTACCCCTGCCTTCAGCCAAATGCAAATGTTTGGTTACAGTCACCAAAGAACATAACTAAAACAGCGGTGTACTATTAAAGTTCAAAATAGTCATTGGGAACACTTGCCGTTGTAGGAGATCCAGTGAAGGCTATGAAGTCCCACACCTTACTGGATTCAAGTGTCCTCTCCATCAGAGCTCTGATCCACCATAGATTGATCCTTGGATGCCTCGAATTCCTTCCGTATCTGTTCTAACCTCTTACCGGCCTCCACCGGTCTGTAAATTGGAATGTATGCCCTCCATAATAGATTCGTAGGTGAGCTGGTATCAATAATGAGTGCACCACTCCTAAACTGTATAACTGGGCCCAGACTCTTTAAAACTTCTTATGCTGGGCTCTTGTTGTGTATGAGAGATCCAGGAAGAGGTGCAAAGTATGGCCATCAAAATTGAGCTGTTCCATATTATGGGCCACCTGCAATATCTGCTCCTTAGCCACAACATCATCCATGACAAGCAGCACCGTTTGAGGGAGATCCTGTTGTGCCTCTGCCGATCATGGGGAAATCCAGTAAGCCCTAAGGAAGTGCATTCCATATCCAGACTCAAAGTGAAGAACTTTAGGTAGCCAATTTTTCAGAAAAGCAAGGAGGTCTAGATTATCTGACCCCTCCAGCAGTCCAATCAGCCAAACACTGGGGGGCACAATTAGCATTCTCTAAGGCCTCTAAATGGTGCCACAACTGTCAACTCTCTTGCGTTAACTTCACAATGACAGATAAAGCTTTAGTAGCCTGATTCTCAGCAGAGTTAGCAGTTTTTGTGGCAAGTTCTATTTTTTCTCTTGTTCACCAATCCTCTGTAAAACAGTCTCCACCTTCACATCAATAGCCTGCATGGAGAGTTGTAGGGCCTTCCATGGTGGCTCCACATTGCTCACTGCAAAGTAGAGGCCTGTTGCTCAGTTGACAACTGTGTCTTTGAACCACTTGGACTGCCTTTATTTAAGTGCCCCATGACAATATTGGACACCAAACTGTTCAATTCAATGAGAGGAATCTGATGTTTATAGAAAAATGGCTCTAATTCTGATTTTATTCAATTTAATGGATCATAAATTCTCATTAGATGCAGAGCTGTAGAAAAACATGTCTGCTTTGTAGGTGTGCTCAACAGCGCCCCCACCAAAAATTGTTTTAAGGGCATGAGCCCTTCAGAAATAAAGACGTTTGGGTCCAGTGCCCCATAACGGCAAAGACAGCCATCAGTATTTGTGCATCCTGACCCAACTCAGTATAGCAACTGTGGTCGGGGTTGCAATTCAACCAATCAAGCTGCAAAGCCTGAAAGGGGAGCCATAAGGTGCTCTTGGGACACAGGAGAACTGCTTGAATTCTGCCATGAATTTCTGGATAATCATCTTCTGAGGAATAGACCACCAGCCCCACCCTAAGTGATTGACAGCCCAGATGGACAATCAGTTGCTGACACTCATCAGTGAACAGCAGGGTCTATTTCAGCACTGATTCAGATCTGCTCAATATCCTAAACAGAGAGTTGCCTGTGTGCTGTGAAAAAGTAGCTTGCTTCTGTGTTGCTACTGTGCTAGATTACTCATCTTATAGTGACATTAAAGAATAAGAAGCAGAACTTCAGCAATGTGAAAGGGAGATAATCCTGTGTTATCTCAGTATGAAATCAAAGCTGGAGGTTGCAGCAATTGTATGACAGACTTTGCTGTACTGTGTGTCTGTATGTGTGGTGAGGGACACATCAATAAAAACAAACTCAGCCACTATTATGCCCCCCACTTCATAAGCTGATATGAAAAAATATGCTGTGCAAACATGTACTAATTTAAAGGGGCTCTGTACTCACTCCACTATCCAGGGTATCCAGTGATCCTTTTGATACAGTAAGCATATATTTGTCCAGGCTTACCTTGAAGGCCTGTGCTAGCTTCATTCTCACTGTCTTCATTGGTAGGCAGTTCTGTAGGTTCATTTCTCCCTGTGAGGAGAAGTGTTTCCTAAAGTTACCACTAAAATTACCAACTCTGAGCTTCAGGGCATGTCCCCATGTCCTGTTGGAGGACACCAGATCAAACATGTTTGTCAATTTTATCTTGTTGTTATCCTTCTGTATACAGAATACAGAGATCATGCCCCTCTCAGTTTCCTTTTTTCAAATGTAAAGATATAAAGGGCTACCAACCATTTTCTCATACAATAGCTTTGTCTCCTACCCCTGATCATTTTGGTGACCCTGCATTGAACCATACTGACTTCCTCATCATCCTTTTTGAGGAGCCTAAGTTGCATGCAGCACTATAGGTCTGACCAGGGCCTTGTAAAGAGGCAAGACAACTTCCCCAGTCCAACTGATCAAACTCTTTTAATTCATTCCAGAATTCTGCAGGTTCTGCTCCATTCCTTTGTCTATTATGCATCCCCCCAAGTCCTTTTTCTCCTTGACTGCAGCTAAGGAGCCATAAAGTGTATAATTCATACTTCTGTTTTTGCCAGGTAAGTATAGCACCTTACAGTTGGCTGCACTAAATCTGAGAATCCAACCACACAGCCTCTTCTGGTCCTCCTGAAGTTGATCCCCATCTATAAGGGAACAAACTCAGGGATGATTTGCAGGAAAATAACATGCAGAGTCATCTGCAAAGGAATAAACTGAGGAACCATGGAATACCACAGGTTTCAGTCCTGGGGCCCATCATCTTTAGCATATCCATGTACCATATAATGATAGGAGTGCAAGGAAAGATCTGCTTCTTCGAATATGACATCCAGATCTGCAGGAAGCTGGACAAGAGGATGGGGGTCAGAATAATGAGGGAAGACTTAGAAAAGCTTGAATGGTGGTCCAGGATATGGCAGCAAAGATTTAATTCCAAGAAATACAGCATAAGGTAATGCACATCAGAAACAAAAGCCTGGAAGTGCAATAGTTGATGGGTGTGTATGGAAATAGTATAGCTGAGGAAAGGGATCTGGTGGGGATAATACTGACAAGTCTGAAAACTACTGCACAGTGCAACAGAGCAGTGGGTAGAGCAAACAGGATGCGAGGGTGCAAAGGAAGGGAGATCAGTAGTAGAAGCAGCAAAGTGATCTTTCCTCTGTACAGGTCCCTGTTTTGCCCTTCCCCTGAAGTACTACATGAGGTGCTGGAGCTCATACCTGTGAAAAGATTGCAATAGGGTGGAGGCTATAAAGAGGAGGGCAACCAAAAATGGTCATGGGGCTAGGGAAGAGTTTATAAGAAGAAAGAAGATAGATGGAGGGATCTTGATGTGTACTCCTTGGAGAGAAAAAAATAGTATGGGCATGATAGAAACATACAAATTTCTCCATGGGATTAACAAGGTGAACTGGAACACAAATAGAAGGGTGAACCCAATAAGATGTTTAGGGGTAGGTCCAGGAGGGATGCCCAAAAGCTCTTTTACATGGAAAGGTTTGTGAACAGGTGGAATGGATTGCTGGAGGAGGTGGACTGTGTCAAACAACTGAATGGATTCAAACATGACAGAACGGGCACAGGATCATGATAAGTACAGGAAGAGGTATAAAGGGGGAAGGATAAAGGGAGGAGGATGGTCATTAAGACGATCCCACAAGTAACAGGTAGGGCTGGGCAGATTATATGGGCCAGGGGGGCCTTATTCTGCCATCACATTCTGTGTTTCTCAACTCAGAGACCACCTGTTGGAGAATAAACTAAAGGGCCACCTATAAGGGAAGAAACTCTGGGACCATCTGCACAGTTGGGCCATAGACATGATCAGATATTCCCAGATATTTTTCTTTTTTATCGCAGCTTTGTTTCTCTTGCTGCAGCGCCATACCGGCAGGGACATCCAGCTGCCAGCCCTGCCCCCGGGGAGAGCAGCAGGCTCACTTGCATGATGGGGGGGTCCGGCACGGCCATTGCTGATCCACTGGAGGGTATCCCCATCCTTGCCAGCCAGACCAGCGCCGAGCCCCCTCCAACGCGATTCCACAACAGTCCTCCCCACACTGCAGGGTGTGGCCATCAAGCTGCTCGGTCACACCCAGCCTTTTTCCATTTTTATCCCAATGGGAGCACGGACGTGCAATGACGTCCATGCACCAAGGTGCTGACATCCGCCGTGCTCCCCCCCATCTAGACACCCATGCATCTGCAGTACCACCGGGCATCCCCAGGGACTGCCAGAGCATGGAGTGAAACCCACCCTTTTTCCCCACGACTGGGAGAGCAGTCATTGGACGCTCGATCCCAGTCCTCCCCTTCTTACCCCCGATGTCCCGGGCTCGTTCCCTAACCTGGGTCGCTGGCGTGGAGTTAGGTGTGGCATCCAGCACCTCAACCTTCAGCGACACCGAACCCCCAGATATTTTTGAATATTCCAAAAGAGATTCTCTCTGGTGGCCCTGCTGTGGTACTGCAGGGAATTTCTCAAGAGATAACACAAAAGTTTCAGAAATGTCAGACCATGTCAGTTGCTGCAACTGTTGGAAAATAAAGGGCCATCTGTAAAGTAGCACAATAAGTAAGTAATAAGCCACAACAGGGTGTGCATTTTTAGGATTGTAATGGATGTCCTGGGGGTGTAGTAAGGCTCAAGACCAAAGGCCAAGTATCCGTACACCCCAGGAAAGTGCATTTAAATCCTATGATGCACACCATAGATGGGTTTATTACACTTATAAAATGGCTCCAAGTCGTTTTTGGGGGAAGGAAAATGAGATTTAGTACTTGAACGTCTGTTTATAGAGATTTAATGTATGATAATGTGATGTATTTCAGCATATGACATTTCTAGATTTTTTCTTGCCCTTTTATAAACTCAAGGACCTTCTGTAGGAGACTACACAAAAGGACCATCTGTAGAGGAAATATCTCATGGAGTGTCTGTAGGTCAAGAAACTCAAGGTTTTGAGTGTGCTGCTGAAAGGACCAAATAGCACCCAGCTTAAAGGTAAGATGGCCACTGCCACAATCTTCTGATCCTTATTCTTCTCCCTCTCCAGAGTGAAGGCAAAGTGATGCCTTTCGTGTCTCAATAAACCATGCAGACTTTGCAGAAGATAGGTGTGAGGATACAGTTGTTCTGTGACCTATATAAAAATCGTCATGTCTAGAATCCAGACTCATCCTTCAGGCTGAACTGGTGGCAATGTAAAAACTGTCTTGAGTGATGCATATTTGATTTGGAACTTGAAAACTACTCATAGCCTTGGACCATTCCTTAGTTTAGAAGTGATGAGAGAATAGGTAGTGGTGTTCTCAGTGTTCTGTCCATTAGCAGTTCTGCTGGACTGAATCCATTTGCAAGCAGTATAGCTTGAAAATCAAGTAAAACTTTAAATGGGTTTTAGCTTTCTGGGAAGTACTTTTTCAGTCTGTACTGCTCTTTCAACTTCTTTGTGGCCTGAGGATGTTGTGGACTGCTCGTAGGATGTAAGAATCCATAACTGTTTGTGAAATCCTGGAATGCTGGACAACTGAACAGCGGTCAGTTGTCCAATATACGAGCAAGATGTAACCTCCCTCTTCCTCTGGGTACTAGGTATACTCAATCTCTTCATCAGGAGTCACTGAGGTGTGGGGATGGTCCCGTGGTGCAGTGGGAGCACATTGTGCTGCCTACTGACTGACTGAGGTCTGCATTTGAGATCTGGAATTCCAAATTCAGTCTGGCTTAGGGCCCAGAGCATCATGGATGAGAAATATTCAGCTTATAGGGAGGGAGGATGCAGGCCACACAGCATTTATGCACCCCCTACTGGCCAACCAATTAATGGCACTGGCACTGACTGTGAAGGCAGCAATTCCCAATCCTTCCTGGAAGAAGGATGTGACTGTGGGGACCCTGATAACTGGGATGAGAAAGTGGGGACTAAAACTGGGGGAAAAATGTTTTTTAAAAGTGTGACTGGAGCCTGCCCAGTAGTGTGGTGATAGCACTGCTGTTCTCTACCTGCTGATCCATGATCAGGAATAAACATGGGCCACTCAGGACCCATTTGGAGAAGGGAGGATTGAGCATCTGAGACACTTTTCCTCCCTCAGGGTGGGGGGAACACTAAGTATTGCTGTTTGATTGCCACCTAGTGGTAGCCAAGTAGTAGTGTAGTGAATACACACTACAGGGGATGGGACTGCCACTAAACACCATGCCACCTTGTGTGTCACTGTGAGCATGCATGTGCATCATTGCATGCTGTCACCCTTAGGAGAGAAATGGAGGTGAAAGTCATTGTCTGTCAAGGGTTCAGTGACGGCATCCTCTGCAGGCTCATGTATGACCAACTCGGCAGGCCACCATCTACATTAGTGGTCCTGGGTAAGTTATGGATAACCAGTGAATCAATGAGATGTTTGGTGACAAAGGCTGGGTCAGAGGTTTGCTGTCAGAGGAAAGGCAGATTGGTGACCAATGGTACAGAATCATAGGCTGGGGTAAAAAGGCTCACTGGGATGCTGTGCATCTCACATCCATTTGTGAGTTCCAGTTCCTTGGTGATCATGTAAGACCACAAATATAATATATATCACAAATGAAATCCTTGCCAGAAGATTTGTAACACTTACCTTTATTCAACTTATATAATAAGTCAAGATAAATACTCACAGATGATGGATTTCTATAGAACAATCAGCTTCTGACAGGTGAGCTACGCCACATTATAAGATACAGACGGTGAATTAATGCTCTCTTTACACCCACAACCAACATAGTACTTGACTGCATTTAGGTTCCAGGGCATCATTATGAGACACTGATTATGATTTTTTTCTGGCAAATGGATTCTCCGAAATGGTGCCAGGAGTGGACAACTGATAGTTCCAAAGTTCAGGACCATTAAAAATAATTATAGCCTTGATGGAGTGCTGCCAAAATGAAAGTGAAATGGGTGGAAATAATGAAAGAAATCTGATTAGCAGGTTTGCGTGGTACACTGCTAATTCAGTTCTGAAAATGTATAGCAGTTCTCAAGGAAAAAATGACAAAGTCAGCAATGTTGCAGATATAACACTTGCATTTTATGTTACTGCTGTCAGCTCCCATACAATGGACACTCTTAAAAAAAGTTTAGCAGTCAACATATGCAGTAGAGAAAATGATTATCATTACCCCCTCATTTGCCTTAACAGGGCACCATTGTAAACAAGCTGCACTAATAAAACTGAACTGAATTGAATGTGCAGAGTTCTGTTATGGTATACAAGACTTCTCCACTCTAATGAAATGCTGCAGGTGATCATGGTTTCCCAGGAAATATATCAGTGAGGTCATTATTCAGTACTAAAGTTGACTGGAAATAAAAACAGCAAACATAACTCCTCCATGATTGGAAATGAAAACAACAAAAATGGCTCTGTGCTTTTTTCAAAATTTAAAATGCTGTTACTGCAGTATATAGAGAAGCAATCGCTATAAAGTCATAAGACTGCATTCTAATCTGTCACCACTAGGTGGCTGCATATGGCATCATTGCTATCACACAAGCTGCAGCCCCATCCATGTATTGTGGCAGTGGGGTTAGAAGTATCCAGCCACTAACAGGCTAGAGATTGGACTGGCTACAAGCCTTCTTTTGCTGCAGTTATATTTAGTCCCATACACACAGTCACAAAGGACCTTCAAAAATTTGTCACAATAGCCACTTAAGCACCAGTCCTTTGTCTTGCATCCCATTTGGGTCGCAAACCTTATTCTGCGAGGTAACTTCCGACATCGCGATAATGTGGGAAAGGGGCAGGGGTCACCATGCTCGAATCATGTCAGGCCTCAAAGAGACAGTCACATAGTTTTGTGACAACCCATGCCTGTGAAACTATTACGGGGGAGTTCTATGGGAGATAACATCAGAACCTGCTTTATTGAGGGAGATAATGTTAGCCAGGGCACCAAAGCTGCTCTTGACTAATGATAATTTGCTGTGGGCTCTTCAACCCTCACTTCACCCCAAGAAGGGCAAAAGTGACTTCAGTTTAATGTCTTCTCCACAGAACAGCACCTCCAACAAACTAACCTCGCAATGAATATACAATTTTCTGTCCCAAAGTCAAGAGCATTTGCACTGAGCCACATAACCAATCTTGAATTAAGGTAGAAAATGCACATCTGCAGGTTCATATGCATTCTCCTCCAGTGGCTGCACTCTAAATAAAATCCTATGGACCATTAGTGCCTGGCTAGAGAAAAGAACGTGTGCTGTTTATTCCTAGTACTGAACTCCAATTAGTTGGTTAAATGACAGCACTTACTAATTGGTTTCAAACACTTCTCAGTTTGCATTGTTGGATGCATCAGCTATGCCCACCGAGTAACACACTTCTGCAATTTTATTGGGGGTGTATAATCCTTCATTACTAAGTAACCCTTGCTAAGCAAAGCTTTGTTTGTGCACTCAAGCAAAGCAATTACAGTATTTTTCCTGCCTGTGATTAAGAACAGCAACAAAGACTTAAGTTTCTTTGAACCACAGACACTGCAAGGACCACTTTGAAAAAATAGGATTGAGACACATTTGAGATAATATTTTATGTATTTTCTGTGTTTTGCATCCCCTTTTTTCTTTATAACTATACATATTAACATTAAAACTCTGGATGATCTGAATAATCTTATTCCATTCTGTTTAGGATCCATCAGACTATCAAAAATCCAGTTCTGATTCCGATTCTTTTCCAATGGCAGTTAAGCAATCAGATTTGGAATCAGATTCTAATTCTGCATCTGACTTCTGTTGCAAAACTCCCCACATCCATCTAATGGCAATTGTCTCCCACCCATCCATATAATTAAAGATACCTCTTCCCCCTACCCTCTAAGAGCACCCATTCTCGCTCCTCCTCCCACCACCCACTGAATTCACTATTTCTGCCTGCTGAATGCTTAAAGGAAAACTACACCTTCATATCTTATACATTTTACTTGTTTCTATGTCAACAGACAACCCTTTTTGTGTGGCTGTTAGGAAGATATGTGATTAATTTACTTTATTTTCACTGTTCATACTAGTCCCAGTAACTGTCCTGGAGGTCTCCATTTTCTGGTTGTTGGAATCTCATTGCCCCTAAGATCTGCATTAGCATATAAGAACATAATGTGCCAGAACACTTTAGACTCCCCAGAATGCCTGACTTCATTATTAGAGTTTAACAAAACAAGTTGCATCAAGGTGCGAACACATCTACCTACAGTTAGCTTTGTAAACTGGGCTGTAATGCAGGTTTTTTTCTCTTTAAACTTCATTCAATTTGTGCATTCCTAGAGAGTATTTCAAGATATTTGTAATATCAGCAAAGAAATGCATGGTAAAAATGGGTGCTGTGACATTGTGTTCTCATATGCTAATGCAGCTCTCATGGACAATGAGACTTTAAGAACCATAAAATGAAGACCCTTCCCCCCCCGGATAGTTATAGGGGACTAGCATGACCAGTGAAAACAAACTAAAGTGAACACGTATATCCCCAACAGCTACAGGAAAAAAGCTGCCTGTTGACATGAAAACAAATACAATTTACAAGCTATGAGGGTGTAGCTTTCCTTTAATTGAAGGTGAAGAGTCTCTGTTAGGATAATAGTATTTATTTATTTATTTAGATTTTGGTAACCGGGTAAGCCCACTGAGACCAGTGATCCCTTTTTCAGGGGCAACCCGGGATTAGTTACAGAGTACATATCTTGGCAACTTTACACAGTAGTCTTAGAAAAATACATTTGAAGATTCAGTGTGTTTATACATAGTAGAATAGTGTAGGATGACATTAGATAAAGTACATAACAAGGAGTGTGATACATAGGAGCAACAGTAGAGCAGCGTTAGCTGAGTACTTAATTAGTCACAAGGGGTACATAGATGGGTAGTAACATACATAAGTTTATGGTTTGTACATAGTCCACAATAGGGTACATTGTTTGGCACAGAGAACAGAGGGTGCCACTAGGCTAATAGAAGTTTAAGGCAGTTTCAAGGCACCTTAGCAGTGCATGTAGGGGAGTTATAGGGAAAGCACTTGAAGTAGTCACCAGAGGTCGCGGGGGGGGGGGATCATTGACCCGGGGCTAACGGTTACAGCCACAGAGGCTCAGCTCCAGGAGATACTCTTTGAGGCCCAATTTAAATGCTAGGAGAGAAGGCTTCTTAACTAGAGTTTCAGGGAGGGCATTCCATAAGAGGGGGGCAGCGTAAAGGAAAGAGCGCTTGCCTTGGTTGGTGCGAACCCGGGGGATGGCAAGGTGGCATCTAGCTGAGGGTTGAAGGGTGCGGTGCTGGATCTTGGGGGTGAGTAGATCACACAGGTGAGGAGGAGCGCCAAGGGAGGTGAATTTGAAAGCCAGGCAGGCAGGGGAGTAGGTCAGCTTGTGTTGGAGGGAGGGCCAGTTTAGGTCCTCTAGGACCTCGCAGTGATGCCTCCTGGGGAGAGAGTTAGTAGCAAAGAGAGCCACTTTATGGTAGTGTGTGGTGAGCTTGTTGAGCTCAGTCTCTTGGAGAGACTGCAGTAAAGGGGCTCCGTAAAGGATTGAAGGGAGGAGATTGCAGTTTGCAATTGCACGACGAACCTCACCAGAGAGGGAGTTTTTCAAACGGTAGAGGAGGCCCATCTTCTGGTGGACAGTTCGGGTTAGGGAGATGATGTGTGATTTATAGATCAGTTCTTGGTCGAGGAGGACCCCTAGGTACTTGAACTGATCCAGGACCTCAACCCTCTTCCTTAGGGAGGAGGTGAGCTGGAGTAGATCGCTTCTGTCAATGCCGAACCATCTTGGTCCTGAACAGGACGGCCTTGGTTTTGTCGTCATTCAGTTTTAAAGAATTTGCAGAGAACCAGGCCTCAAAGTCAGAGAGACAAGCCTGCAGCTTGGTAGAGATGACATTAGGGTGAGGGTCGCTGAAGTAGACAACTGTGTCATCTGCATAGAGAATGAGGTTACTAGGTCTGCGGTCTCCCTCAATGTCATTTATGAAGAGTGAGAATCGAGCCCTGGGATACCCCAGAGACCACAGGTCTTTCACTAGATTGTGAGCCCCTCCAACGGACTTTCTGGGTTCTGTTGGTCAGGTAGCTCTTGAACCAGGAGAGGGCATGTGCATCCAGGCCTAGTTGCCAGAGCTTAGCGAGGAGAAGTTCGTGGTTTACTGTGTCAAAGGCCTTGGATAGGTCAATGAATAGGGCGCCCGTTGGGAAACCTTGGTCCATGGCCTTGAGGATGTCAGATGTGAGCCGGATTAGGGCAGTGTCAGTGCCATGGCCTTTCCTGAACCCATGTTGTGCATCGGAAAGTAGTAGGTGCTGTTCAAGGTAGTCCTGCAGCTGATTATGTACAAGCCTCTCCTGTACTTTACCAAGAGGGCTGAGGAGGGAGATTGGCTGGTAGTTACTCACGAGGTCCCGGGGATCTTTTTTATGAACTGGGACAATAGTCAAGACCTTCCATTTGAGTGGGATAGTACCTTCGAGGAGTGACCTGTTGATCAGTAGGGTGACAGGATAGGCAATAGCCATGGTGGCTGCTCTCAGCAGTCTAGGTTCGAGAAGGTCATGCCCAGGGGAGGAGTTGGGATTTATTTTGAGGAGCAGTGGAAGTACAGCAGATGGTTTGACTAGTTTCAGATGGAATTGGGGCCGTGGGAGGATTCGGTCCCTAGCAATGTAGGGAGGGGACCAGGGGAAAGCTGTGGGCGGGGATCCTGAGGGATTAGAGAAGAAGTCCGAGAAGGCTTTGGCAACTGCCGAAGGGTCGCTGGTCAGGGAGTTACCAACCAGAAGTGAGTCATTAGGTGAGTTTGTGGTACACTTGAGGAGGGAGTTAATCTGACCCCAGAATTTCTTAGGGTTACTGAGGTAACCTGTTTGGAGGTCCCTTAGATACTGTGATTTAGCCAGTTTAGAGGTTTTCTTGCAAAGGTTTCCATACCAGTGTCCAGTCCACTCTAGCAGCATCCTTCATTCTAGGCCATGCCAAACAGGACTAGTCTCACCTATCACCAGCCACATGCTTTTGCCCAGCCCTAGCATAAGTCCAGTGGGTTCAGCCTACCCACCAGTGCCCAACTGCCCTCACTCATTGCAGGCTTCCTCTGAAGGACAACTTCCTTAGTCCCCCTGTGTCAGTCAAACATGGCTCCTCTTGACCTCCCAGTCATGAACTCCCACTTCCTGCTTCCCTACATGCATTGCGAATAACTTTTTCTTACAGATAAAAGAAATCATGGGCTGCCACTGACTGGGCACAATAACTGAATGAAGCATCTGTTCAGTGGCAGCCCAGGGTTTTATGTTGGGTATCCCAGGCCATCATTCACAATGCATGTACTGTAAAGATAAAGTAAGATGGAGGCCAGACCAGAATAAGTACACAATATATTATGGGAGTAGGAGACCAGGAGGAGGACTGGAGTCTGTTTTTGAGTGCAGGATTGTTCTGGGTCTCATCTCTGAGGAAGCCTGGAATTGGTTAGGGAGGGGGCGGTTATGAACTAATGCATGGCTGGCATTGGGTGTTGGCATGTGACTCATACCTCTCAACTGCTATGAATTTTGCATAGCACTATGATTTTTGCATTTACATTTACCCTTGCTCTGCAAAGGTTTGCTGATGTTCTTAATAATTTTAGAGCTATTTCTGGACACACAAACTATTAAATCATTGAGCTACCTTGATAGAAACATTCAATAACACTAAATATATGAGGCACACTATTTGTAGACATAGGCCCAGATATTCAGACATGCCTCCAAGGAGAGCGCAATGATGGTGCAGCTCAATGCAGATGCACCATGTGTCAAAGGATAACATATTCAGAGGGTACACCACCGACATGCGCTGGAACAAGGCAGGCTGAATATAGCAAGGATGTGCTACAGTGCAACCACAGATGCTTCGAGGCAAGCAGGAATGTGTGGGAGCAGGTCAGAACACAAAACCTAGTGGGCTCTGTAAGGGCAACAGGCAACAGGGACACACTGGCATGGCTACACAGGGGCACAGGGGTACAGTACTCCACCAGCACGGCCAACCACAGACAACAGGGACACGCTGTCCTGGAGGCACCACAAGGCACCAGGGGACAGCAGAAACAGGACCCAGGGCTGCCAACAGTGGCACAAGCATCAAGGCAACACACCTGCACAGCTGGCATGCCAACGGCAGAGCCATGCAATACATACCCAACAGGCTGTGCTGCAGGGTGCCGTGGCCATGGTGCCAGGATAACACACAAACACAGAGGACAGAGGCTCAGGGGTGAGGGAGGCACCAGCCACCCAGAGGTGCACAAGCCGCCACCCAGAATGGAGAAGGGCACAGCACCGCAGGGCACACCAGTGGTGGCCAGCATGACAGGGACACAGAAAGGCAGAGCATGCAGACAAGGGCAGAAGGTGCAGGGGCAGGCACAGGCCAGCATGACACCCACCACACAGGGACATGCACAGGACAGGGACATGGCACACATGCCCAGTGCACACATGAGCAGTGCCCCAAGGGGACAGCAGTGGGACACCAGGGGCACGCCCAAGCACAGCTCAACAGACACCTGCAGCATGACTCAACATGCAACCTGCAAGGGAAACACAGACACAGAAGATGTAGCAAAGAAAAGGGTTTACTAGGAACAAAACACCAAACAGAGCCAACAGGGAAACTATGCACATAACAGAAAAAACTGAATGGTGAGGGCTCACGGAAGCGAGGGTAGGGTCTTGAGGCTGTACAGTGGGATGTGGGGATGGGCAGGGCAACAGGGGAAGGGCAGGGCAAACACAGACTGTGGCCCCAATGGTACCAGGGCAGGCTAATGCCTGCCACCCACTGCAGCCTCTGACCATCCTAGGTCCCGCCTCATGGCCACTGTATCCCTCAGGTGGCACCGTGTCAGGCTGACCAATCATGCCATCATGGACGTCATCCTCTACTGCTGGTTCAGTATGGTGAAGAGGGTCCTCACCATTCACTCTGACCTCCTCCGTGGCTGTACCCTGGCCCAACCTAGAAGAAACTACAGAACAGGCAAGAAGCAGCATGCCAGATGGAGCCCCATCCCATCTGAATGTGTGCACCAGACAGCGGAGGCACACACCAGTGGACAGACCCCCAAGGTTTTGTGCATGGAGGGCAGCACCAGCTGTTCACACAGCACACCACACCATTGTGGACAGGCCCACAGGGCCACGCAGTGGGCACATCAGCGCACATGCAAGGCACATGAAGCAGACTGTAGGCACCCATGGCAGCACACACAGTGGAGGCCATGTGAACACCCCACCCAGGCAGCACAGTGGATACGGGCATGGTACATGCACACAGTGCGACACTGGCATGTCCGCTGGACCTTGCGCCCACCCAGACAGTGCCCATACATGGCAGCAGTGATCATGGCTGGAACCCTGCAACCTACAGTGATCCACAAATGCACAGTACAGTGGTGCGAACATGCTTACCTGGCTGTTGCTGTGCCAATGCCCCAGCAGCCATCCCATTACCTCACCAGACATCCATGGCCATGGCTGCCCTGTCCCTCCTGTGGTCCTCTGGACCTGTGGATGGATGAGAGAGAGGTGGACATGAGAGGACAGTCATGCACACACATCCCCCCAGCACACAGCTTGCATGGTGCAGGATGGGGCACTGCCCACCTTTTGGCCCTGGCACCTGCACGACTGCAACACACACAACAGCATTGCACATCTTGCCCATGCAGGACATGCAGTGACCACCGGAACTGTGGCTGCCCCCTGGCAGCTGCACACACTGCGCTTCCGGATGCCCAGTACAGGTACACCACGGGCATGCATGTCGCATGGAAATACTAACCTGGCTATGGTACAGCGCCACACTGCACCTGTTTCTGGAGACATTTCAGCCATCTGGGAATCCCTCCTGCGCAGGTCCCCATAGTGGTGCCTGCACTGCTCAGTGGTGCATAGCACCCCTGTGTGGCATTTCAGGGCAGTGATGACACGTGACCACACATGTGTCCTTGGCTGCAGCAAGGGCACCTGCCCAGAGAGCTGGGGTGCATAGGGCTTGACCAGTGCAACCAGGTTGCACATCTCCACCTCTGTCCAGTTTACTGCTCGACACGTGCTTACAGTGCCCGCCATGGCTCAAGTGCAACCCGACTGTAGGAAGTGTTGCGGCCTAAACAGCATGCACATAGTGCAGCCCAAGGATGTTTCACAATAGTGTACCATTGTATGCAACCACACAGCACGTGGATTCATGATTGGCATGCACTGTGGCAGAGCATTGCGCAGCACCATGCATGCGCACAGTGACATGGCCTGGCAGGTGCATGGGGTCATGCCAGTGACCCTGACAGCACAAGGCGTGCCCAGCCCAACGTCGTGCATGACCCCACCCTGTGCTGTATGCAGCATAGTGCATCTTGAGCAGCTGAACCATGGGCCATTGTGCTGGGATGCGCATGGTTGCTTGATAGGTGACCATCACCACATGCACAAGGGTGGCATATCGCATACTGCAGATGGTCATGCGATAGGCCAATGCACATGGGTGAGCACATGCACACTGCAAGCCTGTGCACAGCACATGTGCTGAACTTGTGCCGCATGATTGCTCCGGCTCATCCTGCTTGAGCACGGTGCAAAAGCCTGAGATTCACTGGCCATATGCAAATCACCTCATTAGGCTATGCGGGATCATTAGCAGCTAATTACCATTGCGCACAGGCTCATTTGCATGCTTTGCGCTTGAAAAGCACCATGCCGCAGCACAGGCCATGGACCGGTATTGCCGCCAGTTTGGTAAGGGGCTGATAATGCTGGGAGTGAGAGGCCCATACCTACAGTGCAACAGAGCACCTTTCTGTGCCATGCTGCCGCTGACATCCATTTCTGTCACTGTCCACAGGTAGCATGATGTCTGAGGCTGAGGGAGAGGAGAAACATGGGCCTGCACAGAAGCACAGGCCCAATTTCACTAAGGAGGAGTAGCAGGCCTGTTCAAGGCCTATCCAAACAGGGAGGCCCTGCTGAGTGGTGCCATGGGCACCCCAAAGGACAGGTCGACAGGGTGGGATGCAGTGGCCTCCTATGTCAGTGCACATAGCAGGTACCAGAGGTGTGGCCAGGAGTGCTGGAAGAAGGCGGGGATGGACAAATGCTGTATTAAAGAGAAGGTGGCAGCCATCAGGGTGTCACACAGCAGGACGGGTGACATACCACCTACCTCACCAGCATTGATGGCGATGGAGGAGCTGGTGGCAGCAACCATCAGCCATGCCACCATAAAGGGCTTTCCTGGTGGTGGTTTCCAGATGAGTGGCAGCCCCTCACAGCACGGTGAGTCACCACACACCACACATGGGGGGATATGGGCAGTACCATGCAGGTGGGCCTGCTGCCATGCTGCATGGCTCATGTGGGTGAGGCATGCAAATGTGCATGGCACACCGGTGGATGGTGGCCATGGCAATGTCCACCCCTGGGTGTGGGACCTGTCTGCATGGGTGCTACACCTCTACTGACTCTGTGTTTCTCTTTTCCAGCACCATCATGTCTCCGCAGAGTGGTACAGGAGGAGGAGGACATCGACATGGAACCAGATGAGGTGGTGCCATCGATGTCCATGGGCATCTGGGACACAGACCAACCACGACAAGATAATGTTGGGCTGCTGGATGTTCTTGGGCTGGAGTCAGATGACACGCTGTTTGAGCTCCTGCTGGGTAACTGCCTGCTCGTGCTGTGCGTAGGCACCCAGCTGGGTGGTGTGTCCAACTCTGATGATGATATGACACTTATCCTGGACAGTGTTGGGCATGTGGTGCCTGCCAGGGTCCAGGGACAGTCACAGGCACTGTCAGGGTCCAATGTTGCACCAGCAACCGCACAGATGCCCCCTGTCCATGGCAACACAATGATGTGTGTGGTGCCACCACTGTGCCTGGTGAGGGGGGGTGATGTTGCAGGGGTGGCCACGCTGGGCATGGACCAGTAGATGGATTGACAGCAGCAGCAGGATGCAGTGATCACCAGGCAGCACCCCAGAGGGGGCCACCTCCAGTGCACCCATAGCCATGCTACCCCCTGTGTTGTGCCCTGTACAGTGTCCACTGGAGAGGGGCATTGACCAGCCTGCCACGTCATCACCCCCAGCAGGCCGGCATCTGCCCTGGATGCGCAGGATGCTGACAGGCTTGCTGAACACACCTGGCTGCTGCAGACTTCCATAGACAACCAGGCACTGCTTGGTACAGAGATCCGTGTACTGCAGGCTGAGGTGTGTCAGCTAGCTGAATGGCAGGATAGTGGATGTGCGCAGCTCATTGATGAGATCTGCCAGCTGCCGGAGTCCATGACCACATCACTGGACCGCATGACTGGTACCATTGTGGCTGGATTTGCATCGCTGGTATCCACTGGGCATGGGCAGTCCCAGCATCTGGCAACCCCTGCATGGCTAACACCGGGCTCCAATGTGGCCATCCCTGACACCCCCGAAGCAATCCTAGTCAGCCTGCTGTACACACCAGTGAGGACCCAGTCGTGTTCTCAGGCCTTCACTCCCATGAGTGTTTTGGACACTTTCCCGGTGGCTGTTGCATAGCCCATTGCTGCCAAACGGCCTGGGCATCGGTGTCCACGTGGCCATGGCGGCCATGACACTGCGCAGTAGGCCTTCTGGGTGTGCTGCCCTTTCCTGCTGTCTGCTGCTGCTGCCTAGTGCACACATGTGTAATGTTGCCCTGTGCATGTGGTGGTGTGCATGTGGTGGTGTGCATGTGTGGTGTCATGCACACCCTCTGTGTGTGCTGGCTGGGCTGCTGTGCCTTGTGGCATAGGTGTGATGAGGGCTGCTCTGCACTGGCTGTGCCTGTGCACCGGTGTCATGCAGATGCATGATCCATGCCATGTCCTGCCCGTGCAATGTGCTGTGTGTGTGTGTCAGTGTGGCTCTGCATTCACCATGCATGCTGTGTGTGCCTGTGTCACTGCATGCATCCCTATGTGCCTGTCCAGCCCTGTGGGTGGGGTGGTGGTTCGTGCAGGCCCAGCATGCGTGTCATTCCACTTACCTATGATCTCCAAAATGCTCCTGTGTGATGGTGGCCCAGTGCCTTCTGGCCTCTGCTGCCAGCCTGGGGTCTCACCTCCCCATGGGTGGCTGCACACCCCTTCTGGCCCATTGTCCATGTCATCCCCACTGCTGTCACCCTCTTCCACCTGAATATCCCATGGTCATTGGCCATGTTGTGCAGCATGCAGCAGGCCAGGAATAGGCCACAGGCTTTCAATGGGCTGTACTGTAGGGCACCACCTGACCTGTCTAGGCAAAAGAACCACATCTTGAGCATGCCAAAGACACGCTCGATGACATTGTGTGTGGTGGTGTGTGCCTCATTGTATCTGTCTTCTGCAGGTGTGGACAGTCGCTGGTAGGGGGTGAGTAGCCAGGGCCTTAGTGGGTATGCACTGTCACCTGTGTGGGCAGAGGATATAGTTATCACTGTGCATTGCTTGTGCAACCCTCTCACCCCTGCTGCCCTCTGCCTTCTGCCCTCCCATGTCATCGCTTTCCTCCCCCAGCATTGCTGCACCCTCATCCATCCTCGTGCCTTGCACACCTAACAGGTGCCCCACGGGGATATTCCCATGCTTGAATCTCTGGCACAGGATTGAATTGTGCCAGATGTAGGTGTCATGTGCACTCCCAGGGTGTGTGGCATAGATATTGGTAATGTGCCCCATGACATTGCACACCACCTGGCAGTTGATGGAGGGGTACCCCTTGCTGTTCATATATGCCACCCCCTCCAGGCCAGGTGGTGTGTGTATATTGCCACGTGGGTGCAGTCTATGGCCCCTATCAAACCCTGGCATGTGTGCCACCCTGTGGAAGTCCTGCATGTTTGCTGTATTCTCTGCTTGTGTGCTCGGGAATTGTATGAACTCCGAAGCATGTGGCAGCAGAGCATTGAAGATCTGTGTGAGAAGGCAGGACGTGGCCGACTGGGTGATCTCTGTGGTGGCACCTGTTGGTCTCTGGAAGGTGCCTGTGGTGAGCAGGCACATCACTGCTGTCACCCTGGCTCCACAGACATGGCATGACTCTGATGGGTGTCTGCAGCTCATCATTGCACGGCTCACAAAGCTGCCTCAGAATTGCCCTGTTCAGGCGGTACCAGCCTATGATCTCCACATTGCTAAAGTCCTCAAAGGTGAGGGGGGGCACAGTACCATCTGTGCTGGGCATACCGCCGATGGGTCCTTCATCAGCCATGTTGTTGTTCCTCGTTCCTCCTCACACCCCTCATTACCTGCTCCATGATAAATGAACCTGCATCCATGGTGCTTGTATTGGGATCTGGGTTGTGCATCTGCTGTGTGTGTGTGTTTGATCCTGTTTTTATAGGCTCAAGTCTGACTGACGCATACTGTGGTTTGCTCCTGACTTGCACCATGGTTTTTGGCTAAATATGCCATTGCGCCACTTATTCATAGGTACGCCCACTTGCACTTGCGCTGCATGCATTACATTTGTGCTGTGGCACACTGTGACTTGCACGGTGCATCCGCTGTGGTTGAATATGGCTCTGCGGTACAGTTCTGTACTTGTGCTAGCGCATCTCAGTTGCACAGTGCACAGTTGCTTTGAATATCTAGGCCACAGTGTTCTTTAAAAGAAGAAAGTACTTTAATACCAGCCCGGTGGCGCTGAGGGTTGAGGCACTGGATGCCACACCTCACGCCATGGCCACGACCTGGGTTCGGGAGCAGACTTGGGTCATCGGGGATTGGCAGGGGAGGGAAGGATCGTGCATCTGGAGGACAGCTCTCCATTCCTGGGAGGGGGACAAGGCCTTGCCCTCTGGAGTCCTCTAGTGGTGACTAGGGGGTAATTCAGCAGTCTGGTCCTGGGAAACTAGTGGGATGACCGCCACGGCGCTCCTGTGGGCATGAGCGGGAGCACTCATGCACTGCACTGGAGCGCATTGTACTGCTGGGCCAATGGGGGTGAAATACTGTTAAAATACCCTCTTCTTTCTGGTAGGTGAAGGCGGGTCCAAGGGCACAGCACCACATCAACTCCGGTTCAAAATGGACTTGGTTGGGGCACACTGCAATAGTTTGATGGACAGTAGGCACTGTACACAGAGGGACTACTATTCCTGCACAGACTTCAGTCAGGGGTGTCTTGATTTAAATAGTATGGCATGGTGGGAGAGATCATCCCTTAGTCAGGTGGGGGGAGTTTATAACAGAACAAGGATGAAGAACTGGAATTCAATTCTAACTCCGAATGCAACCATTTTAAGGATTTATGATTTTTGGCCTTCAATTCCCAAAACTGAAAATCTGAAAAAAACATCCGTGTCTGACTAATCTGAATCCAGGAGTTGGATTCTGATCACCCTACTGAAAACAGGATTATTTTCCACTATACTTCATCTGCTCCGTTTTGATGTCCCAAAAAGAGGAGTATGCTGTCAGAGGCTGACAGACAGCAAGAGTAGACGAAAACTAATGGACAGTGATCTAGTTTTCATGTTGATTTGCATAAAAAAAAGCTAAATACAGAAAATCATGAAGTATAAATATAAATATCTAAATGTTATGTTTTTCCAAGTGTTCTTTGAAATGTAAGGGTTCATAAAAAGTGTGTTTGCACTCCTGCCTGTAGTATAAATTCATGGCAAAAAGCTATGACAATTACTGGTTGACCTCCACATTAACATGATTTTAGCCATTGCTCAATTGCATTACAGATCCCATGTTACACCTAAGTAGGTGTAGAACAACACAGCATGCACTCTGGAGTCAAAGTCTGCCCTCCTGAGAAAACAAATCGCACAAAATAAGCAGAGGTCGGGCTGCAAGCAGAAAATGGTGGGGTTAACTTACCACAAGAAAACTCTTTGGTTTCCAACAGAAAAACCTAAAAACACTTACTTGATTTTCTCTACAACTGCTCCCTTAGTCTCTTTCAGGTCTCCACCTATAACTCCCAGGGCACACATTAACATTTGCAGCTGATAACTGATAAAAATCAGAACTAGATACTGGAGAAAAAAATAGCAACTCTAAGAAATAAAATATGGGTTACAGTTTTGTAACTCAGTGTGTGATACCAGTATAAACCACTCAACCTTCAGTCTCATGATTTATGTGGTATCACACACCTCAGGGTGTAAAAAAAACTTGTGGCACACTACAGCCCACACATTATTTTCTATTTAATGTACAAGTTAGGGGTTTTCTTATAGTGACAAAAAAATGCATTTTTTTCATGAGCACTGTTATGTTAGGATGTTATGATTTTAAAATATATTTCTGAAATCTGTGCTGTACTTTGACATTCAGTGTAGTGAGGTTTACAGAGGTGGTGTATAGGGATGGGTGGGACTAAGGTTAAAAAAAACCTAACTGCACATTTCCTTACTTTAAGAAAAAAATAATTTGTGTGTTAACATATTTTTTGCAATGCATTATCTTTCTTTTTGAGATGGATAGCTATAGTAGTTTACCTTACATATGGCCCTGTAACTACATTATGACATGCATTGCAACTGACATGTAGTGGACTTCATGAGTGGCCTGGGGAGTAACCCCAAAATATAATCTTTGGTAGAATTTAGCTTTGATCAGTTACAGTATGATGGTTGTGAGGGGGAGTGGGTCCTTACTAAGGTATCCCCCATGTTTTTGCACAATATGTTTACAATTGCTCAAGTTATGGGCACGCAGAGATTTTCTTGCAAAAAAAAATAAATGAAAACTAAATCCCTGTAAATGCACAACATGCAGTTTTAAAGCCTTTGTTGTTTTGTTTTTTTTTTGTTAAAGAAAATCTTACATGGCCATAACTTGCCTGACAACATTGTGGCCCCAGACGGAGGGGATGTCTTATTTACAACCCATTTCTTTTGGCCACATCAGTGGACTATCACCAATTGTCCCCAAAATGAGTTTTAGGGGGTGACCCCAAAAACCTATTTCTAGAGTGATTTAAAGCAGAAGTATTCTTTTATCTCCAAATTCTGGTTTTCTTCCCTTCCTTCTCATCTTGCCTTACTCCTCTCACCCATTTCCTTTGCCTCCTACTCATTTCATTCCAGGGACCATTTCACCTCTCCCTTCCCCACCCACTCTCCTTGGCTGGTTAATCTGTCTTCTCCTGTTGCCTTCCCTGGCTCTGGAACTTGCTCCCTCCTCTCTCCATCTCTCCCTCTCAGCTCACTTTTAAGCACCAATTAGAACTTCTCCCTGCCCTCCCCCACCCCTGCCAGCCTTCTACCTGACCATACCCATGCTTTATAAGGAATATTACAGGTGAGCTGGAAGGGAAGGTTTGCCTCTTAGCAGATGACACCTGCAACAGAGTGGACACTCCAGAGGGGCTGGAAAGAATGTGTGCAGAGGCCTGAGAAATCTTGAGGAGTAGTAAAGAGCATGTCAGCTGGGTTTCAGTGTGAAAAAATGCAAAATCATGCACTTAGGGAACAGAAACCCTGAGGCGGAGTACAAATTGGGAGAAGAGATACTGGCAGTCACCAAACAGGAAAGGGGCCTGGGAGCAATCGTATCTGATGACCTCATGGTGGACAGGCAGTGCAGCAAGGCAGTTGGTAGGGTCAGTGGGATGTTGGGGTGTGTAGGTGGGGATATCACCAGCAGAAAGAGAGAGGTGCTGTTGCCATTGTATAGATCACTGGTAAAACATCACCTGGAGTACTGTGTCCAGCTCCAGAGACCACATCTCTGGAAGGATGAAGACAGAGTGGAGGCTGTCGTTAGGAGGGAAAATAAATGGTGCAGGGTCTGCATTAGAAACCCTAGGAGGAGATACTGAAGGATCTCAATATGTACATTTAGAAGACAGAAGGAAGGGGATATGATAGAGCCATATAAATGATGTACTGGAGGGGAGTGGGAGCATGTTTCAGAGGAATTGATGCACAGGAACAAGAGGACATGCAATGAAGCTGAAAGGGGGTAAATTTATGAGGAAGTACAGTACTTCTTTACTGAAAGAATGGTGGATGCCTGGAATAGTCTTCCAGCAGAGGTGTTGGGGGTGAAAAAGTGATGGATTCAAGAATGCTCGAGATAGGCATAAGGGAATCTTTGTGGAAAGCAGTGTAGGGGGGGGAGCTGGAGACCAAGTCGGGTCTGTGGTGACTGTATAGGCAGGGACAAAAATGAACAGACTGGGTGGGCCAAGCAGTTCTTATCTGCTATCAAATTCTGTGGTTCTATCTTTCTATGATACTCTATATCCCTGTGTTTGGCTCCCACTAGTCTCCTGACTCTGTTTGATTTAATCTCCTCACCAAAATCTACTGTGCTGCCCTTTTTATGTTTGCTTGCATGCATGTGCAAGAAACATAGTGCCATCATCCGAGTTTTCGGAGGTGTGTCACCCCCTCTTCCAATTCAGTAAGTGTGTTGGCAGGCGCGGCCCCTGTAAGCCAATGCATGCTGGAGCTGTCTATGACAAGCTCCAAAATGCAGTGGCATACAGTTGAAAGGGGGAGCTACGCTTCAGTGAGCAGCGATAAGATATCGCCAGCGCACACGCCACGCTCAACACTACACATGCACGCATACTGCGTGCTACTACCACACATCTGCATAGCTTACGGGGTGCCCAAACCCATAGCACTTCTCCCCAAAACCTTCCAAATGCCATGCGGTATAATAGTATAGCCGACGAGTGCCAATCACATCGACTTCACTGTCTCCCCTGGGACTGGCTGCCACGCTGGGGCACCCCAGCATGGCAACTGATCCTATGGCCATCAGGGTGCCCAATCCCCATTGGCTCCACGATCCCCCAGCCATCCTTCTGCCACGCTGGGAGCCCACCCCAGTGTGGCAAACGTCCCGATCTGTCTTTTTTTTTTTACCTGCAAAATAAAACGGTCCCACGGCACTTCTCCCAGCCCTCCCACAACCCGCACCCACCCACTCGCACCTGCCTCCCCACCCCCCACCCATACTTACATCCGAGCTCGGGCGGCACGATCTTCGCTGGACGGAACACGCCTGCACTCTTCAAAGCCGACCGCGAACTGAGGAAATGCCGTAAGCTGTATAATGGGCTAGATGGGTTTTTTCAACTTTGTTGCATATCTCAGGCATTTTTTGGAATTTTTGCACCCAATTTTCAACATGGGGTTTTTGGGACCCCTCCTCATAAATTCTTGCACTGTCATGGCATTACTCGGGCCCAAAGGGTGATTTTGCAGCCACTGCATGAACTCACCTTTCCAGAATGATTAACGAAACGACACTGCCAGTGTTCATAAGGTGGGCTCTCAAAAAGACTATTTTGAAAATTTGGTTGAAAAATTCCTAAAAATGACTGTTTTACGAGCGTGCGTTGTACAATTCCTACGCACGCTTGTAAGTTTGCGAAATTTCAACATTTTCACTCCAGATTTTCAACATTGCCATTTTACCACACCTTCTTATGAGTAGTACAGCTGTCATTTTTCACGTCTCACCCAAAATGTGTTTCCGCCCATGTAGTGCACAATGGCGCAGTCGGTGTGCGAAATCAATGTACGGGACACATTAAGAAAATCACAGTGACACTGTTCATGAGCAGAGGTCTTAAATGGCTAGGTTGAATATTTGGTGAAAAATTTCAAAATTATTGTTTTACTTAGCCATGCTGTACAGTTCCTAAGCACGTCAGAAGTTCACAAATTTCAATATTTTTATTCCAGATTTTAACATTGCCATATTTTACCACACCTTCTTATGAGTAGTACAGCTGTCATTTTCACATCTCACCCAAAACGAGCTTCCGTCCATGTAGCGCACAATGGCGCAGTCAGTGTGCAAAATCAATGTAAGCGGACAAATTAAGAAAATCACAGTGACACTGTTCATGAGCAGAGGTCTTAAAATGGCTATGTTTAAAATTTGATGAAAAAATTCCTAAAAATGACTGTTTTATGAGCGTGCGTTGCGCAGTTCCTATGCACGCTCATAAATTCGTGAATTTTCAATATTTTCACTCCAGATTTTCAACATTGCCATTTTACCATACCTCCTTATGAGCAGTACAGCTGTCATTTTTCACATCTTGCCCAAAATGTGTTTCTGCCCATGTAGCGCACAATGCCGCAGTCGTGTGAGAAATCAATGTATGGGACACATTAAGAAAATCACAGAGACACTGTTCATGAGCAGAGGTCTTAAAATGGCTATGTTGAAAATTTGGTGAAAAAATTCCTAAAAATGACTGTTTTACGAGCGCTGTGCAGTTCCTATGCATGCTCGTAAGCTTGCAAATTTAATATTTTCACTCCAGATTTTCAACATTGCCATTTTATTACACTTCCTTATGAACAGTACAGCTGCCATTTTGCATATGTCGCCCAAAATGTGTTTTTGCACATGTAGCGCACAATGGTGCTGTTGGTGTACAAAAGCAATGTTTGGGACAGATTAAGAAAATCACCGTTACACTGTTCATGAGTAGAGGTCTTAAAATGGCTATGTTGAAAATTTGGTGACAAAAGTCCATAAAATGATTGTGTTATGAGTGAGCATTGTGCAGTTTCCACGCACCCTCGTAAGTTCATGACTTTGTAATATTTTCAGTCCAGATTTTCACCAGTGACAATTTTCCACACTTCCTTATGAACAGTACAGCTGTCATTTTTCACAACATGGCCAAAGTGTGTTTTCACACTTTCAGCGCAGAGATGCGTGGTCGCTGTGGGAAATCATTGTTCGGGACAGATAAAGAAAATCACAGTGACACTGTTCATGATCGGAGGCACCAAAATGCCTGAGTTGACAATCTGCTGTAAAAAATCCCCAACCTAATTATATTACGGGTGTGCATTGCACAGATTCTATGTACGCTCGTCACTTCACCATTTTTTAAAATATTTTTACTACAGATTTGCAACATTGCCATTTTTTACACCTCCCCATGAACAGTACAGCTGTCATTTTTACATCCTGTTCGAATGTTTTTGCACCTGTGGTGCTAAATGTCGTAGTCAGCTGTGCATAAGCAGCTTCGGCTAACAAACTGATATTCCCCTGTTCATGAGGTGGGGTCACAAAAAACATGTTGAAAATTTGGAGTGAAAATACCAATGAATGCCTGAGGTATTAGGGTTTCCAACCATAACGCCCAACCCTGTAGAGAATGACAGGCATCAGGGTGTGACTTGGGATTCTTGCCTGTAATGCTCATACCATTCCACACCCTGCAGCCAGTGAGAGGCATCGAGGCATGTCCTTGGACTCTTCGGCCCCAAAGTTCACCCCATTCTCCTATATTGCACCCATTTCACTGTATTTCCTAATGGAATGGAGTGCGCATAAGGGCCAAAGACCCCAAGGAACACCGTGACACTTGTCAGTGTCTGCAGGGTTGGGTGTGGTGAAATGGCGTGGCCGTTATGCCTGACAACCCAGAGGCACACCCCAACGCTTGTCACTCTCTGCAGGGTGGTGGTGGGGTTGGCTTCAGTTCAATACTTCACTGCCATTCCTATTACGCAGCTCTGTAACTTCTACATTACCACTGCCAATGCCAGCAAGCAAACATTCGGCATTGACAAATGCTTGTTCTACCTGCAGCTGCACTTTGGCTTCAATTCAGTGCTGCTCTTTGTACCACAGTTTTGGCTGTTTCCCATTGTTATTGTACTGATAGTTATATTAACGTGTATACATTTGCCATTTTTCCTGTACTGTTACATTGATGCTGTGTATGCTGTATTACTGTACTTCCCTCCCCATTCTCCCCTGTCATACTTGGAAATGAGCCCTGGCTCAGTGTACCTCTCCTAGTTACCAATTTCCAAATAAATAAATAAAATTTGTTAGTGAAAACACACTTCCATACACAGTTTTTTTTGGTCAGTGAGAATATGTTTTCTGGTAAAAAAAAAAAGCAACAAAACAATATATTGATTTTCTTTTCATTGTATTTCACTCTTGAACTGACATACGTATAGTGTTCTAAAGTTTTTAACTGTCCCCTGTTTTCTGGCCCTGTCCACTATGAACAACATTTTGGGTTAGTGCTGTGCTGTTTATCATCAGAAATGTGTGTGGACACTTTCCCAATACATCAACAGTCTGAATCCAGTATATAAGGTCAAAAAGTAATCTCAAGGAAAAGGCTTTTAAAATATTCCTTTTGGGGATCATCTTTAAATAGCTTGAGTCATTAATTATAAAACTGGCAATAAAAGGAGTTTTAAAAACATCTTAGAGAAATTAAAGTATACTGATGATGACACTAATTATATCAGAAATATAGTAATGCTAAAATACTGTATGAGGATATTTTTTGCTGACTTAAAAATACTGCTGCTTTACCTGTGGGCACTTATTTATTAGCTTTTGTTTACCGGGTAAACACACTAGACAAGGAATGCCTATTTTCAGGCACGACCCGGAAGATTACAAGAGCATGGTTTACAGAACAGTTTAAGGGAATTACAACAATGTGAAATACAAGCAATGAGCAGGGTGATACAAATAAACAGGTACAGGATGAACAGATAGGCAGATACATCAAGAGTAAGAACAAGCAAACAATAGTTACATTTCATGGAAATAATACAAGTGCAATTTGCCCCATTTTGAGGATGGTAAGTGCTGAGGTGAAGGGCATGCAGGGTAGATAATTCCCCTTACTAGAGCTCAGAGGGGGTAGGGGACCAGGGAAGTGGAGGGTGCACACCAGGGTCCAAACAGGGATAGGGGATATCAAGCAGCCTTGGAACAGTTACAGGCTGAGGCAGACTTCAGGTGCAACCAGAGGGAGCTCTTAAAGATGGGATGGGTGGGGGTACATCTGATGGTTGCAGGCTGGGTATTCCAGAATCTAGGGGCACACACAGCAAAGGCACGATTACCTGACAGTGTATGAGTTTTTGGGACATGTGATCTTGAGCAAGAGGCTTTTTAATGTGAAAATAAGTTAAGTCCACCAAAAGGTGTTTTGTGCATGTACATCAACTCCAGATAATTTTCCATCATATATTTTGAACTTGCCATAACTTGAGGATTTTTAAGCATCCTGGCACCAAGTTTCCACTAAGGTGACATCAGATCCCTTTACTTGTGACCTCATAAGCGGTCATACTCAACTCCCTCCTGAAATGTGTTTTCAGTGGGACAATCAATCTCTCTATTTGCATGATTTCTACAGGTGCCACAAATGTTGGGAATCCTTAAGAAGCTAACTCAGCTTGCACCACAGGTTGGTTAAACTGATTCGTTTCTCAGAAATCCAGCTATCTAAAGAATGCTAAAAAATGAACTCCACATGCATCAATCATTAAACAGTTAATCATTTAAAATTTACAAATACAGTAGCTATATCAAGCCACCTATTAAAAACATATCATTCAGACAAACTTTACTCTGAAAGTTTCAGGTTTTACCTCACAACCGCTTTTGTTACAGGTGAGTAAAATTAGTCTTAACCATATTTTTTTATATTTTCAACCTTCCAGAACATTCAAACTGCCCAACTGACTATCACCAAATGTGCAGGATTCAGGAACTGGGGTACTTGCAACAGGGATGTCACCATAGAAACATAGAATCTGACAGCATATAGGGGCCACCTGACACACCCAGTCTGCCATTTCTTAACCTTCATTTTTGCTGCAGACCCTTCTTGATGTCCGGCACTTTCTCCTCCCATCATTTTCTTTCCTCTACTATTCCCTTGTGCCTGTCCCAGGCATTTTTGAACCCCACAACTACCACTGTTTTCACCCCCCACTACATATGCTGGAAGGCTGTTCCAGGAATCCACTGCTCTTTCTGTGAAGAAGTACTTTCTTACATTTCTCCTGAATCTACCCCCTCAGTTTATTACATGTCCTCTTGTTTTATATCACTTTTGTCCTGAAAAAACACTCCCATCTTGCACTTTATTTACCCTGATGAGCTATTTAAAGGCCTTTGTCATACCCCACTCTCCCTCCTCTGTTCTAGAGTGTATGTATTGAGCTCCTTTAGTCTGTTCTTGTAGGGCAGTTGATGCAGACCCTGCACCATTTTGGTTGCCCTCCTCTGAACTGCCTACACTCTATGTTCTTCCTGAGATGCGATCTCTAGAACTGGACACAGTACTCAAGGTGGGGTCTTACCAGTGATCTATATAGGGGCAACATCATCTCCCACTTTCTGCTGGTGATACCCCTTCCTATGCACTCTAGCATCCCACTAGTCCTCCTGACTATCTTGTCACACCGACTGGCCACCTTTGGATCATCCAATATGATTACCCCCAAGTTTCTTTCCTGTTTGGTCACTGTCAGTAACACTCCACCCATTTTGTACTCCATCCCAAGGTTCCTGTGCCCCAAGTGCATTATTTTGCACTTCTTTGCATTAAACCCAGACTGCCATACCATTGACCACTCCTCCAGTTTTTTCATATCTCTGCCTATCCCTTCCACCCCCACAGTGTCTACCCTGTGCAGATCACGACGTCATCTGCAAAGAGGAAGACCTTTCCTTCCATGTCTGTTTCTATGTCACTTATAATGACATTAAATAGGACCAGTCTGATCACTGAATCCTGAGGTACCTTGCTGACTGCCCTCCCTTCTTCAGCACAGACTCCATTTACCACTACCCTCTGTCTCCTATCCCCTAACCAGTTTCTTACCCAGGTTACCACCTTGATGCCCACCCCAGGCTACCTAGCTTACTTACAAGGCTCCTTTGTGGAATGGTGTTGAAAGCCTTACTGAAATCCAGGTAGGCCATATCCATCGCTCCTTCCTGATCTAATTGCCTGGTCACCCAGTCAAAGAAATCTAAAAAGTTTGTTTGGCATGACCTCCCCCCATGAATCTGTGCTGCCTTGGATCCTGTAACTCTCCACAATCCTTTCCTTTAGTAGTGTTTCCATTAACTTACCCACCACTGGTGTTGGGCTTGCAGGCCTCTGACTGCCTGCCTCTTCCTTGCTACCACTTTTGTAAAGTGGGACTACATCTGGCCTTCTCCAGTCCTCTGGGACCCCTCTGGGCTCCAGTGATCTGTTAAATAGATCTGTCAGTGGTGCAGCCAGTACCTCCTGAGCTCCCCCAATACCCTTGGATGCACCTTGTCTCACCCCATAGCTTTGTCCATTCTCAAATTACTGAGTGCTTTCAGGACTCTCTCCTCGGAAAAAGGACTAGTCTCCACTTCCCTCCCATCAAAGCTCCTGATGCGTTTGTGCAGTTCCTACCCTTCCCCTTCCACAGTGAACACCGAGCAGAAGTATTTGTTCAAGCTGTCTTCCTTTTCTTGGTCTCTTTTCATACAGCCCCCCACAACCTTCAATCCGTCCCTTAGTCTTCCTTTTTTCACTTACATTCCTAAACAATATTTTGTCCCTTTTGCATACTGACTGAGCTATTCTTTCTTAAGTTTGTGCCTATGTGCTCCTTACTGTATTCTCTGCTTCCCTCTGTTTCTCCTGATACACCTCCCCATCCTCCTTCTCTCTCTCTCTCTGAGCTTCCTTATATCTTCTAAGTGCCACTCTTTTTGCCTTTACCTTTTTTGCCACCTCTTTCAAGAACCATAGTGGTCTCCTCTTCCTTTTGCTTTTGCTCACTTGCTTAACACAGAGGTTTGTTGCCTTCATTATGCCCTCTCTTAGTTTGGCCTCCTTTTCCTCTACCCTGCCCCAGGTCTTCCCCCCTTGCCAGGTCATCCCTGAGGCATTCGCCCATCTTTATAAAATCTGCCTTTCTGAAGTCCAGCACTCTCACCATTGTGCTGTTTGTTTCCACAGCCATCCTTTTGTTGAACCACACTGTACAACGATCACTGGTCCCCAGGTGGCCTCCCATCTTGATGTCCACAACACGGTCCCTGTTTGTGAGACCAGATCCCATATTGCCCTATCATAAGTGGATTCATGGACTAGTTGTCTTAGGAATGCCTCCTGCAGAGAGTCTAGGATGTCTCTACTTCTATCTGATGCTGCAGTTAGGAGGCCAAATTTCAAGTTATTCCATTCTGGGAGGCTGCGGTATTAAGGTACAAAAATCAGGATCAACATAAAAATGCATTTGCAACCCTAACCATAAAGGTACTACTATGCCCCTATAATGGATGTATAAATTGGGTTGGAAAATCCTGCACTCTGATTGGTCACTCATTACTTAAACATATGCTTTGCCTTTTTCATTGCCTGATATCCTTTTTATTAAGTGCAATAACACATTCCAGGGTTAGTGGGTTGTGTTGTACGAAACTATGCCCAAGTAGTGGAGGCCACTTTGCTTCACCTTATGCCTCACAGTGCTCCCAGAGCAGTGGGTTATTACAGCATGACCCAACACACTGTCATGTGTATTGTTTATTTCAACCACAGCAGTAGTTACTGTTCATTAGCAGCTCATGAACGTAAAAGCAAACTTGCAAGTTCTTCAAAGCAAATAATTTTCTTGTTTCCTGAGCTTTCCTAAGAAGGCAGTGTTTGTTGTTTTTCTAAACAAATAATGATAGATAGCCAGTGCATGTCTTCTTATGGGTAAACTTGGCTGCAGTCACCGAAACTATATATAGGTTGTGGAGGCCTTGCTGCACTGGCTTAGCAATGTGTGGGGCAGAGATGCACTGATCAGCAGCTCCACACAGTACTATATTTCTGCAAATGTCAATGTAGCCAACAGAAGCTATGGGAAAAGCTGATTTCATTCCTATTGCCCCATGGCTGCTAAGGTGAAAGACACAGAACAACACTAGCAGGGCCGGCCTGGTGGTGCTGAAGGTTGAGGCGCTGGATGCCACACCTCGTGCCACCCGGCGACCCATGTTCGGGAACAGGCACAGGCTGCCGGAGGTAAGCCGGGGAGGAGGAGAAGGGTCAATCATCTGGAGGACTGCTCTCCTTCTCTGGGGAGGGAGGGAGAGGTTAGCTGGTCCCAGTGTCAGTTGCCCCCAGCGGAGGCTGGGGGACATGGCATTGCACCGTAATGTGGGTGGAGCTGGGATGGACACTCGTCCGCTAGCATCATTGCACGCTCCCAGCTCCAGGGGATGTCAAAATTAGGAAAAAATCACTGTCCCCCATTTATGAGCCAGTGCCCTACCCTTCAGCCATGACAGTTCCACTTTGGAGGCCCCACTGGGGGGTATCCCCGGGTAAGGGTTCGGATCGCCGAGCCTAGGGTGAGCCTGCTCAAGGAGCTAGGGGTGCCCGGCAGCAAAAACATAATGAGAAAAAAAAAAAAGAACAACACTATCAATAAACAAGTCCATGAAAAAACTGCTCATGACATGGCCTGTATGGACTTATGGCTAAAATGTCTTTTTCTATAGTAGTTTAAGGGCATGGCTAGTAAACTATTTTTCATAGAGATGAAATCAGGAGGTAAATGAGCAAGGAACTTATATCCTCATCATAATAAAACAAGCATTTGTCAATGCCGAATGTTGTCTTGCTGGCATTGGCATTGTAGTGCAGACATTAGAGAGATGCATAATAGGAATGGCAGTGAAGTATTGAACTGACTCCAACCTCACCCTCACCCTGCAGAGACTGACAGGCACTGGGGTGTGCCTTTCGGTCATCTGCCATAATGCTTATGCCATCTCATCTCACCCTACCCTGCAGACACCGACAAGTGTCGTGGTGTGCCTTGGGGTCTTCGGGCCTTACGCTCACCCCAGAAGCTGAGGAGGATCCAACAGAGGTCATGAGGGCCATCGGAGCAGCTACCCTCCCCAGGCCCCCAAAACCGCCATGCTTAAAGAAGCTGAGGAGGATCCAACGGAAGTCGTGAGGGCCATCTGAGCAGTTGTCCTCCCCCAGGGCCCCCTGAAACCGCCACACTTAAAGAAGCTGGAGGAGGATCCAATGGAGGTCGTGAGGGCCATTGGAGTAGTTGTCTCCCCAGGCCCTCCTGAAACCGCCACGCTTAAAGAAGCTGGAGGAGGATCCAGCGGAGGTCATGAGGCCATTGAGTGATTTGCCCTCCCCAGGCCCCGAAACCGCCATAGCTTAAAAAGCTGAGGAGGATCCAGCGGAGGTCGTGGGGTCTTGGAGCAGTCGCCTCCCCAGGCCCCCCAAACCGCCACGCTTTAAAGAAGCTGAGGAGGATCCAACAGAGGTCGTGAGGGCCATCGGAGCAGTCGCCTTCCCCCAGGCCCCCCTCCACCAAAACCGCCATGCTTAAAGGTACGGGACGCCAGACCTGGAGCTCCAACGCTTGTGCTGATATATCCTGAGAGTTGGCGCCTTTTTTGAATTTAAACTAGAGACCGTGTTGGGTGCCACTCCAAGCTTGTTTCTTTTTGCTGGTGTAGATGTGGAGATAGTTTTTTATTTGCCTTATAATCTGCCCCAGCTATGCTTTTTACTGAAACCAAGTGAGCTTTAATTGTTGTACTGGAAAGGCAGGAATGTTTAGTTCCCTGTGCAAGCTTTAATTGCACCAGCTAGAGTTAATTAATTAATTAAATTAGCTTCTGCTACAGAGAAAGTAGATTAACTCTAAATTGCAGTGGAAGGCTGGATTGTTGCTGGTTGGCTTGAGCATAGAAGCCCTACGCTATTGCGATAGCCCCTAGTCTGTACTGTATGTATTCCTAGGAGACGTTTCTCAATAAGCAGCCCTTTATCCTGCAGACCCACTGCAGTTGTTTTGCAGCCTGCCCTCTTTTTTTCTAATAAATCTCCTTACCTGCTGTCCCTTTCTCCACAGAAGCTGAGGAGTATCCAACGGAGGTTGTGAGGGCCATCGAAGCAGTCGCCCTCCCAGGCCCCCAGGGGCCGCGTGGCAAGGTATGGACCAGACCTGGAGCTCCAGCTGGTTGATATATCCCAGTTGATCGCCTGTCGACGCTCTGCGTCAGCTCCCCACCACCCTCACCACCACCCATAGTCGACTGGCTGTAAACTAATCAGCCTACTTCTCCACCTGAAGATTATACGCGTCTGCCACTAGGGAGATTGCAGTCTGCCACCCTTTTTCTCTCATTGGCCTTCCTTTGGTCCTCCCCCATCTCATATTCCAGCATGTCTCTGGCAATGATCCCTATTCTCGGTCTGCTCTTCCCTGTGCTGACTCCTCCCCTCGCTATCTTTCCTGCGAATCTCCCAACTGTGTTGAAGACATCCATCTGCCTGATTGTCAGCCTCCACTCACCAATCAACTCAATGCACCTAGTATGCCCATCTGTCTACCACTTGTGCTGTGCTGCACTGCAAACCTCCTCACTACCTGCAGTGGCCGCCCGACTACCCTCACATCCTTACCACCCTACTGCCATCCCCCAATCCTGCAAATCGTATCCGCTAACTCACCCCGCACACTGGACTACCATATCGCCCCACCTCACCCTCCGCTAACACCCACTCCCACACCCCCGCCTCGAGAACAGGATGGGCTCATCCCATCCTAGCCATACCTACCCTTAGCCCCCTACCCATCCCCTGCACCTCCACCTGCAGATCATCACATCAGCCCAAGCACTTCAACCCCAACCACTGTAGCCCACTCCTCTGACTTATCACCTAACTTCTTCTGCCCTCTGGGAATGTCCACCCCAACTCTGGTCCTGGGGCTTCTACCCCACCCTCGCACCCTGCTGGGTTCAGCCTCTGCATTGCCTCAATGAACATCTGCAGCCTCCCAAAGAAAGCTGCTGCACTCCAGTGCTGGGTCACCCAACACAGGCCCGACATCCTTGCCATAGTGGAGACCTGGCTGTCTGTATCAACCCCTGACTCTGCAGTCTCCCTCCCCGGTTTCACCCTGTTCTGAGAGGATTGAGTTGGTAAACGTGGTGGCGGATGTGCAGTCTACTTGCGTGACTGCCTCCTGAGCCACGGCCTCCCTGCACCCAAACTCGGTCATGGTGCCCAAGCCATCACCTTAAAAATCTCTCCTGACCCGGGCAGGGGCCATATCTATCTTACAACTACACACGTACCCCCAAGGGCCCAAGGACCTGCAATCCACTCCCTTACTGACTATCTCTCTATCCTGCCCCACAAAGCTGAACAGCTCGTCCTAAGTGACCTCAATATCAACTGGCTTGGCTCCACTGCTGCACACATAAAGGACTCCTTCACTGCCTTTGACTTAGCTCAACTAGTCACTCTTCCTACCAGATTTAACCAGTAAAGTGGAACCAGTTCCCTTCTTGACATAATACTCTCCAATCACCCCCACAAAATAAAGTCTGTTAGGGTCCTAGCTAACTCCCTCAGTGACCACTCCCCTATCCTCTGTTTCTGGTCCTCCCTCATGCAAGAACCCATGTGCAAAGTCACCTCCCACTGCCGCTTTTGCCCAGGGGGACTTAATAAACTGAAGCAGTACCTAGCCCAGCTTGACTGATCCCTGATCTCACTCATGACTGATATAGATGCTGCTCTAGCCTACCTCACTAGAGCCTTCTGCAAGGCCTGTGGCATCTTTGCCCCCTTCACCAGCACTCACTCCAAAAGACACAATGCCATCTGGATTTCTCCCTCCCTTATCCAGCAACTGAGGCAGTGAGACAACCTATGGTAGGTCGCGGTCAAGTCAGGCAGGACAGTTGACAGACAAGCCTGTAATGCCGCTCGTAACCAATGCACCTGGGCCAGAAGGTAAGCCAAGGCCAATTACTACCAAACCACCCTGGCCTCCTCCTGGGGCTCTGCAAGAGAGTTCTGGGATAATATTAAGGAGCTTAATGGAAAAACTCTCCCCCCCCCAGATAGTTGTCAATGGCACTATTACCACTGACCCCCCATATATTGCCGACTGCCTCAACACGGCCTTTTCTGACCTTAGTGCACCCTTCCTGTCCACTGTTTTGACTCAATCCCTGCCTCTAACCCCCACCCTGAATTGCCCCCATTTCTCCTCCACACCATATCCCCATGATGCCAAACCACTCCTACTAAAAGCCCTCTCCAGCCACAACCCCAGCTGTGACCCCCTTGACTCCAGGATTCTCTAACTCTAGATGTCATGCTAGCCCCTCTCACTGACCTGTTAAACCGGTCTCTGTGCCTCAGTCAATTCCTGAGCACTTGGAAATCAGCTGAAATTACCCCAATTCATAAGAATGGAGATCGCACATTACCAAACAACTACAGACCGCTCTTCATCCTACCCCCACTCTCTAAAGCCCTGGAAAAAATAGTATCCACCCAACTCATGGATTATCTAACCAAATACAACATACTATGTCTAGAACAGCATGGTTTCCACCCTGGACACAGCACCACCTCAGCCTTCTTGGAGTTCTCTCAGCAAATACACTCTGCACTTGACTCTAGGGACATTGCTGAGGCTGTGTTCATTGACCTATCTAAGGCCTTTGACACTGTGTGTCACCCCCTATTGCTTGACTCCCTACATTAGCTAGGTTTCTCATCTGACCCACTGACCTGGTTCTCCAGTTACCTCCATGCCAGATCCCAACGGGTCAGGATAAATGGTACCCTATCAACTGCCCTACCTGTACGCTCAGGTGTCCCTCAGGGCTCCATCCTGGGCCCCACATTGTTCAGTCTCTTTCTCAACACCCTTCCCAGCTCCTGCTCGGGCAGAATGCTCCTCTATGCCGACGATGTGGTCCTCGTCGCCTCCCACCCCGACCCCATCACACTTCAGAGCTCCCTGCAACTCACCTTCAGCCAAGCTGAAAAATGGTTCCTCGACCATCGTCTGGTTCTGAACCACAAGAAGACAAAATCTATGTTTGTTACCCACCACCAAAGTAACTACAGAAATGCCCCCCTTCTCATCCTTCCCAGCACCCTGCACCCCCTTGAACAGGTGTCTGCATACAAATATCTGGGCATCACCTTCAACTCAGCTCTCTCTTTCCACTCTCATCTTAACTCCCTGTCCTCTGCCGTGAACACCCGGATTGGACTCCTCTATCGTCACAAAGACTGCCTCCCTGAGAATGCCCTCCAGCTGGCTAGCACCTTCTCCATCCTGTCTTTGGTCGATTATGGGCTCCCTATCTATGTGGCTGCTGATCCCACTGCCCTCACCAAAGTCCAGACCTCGATCAACAAGGCTTGCAGGCTACTGACCGGTGCCCCCAGCAGAATGCACACATGCCAGCTCTACTCCTCCTCGAACCTACTCACCTTTGATGAGCGCCTGCGATACCACACCTGTATACTGGCCAAAAAAACACTACTTGGGCTCTCCCCACCAGGGGTTGCTACATCCCTAAAACTGGCCTCCCACTTGGTCACCACCCGAAACGCAACCAAAGCCACCTTCCAAGTCCTGAGAGCCAGGCCCTCGCTCGTCCAAAGATCATTCCACTCTAGAGCCCCCTCCTGGTATAACTCCCTCCCCGCTCATATCACAAACATCCCCAAAATCGGCCCCTTCAAAATCACCCTCCAAAATCACCTCACTGACACTTGGAGCTGTAAATGCCCTTGACTGGGCCATACCTACAGCCCCGCCTGACCCAATTTACAGACAAAGTTTTCCCAGACTGCCTTTCCCCCCAGCAACCACCCCCCAGGTATCACTACCCAGAACCTCTAGGGATACATCATTACTTAAATGTATATCAGTCTAATTGCAACTAATTGAACCCTATATATGCCACTAATTGAAGCCTTTGTACACCACTGTATCAATGGAATTGCTTTGTATGTTCTTTTATTGCATCTCACCTGTAATGTTCTCCATTGTTGTACTCCATCAATTGTTGTCTACCCTCCCTGCGACGAGGTGCCTTTGTAAATGAGTCTTTGACTCAAAGGTTGTAAATCTGAATTGTGAAATAAATAACAAATAAATAAAATAAATAAACTGAGATGGGTGCACTATAGGAGAATGGGGTGAACTTTGGGGCTGAAGAGTCCAAGGCACACTTCGATGTCTGTCAGTGGCTGCAGGCTGGGGGCGGAATGGTGTGAGCATTACAGCCAAAAATCCCAAGTCACACCCCTGATGCCTGTCAGTCTCTACAGGGTGGGGCGTTACAGTTGGAAACCTTAATGCCCCATGCATTTGATGGTTATTTTCACTCCAAATTTTCAACATGGGCTTTTTGTGTTCCCAACTCATGAACAGTGGCACTATCAATTTGTTGGCTGAAAGATGGTTTTGCACAGTGACTGTGCCATTTGGCACCACAGGTGTGAAAACACATTTCAGGCAGGATGTGAAAAATTACAGCTGTACGGTTTATGAGGAGGTTTAAAAAATGGTAATGTTGAAAATCTGGAGTGAAAATATGGAAAATTGGTGAAGTCATGAGCGTGCATAGAAACTGGACAACAGATGCCTGTAACGCAATTATTTGGGGGATTTTTTAACCATATTTTCAACATAGGCATTTTGGGATGTCCACTGATGAACAATGTCACTGTGATTTCCTTAATCTGTCCCGGACATTGATTTCCCACAGCGACCACGCCATTGTGCGCCAGATGTGGGAAAACACATTTCAGGCAGGATATGAAAAATGACAGCTGTACTGTTCATAAAGAGGTGTGAAAAAATGGCAATGTTGAAAATCTGGAGTAAAAACATTAAAAATTCTCAAAGTTATGAGCCTGCATGGAAACTGCACAATGCACGCTCGTAACAGTCATTTTTTAGAATTGTTTCACCAAATTTTCAACATAGGCATTTTTGGACCTCTGCTCATGAACAGTGACACTGTGATTTCCTTAATCTGTCCCAAATATTGATTTCCTACAGCAGCTGCACCATTGTGCGCCAGATGGGCGAAAACACATTTCTAGCAGTATGTGAAAAATGACAGCCATACTGTTCCAAAGGAGGTGTGAAAAAATGGCAATGTTGAAAATCTGGAGTGAAAATATGAAAAATTCTCAAAGTTATGAGTGTGCATGGAAACTGCACAATGCACACTCATAACACAGTCATTTGTGGAATTTGTTCACAAAATTTGCAACATAGGCTTTTTGGGACCTCACCTCATGAACAGTGGCACTGTCATTTCATTAATCAGTCTCAAAAGGTGAGTCCGTGCAGTGACCGCTAAATCACCTTTCAGGGCTGAATAACGAAATGACAGTGACTGATTTCATGAGGTGGGATCCCAAGAACCCCATGTTGAAAATTTGGAGTCAAAAGTCAAAAAAATGGCTGAGATATCCACCTAAGTTGAAACCTCTCCCATTGATGCCATTATACAGCTTACCAGCATTTCTTCAGTTTGTGGTTGGCTTTGAAGAGTGCAGACGTGTTTCGCTCCACTGAAGATCATGGTTCCAGACCTCCGAGGTAAGTATGGGGTGGGGTTGTGGGAGGTGGGATGCAGGAGCGTGGGTGTGGGTTGGGGAGGGGGCCTGCTGACAGCGAGGATCGTTTTCTTTGTTTTTGGTTCCAAAAAAAAAAAAGAAAAATGAACAACATGGACCGTTTTCTTTTTTCAGGTGTATGAAACAATGTTGGGGGTACTGGGGTGGGCTCCCAGTGTGCCCCATGACTTTGGGGGCATCATGTTTGCCACACTGGGGTAAGCTCCCAGTGTGACTCACAATGGGGATGGGTGGGGCAGGAAAATGCCAATGCGGTCAGCTTTCAAACACAGGAAGGCACACAGGGGTGGGCTCCCAGTGTGCCTCACACTCTTGTGGGGGATTACACATGCTGACAGGGGGACTAAGCATCCCCAAAGTTGGCTTTCTAGGGATTGCAAGATGCAGGCGGCAGAACCGCGGCCATGTTTACTGAAATGTTACACCAGGCAAGGCACGTAGTGGAGGCATGTCATGGTGCCACTGCATGACGAGCTTGGCTCTGATTGCAGCAGCAAAATCATTTCAAGTTAGTGGCACTGCAAAACACCTGTGTCACTGCTAGCATGCTCGCTAATTAGTGAATGAGGGATGCACCTTCTAAAGCATGCCCTGCATTAGCCCAAACTGACACACCTCTGCATTTCTCTTACTAATCTTCTACTGCCACAAATTGCTGCTTTCGCATGCGCAAGACAGCATAACAATTGTACGTGAGTTCCTGCTTCTCAGACTGCTTTCTTCAATGAAGAAGGGACATTCTTATGAATACAAACATATTTAATGAGCATACTTATTTATCCCTGCTGATGAAGTTGGGGAGAGGGAGCTGGACACAGTGGACCTAGAGACCCTTCTGACCACATGATGAACCTACAGTCCATTATGACCACACAATGGACCTAGAGTCTATTACGATCACACGATGGACCCAGAGTACTTTCCAACCTTACATTATTGTGTTACTGTACTAGGTAACACTGAGATTTTTGCCTTCTGGAGATGACAGACACACAAGCTCAGTTTTAGAGATGTGAGTTCCCCTCCTAAACATTATCATTGAACCACATACCAGGCTCTGAGTTTAACACTGAATTACCCAAGGAGTTGAAGAAAAGCAAACTTTCTCAGTATTGCATTGTTGCAGTATAACAGAGACTAAAAAAAGGATTTGGGGATCCTGAGGAAATCACAAAGGTGCATTGCTTTCCTGTGGACAAACATATGTTGATCCTTTTCAGAAGCAGCCAATCAGCATGCATGAACACCATGGCTACAAGTGGCTACAAGAGTGGGACCAATAAATATTACAGACTCCAAAAACTGCTGTAGTGATCTCCTTAGTTTATTTTTTTGTTGACTGGGAAATGAGGACTAGACAATTCTACTTATTTTCAGCCTCATCCGGGGATACAGATGGATGCCAACTGACATTGAAAAAGATTAGAATGTTAGTGGTATCTTTAGTGAATGGGGGAAATTTGGTCAGGACACCAGGAAAATTCCCCTACTCTTTTCGATAAGTGTCATGGTATCTTTAACATCCACCTGAGCTAACACCTGAACAGGCAGATGGGACCTCAGTTTAATGTCTCATATGAAAGATGGCACCCCAGGAGTGCAGCGCCCCCTCATGCTGCACCACAGTGTCAGTTTTGGGATTTAACCCAAGTGCCTGGTATGGGGATAGAGCCCACAACTTTCTGATCTTCCAGCCTCAAAGGCAAGTGTACAACCTACTGAGCCACTGACACTGTTCCCCAGTCACACAGTTTAGTGTCATTGTGCCTGTATCACAGCCAAAGGTTAATGTAATAAAAAAAAAGAATGACTAAACAAAATACATCCACAGTAACTATCCAGTTGTGAAACACAGTACTATGAGCAAACATACTGTGAATCAACCATAGTTACAGTGGCGTGAAAAAGTACTTGCCCCCTTCCTGATTTTCTCTATTATTGCATATTTGTCACACTGGATGTTTTCAGGTCTTTAGACAAAATATAATATTAGATAAAGGGAACCTGAGTGGACAAATAACACTTTTTTTTTTTACTTATTTCATTTATTTAATGAAAAAAGTTAACCAACACCAACTGGCACTGTGTGAAAAAGTAATTGCCCCCTAGTTAAATCAACCCAATTAAAGGGATAATTAGAGTCAGCTGATTGAACACAGCCAGGCTTGATTACAGCCAGCCCTGCTTAATATAAACCTCACTTATTTTGGCCCTTACCATCAGAGTCACATTGCCAGGACATAGATTCAACAAGCACATTATGCCATGATCAAAGGAAGTTCCTGAAAAGATCAGAAAAACATTTTGTTGCCCTCTATCAGTCTGGAAAGGGTTACAAAGCTATTTCTAAGGCTCTGGGACTCCATCAAACCACAGTGAGAGCCATAATCTCCAAATGGAGAACACTTGGAACAGTAGTGAACCTTCCCAGGAGTGGGCGGCCTGCCAAAATTACTCCAAGGATGCAGTGTAAAATCATCCAAGAAGTCTCAAAGGATCCTAAAACAACATCCAAAGAACTGCAGGCTTCTCTTGCCTCAGCTAAGGTCAGTGCTCATGACTCCACAACCAGAAAGAGACTGGGAAAATGGGCTTCATGTGAGAGTAGCAAGCGAAACCACTGCTAACCAAGAAGGACATAAATGCTCGCCTCTCATTTGCCAAGAAGCACCTGGATGATCCACAAGCCTTTTGGGAAAATGTTCTATGGACAGATGAGTCCAAAGTGGAACTTTTTGGACAACATTGATCCCATAATGTCTCGCGTAAAGCAAACACAGCATTCCACAGTAAGAACACCATACCAACAGTCAAACATGGTGGTGGTAGTGTGATGGTGTGGGGACGCTTTGCTGCCTAAGGACCTGGATGACTTGCCATAATTAAAGAAACTATGAATTCTGCTCTGTGCCAGAAAATTCTTAAGGAGAATGTCCAGTCCTCCTTCCGTCAGCTGAAGCTGAAGCGTAGTTGGGTCATGCAGCAAGACAATGATCCAAAACACAAAAGCAAGTCCACATCAGAATGGTGAAAAGAAGTAAAATTAAAGTTTTGGAGTGGCCTAGTCAAAGTCCAGACTTAAACCCAATAGAGATGCTGTGGCAGGACCTGAAACGAGAGCAGTTCATGCTCGAAAACCTACCAAATGTTACTGAATTAAAGCAGTTCTGAGGAAGAGTGGGTTAAAATTCCTCCACAGCGATGTGAAAGACTGATATTGAATTATAGGAAGTGTTTGGTTGCAGTCATTGCAGCTAAATGTGGCGTAACCAGTTATTAAGTGTAAGGGGGCAATTACTTTTTCACACAGTGCCAATTGGTGTTGGTTAACTTTTTTTCATTAAATAAGTGAAATAAAAAAAAAAACAAGTGTTATTTGTTCACTCAGGTTCCCTTTATCTAATATTACATTTTGACTAAAGACCTGAAAACATCCAGTGTGACAAATATGCAATAATAAAGAAAATCAGGAAGGGGGCAAATACTTTTTCACACCACTGTACATACAGCCCACGGAATAAACCTGATTAAAAATCTTCCAGTTCTGTCATTAAAGGTAGCCCATGATCTCTGTTATCCAGTTTCTTATCTGTTAAAAGTTACTTGGCCAGATACACAAACTTAGTTTACAAGCTGGTTTCCTGACCGCATCAAAAATTAAATGGCAGTGTGCCTCACACCTCACAGCCTGCTAGACTATGTCAGTGGTCATTCATAAATGTAGAACTCCAGACCATTCAACTGGTGTTTATGCCCCCTACAACACATGTATAATAAAGCTGCTATTGTACATCATGGTGTGATTTCTGCCTTTAAAAGTGACCTGACCAACAACAAAAAAATGAAAAACTATTTTTATTTATTCCAGAACCAACAACATTTGTTAAAACTTTACTCCAGTTTTCTACATTTTAAAGGTTGTTAGGTATTATTTCACATTTTTCACATAAAAGGAGACTGTAGCTACATAAATTTGAACTGCATCATGCTGTCTAACTCATAGGCAGCTCTACACAGTATACTTCACTCAAGAACGAACTGAAAAGACATACTGCTTATCTCTAAAGCTGTCGCTCTGGACAAAAACACTTGAAAGAAACAAAAGGAGCACACGTGCTCCATGTTATTCAGAGCATACTAAAGCCTTTGTGAGCCTATGTAGGTGTGTGCACTCCTTTTGTTGCTTTTATGCATGCTTCTCTACCAGCACCAGTCGTACAGCTTTCTCTTTGTGCTGGAAGAAATAGCATCATGTTCCCTCTACTGGTAACACATCACAATGCACTTTCAAGGATTTTTATTCCCACACTTTATTACGTATAATAAAAAATATAAACAATCCCACACACTGCAAAACCCCGATTGCCCTTAATCCTCTTATAGATTTGATTCAGAATTCTGAGGGGACCATTCCAAGCTGGAGGAACTCAAAAAGCTAAACAAATATGGACAGTCCACTTCTCAGCTTATATTTATTTTTATTTCAGATCCATTTAATATTCTTCTATTATTTCACAAGGGACTGGATTTTCAAAGGGTGGCACAGGGCTTGCATCAAGTCCTTCATCCAGCCCTATTCATGCACAATACTAGTTTGTCACAACTGTGTGTGATTTTCCAATCTCGGGTGCTGTTAAGACAGTGTACCTACTTTACGACAGCCTGCGCCAAATCTTGGGTGCAAGCTCCTGGAAAATGGTCCCCAGTATGGATGCACGCTAGACCACAAAAAAGTGGTCTAACTTGTGTCAGTTGCCACAATGGATAGAAAATCCCTTCAGAGCGTCACATGCCTGGTGTGTCATATCTATGGTGTAGTCAGGGCTTGTGGCAGTGACCTTTGAAAATCCAGCCTGATGTCTCTTCTTCTGGGAGGTATAGGGTTAAAAGGATATAACAGTGTTTTAAAATGTATACTTCATTTATTAAAAGCATGTATATAGAGCATTATGAAGCTTTATAAAGTGATGACCGCATCAAACTCATATTTCTTACATTAAACTCATAAGAGAGTTTTAGGACCGTGATTCACTGTAAAGATTTTCCCTTCAGTACCAGTTTAATCTGTGTATCAAAATATAAATTCATTTACACACAATAAACTGTCGGTTTGTTTCCTGCACCCTATTATTTCTTAAATTAATTTTTTTATCATCCACTTACTTCTATAGAATGACTGTGCAAAACAATGCATCTGCTACTGTAAGTCTGTTATCATTTGTATGTATCAATTGACAGTTCACTTTGTTCATCTCAAATTTCTGCAATAAAAACCTTTACAGTCAAGCACACTTTTCAAACTCTAGAATGAGTTTAAGGTAATAATATGAATTTGATTCACTCATCACATTCTAATGCTTTATAATGCTTTATATGACATAACTTTCAATGTATAAAACATAATTTTAAAAACATTGTTATATATTCTTAGTCATATACACCCCTGAAGAAGAGACATTTCATGTTTTGAAATGTTGTAAATAATATCAGAATATGAAATGGCTTTGAAATAAAAATGTATATAGGATGTGAAGTGAACTGTCCAGATTTGTTTTGTCTTTTGTGCAAAATATATAAACAGAAACTTTTTTTCCCTCCTGTCCTCCATCCTGGATGTGCTTTGACCTACCACAAATGCCCCAATCTTATCCATGCTATCTCACCACCCATGGTGAATGTTGGTTGGGGTTATGCCAGGGGCTGGCTGCACTGACCCAGACTGGATGTGATAGGCAGGTTGAAGCATCATCCTCTGATATCAGTGCCCTTTTCCCCTTTTAAACCCCTTCTTTCTCTCAGAAGTGTTGTGACCACAGTGGGCACTAGCTCACCTGATGCACCCACTGACATTTACACTCCAGTGCCTGCCAGTTCCACCGCTCCCCTGCACCTCTACTTGTGGTCACCTAGGCAGTAGTATAGCAGTGGGAAGCAGGATGGGTGACCCATCCCCCCCTCTGGAGGAGGAAAGCATCTGCTGGGATGCTCAGTTCTCCTCCCCCAGTCGACCGTCTGATAACCCGGGCTCATTCCTGAACCTAGATCATCAGTGTCACAGGCAGTAGTGCTAGCATTGCAGTGAGGGACCAGCATAAACAAGAACATTTTAAATATATTTCTTCTATGTTGAAACGTTTTCATCAGGAGTGGGGTGCTGAGCTAGGAATACAGTGCTTTACTAGATGCATCCAGGGGCATGAGTTTCTTTGAGATTTGTGTTACACATCAGTGTATAAATAGTACATGACATAACATACGGTACAAAAGGGCAGAATACCTGAAAAAGGTATATTGCTATTAGCAGGACAGGGCAAACAACTACAATTACATTAAAGCAAGGTTTAAATAAGCCATCCCTTTGGCCCAGCAATAGGGCTACCATTTGCAATGCCAGTGACCTGGGTGGAGGAAGGAGCCGGGCCATTGGAAGCCTCCTGAGGGGGGGAGTATTGAATGCCCTAGAGGACACTCACCTTCTCCAAGGAGGGAAGGTGGCAATCCTTACTGCCACTGCCACCTGGGTGACCACAGTTGACAGTTCGGGGGTCACTGAGCGGCAAGGGGTAGACATTGGCTGGGGACCTGCACTGTGCATGCAGTGCATGGACAAATGAATTGATCCCCCTTGTGAGCCAACATTTTCCAGGAACCAAGGTGGGGAATGCACACAAAAGCAAGGGAAAACAACCCTGAAGTTAGCTTCCTGGGACCCCAGTATACATGGGCTAGTCCCTACTGCCTCATCTACTTCCCACAGCTAGGAAACATTGAGATAAATACCCCCCCCCCCACTGCATACCTCACCCAGCACAATAAACTGAAACTTTGTTGAGGGCTGATATTTTTAAGGTAGGTGATAGCAGGAGAGGCGCTGAAGGATTCTGGTGGGAGCTGAAGCCAGTGAAGGGGTGCATAAAATAAACTGGGTCTGAGTACTTGATCAGCCCCACTATTGTCCTACCCATCCCTTCCTCACCTATATCTGTCCACCCTACCCCCCTTTTTGGAATCACCAAACCCTTGAATATATCCCACCCAACCTTAAATCCAGATACAGTGCCCGCCTCCTCATCCCTTTCAGTAGTCTATTACACTGATCCACCACTCTTTCTGTGAAGAACATCCTACCATCCTTTTTTAATCTCCCTCTCACCAGTCTCCACTTATGCCTTTTTGTCGCAGCATTTCCATTCCTAGTGAATAAGTCCTCATTGTTCATTTTGTTGATATCCCTCAGCAACTTGTATGTCTCGATTATATAATCCACCCACCCCCTTTCTGGCCTCCAGTGAGTACCTATTCAGCTCTGCCAACCATTCCTCATATGATCAACCCTGTTGCTCCTGGATCATACTGGTGGCCCTCTGATTCACCATATCCATTCTGTCCCTCGGTTTTTCTTAGATACGGGTTCCATAACTGAGTACATCTTATTGGATACTTGGAAAAAATATCATATTTATCCAAATTTCAGCTTGTATTTCTCATATTTTTCATATTCAGCATCCCTGTTTTCGTTTCCATGACTGGTCATTAAACAATATCCCTGTCAAAAAAACTTTGATGATTGATGGTCGTCAGTTACCAAGCACAACCAGATGTAACTGCAGAGAAAGTTCAACCACTATACAACACATTTAGTGAAATAAGAATGGAATCTTCTACATTCACACATTTATTTTTACTTGTATATGTAGCCATCTCCCTTTTGATAATGAAAAGTGCAATAACTGTATCAATAATGTGCCCATGGTATGTTACAACAAAATAAATAAATAAATATCCCAGTCTGTTAATGGTCTTAAAGTAGGTCATGCTCAGTCATGCATAAAATAGGACAGAAAACCATTTGAAATATTTGTACATTCAAATGATTCCTAATTTGTTTTTTCATTCCTAATTAATCTTTTGATATGCTTTGGCTGTCTCACCTTAAAAATGATTTATGTTATTGCATGGAGTGCTACAGGCTATGCTTTGCATTCCGCTCTGCCAACGTTTATGTAATCTGTTTCTAGCTATCCTGGACCATCTATGATGTCAGTTTATACTATTCTGTAATGTTCGCTTAGAAATATAGGAACAGAATTCTTCAGATATTCAGGAAACACTGGAAGAGAGAGAGTTATTATACTGCAGCCAGTAAAAGGTATACATTTGAGGCACATCCCAGCAGCATTAAATAACAAGCATTTGTCAACGCCGAATGTTGATTGCGTTGGTGTGTTGTGCACACTCACTGGCCCTCTGTCAGTCACTCAGTCTGTTTCGTCCGGTGCTGCAGACTGCTGTTTCATACTGGGCTCCTGCCTGCATTGGCAACTTGTTCTGCCCACTAAGAATTTTGCAGCTGTCCCGACAGAACTCTATTGAGGTGGCTCACTCCCCCCTCTCACTCGTTCATCTCTGTGTCTCCTGGTGCTGTAGGCTGCCCTTTTGTACTGGGCTCCTGCCTCTGTTGGTGGCTTTTTCTGTCTGCAAAGAAATCTGCAGCATTCCCGACACAGGTCTGTTGAGCCTGCTGACTCCCCCTCTCTCACTCACTCATTCCATTTCTGCCAGTGCTGCAGGGTGTCCTTTTATACTGGGCTCCTGGCTGCATTGGCACCTTTTTCTGCCAACAAAGAAATCCGCAGCAGTCATGACAGAGCTCCCTTGAGGTCACTCACTCCCTCTGTGTGACTCACTCCTTCTGTCTGTCCTGGTGCTGCAGGATGCCCTTTTGTACTGGGCTCCTGCCTCTGTTGGCGCCTTTGTCTGCCCACAAAGAAATCTGCAGCAGTCCTGACAAAACTCCGCTTAGCTCACTCCCCCCTTCTCTCACCACTCATTCGCTTCTGCCGTGCTGCAGGCTGCCCATTTTATTGGACTCCTGCCTGCGTTGCCGCCTTCTTCTGTCCACAAAGAAATTTGCTGCAATTACAATAGAACTCTGTTGAGCTCGCTCACTCCCCCCTCTCACTCGCTCATTCTGGGTTCCTCACCAGTGCAGGCTGTCCATTTGTACTGGGCCCCTGCATGCACGGGTACCTTTGTCTGTCCACAAACAAATCCATAGCTGTCCTGACAGAGCTCTGTTGAGGTCGCTCAGTCTCCCCATCTCACACGCTGATTCTGTTTGTCCTGGCGCTGCAAACGGCCCTTTTGTATGGGACTCCTGCCTGCATTGGCGCCTTTTTCTGCCCACAAAGAAATCCGCAGCAGTCCTGACAGAGCTCCATTGAGCTCGGGCAGTCCCTCTGTCTCACTCGCTCGTACTGTTTGTCCCACTGCTGCAGGCTGGCCTTTTGTACTGGGCCCCTGGCTGCATTGATGCCTTTTCCTGCCCACAAAGAAATCTGCAGCAGTCCTGAAAGAGCTCCGGTGACTTCACTCACTCCCCCTCCGTCACTCTCTCTCTTGTTCTGTTTCTCCCAGTGCTGCAGGCTGCCCTTTTGTACTGGGCTCTTATGTTGCGCCCTTTCTCTGCCCACAAACAAATTCACAGCTGTCCCCACAGAGCTCTGTTGAGGTTGCTCAGTCTCCCTGTCTCACACGCTGATTCTGTTTGTCCTGGCACTGCAAGCAGCCCTTTTGTACAGGACTCCTGCCTGCATTGATGCCTTGGTCTGCACACAAAGAAATCCGCAACAGTCCTGACAGAGTTCCGTTGAGCTCACTCAGTCCCCCTGTCTCACTCGCTCGTACTGTTTCTCCCACTGCTGCAGGCTGGCCTTTTGCACTGGGACCCTGCCTGCACTGATGCCTTTTCCTGCCCACAAAGAAATCTGCAGCAGTTCTGAAAGAGCTCCAGTGACTTCACTCACTCCCCCTCCCTCACTCGCTCTCTTGTTCTGTTTCTCCCAGTGCTGCAGGCTGCCTTTTGTACTGGGCTCTTGTGTTGGGCCCTTTCTCTGCCCACAAACAAATCCACAGCAGTCCTGACAGAGCTCAGTTGAGCGTGTCACTCCCCCCTCTCACTCGTTCAATCTTAATGTGTCCCATGCAGTGATTTCCCACAGCGACCATGCTATTCTGCGGCAGGAGTGCAAAACACATTTTAGCCACGATGTGAAAAATGGCAGCTGTACTGTTCATAAGAAGGTGTGGAAAAATGCCACTGTTGAAAACGTGGGATGAAATATTACAAAATTGAGATGTTACAAGGGTGCATGGAAACAGTTCAACGCACGCTTGCAACACAGTGATGTTATGGAGTTTCGTCACCCGATTTTCAACATAGGCATTTTAGGACCTCTGCTCATGAACAGTGCCACTGTCATTTTCTTAATCTGTCCCGAACAGTGATTTCCCACAGCGACCGCGTTATTCTGCGCCTGAACTGTGAAAACACATATCGGTCAGGATGTGAAAAATGACAGCTGCACAGCTCATAGGGAAATGTGGGAAAATTCCACTGGTGAAAATATGGCGTGACAGTATTACAAATCAGTAAAGTTACAAGCGTACGTGGAAAGTGTGCAATGCACACTTGTAACACAGTCATTCGATGGGCTATTATCACCAAATCTTCAACATAGGCATTTTATGATCTCTGCTCATGAACAGTATCACTCTCATTTTCTTAATCTGTCCCAGACAGTGATTTCCCACTGCAACCGCTGTATTCTGCGCCGGAAGTGCGAAAACACATTTCGGCCAGGATGGGAAAAATGACAGCTTTACTGTTCATAAGTAGATGTGGGAAAATGGCAATTTTGGAAATCTGGAGTGAAAATATTATAAATTTGCAAACTTACAAGCGTGCGTGCAAACTGTGCAACGCACGCTCGTAACACAGTCATTTTATGGAGTATCGTTACCAAATTTTCAGCATAGCCATTTCAGGACCTCTACTCATGAACAGTGGCACTGTCATTTTTCTAATCTGTCCCAAACACTGATTTCCCACAGCAACCGCGCTATTCTGTGCCAGAAGTGCGAAAACACATTTCTGCCAGGATGTGAACAATGACAGCTGTACTGTTCACAAGGAGGTGTGACAAAATGCCAATGTTGAAAATATGTCGTGAAAATATTGCAAATTCACAAAGTTACGAGCGCATAGCAGCAACTGTGCAGCGCAAGTCAGAAAATGTATTTTAGATGCTTCCACCAATTTGCAACATAGGCTTTTTGAGAGCCCACCTCATGAACACTGGCACTGTCATTTTTAATCAGCCCCAAAAGGTGATTCTGTGCAGTGACCGCAAAATCACCTTTCCAGGCTGATTAACACCATGACAGTTCAAGAACTCATGAGGAGGGGTCCCAAAAACCCCATGTTGAAAATTTGGTGGAAAAATTCCCTAAAATGCCCGAGATATGCAGTAAAGTTGAAAAAAACCCATGTATTACATTATACAGCTTACCAGCATTTCCTCAGTTTGCGGTCGGCTTTGAAGAGTGCAGACGTGTTCCCAGTCCAGCGAAGATCATCGCTCTGAGCTCCTAAGGTAAGTATGGGGCGAGGGGGTTGTGGGGAGGCAGGCATGCAGTGGGTGGGTGCAGGTTGAGGGTGGGAAGCAGGGCGAACACGAGGACTGCTTCTTTTTCCAGGATAAAAAAAAAACAGACATCACGGGACCATTGTCTAACTTGCAGGGGCATCTGGCGCACTGGGGTGGGCTCCCAGTGTGCCAGCAGAGGCTTTCTTGACCAGGGGCAGCAGTAGCCGATGGGGGATTGGACACCCCCGTCGGCAAACGGGCGGGGGTATCAGTATGCTGACGGGGATTGGGCACCCCGTCGGCAGCAACAAAAAGGAGGGGGTAACAGAATGCCGATGGGGAGTGGGCTCCCCATCGGCAACAAAACAAATGGGGAACACTACACGCGATAGGATTGGCCACCCCATCGGCAGGAACAAAGTGAGTGGGGGCACAGAATGCCGGCAGGCGCTAAACCACCAAGCTGACAGGGATTGGGACCCCGCCGCAACTACACATGGGGTTATATTGTTTGTGAACACGGGCTGCAAGCCGTCCGCCATGTTCACAAACAATCTTAGGTTTACATCCCACCCTGCAATGACGGGTCGCTCTCATTGCAGCCGGATGACTGATGCTGCAATGATGAGGTGGCCCCTGATTGCGCAGCTGATTTTAAGAAGTTGTGGCACGCTGGCTGAACTAGTGTCAGCAGCATGGCGTGCCGCGATACTGGGCGAAGCCGGGCAAGCCTTTGCAGGCTGTAGGGCATTGGCCACAACAGTGCCAAGCCCCACAACCTGCTTTGCTGGAGAACCTGTCATGAACATGTTCCTTGTGCATGCGCCAAGAATCAGCATAAAAATAATACAAATACAGTACTTTTGTTTAAAAAAATCAAATAGTTATGTTTTAGTAAAAAAAAAATGGAACAGTTAAAATATGTCAGTGAATATCATGTGTGCAAGATATAAGAGGATGTTTAAACTTATACTTAGGGCCATTTATTGTAATTTTCTAAGGGCACCATGAACTGAACCACAGAGAATTCCAAGAAGACACATAGACACAGATGCTGTTCACCAGAAGGAGGGTCAATTTGCAAAAGGCCGCATATCACACATGAACAAAAAGAAAGCTGACCAATGGTGGGTCCTCTTGTGCTACGTCTTGTCCAGTTACATGTCCATGATTTTGGTGCAGGGTACCATCTTGCAAGTCTTGCAACCCATTTCCTGATTTAAGGCAGCATGATGCAGTATAGCAGTTCACATGCTATGCCTAACGTGACCAGGCATGGTGTGTACATAGAATGGTTAAGTGACAGCCCAGCGGCAAATATGATGACACTAGTAGGTTCTATGTAGGTCCCCATTATGGAGCTTTTTTCTGCATGGGCAAATTGCCCACGTAACATAACCCCTAGCCTGTTGCATGACCTTTGAAATTGTGCACCAGCTGTTAAGGGGTCCACAAGAGTTGTACAAATATTTGGAGGGCATAGAAAAGGTTGAATGTGAATCTGCAATTTATTTACAAAAATTAGGTCAGCTCCCCAAAACGCATGTATGTCAGAGAAAGCACTGAAACTTAAGTAGTTGAATCAACAGTGAAAGTCAAATCCCTGGAGGGGTATAAATAATAAGATATTCTGCAGTCTGAATGTGTATAATTTAGTTACACTCATTAGGTCCGACTGTACACCTTACTCCTCATGGCTTTGTTTCACTCTACCATGCATGAGTGATTCTGTCTGATCTATCATATGTACAAAAGCAATTTGCATATATGCATTCAACCCATGATATAATCCAAGACAGAGAGTGAGCCAGAGAGTATACACCGAAGTGTAAAACCTTTCAAATTAAGCTGTGCCACACCTACATGACAAGGCTTAAAGTTGAGAAGAACTACAGAACATATTTCACAACTACAGTACAAGTCACATTAAACTGTTGCACCAATGAGTTGATTTAGCATTGTTCTTTCCTGATGGCAATGCATTGGCAACTCATATTGCCTTGTTTATCAATGCTTAACCAGCTCAAGAGCAATGTTTGTAAAATGTTTTTGTAACCCATTTGGAATGTATCTGAAGTCCAGTCGCAATGCAATGCAAAACTGTTTTAACCTTTAAGAAACAGATTGTGTAGGGCTTTATACTGGATCAAAAAACATGCAACTCAGTCAGAAATGTTAAAGCAACTCATTAGAGGAACAGTTTAATGTGAATTGTACTGTACTTCTTCTGCAACCAACTTTTATAATGGTTTTCTGTCTGTTCTGCTTTATGTTACATGTACAGTAGCTTGTGATTCACTTTCTTTGATCAGAAGAATCCTTGTATATGAACTCTAATATGCTGGTTCATTCCCCACACCTGAAGAAAAGACTTTTGTGGTACAAAAAGCTTATGTGTAAAACACTTTTGGGTTGTCTAGTAAAAGGCATTATTAAAGCACATTACAAAAATATTTATAGATTTGAATGATTCCTTGTTTCATTCATATTTAATAATCTGATATGTGTAACCTCCTCCTAAAAGGGGGCTTGCCTTTGGCTTTCTCCTTAACACTGCTGCTGCCTTGTCCTGTACTGCTCCTTCACACTGGTTCCTGTCCAGATTGCAGCTGGAGGACCCAGGACCAGATTCAATACTGTTATTTGTTCTGTGGCTTGTTCAGTGCCGTTCTCACCGTGGCTGGTGCGCTACCACCTCTGTTCATTTAACCAGCCTCTAGACTACCTTCCGGGTGAGGGAGCCCACAACAAAGAGATTGTTCAGTTTCAAGCAGCTCTCAAAGCTGCACAAAGTGCATAACAACTAAATTAGTGCATCCTGTCCCTGTGACATTGACATCAATTTGAACACTAGTCCAGCTCTACAAAACAAATAAATTAGTACATTCTGTCCCTGTGACACTGGCATCTATTTGGAGCTCAGCTCTGCATAACCGCTCTAATTGTAAGCTGCCTCAGGACATCTACAGTATGCATGCTTTTCCCAGGAACTGACAGCCACTGACAGCCAGGGGTTTAGCATTATGATGAATGCATGAGATGCAAGCCACTGATGTTTAACCCCTGGATTTCTGCACAAGGGAGAGGCACGCACAAATAGAGTAGATTTGTCTGAGAGATACCCCTGAGGAGAGGAGAGGAGAGGAGAGGGGAGGAGAGCCTTTGTGAATACCTCTCACTTTCTATTCCTGTCTGACTAAAACATTCATCCAAAATGGACTTGAGACCCCTTGAGAAGGAAACTGATGCAGCTAGAGTGCCAAGTCTGGGCTCTAGCTCCGAAGGAGCAGAAGGGTTGCCTTGAAAACTGCTCTCCATCAGGGAAGGTGGAGAGTCACTGCCTTCTACCGATGGTAGAATTTTGTCCTGACAGGGGATTGAACCAGCTGAGGTCCTGAGTGACTTCCCACCTGTTGGGGTGGACAAAGGCAAGTCCCCATGTGGGATGTATAGGATCGTTATCACACAGACCACCACGACCTGCACCCCTCACCAACCGGAAGCACATTGGGTCTGCTTCACCTGTGACACTTACAGAACATTGTTCCTATCATCCAAAGTTATCACAGCCTGCACTCCTTGTCACCAGGAGCATGTTAGGTCCACTACACCTGTAACCAGCCTATAGAACAGACCATCCAGCCATCATCTGCCTAAGCAGGAGAGACAGCTCCATGGAAACAGCACTGGCCTGTCATCCAAAGGTCATGAGTACTTGGTTTTACCCACAGAAATTATCATTCCTATTGTTTAGCCAGCTAGTTAGATACTTTCTGGGCATTTCTGCACAACCTTAGAATTAAGCTCATGGCTATAGCTTACAGCCAGGAGTAGCAGTTTTACTTTCCATCCAGTTGTGTTATTTGCCTGTCAGTAACTGCAGCAAACAATCGGATTCACACAGTACTGCACCGAGATCCAAGCATCACAGCCCTGCGACTCTGCATCTGTTTGCACACTCAAACTGTAAGTGGGATCTCCCAGAGGGAATATGGGATTAACTGGTGCACCAGTGTGGGGGGGGGGAGGTGCTGCCTTACGGCAGAGTGAATGCAAACTGCTGTCTTTATTTTTACTTTGCCTCCTTTGCCCCCTACCTTGTTCTCCAACCCAAAAACAAACTCATTGGTTATTTATTTGCAACTGCTGACATATTTTGCCATTATTACCTTCAGTGCCGTTTTTATCATTAGGCTAAGTAGGCTGCAGCCTAGGGGTGCCAGCTGTTAGGGGAGTGACTGAGAAATAAAAAAAAAAATGAAAATGAGAAAAACATTTTTTTTTTTGACGAGGTCCCCCCACCATTGTCTGTCTCACCAGTCACCTCACCCTCCCTGAACTTCTCTGTCTTGCTCTCTCACCCCCCCCCACCGACAGAACAGAGGACAGACACTAGTCCAATCAGCAGACAGTCAACTCACAGTGCTCGCTGCATATTCATTGTTTTGATTTTTAAATCCTCCCCAGCTCGGCTCCATAAGACAAGACCACTGCGCATGTGCACCCCACTGAAAAAAGGTGAAGTGTATGGTGGCACTGCAGCACTGACTGACTAGTACGCAGAGTGAGAAAAGTCAATCAGAGTGACAGTAGTCATCAGTACTCACCTTGTAGGCCACCAGTATCCCACTGGCCACCCTGCCAGCCCAGCCCAGTGACTCAACTTGAAAAGCCAGTGCCTGCCACTGCTGACCGACCCACCCAATGAGTCAACCCGTGCCCAGGTGCCCCCTCTGCTACTAGTGTGCTCATCATCGGTCTACCGATAACTATATTTTTATCATGCTTGCTTGGTCAGGTCAGACTCACCAGTCGGTGTGTGGTGGCGATGAGGGAGGATGGGGAGGAGTGCCAGATGGTCTGGACCCATGGAGAGACTGGCGAATAGTTAAAACAATGAATTAATAACTTGTGGAGCTGGCACCAGGAAAATTTCTAGCTGAACTTAAACAGTCATACCACATGCATCATCACCACACTTCAAATGTGGACCACCCCACCGGTAACCTCCTCTGCTCCACCCAATGAGATATTCATCTGAAGGGGAGAACAGAAGCATGGTGCACCCCCTGAAAGTAGTTACATTTATATTTAGTTGAGTATTAGTTTTCCCAGGACACACATACTGAGCTGGTATCAGCTTGTTTCCTCATGCATCCCCGGGGGGGGGGGCACCTGAAGTTTCCAGCCTATGGGTGCCATGTAAGTTAATGCTGCTCTGATTGCCTTGCTGTTTATTTGCATACTTAGAGTGATAAATGGGTAGGGAATTGTGTTATTATGTTCCCTGTCACAGACAGTGGGGGTTGTATTTATTTCCTGTGGGAACACCCTGACAGTGCACTGTCTTAAGGATCCTCATAGGTGGAGGCACCACATCACTTTCCAAGCCCCTTTCTAACCACAGACCCAGGCACCACTCACTGAAGGTATAACAGGTTTTGACTGTTACCATCTCAAGGCTAAGTCAGCATACCTGGCTACTTCTACAGAGTATTTTTCATTTTGCACCATAAGTGTGCTCACTGTCTTTTTCTCAGGGTCCTGGACATTGTGTAAAGGTCAATTTATATTGTTTCTCAAATGCTACCTGAGTACTAGAGATGCTGCAAAGTAGAACATTTCCCCCAGATATGTTATGAAGTGACAAACTTTGTCCTTTGCAAAGATCCAGCAGATTGGGTATGTCATCAAAATCTTTCATGAATTGGGTGAAATGCCCTTCACCATTGAAGTTGGACTTTAATTACTCTTAGGGCCCACTGCCAATCACAATAAACTGTAGGGGCAAATAAGTACTTGTCGTTAACAAAACTAAGAAAAAACACATAAAATCCTAGCCCCCCCCCCCACCACTCCTCATAGCACCACTCTCCCGCATTCCATCCTCCCATGATCCCAGTAAAAACACTGGAAATGCCTCCTTCTCCAAAACTCACTTAGCACCCCCAACTTCCATCCGTCTCCTCCAGTCCCAGTAATAAAGAAATGCCTCCTTACCCCATACCAAATGAGTATCTCATCTCCCACAACCCACAACCATGCTGCCGATAGTAAAGGAAATACCCTTCCCCCAAGCAAATTAGCACTCCAATCCTCCCTTTGGATGTACTGACTTAAGAAAAAAATACCTTAGGGATCCCAGTGACAGTGACTGACATGACCCTCCTCTCACCAACTTGGATGGAAGGCGTTTCACTGAATGAGGGCATACATGCTCTTCCCTCTCCTCCATCTACTTGTTAGGGGGTTAATGGTACAGCCCTGACATTGCACATTCCTGAACAACCTAGCTTGTACTCTGCTGTGGGATTCCACCTTTTGACTTTGCCAGCACCTAGACAGAGGGAAGTTACAAATCACACTAGCAGCACAGCAACAGGGTGGATGGCCTGATAGTGAGTACGTCATATGAGGTGGGTTGATGCTGGCCAATACATCACCCCATGGTCAACCAGTGGGAGTATACCCATATCTGGTCCTTCCCACCACCATGTTCACACAGGTGTGCTCTGGATGGTCTGGACATGGCCAGGCAGCATCTGGTCACCCACTCTGCCAGCAACACCTCTGCCAACCCCCCCAGTTGTCAATGGATGAATGTATTTCCAATCCATCTATCCCATAGGAGAGAGTGTCTGTGTGGATTCATGATGTCACATCTGCTGGCCTCTGCTCCTGCCATCGGAGCTGGGGGGGATGAACCAGAACTGCCAGCATCCCACAGCACAGCAGTCCCCTACCTCCCTCCACTGCAGAGTCAGCTATGTGTATCTGAGTTTTAATCAGAAAATGGTGCACTAAAATCCTGCCTCCTAATTCACTGGGACTTACGCAAATACCTTACGGTCCTCACACGGGTAATGCACATGGTTTATGCATACCCTACCATTGCCTAAAGTGGGTCACATGTACAGGGAGGCAGTCATGAGATAACTTTTCTAAACAAACAGAAATAACTTAAAAAAAAGGCCCTGTCACTTTGTAATAATGGTATGGCAAATACAGGGAGAGGTTACTGATTTGGTGTGCAGGGTGTGGGATTAAATCCTGGTACCCCCTCTGCACCTTACTGCTAAAAAATCTTTCTTTAGCATCTTCTGTATACAGGATCCATGGCCTCTGTAAATCTAGCTGAGATGTTATGACTATCAATCAGATGTACTGCACCTGCAAAAAAGGCCTAGTATACCTCAAGGTCAGTTGTAAAAAGGCATATAAGGAGTTGCTATCCCACACATTTAATAATCTAGGCATGGGACACAGGCTCAGCTTTTCCAGGAGCAGCTAAACAAATCCACCCCCACACTGTTGACAAGGTATAGTCATACAATATATTTTACACAATTAACTCAAATTGTTCTGTTGTCCACCTGTTTCTTGGGAGCTGGAGTTTCTGCTGCTAGCAATATTGAAGAATGACATGTGATTAGAGTGTTGAAAGTGATGTAGACAAGATCCAGATACTGTAGCTTTCAGAATGTGATGCAAACCATTCAGAAGACTGTTTCATGCACATCCGTTTTAGACCAGCTCCCTGTACCTTGTGCCCTGCATTATATTGACTCAGACACTGTACATGTAGTGTTCTTCATGGCTCAGAAAACCTGAATAGCAGCTTTTGGACACAGGTTCAGAGACGTACTGCATGGTCTAGTGCCCAAGCATGGCCTCGTCTTTTCTAAACAAAAGCTACGCATAACACTGGACTGAAAATGAAACAATTCTGCCAACACAGCAGCTAACCAAGCTAAGAGTCCAGCCTGAGAAGTCTGGGATGAAGATTTCATCCTCAATGCCACTATCAGTTGGGACAGCAAGTAACAATGGAGGTGTTACTTTATTTGGGACTGGTGTTGATGTGAGCACCCAACTAGCAAAAGTTAATGAACGGCAGTTAGAGAAACAGGACAAAGGTAGAATTTACAAAAGTAGGCATAGTCAATTAGGGTCTCATTGTGGATATTTTTTAAAATAGATATTATTATACAGGCAGGGGTGGTCGTAAGGATACGTAAACGAGGCAGTCGCCTGGGGAACCCAGCAATAGGGGGCACCAGAAATACATTGCTGTTAAAAAAAAAACAAAAAAAAAACAAGGGGTGGTTTAAAAATGTCTTTTTGGGAGGGGGCATTTTCAAGTTTGCTCAAGACTGGCCCTGTACACAGGAGTCTCATATTGAAGATTTTTAAAAGTAGATTTTTACAGCATATGTTTTGAGATATTTGGGAAGTTAAAAACTGTTATCTTAGGCATCAAGAAAATATTAATATCTTTTCATAATGCATTATGCCATCCTGTTATCTTTCCTTGTTTCACTATGTCATAATGCATTCTTAAATAAAAATAGTAGTAGACTTCAAAACTAGCTAATCCTTAACAAGCACAAATAGAATGCAATTAATTGATAGATTCTGAATTCTACTCCCCAGCTCCAAGCCCTGCAGCAACTGTAAAAGAAGCATAAAGTTAGTCACACACTGCAAAGTCACAAGCATGTTTACGAATTTTCAAACATGGCTATCCTAAAACCTACGTCTGTATAAACAGAACATGACAAGAACTGACTAAAGATATCATATTTATCTTCATTCGATGTCAATAATATTAAGATATCTCACTCATGACTTCACATTCATAATATCAATGATCTCTCATGAAGATAAATATATCTTCAGTCAGTCCAAGTCATATTTCATGTATCTTATCCGGGAGTCTCACCTTGGAGATTTTTAAAAGTAGGCATATTACATGGGAGTCTCACCTTGCAAATTTTTAAAAGTACAGTGGCTATATTACACAAGAGTTTCACCTTGGAGGTGTTTAAAAGTAGGTGTGTTACACAGGAGTCTAACTTTGGAGATGTTAAAAGTAAGTATATAACATGGGAGTCTAACTTTGCTGATTTGTAAATGTACAGTAAGAATATTACATGGAAGTCTCACCTTTTAGATTTTTAAAGGTACTGTGTCTATATTACACAGGAGTCTCACCTTGGTAGTGTTTAAAAGTAAGGTATATTACACAGGAGTCTTACCTTGAAGGGAGTCTAACCTTGCAGATTTGTAAACATACAGTAGGTATATTACATGGGAGTCTCACCTTGGAGATTTTTAAAAGTACTGTAGGCATATTACACGGGGGTCTCACCTTGGAGATTTTTGAAAGTGTCTATAAAACACAGGAGTCTCACCTTGGAGACTTTAAAAGTAGGTATACTACATGGGAGTCTAACCTTGCAGATTTGTAAATGTACAGTAGGGCCCAGATATTCAAAGGGGTTGTGCCTGGTGCAATAGAGCTGCACCGGTGCAACCCCGCATTGCGCCCCGGTGGGATATTGAAAAGGCTGCCCAGTGCAGCGCAACTCCCGATGCACTGGGGCACAATGTAATGGTATGCAGCGCAGATGCAGTGGGCATGCCCATGCATATGCGGCACATCCTGACATTCAGCCCTGGATGTGCGGTGCATATGCTGGTGCAACCCTGCATTGCACCACATGGGGGGCTCAAAGTTGAGCCCTTGCAGTGTATGAACAACTCCAGGCCACCCAAAGGCAGGCTGCAGTATTGCAGGGCCCAACACAGCAGCCCAGCCATGGGTGGCCATCTGCCCACCCAGAACACCATCCACAAGCACACACTGAACCTGGAACCCCCCCGCCCATAGCCACAATCATGCGGAATATGTGTAAAGTGAAATCCCTGGTAATCTAGTGGCCCCCCAAGTCCACGATTCCCCGATACATATAATACATGACCATCCCTGGTGTCCCAGTGGTCCCCCTCTCACCCAAGTCCTCGATTCTCGATATATGTAAATATGACCATCCCTGAGGTCTATGGGACTCCCCACCATTGCCGGATCGCGCAATGTAATAAAACATTCCTTGGTAGACTGGTGACCCCTCTTCCTGAGTCCCGATCATGGTGGAAGTAGCCATTCGATTCCCGGTAGTTCAGTGGTACCTCCGATGCCCGATGGATATATATTAATAGTCCCTCGGTGGTCTAGTGACCCCCTCCCTCCCGGGTCCTCGGTAGTAAGTCACCCACATCAATTCTGGTGATCCAGTGGCTCACCTTCTTCACCCTTGCCATCTTGCCTCCCCCCGTTGGCTGGCTGCTGTTGCATCCAACCTCAAGATCCCACCCACCTGCCTGCCAAATGACAGGACAGTATGGGCTGTCAGCCCATTGTCCCTGTTGACCACTGGCTTGCAGGGTACATGTGAGCTAGACAGTCCCATACACGTGAATGACTCATATATGGGACTGTCTAGTACAGTATGCCCCTGCAAGCCCATTGTTCTATAGGGGACCAAGGGCTTCACAGCCCATACTTCCCATCTGTCATCTCGTGCAGCCGGCAGCTGCTGGTGGAAACAGCCACCCACCAATGACGGGGGCGGGCTGGCAAGGGGTCCTGTAGGTGGGAGGGGTGGGGGTACCACTGGATCACCAGGGAATTACATGTCGGTGATTTACCGCAATAGGGAACCCAGGAGGAAGGGGGGTCCACTAGACCACCAGGGACTGTATTATTTTACATCCATCGGGAGGAAGGTGGGTACCACTAGACTACCAGGGAATGGATAATAATACTTCCACCATGATCGGCTACTCAGAAGGAAAGAGGTCCACTAGACTACCAAGGAATGTTTCAATTTACATTTACCGCAATCATGGCAACGGGCGGGGGGGTTCCACAAGACAACCAGGGACAGTCCTATTTACATATATCAGGGAATCAGGTGGGAGGGGGGACTACTAGATCACCAGGGATGGTCATGCATTATATTTATTGGGGTATCGGGACTGGGGCCACTAGACTACCAGGGATTTATTTTAAACATATACCACGTGATCACGCTATGGGTAGTGGGATGGCATGATCCCACAGCATACCATGCTGTGCAGGGTGCCAGGTGCAAGTCACCAGGCTGCCCTGTGCAAGGCATGCAATTGGGGCCATAATGACATGCAAATGGCCCCATTTGCACCTTGTATATATTATGGCCTCATTTGCATGCCCCCTGCTGAATATCGTGGGTGATGCACCTAGCACAACTGCACTTGCACCTGCGCATCCCCGTGGTCCCTATCTGTGGCTTGTGCTGGTGCAGTGCCACTGCACCATGCGCAGTATGTGTGCTGACTCTGCCATATTCAATGGTGCTGCACCATGGTGTGTCCCCGTTGAATATCACCTGGACCTGGCCCCAGCTCATCACAGTTGCACTTTGCCCAGGCTTACGCCACTGCCTGGTGCAGTCTGAATATCTGGGCCTGGGTATATTACATGGCAGTCTCACCTTGGAGATTTTTAAAGGTACTATAGGTATATTACACAGGAGTCTCACCTTGGAGATTTTTAAAAGTAGCTATCTTACACAGGACTCTCACCTTGGAGATTTTAAAAGAAGGTATATTATACAAGAGTCTCACCTTTGAGATTTTTGAAAGTAGGCATATTACATGGTAAATACCAAATCACACATGCCCCCACAATGCAAAGCATCATGGGCTGCATATGCAAATCACCACAGAATGTTATGCTGGTCCAACTTTAAGCAGAATTGCATGGTGCCGAAAGGCCTCTCACACAGTTTGCAAAGGGTGCTAACAGAAGACATAGACACGTGTTTCGTCCTACCAGGACTCATCAGTATGCCTCATCTGTTTGACACCCCAGTGGAATGGACCAGCTACCCCTAAGGCAGTGTGCCTGGGATATATTGTGGTGAACCCATTAAAATAAAAAACATTTAAAGACAAAGAACCTCTGTGCGTAAACACTGAGGCAAGGGTTACCCAAAGGGCATTTGGCTGGAAGCCAAGTTTCAAGAAAATACCAAATCACACATGCCCCCACAATGCAAAGCATCATGGGCTGCATATGCAAATCACCACAGAATGTTATGCTGGTCCAACTTTAAGCAGAATTGCATGGTGCCGAAAGGCCTCTCACACAGTTTGCAAACATGGTAGTTTCACATCAGAGACTTTTAAAAGTAGGCATATTACATGGGAGTCTCACCTTGGACATTTTAAAAGTACTGTGAATATATTACATGGGAGTCTCATTTTAGAGATTTTTAAAAGTAGGCATATTGTATAACATAGGAGTCTCACCATGGAGGGTTTTGAAAGTAGGCACATTGCACAGGAGTACTGGATCAGACTGGGGTACAGGGGCCCACCTGGAAAGTTGATACAGGGACCCACCTGTAAAATCGATAGGGGAGGGCCTAGCATGACACATTTATATCAATATTCTGTTTGGATTTGATACATTAGCTCTGTGTCTGCAGCTTATGTTTTTTGCAGTGCACAACACACCCCATTAAATTATAAAACGGATAATAAAAGCAAAGATTTTAAGAGTTTAGAAGATGGGCAGGAACACAATGGGGGCAATGGGGGACACCTAAAAATTCCCGGGTGACCTGGTGGATCAGTCCGACCCTGCAAGAGTCTCTCCAGGGAAACTTTTAAAAATAGGTATATTAAATTGAAGTCTCACCACTGAGATTTTTAAAAGAAGGTGCACTACACAGGAGTCTTACCATGGAGCTTTTAAAAGTAGGTATATTACATGGGAGTCTCCCCTTTAAAACCTGCACTCTTTTTAAAAATCTATTCTGGCTTTATTATTTATAGAAAGAGTATTCCATTTGAGGAAGGGGATGAATTAAAATTTCCGCTGCTGGTTACGCTTCAGTATTTGCAGGTTTCCTTTCAGAGGTCAAAAGGAGTGTAAAATAAAGACTAGCATTAACGAGCAGGTATCTACAAATGAAAGTATTAGTTGCACTTAAAGCAAGCTGTTTATGTTAAAAAAGCCCGGTTAAGAGAAGAGCGACAACAGTTTCAAATGCAACATTGCCTCTGTGGCCTGCAGTGTCCCATAAGGTCAGGGGCAGGTTTTTGCTGCATGCAAGTTCCTCTTAGTCACAAGAAAACTAAAGGTTAACAATGGGTGTTCAAATACACCGCAGGCAAAATTAAGTTCATCCTCTAATGAACTATGAGGAATATCCACGAATGGGTTTATGACCATCCATCAAGTTTTTGCCAAATGTTATTCAAATATGTTTAGAAACTGTTCATGAAGTTACTAAACCTTTGATGGGCCATTATGAACTGAGGCAAAATCAATTTGCATAACTAATTTGCATGTCAAAATGCATGGTTTCCCATTTAGAGATATAAATAATCCCCAAATCAGAACTCTTTGAGTTTAGAAGTGGAACAGACATTTTCTACAAGGCAATTATGTATTTGAACACACAGAGGGACTGACATTTAAGATCACTTCATCTTAAAAAAAATTCAGATTTTGCTGATATAAATAGTTAGTGGGTCTTCCTGTTTATAAAAGGAAAGTGAGCAGTGGTTCCATTTACAGAACAACAATAAGTCAGTATAAGATTAAATACTAATTCTACAATACGTGGCACTAAAGATGCTACTTGAAAGTGTTCAGTTTGCTCAAAAAATGTAATTGTTCATGGCTAATTGCTTAGGCTGAGTGACAAAACAACACAGCAGAGGGTTGAATGGGTCCAATTGTGTAGCTAGGACAGCAATCTTAGGAGAATAGAGTTAAAACAAGGTTGACATTATTATAAAAGCACGGTAATTCTGGTCACTAAAAATCAATAATGGACTGTGTCCATGAAAGTTCACAGGATGAATGTTTGTGAACATTCGTGAACCTTTATGTTTATGTACATTCAGAACCACCAGTGTGCCATTTAATGTCCATGCACAGCTCATGAACATTCGTGGAACTATGTGATGTATTTTTGCGGGAATGTCCATGAGCTGAGTTTGTGAGCTGGTCATGGATAATTCCAGAACATTTAGGAACAGTTCATGATCATTTCAACTGAGCAGCTAAGCTAAAATTGATAAAAACCTTGTGACAGTCATTTAATGATGCCAGTTATTAATTATTTTCAAACAAAAAGTGCTAAAGCAAATTAAAGCTGTGGAATATAAAGCAATTTCCAAAACTAGAGAAACTGGCAATTTAAAATGTAATACAAATTATAGGTGTGGTGCAATTTTTTCTCCACAACATAAACTGCAGTTCTAACTTTAAGTTCCCGTGTTTTAGCTTTGTCTTATTATCAGTCTTTAAAATACATCATATAAAAACGTAACTATTCAACTGTCTGTTTTAAACACTGACTGTCCCCATCATTGATAACTCAAAAGTAGTGTGCTTGTGACCTCGCAGTCTATTGTCATCACGGTTAAGTACTATGCTGTTATACCAAGTGCACTATGAAGGCTGAAAGTCCTGATAAAAGTTGTTTTACACAGACTGTAGAAAAACAGTCAAATTATATTGCAAACAAAAGACAAAGGAAATTGTCAGAAAGGTAGTCTTGAAGAAATTGTAATAGCTGAACTGCATATGTTTACAAAATTCAATTTTAAAGTGGGTACCTGCTCTTTAATTTGAATATACAGTACAGAGGGTTAAAGGGAGAAATGACCATGGTCTCTGGGTTTGTTGATCCCTTCTTTTTAAACCTCTTTGTTGAGTAAATGTAAAGGCCTGGGTGGCTGTGTAACCAGGTTAGAGTGTTTCTTATTTTACTCTTTGCATGTTGCTTGAGGGGGACGTGGTTAGAATGCCTAGAGTCAACTGTACCCAATTTGCTGTACCCCTTTTCAAAGGGTCTGAGAGAGAGAGTTCAGTTGCATAGCAGTGTTTGATTATCCCTTATGTACACACCACCAGTTTTATACTGGCTACAAGAAAGACAGGCGTTGTGACCAGATGACTTCTTTTATTCTCCCCATACATATAAACTGAGAGAGGTGGGATATGCCAGTACTTTAATTTCTTACTTACATTGAGCTTATACCCATGCTCACCTTGACTGTGAGTGGGGTAGTGAGCAGTTGGAGGCACAGAGGCTTGCTGGCCACAATCAAAGTGCTACTTTTGATGCAAGGCAGATCTCATCAAATGACAGGACCCTGATACAAACCAAAGATTACTTACTGCATCTGGGAGTGTACCAAGGCTCACTCATGCCTGAACCTCACTCATTGTCAGACCTATGGTCATTTCTGCTGACTGGGCCATCCTGAGTCAGTAAGGCAACTGACCATCTCATTTCTCAACTAGTCCCCCTGCTCCCTCTTTTCCTGGCTATCCCTCCTTTACTAATTCAGGGCAGGTGAATGGGTGAATGGGGAATATTTCTGGTAACTTCTGCAGCAAACAGATGGCTTGGCTCTACAGTGCAATTGCTTTTATGAGGGCCTGGCCCTTCCGCCTCTCCTAGACTGCCCTCTCACAATATTAACTCCCTATCTCAGGCTTTTGTCCACTGGCCTATTTGAAGCTCACCCCCTGACTTGTGGGCAGTGGGCTATCAAGTGACACATGTGACATCCCACACAGACCTGGGGACTCTCCCATTGGGCAGAGCTGTCCCAAGGGGGTGTAGCTGATTGGGGGAAGGCTCCACATCCCACTTGACCTACCCAATTGCTGCTCTTACAGGCATGGTGGTGAGTGCCTTCTGGATCCTCTCCCTCCTATGGTCCTTCCTTCCTACCCCCAGCTATGTCCCCAACTGTGGGGTGAGCAACCAGCTTGTCCACACCACTTTTCCTACCCTTCACCTTCCATGGTTCACATCTCATGTCTGTGAGGCTCACTGGGGGAAGGAGGGGAAACCAGTTTCTGAAGTGTTGATGACCATGCTGATAATTTGGTACCAAGATGGAGGCACCAGCTGCCTGTGTAAGCACTGCCCTTTGGCAGTAGGGGCAAGAGAAGATGGCCAGTGGTAGCCGATTCTGCTTCAATTCTGGACCCTTATTCTTTGGTTTGAGTTCTGGAACTCAGTCCAAAACTTGGTTCACGATGTAGTAATGCAAGGAGTTAAACCAGCTTACAAAGAGGTATGTGCAGTATAACATGCCTTAGAACCCCCAAGACATGTCCCACCTTCCACGTACTCCCCCATTCTCCTACATATCTAAAAACAAGAAACAGGACAGCTCCTGGCACTGTGCCAGTAGTTGACAATATCTTCCCAAAGAGCCCCCTTCCCTATCCTAACCGACTCAAGTCCCTACAATACAGTCATTTAACTGTACCCCACTTCATGATGATGATCCAGGATTTTAGGGGGCAGCAGTCCCAAAACCCAGCTAGTTTAGTTGTTCCCCCTCTGACTGCATGCCTGCTTCTGTTAAACAAATATGAGTGGGTCCCGTCACTGGGAGAAGGGAAGGGAACAGTTTTCATCCTTATTAAAATTATGCTAGGCAGACTGATCAGTCTACCTACTCAAAAAATAAAAAAGATAATGCAGACCTCTGTGCTCCTCCTTCTTAATCTCACTGTGGATCAGGGTATGGGTGGACTGTACAATGATGGTATTTTTGGAACTTGTGGGGTTGGGGTAGGGAAGTGGGAGTTTATGAAAATACATTGGCTGCTCCTAGCACAATGCCAAGATTCAGCAAACATCTTAAAAAAAAAGTAAAGATTGTAGGAGAATGGGGGGGGGGGGTTGCCAATGCATTAGCCCTAGCCACCTGGGGAGGAAGTAGTGAAGGCAGTGTAATCGGCTGGTTGGAGCGGTAGCTTGTAAATTGGGAGAACACAGGTTCAAACCTCATCAGAGTCACACACTTACTGTGTGACCTTGAGCAAGTTCATCAACATCTGAGTGCTCCAGTCCACTCAGCTGTGGAAATGGGTAGAAGCAGGATCCCACTGAAAATGTGATGTTCATATTGGCTGGGCTATCCTGGGTAAACAAGTTGTAATAAAAAAAACAAACCTTCTGAACTGTAGAAGAAACCAAAAAGTTTGCGCCACCCTTTCAAAAATGAAAAAAAAAAAATGCCTTGTGGCGATTTACCCAGTCAACTTTGCTTTCACCTTACCCCTAACTGGCACTGAGGCACGCAGCCATACAGCTTCCACCAAGACACGATCTTTGCTCTTGCTTGTGAACAGCACACTGGGAGCTAATGCAGTGAGATGCCTGCTAAATACTCCTACTCCACCCCCAAGAGAGTGAAGCCATCATCTAGCAGAAGTATTCCCTCTACACTAAGCAAGAAAGCAAGAACTCCAAGTCACTCCGGAACACAGGTCTCCAACTCTACGGAATTATTAATGGCACAGCTGCTGAGCAGACTGACTGTGATTTAACATCTGCAGATTTTTTGTTACCCAGGATAGCCCTACTATGCAATATAATTTCCAGTGGGATTCCAGTTTACATGATTTACAGTGGGGAAGGACTGATGCACAGGGATGTTCAAGGTCATGTATTGAGTAAGAGGAAGAGGTGAGCTTTGAACTTAGAGTTCTTGGTGCACAGTACAACACTCTGACCACTAGGCTACCCAGCCATGAAGCTTCTATTCTTTTAAAGGGTTAGTTTGACTGCAAACAGTGAGCTACTTTTAAATGTATTGTATTCTGTATACTGGAACGGCTTCCCCAGAGCAGCCTGTTAAAATGAAAATTGATCGATCAACATAGAACCTCATGGTAACGGTCCCAAAAAGTAGCTGATCTCACCTGTCATATCTATTTGTGTTAATCAAAAGTTTCAAAAGGAACATATGCCATAGCAGTCTTTCCTTGAAACTTACTTTCAAAATGAAAACTCTCCCTGTTTTTACTTACCCTTCTAAAGTCATGTAATTGGTTCATCACATTTGATGGGGCTAGAATGGTCAATAAAACTGGGGTTTACAAAGACCCCTGCTTTGTCTGGTTTACCCCAAGCACATGATGTCCAGTACAAACTTTTACAATAGATTGAACTGTGCGAACTAAGTCACTGGCCTGGCGCTGTTATCCAGAATCTCACTCATTACATTTTAACCTGCTTTCCTTTATTTCATCTCTATTGCCACCCTCTCCCTCAAACATTATTAGCTCCTTCTTACCACTGCCCAGAGGGACACCTGCAGGAGGTGTTAGACTGTGACATCACTGCAGTCTTCCCTCTACTGGAACTGTGCCAGTGTCAGACATGGGTCCAGGAATGTGCGTCAGCACAATGGTGTACCATTCACCGGTGTCCTCTGTTTAGTTTCACCTCCCAAAGGAGCAAGTAGTGCTGAGTACAAACACTTTCTTAGTGCATCAGGGCCTGAAAAATTACTGCTGATGGTGCAATACTTAAAATTCAGAGTTCCACTAGCTGTGTCCATCTCCAATGTGCAACACATGAGCGTGTGTTCTTTCTAATTCCAAAGTATTTTACTACTGCCTCCTCATCTATGCACTCTGAATTCTTATTTTAATGGTTATTGTACTATGTATGCCTATACCTAAACCCTGTTCTGTGGCATAACCATGCCTCAACTATGTATTGTGTTACCTGTTCATATAGTAACTCATATGTTTGATATTACACTGTTGTATATTGCACTATTGTACACCGGGTCATGCCTGTAAAACGTGCCTTTGGTGCCAGTGTGTCTCATCAAAATAAAAACAAAACAAACAAAACAAAACTCTGAAGTTAAGCCACCTAGACTGCTAAACATTGTGCCAGCCCTTTTTCTTCTGGCAACACTGGCATCTTGTGGTTGAGAACTGGCACAATTCCTTTTGCACACCTTTAGTAAACTACTGTAGGGGGTATCAGTTTGCAGTTTGTGAAAGAATGTCTTCTAAGATAATACAGATCAAGTTACATACCCAACAAGATCAGATATTGTACTTTGGCATATTCAAGGGTCAGACAGAGGGCACAGTCAGAATACAGAATGCATTCAAAGCAACAAAATTTAACTTCCTGCCAATGACTTGTTTGTAAATGCTAACAGTGAGTTAATAATAATGAACTCCATCTTCCTGAAGAAAAACTAAATGAGCCCCATCACAACACATAGGGCTATATCCCGAGAAGCTGAGTTGCCCCTTCCACAACCTACTTCTCCACTGATGCTAGTTCATAGGTGGTCCCAGTAGTAATCTGAACTTACAGCACATGAGAAAGTTAAGGACTGCTGTGATGCACGCAGTGAAAAATGAAATTATCCCTAGTTGCAGCCTATTTCAGAAAAGGATGTTTTAGTATTCTACTGAAAAAAAGAAGAAAACATTGGCTCAGACCCAGTTTGACCTTCCTGAATTAATAGATGGATTGGTTTTACAGTAATTAAAGAGTCAATATTGTGAAGAAGATCCTCCTCCTATAACCCTGAATTTCAGCTCCTGCCTAGGGTTGCATTTAAAATATACCCCACAACATCATCATGCAGATTGTTTTGGCTGCTTCCCACTCCCCTCATTCATTTTGACAGTCAGGTACTGTATCTTTTTCTGACAGAAATTAAACAGAAAATAAATTAATCATTGCCCACTGTCATGTTCACACTTGAACAGTAAGCCCAGAGAATATCAGAAATGGCCAATCACATGACACCTGACTATAGTGACCCTACTGGAAGTGTCACTCTTCCAGCTCAACAACTCACAACTTGTTTATTTTTCAGTGAGCAACCAGGCACAGATTACATATCCAGTTCATCATACATGACAATAGCTCAAACAGATAGGAGACTTTGTACATTCAGAGACCCACTAACTACGCAGGAGACCACAGGTCTGGCAATTTTGAGATTTGACTTTACATTATTCTATATTTATTTTAAATAACACCAAACTAAATAGGCAATAAACTTGCACACACACAAAAAAAGAAGAAAGCACCTATTACATGTGAAATATAATGTGGATAAAAATTATATAAGGAATACAAACTCTATGCTAAATGCACACCGCACAACCACTATTAATAAATATACTGCAGCTTGACTTACCTTAAAATCTGGGTTTAAGATGAGCCTTTTTGTCCTCAGTATGTTCAGTCAAGTTTGTTTAATCTATTCCTCTTTCATCAAGAGAAAAGGGGAAAGCATCCAATTCATTGCTTCTAACAGAAACCCCAGAATTAGAGTGCATCAGCTATAAGGACTTGCTTGGCAGCTGTAGCTAAGGCAATGCTGACTCTGTCTGATGAGACTGTACAGTAGTTGCTAAAAAGGCACTAGGTGCTGCTGCTGGGCTCCTCTCCACATGCTGCCCCAATCACTCAGAGAAGCTCTCACTCAGGCTGACTTGGAGTGCATTTGAAGAGAGAGAGAGAACCATGCTTTCCATGCTCAACTCCAGCCCTGGATCCTCCCCCCAAGGGCACTGATTGGTGGCCTGGGGTATCAATCTTTATGCAAATAGTATCTCCTTACTTAACCTGTTAAATACTGAACTGTTTTTGCTTATAGATGCATGAGTGTGAGAGTGTGTGTGGTATCTGTTTTCCAGGTAGGATTAAACAGAGAAAGAACAAGGTAAATAAATCTTCATGGGGAGGGAAGAAGGAAAACAGAAAGAGTGAAAGAGAGAGAGACAGAGAGTGAGAGAGAACTGAAAGCAAACACTATTTTATTTATTGGTTCTGCATAAAAAATGATATTTTCTAAAGTCTGCATTTGAAGAAGCAAAAAAAAAAAAAACAAGGTTCTAAAATTAACATGTTATTTAACCTCCAGTTGTAAAGGGGTATGGCTGAGCACACATCATTAGGGAATGGAGCTGTGTTACATTACAGATAAGATATGGCAGTCCTATAATGACATAAACAAACAGTGGTTGCAAGCTGTAAAGTTAAACATACAGAGCAAAGAATGGCAGAGGAAAATGAAGGCTGAAAAGGTTCAGACACGTAGAAAGAGTACAGTTTGTATAAGACTGCTTTCATGATACCACCCGCCATCCTCCGTGAGGGTGAGTGAATGTAGAAAATTGGCAGCTACAGTTTTGCTTTGATCTGGACTCCCAACTGCAGACTCCCTGTTTTCAGCACCTTGCCCAAAGACATATTGGGTCCTTGATACTGAGATCAAGCAAGCAAAAATATGATAAGGGGCACCCCTCCATCCCTTTTGCCTACTCCAGTCAATCTCAGCCTCTTCCATCCCACCCTGTTCCTCCAGTCAGTTTTTTTAAACTCAGTCAGCACCTGGCACAGTACCAGGAGTCAGATTTTGTTTTTTATAACAAATGTTTGGGGTGGGAAGGAAAGTGGAAAGTGACTAGGATGGGGAAAGGGATTGCCTTAGGACTAGCCTAAACACCTGAGAAGTGCTACATTGTTATTTTTGCTAAGTATTTATCTGAAGGTCAAAGTGATCCAAAGTGGCCCACAAGTTCAGCTGAGCTAAAATGAAGGTAAAAACGTTGAATTTCAGCACATTCACCAAATACAAATTCAGCACTGGCTCATCCTTAGACACATGTGCATATAACATTTTGTTTTATATGCTGAAGGCAGGGCTTCTGTTATTTCTGTATTGGAAGTTGTCAAGTTCCTAAATAAAGTAAAAGCTTCCCAAATAATGGGGGAGGAAGTTTTTGACTCCCAAAAAGGAAAAGAAAGAAAATTTGGTCTCATCCAATTTGTCAGGCAGAGAAGCCAAAATGGCTTGATTGTTTTAAAAGGTATTCTACTAGGAATAATTTGTGTCCAAGAGGTAAGGACCTAGGAAGTATTTATTTATATATTTTTATTTTATTTCTTTATCCCCGCTGACCAGACCCCTTCCACCGGTCCCCACATCACCACCACTGGACCTGGTGCTGGCCAACACCTCACACCAATCTGAGGTGCCAGCTGGCCCAGTGCAGTGGGGAGACTGGCATCATCCCACCAGTCAGCTTGTTTTCTCCTCTGGTTTTGTCCAGCCCTGAGCGCTAAGCCAAGGCATGCAATGACGCCAATGGCTGAGCCGCGCACGCTTCCATACATGGCACGCAGGGTGTCTTGCTCAGTTCCGTCCCCTTGGGTTGGTACATTGCACTGTCCCCCAGCCATCACTAGGGGACAGTCAAGCAGCACACTCTATCCCCACCCCTCCCCGGGAAAGAAGAACTGTCCTCCGGACACTCGATCCTCTCCCTGCCCAGCCGACCCCTGGTGACCAGCTCACACTGCAAACATGGGTCACCGGCATGGCAGGAGGTAAGGCATGATGCCTCAGCCCTCCACACCACTAGGCTGGCTACCTAGGAAGTATTTTGACTTAAAAAACAAACATAGTGTAATGACTTCCAAATCTATTCCTATAGAAGTGTTGATCTACCATCCTCCTCAAAAAAAAAAAAAAATGAACTGAACTCCTGGCTAGAGGGCTTACCTGCCACTTTTTTCTGCCCTCCATCTTCCTACCTCTTCCTTCCACCCTGATTTATTTTCCCTTCCTCCAGTACACTCCCTTTTCTCTAATGTGGCATGTTTGACCCACTTATAAGCAATGTTATAAGTGCCAGTGGGGCTCATTTAGTAGCACAACTACCTCAGAACCTGAAGGTCACTAGTTCTAGTCCCACACTGGTATTAGGCTCATACCATAAATGCTGGCACCTGAATTTAGCCATTATTGGATACTGTCAGGATGTGCTGTCCTTTGGATGAGATGCTAAACTGAGATCCTGTCTGTCTTTTCTGTGGTAATGTAGGTGGACAGCAAAGATCCCATGGCACTTCTCAAAAAGAGTAGATAAATTTCTCCAGTGTCCTGAACAAATTTCCTCCACTCACTAAAATGTCACTTAAAGCTCATCTGGTTCAGTTTCAGTTGGCTTGCATCTGTATCCCCCTACTCCACCAGGAGGCAGTACTCTTTAGCTCTTCTTGCCCAGACAACACAAACTAAATAAAGTAGATGGGTGCCCCTCTCCCCCAAGGTCCTAATAAAACTTTTCTTGAGTAGAGTATATTGTCACACAGCTGAGATCAAATGAAAGCTCCCTTCTCTACATCTTCTCTTTCATAACTCCTAAAAGTATTTGTAAGTTTCTTTTTCAGCACCATTAGGAGGAAATCAGAGCTGGGTAAGAGTGACCTTAACCTATTGTAGGTCATTCATTTCCAGCAGAATCACTGTGCTGTTGAAATAGAAAAAAGCGTTGCAAAAGAATCATAACTCTCAAACTTTGAGTTTCGAGATTTCAGAGAGATCTAGATCTTGAGGGACTGTCTTGTGAAATGGATTTGACTTTGTTCCACGGGGACAGACCAATCAATTTGAGATTAACAATTATCAATTATCAAGATGCAGATCCCTGTTTGCCTACCCACAACGTAAACATCATAAGCTATGGGCCACTAGCTGCTCCCCCACAGGCCGATCAAGTGCTTTTGCTGCATCAGAACTGTACCATCTTTCATGCATTCTGGAAATGAAGGAGAGCAGATTGCATCAGCCGTAACTATGTTAGTTACATCCAGTCGAAGATGCAGAAACTTGATGTTTCTTCATTTTTTCTGAGTCCAGTAAATGGAATCTCCAGCAACTTGTTTTCCCGTGTTAGGTTATTTACTCAAGTATTTATTGATTTATTAAAATTATACCGGATGGGCCCACTGACAGGAAACATCTCATTTACAGGGGCATCTTGTTAATGGCGACAGGGGTATAGATACAGAAAACAGACACGTGATGAATAATACACACATTCAGGAATTACATAATTGAAAACATGTAATTGTTTCTAACCGTATACAGTGCTTTCAGTTTTATCTCAAACAAGAAGGGAATAGATGAACAGACAGTGTTTAGAGAAAGGTTGTAAAATGTATAATAGATCAGTTACTATATTTAGATACAATGAAAAAAATACAGTATTTTATAACTGAAATTTTGTTTCAGACTCATAGTACAGCACCAGGAAGGAGAGTTATAGTATTGGAGCCGAGAAAGGGGAAACAAGCTAACAACAAGATTCTCTGCCTTGTTCTAGGATGCATTAGGAGGAGACAGGAGAATAGCGTAAGGCTCATCCAGCAGTACTGTAGGTGCTCTGGGGGCTGCTCCTCATGACTCAGAGTAGGCAGTGATGAGGAGACTTGGGTTAGCTGAGGACAAGGGACAGCTGAGGTATCTGACAATGCAGATGTGGATGTACAGTAGCTGTGCAGCCAAGCAATATTATACTGCCGTCCTTGCCAGGACATGGATGGAACTATAATACTAACATGCACTAATGCAGTGCTGCTTTTTATCCACATTCAAACTGAGTCATAGCAGGACCATACCCTGACCTGAACTGGGTATGAATACCATATCTATAGCATTCACTCATCCCAAGTGCATGCAGAAGAAGAGCAGTCAGGGATGTGGGTGGGTGGGATGTTTAGAACATAGAGCGTGGGGGAGAGCGTAGAGGAGAAGAATGGACTTGACCCTCACGTACAGTGCCATCCAACAAGATCAAGCACCCTCTGTGGGATTTCACAGTTTACTGTGTGATAATAAGGGGATATGTGATGGCTAGGTGTGTGATACAAAATATATCCGAATGAGTGGCATGTGAGCTTGGGGAATATCATGAGTGGTGGCGCATAGCAGAGCCACAAGTGAGGATTCCCTGAGCTCACTTGCCACGAGTTCAGATATATTCTGTATCACACACCTAGCTATCACATATGCCTTTTTGTACAATAGAACTGTGTTTTGTGCTAGTTTTTTTTTTGTTTGATGATGTCACCATAGTGTGATACCTGGAGTTATCACATTGCAGTGAGAGTACATGTTTTTATCTAATGAGTTATCTGCTCACTTCTGCTGTATAAATTGGAATAAACACTGGTTAAGGTTGATAACAACCAACTGCCAATTGCTGTCAAGCTCAATAATAAATGTTTGTGATGTCGCAAACATGTATGGCAGAGCTCAGTCATAAGATCTGCTGTCTCAGGCTTACCATAACATCTCTTTTTTCAAACAAATAACTATAACAAATAAAACAATTGACATCAGTGTTCTCAATTTGTTACACTCCCTCAGTGCGTGATCAACCACTCGAGCTTTACTGTCATGGTTTATGTAGTATTACACACCTCGGGGTATAAAAACACCATCATAATATACTGATGCCCATATATTATGCTGTAAGTAATTAGCATTGGATTCCATTAAGTTCCTGCAGTACATGGAGCACACATCTTCTAGTCTGATCATGTTGATATACTTGAGTATGGGGAAGATCAAGACTGTGTCCCACTCAGCCTCCTCTCTCCAGGGTAAACATGTTAAGGGCCTCTAATTTCTCTTCATAGTATTTGTCCTCTATACTCCTGACTATTTATGTGCCCTGCAATGCATCCCCTCCCAAATGTCTCAATGTCCTTTTTGTATTAGGGAGCCCAGAAATGCATGCAGTACTCCAGACTGGGCTGAACCAGGGCCTTGTAAAGAAGCAGGATTATTTCCCCAGCTCTGCTGTTCATCTCCCGTTTAATGCACCTCGGCACTCTTCCAGCCTGCTTGTCAACACTGTGTACTGCATGTTATGCTTTGGTGCCTTGTTGGTTATGATCCCAGGGCCATTTTCCACTCCAGTGCATCCAAGGGAACCCTTCACAGTTTATAGTAGGGATGGGCAAACTGGATCTGGTGTAGTTCGAAACCTTCCCCTGGACTGGGCCAACTTGGCTCTGACCAGGAAAACCAAGCCATTCGTGGCTCGACTCGAAGTGTCGAGTTGGCCAGGTTTGGAAGTACAGTCTGGTTCAGAATTACACTCTCACCACCAGTACTGCATAGAAAAGGCAGGGCAGGATGCATAAATGTGCAAAAAATAAAAAAATAATAATTTATTTTTTCCCCGATCTCTGCCAAAGACTCCTGAGTCCCTGGATTGTCACATAGCCAACAAAGGGAAATACCCATGATCCTGGGGCACGGAAGGAAGCCAACCAATGAGAGTATCTGTTCTGTGATTGACATGTGTTCTAGCCAATCATCTGTGTCAGCCACCACAGGACATCCCTAGGAAACCAAGTATTGACCACATTTGGGGCTTTGCATTCAACAGGACAGTTGTGTGTGTCTGTGTGTGTGTGTAGATTTAAAAAAAACATTGAAAATAATTTTGTTAGAGAGAGAGTGGGAGAGTGAGAGGGACAGTAGAGACTGAGAGACCAATGAATTCAACAGCAGAGTGCAAACATTGCAGCAGACTGCAGAGTACTCTCATTAAAAAATGATTTTTTTCTGTTAGAAAGAGAGAGTATAGAGACCAGTGAATTCAACAGCAGAGTACAGAGTAGACAGCAGCAGAATGCAGAAGTTGCAGACTCTACAGTAAAACAATGGCAAAAAAATACACCCATTTTTTGTTAGAGAGAGAGAGAGAGAGAGAGATATCAACGAATTCAACAGCAGACAACAGCAGAGTGCAGAAAATAAAAGAAATGTAAAAATATTAAGGGGAGCTGAGTCAGACAGGATAGGAGGACTCTGCCTGAAGGTCATAGTGCCTCAGTAATTTTGAGGTGGGGGGGCTTATACCGCTGTACAGATTTTGAAGGGAGATGTCACCCACATATCAGACTATGTGCTGCCCTGTAAGGTCATACTACCATAGACTCTGTGTTGCCCATCTCTGTGCCTGAACTACTACTAGGTCATAGTGCCATACAGAATTTGAGGGGGGGGGTCACATCTCGAACTCTGTGTTTCCTATCTTTGTGCCTGAACTACTGCTAGGTCATACCACCATAGTGTAGACCCGGTGTTGCCCATCTCTGATCCTGAACTACTACTAGGTCATGGTTCCACACAGACTGTGAAGGGGGGCAAATCTCAGACTCTGTGTTGCCCATCTCTGTGCCTAAACTACTACTAGGTCATACTGCCATAGCATAAACTCTGTGTTGTCCATCTCCATGCCTGAACATACTAGGTCATATAGTGCATCATGTATTTTGAGAGGGGGGCGTCAGGTCTCAGACTCTGTGTTGCTCATCTCTGTGCCTGAACTACTACTAGATCATATAGTGTTTCACATAGGTCATAGTGCCATACAGATTGTGAAGGGGGGATCACATCTCAGACTCTGTGTTGCCTATCTCTGTGCCTGAGCTACTACTAGATCATATAGTGCCTCATGTATTTTGAGAGGGGGATATTCTAGACTCTGTGGTGCCCATCTCTGTGCCTGAACAACTACTAGGTCATACTGTCATACAGATTGTGAAGGGGAGGATGTCACGTCTCAGGCTCTGTGTTGCCCATCTCTGTGCTTGAACTATTACTAGGTCATATAGTGCCTCACACATTTTGGGGGGCGGGTATCATGACTCTGTGTTGCCCATCTCTGCATTCAAACTAGTACTGCTAAGTAAGCAATTAAGCTGGGTCCCAAAAAATAGATTCAGAATAGGAGTCTGTTATGGAAATGGAACCTGTGGCCAGCACCAGCAGTATGGCAATCATCCAAAAAAAGGCAGCTTTCATATCTAGGACGATTGTTGCCAGGAAGAATCAACCAGCTTAGCTCTTCCAGGTTGTGGACAGGCTGTTACATCCAGCCTACCTGGAACCCATTAGGGCTTATTCTACTAACAAATGAGAGGAGTTTGCTCGATTCTTTTCAGACAGAGTGTCCTCTGTGAGACCCTGGATTGCCTCTGGCAGAATTCAAGCCTCCAACTGTGGTATTTCTCAGTTGAGCAATCACACTTGGCTACCCTGGAGTGAGTTCCAGTCAGTGATGACACAGGAGGTCTCTAGGATTATCCACAGGCTTAAACCAAGGTTCAGTGACCTGGACCTGGGCCCAAGGTGGCTACTAATTGGCTGAGTCATGGCCCTTGGTCCGGTCTTTGCTGGGATAGTTGGGAGTTCCTTGCCAGATGGCATCTTTCCAGAGTCTTTAAAGTAGGCTCTGGTTAGGCCTCTGCTGAAAAAAACATTTTTGGATCCTGATGTCCTGGCAAATTACCAGCCTATTTCGAACCTTCCTTTTTTAGCAAAAGTTCTTGAGAAGGTGGTAGCAGAACAGCTCAGGGAGCGTCTCACAGTCTTCCAGATTTATGAACCTCTCCAGTCCAGATTTTGGGCCATGCACAGTATGGAGACAGTGTTGGTCAAGGTGTTGAATGACCTGCTCAGGGCGAGAGATCAAGGAGAGCATACAATTCTCATCCTCCTTGATCGCTCCTCAGCTTTTGGTTCTGTGGACCATGGGGTGTCGTTGGACAGGCTGAGGGAGTATGTTGGACTTACCAGCAAGGTCATCAGCTGGTTTGAGTCCTTTCTCCAGGGCAGATCTCAAAGAGTAGTTCTGGGGAGTTGTATCTCTGATCCTAGGGACCTGCCCTGTGGAGTTCCCCAAGGCTCTGTCCTCTCCCCCATATTGTTTGCAGTCTACCTGCTACCCCTGGGTGAGTCATAAGATGGTATGGGCTGAGTTTTCATTGTTACACTGATGGTACTCAGGTCTACCTGTAGTTCTCACCTGACAGACCTGACACTGTTGATGTACTGAATAAATGCTTGGCTGAGATCTGGGCCTAGATGGCTTCAAACTGGCTGGCACCAAACCCCTGGAAGACTGAGGTACTGGTGGTACAGCCTGGTCAAAGCTGGGTGTGGGAACCTCCGATGTCGGATCGGGTCTTTTTATTGGCGCAACGGAACTGGAGGTCTCATCAAGGGTGAAAAATAAGAGCGTTGTGTTTGACAGCAAACTTATATTTAATACTCAGGTGTCAGCTGTTGTCCCAGCTGGTTTTTACCATCTCTAGAACATCACCCCTATTAAGCCCTTTGTCCTCCCCGAAGACTTGGCCTTGCTGGTACATGTGTTCATGACCTCAAGACTTTACTGTAACACCCTCTACCTAGGGGGTAGAGAGTGGTGAGTTGCATTGCCTGCAGCTTTTGCAGAATGCAGTAGCACAGGTGCTGATTTTTTATTCTAGATTCAGCCATACTATCCTTGTGCTGTGCGAGCTGCACTAGCTGCCTGTGTGCTGGCACATCACCTTCAAGATAGATATTTTGACCTATGAGGCCCTACATGGTTTGGGTCTGAGCTGTCTGAAGGGTCTTCTGCACCCCTATGTCCCATTTCGGTCTCTGAGTTCAGCCTCTGATGCCCTTCTGGAGATCCCCAGAGTGAGGTTGAAGAGCTCTGGGGACCAGGCATTTGAGGTTGCTGCCCCAACACTCTGGAACACTTTGCTCAGCCATCTTCAGGAAGCACCATCTCCAGAAATATTTAAACATAAACTAAAAACTTTCCTATTTAGACAAGCTTTTTCTGGGTCTGAGGCAAATGTTTTAACTGCTTAGATGGAGAGTTGATTTAGTTTTTTAGGCCTTGATTTAAATTTTTGTTATCTTTATACTATCTCTTAGCTTTACTGTTTGCTGTTTTATTTTTCTAGCTTGTATTTTAACTGTTTTGTAAGGGTGCCCTGGGCCTTTAGGAATGGTGCCTTAAATAAAATCTACTACTACTACTAATCTACTATGGCTGAAATTGGTACACGTAACAATAAAAATATTTCCTGAAAACAAATTCAGAGAAAAAAGGGAAAATTCACTACAGAAGATATCATTAATACAACTGATGAAAATGAAGTGACACAACCAGAAAAATATGAAGCAACACAACCAGAAAAAGAAAACAATGTTGGTGAAACCCCTGATCAAAGAAGTGCAGAACTGTCGGAGTTGCCAGAAAAATCAGATAAAAGTAAAACACAAAAACAGCCAAATCACTTAGACCTAGAAACTGTAGCAAGTCAATTATTAAGGAAAAGGCTCTTTCTAGTTCCACTAGAAGTGACACTCCACGATTTGCCACTCATGCATATCAGGCTCCTTCATCAGAAAGCAGTGCCTCCGATGAAGAAGAGGTTGTAAATGTACAAGAACAAGATCACGATCACGATGTATCACAGTTACGTTCTTCCAAAGGTGACGAATCAAAATGTGATACTGATGTGGTAGAGGATGTCACCTGGGTTCTCCCACCAAAAAGGAAAAAAACACATACACCAGCAGCCACAGCCAGTAGTGGAAAAAATTCAGTAATCATGGTAGCTCTTCTGGGGATAGCCACAGTGTGCATGAATCAGGGTCAGAAACAACTGCCACCAAAACTGCTGCATTTAGTGTCATGATGATAAAATGTTCCACCTCAGTTGTGTAGAGCTAGTTTATATAAGTCCCAAAAATTAATGTGTTGCTGTCTGCACCTTTTGCCATCAGGAAGTTAGCAGGGGGAAAATGAGGGGCCAGTTCGGGACAACTTCACTAAAAAGGCATTTGCAAAGAGCACATCTAACCATTCGGCTGGACAGCAGTCCTGAGCAATGGACAAATATCTGTGATGAAAATAATTCTACAGACAATAGTGATGGAGAAGAGACTGAGAGACAGGCAGAAAAAAAACATGTTTAACTTCACTGACAAAAGTATTTGGACAAGCTACAGCTTCGCCACTGCAATCCCATGGTTTTTGCCCCCCTGCATGAACTAAACAGCAGACCATTACTGCAATGCTTGAACAAAAAAATACCGAGAGTAAATCACATCAAGTCATGTTAAAAATTAATTAGTTAATAGCAGAATATATTGCCAAGGATCTGCGACTATTTTCTGCAGTGGAGAATGATGGTTTTCAGAGACATTAAAATATCTTGCTCCATGTTACAATGTACCTAGCAGTATATATTTTGTGAGTGTGGCTGTTCCCAAAATGTACGAATGTATGCAAAGTAAAATACAATTGGCTCTTCAAGACAGTTAATGTGGTTCTGTGCACCTGACCACAGAAATGCGTTTGAGTTCTCAAACCACTGATTATAGGTGCATCACAGCACATTGGGTGTCACAATCCTCTTCAAACACCACCACAAGCAGCACTGTACAGGAAGGTAGACAAAGAATGGCAGCTTCTTGCATTAACATGTTTGGTAAGTATCACAGCACAGACAATTTTTTGGAAGAGTTGCGGAAGAGATGGCTGGGGCCCCATCACAGATCCTGCTCATTCTGCCTGTCTCCCATCAAAAAGCATGCCAGTCTCAGTGAAGGTCTGTCTGCACTCTACTGTTGTATTTCTGTTGTTGAATTTGTTGGTCTCTCTCTCTCTCCCTGACTAATGTTTGACACACTGCATCCTTTCACTGCAAAGCTCCAAATGACCTACATACACTGGGCTGGATTCAACAACATTTTTGGGATTAAGTCCCACACCGCAACTCCAGTTGTGGACTGAAATCTCTGCAGTTGCTGAGATTGATATTCACATCCACAGCAGCTATGGAAGATGTTATGGCTGGTCCCACCAGCCATAACATTTTTCCACAGCTGCAGGGATTTCCACAGCAACATCACATGCAAGCTGCTGTAAATCATGGAGCCAGTTGTAAACCAGCTCCACTTTTGAGGATACCATAGCTACGGGAGAAATTGCATTTCCGCAAGTGGTAACCAACTTGCACTGAATTTTTTCTGCAGCTGCGGGATTTTCAAGAGTTTCATGAATCCAGCCCACTGTTTTCTACGAATGTCATGTGGTGGCTGACACACAGGATTGGCAAGAACAACAGTCAATTTATTTTACTGCTGTTGGCTGCCTGCTGACCTTGAAAAACAATAGGAAAATACAAACACAACATTTTTTAAAAAAAAAGGTAAATTTTATTATTTTTTCTAACAGAGGGATCTAAAAGAAGGATAATGAAGCATTTCTCATACTGAAACAAAATAAAATATGTCTACAATTCATCAAAGTAAATCAAAATAAATTAGAACCTTTTGGGGAAAAATCAGAGTTGGAATCAGAACCAGTTCACAGCCAACCAACCCACCCCTAGTTCATAGGTCCTAACTCTTTTTTTCCACCTCAAGTATAACTCCTTACGTTTGGCTACATTGAATAGAAGACTTCAGGAATCCAGCCAGTCACCCAGGCTGTTCCGGTCCTCCTGAAGTTTATCCTCATCCTTAAAGGAGTCCACCACCCTGGCCAGCTTAGTGACATCAGTAAACATAATGTACTGGAGACTCCATATTCCATATATTGATGAAAATGTTAATCAGTAGTGGCCCTAGCACTGAACCTTCAGGGATGTACCCATGAGTACCTCCCAGGCCACTTGGTGAACTGTTTTCTAACTGTAGCTGGTGATGTCCACTGACTTACCAAATCTCATCAGATTGGCACAATAACAAGAGGAGCATAAGTCCAAAACACCTCCCCGACTGCACACTAAGTAGTGAAGTACCAGGACAAGTTGGACCTGTGGAAAATATTGTTCTGCACTGTTGTCTGGAATAAAGTTATCAGCACTGCAGTAGTTTGCTTCTGTGCTTGTTTTGTGAAACCTTTCTACCAGTGACAATGTGTGACTTACTTTGGTGTGCTGCAGCTCTTTGCTATTGTGCCACTCACCAAATAACCTGGATTGGCCTTAGAGATATGACAAAATGTGATGTGCACAATTCAGCTATTGCATTAGTGCCCCGAGACCCCTAAAAAAATTGTCAATAGAGAATCTGTTGCACTTTCTAACCACATCATGGCAACAGGGGACCATCCTACCTCCGGCAAGCACTGGAACTTTTTACTGACAATAACACTGCTTCTGTGATGCCATCAATCATCTGCACTTTTCCAGCTTAAGTATTAAGCTGGACAACACACCTTCATCAAGTTACAGTTTATCCCTTCACACCAGGATAAATACATGTGGCCCACATTTGCATCACACCTAGGGGGTGTTGCTCCTTAGAGTCAGTCACTCCCCGATTAAACTTTTTACCACTCACTGTTCTCTGTGCCAGCTCTGGGTCTCTTCCCCTGATGCACACAGCTATCTATTGTTAATTTGTGCTCATTTGTGATCATTGTGCTTGTCCACAACTCGTGGCTGGCAGGAAAACACATTTCCAGGCCATACAGCACCCCTCAGTTGCACAGGTCGTATCTTAACAAGAATCTAGTCAGTCTCACTTTTTCATCTAGTCACCCAAATTCTGCATGGGTCCTCAGATTGTAGCCCTTTGCCTTTTTGGAATTTCACACCCTGTACCCTTGCCAAGGGATTGGCACAGCTTGATCAGAGGGATCCCATACAGCAGTTAGCTATGTTCTTCCAGGATTGTGCATCCAAATGTCTCCACTTTATTTGGACCTGTGGCCAGAACACTATTGACAGCATATATTCCCCAGGAGACAGATATGGAGCACGCATGGATTCACTTCACAGATAACTGTTAAAGGTACTTTCCCATCATCAATTAGGTCCAATGATCATATATCATTTGAGAAGCTGAATAAAGGCAGTGCATCTGTCCCACTTTTCTTATGATTACAGAGCAGCCCTGGGGTGAGGTAAGCTTTACATTCCTTTACTACTCTGGCACAGGGTGTTCACCATCTCTGAGGTTAATCCTTTGCCTCCCAGGTCCCTGAGAGCATGTTCACCCTATTACACTTAACGTCCCACAGCTTGTGTCATCACTTCCCTCAGGAATCTGGATGGTTTGTCATATTTATCAAAGCACTTGTCAGTTGTTAAGATCCTTACCTCACCACTGAATTCTATTTGGGACACCATGATTTGAAAGTCAGTCAGAACCCAACTGGGTCAAAACAGCCAGGGCAGTTGTGGCCTGCGATACTCTGCTTTTATATCAACCGCCACCAACTCCCTTCATGAGAGCTAAGGCTCCAAGCTCAGCTACTCTTATCCTAGTCCTGTCTGCTATACTAGGCTGCCCATGACCACCACAGATCCCAAGACTCCTGGCTCAGGACATCTGTGTGGCTACATTTGGTCAGGGATCATGCTCCCTAGGACAATATAAGTGCCCATATTTTTGTAGCATCCCATACCTTTTTGGCAGTACTCCTCATCCTGGGCACCTGCATTGGTTCTTTGTCAGTTTCTTTCATGGCATGGGCATCCTCCAAAACATACTCCCACTAGAATCCGCCTCCATTGGTTTGGAGGGACCATACCAAGGCTGCCCAGCTATCAGGGAACTCCTCGTGAGGAAAGAGCCCTGTCCAACTCCCCAAGTCCCTACATCCTCTAGGTGGTCCCCTTACATGGTTTTGGAATTTTTGGCAAGAGCTTGTGAATTGGGATTCAACTTCAGGTGGCACCTGTGACTAATTTCCTTCTTCCTCTGAATGCCATGAAGCAGTCTGCATTCCTCCTTTTTATCTCCTGTGTTCTTCCCACACTTCTCTTCCTTAAGACTTAGCACAGGATGGGCAACAACTAGTAAACAAGCCAGACCCCTACTGGAAAGAAGGGTTTGTTACATAAATAAAGCCCTTATATTAGAAAAATGTGTAAAGGAAGCCCTGAGTATAGGGAAAACTGTAAAGAGACACTTGAGAAGTGTACTTCCCCCGATGCCTGACCAACAATATGGTACTCTGTTTCATTAAGTTTGAACAAAGCAGGTGCACAGAGTCTGAGAGCTACTGCAATAGATTTTATGTTTATTTTTCATAGAACTAATGGTCCTACTGTATGTTTGTTTCATGAGTGGAGAAGTGAATACCTCTTCTACAACTCCTGAGATAATTCTCGGGAACCTGGCAGGTTATGGCAAGTGTGGCCTCTACCTAGAGGGCTGAGTACCCAGATGTGTGAGCACCAGTAAGAGTCTTTAGAAAACAATACGTTAATACCCTTTAGCATACCCACATGTGACCAGGTTTTGACCAATAAGGAGCCAGAACTGGTTAAACTACAGTCCATGAATACACTTAAAGAGGGAACTGTCATCAACAGTGTTTCTTAACATCTCAAAGTCCATAAAAAACTATTTTGAGGGAACCATTGTATTTATGTGTGAGTCTTTGCGATCCAGAGTTATTCATATGTAAATCAACCTGTAATTAAGGGCTGGGGGCAGCCATATGTTTTGGGCTCCTGACAGAAAATGATGTCGCTGAGGAACTTGGCCCTTCATTTATTACAAGTTAAGTAGGAAATCATCTGTTTCATTAAGTGTGTTTTAAGGTGTTATTACAACACTTTCTACATTTATAATAATTGTTTTGTATGTGCATTGAAACTAGTAAGTTATCACCTTTACATTTCAAACTGTTAGTAGTAATAATACATCTTTAGGATTTATTTAACCTCTAGGCTATACTTCCAGCCGATCATTAAAAACTACACATATCTCAAGGCTTGCTCTGTAGTGTCAGCAGGTATTGGGGCCCCGTATCAGGATTTCTTAACCCTGGTTGTGTTCATGCCAGTACAGATTTCTGGAGCTGCCACAGCACCAACATCTGTCTTATTCCATTCCCTCTGTTACAGCCTTATAATAACTGGTCAGCAATTTCTCTCAATGTACTGACCAGATTGATATTTTCCATAACAACCAGCTGGTTGTTATGACATTCATGAGCCATGCCAGTCAAACTATGCTGCTGCCTCATTGGCCAACATTCTGTATGTGGGCGGGACCAAAGTCTCACAAAGTGCTGGAGAAAAATTGCTGGTCTGCTATTATAAAAAATAAAAGATGGGAAGGGTGTTTCATATGAGAATTTAATGCACACCCTCATTGTGGGATGCTTTGATAAACCCCTCGGGCTTCGCCCTCAGGGTTTATGTAGCATCCCACAACTCGGGTGTGCATTAAATTCTCATATCAAACCCTTCCCCATCCATTATTCTCTATTTCTCTTGCAATTTCAGGTGTGAACTCAGGTCTACAAAAGATAAATGTTACCACTTATCTACTGGCCTGGCATCATGGGGCCAGCCTTGAAATATGTAGTTTTTGATTTACAGCTGGCAGTACAGCCTAGAAGTTAAATCCAAGAGCTGTGAACAAGCTTCTTTCATCCAGCAGAATGGGTTTTATTCCAACATGCTCTTCTTGTACATTGTATGACCAGAACAAGTTACTTAACCTCCCTGTGGTCCCAAAACAAACCCAGAAATGAGCTGTAGTTGTGTGCCTTTCCTGGACAAAGACAATAAAAACTATCTGAGCATGTGTTATGATTCTGAAAATATTATGATCTTTCTATCCAGATTTGACTTGAAAAGAAAAAAAAAACAGGACACCATTAATAGTTTATTAATTGCAAAAAACACATAGACGGACAACATTGTTAAAACATGCATAATCAGAACTGCATTATTGAAATATAGAATAATATATGGGTGGGTGTGTGCAACTAGAATTTTACACACACACACACACACACACACACACGGTATGGGATGCTATATTAACCCCAAGGACAAAGTCCAAGGAGTTTATAAAAACATCCCACACCAAGGGTGTGTGCAAAATTCTGGTTTTTATACCCACCCACCCATATATTACTTCATTTAATTAATGGTGATTTTTTTTCCCTTCATCACAGTTCAGCTAGTGCAGCACTTCTCTTAGAGATAGACACAAACACACACATGTGCACTCACAGACACACACACACACACACACACACACACACACACACACACAACCTGTCTCTCCCTTTTATTTATTTCTTTTTTTACATTACAATGGGAATGGCATTCTGGAAAGTTGCGGTCCCTTGGCAGAGCTGCAACATGTAAGACACGCTTGAAGGGCATGAGAGACAGGATCAACCAGATTCATTTGTTTCCTTTATGGTAGAAAATCCCATTCCATCCAAAGTATTTCAGTAAGAAACTGTTTCATCAAAAAAAGTAAAATACTCTTTTAATAATGCATTTCAGGTTATGCATGTTTTAACAATGTTGTTCGTCTATGTGTTTCTGCGATTAATAAACAAATAATGGTGTCCTAATTTTTTCTTTTCAAGTCAACATGCTCAGATTGCTTCCAATGTCTTTGACTGGGAAAGGCACACAAGTACAGTATAGCTTGTTTCTGGGTGTGTTTTGGGACCACGGGGAGGATAAGTGACTTGCTCTGGTCACGCAATATACAAGCAGAGCATGTTGGAATCAAACCCCATTCTGCTGGATGAACAAAGCTTGGTCACTGCTCTTTGCTTTAACCTCTAGACTATGCTACCAGCTGTTTATTAAAAAACTACACATTTCAAGGCTGGCCCCATGATGCCAGGCCAGTAGGTATGTAGCCACATTTGCATCTTGTAGACCTGAGTTCACATCGAAAATTGTAAGACAGAGAATGAAATAAGACGGCAGTTGGTGCTGTGGCAGCCCCAGAAATCTGCACTGACATGAACACAGCCAGGGTTTAGACACCCTGATACAGTATGGTGCCCCAATACCTGTTGACACCACAGAGTCAGCCTTGAGATGAGTAGTTTTTGATGATCAGCTGGCAGTATAGCCTACAGGTTAAAGCAATCCTAAAGATGGATTATTTTTACCAACAGTTTGAAATGTAAAGGTGATAACTTACTACTTTCAATGCACATACAAAACAATTATTATAAATGTAGAAAGTGTTGTAATAACACCTTAAATCACACTTAGTAAAACAGATGAATTCCTAGTTAACCTATAGTAAATGGAGGGCCAGGTTCTTTGGTGACATAATTTCCTGTCAGGTGTCTAAAACACATGGCTTCCCCCAGCCCTTAATTACAGGCTGATTTACATATGAATATCTCTGGACTGCAAAGAGTCACTTAAATACAACAGCTCACTCAAATTAGCTTTTTATGGACTTTCAGACATTAAAGGAAAACTACACCCAAAACTTGAAAAAAATATATGTTGTGCAGAGTGTTTTAATTTGTATGTGAAGTTCTAGTGTTTCCTTCCCTCTGACTAGTATTAGGAGTTTTTCCTAAATTAGCCTGCTAGCTTTAGGGTAGTTTTACGACCCCTGGAGATCTCCATATCAAATAGCTCAATTGAATTTCTTTGTCCTACAATGCACATTGTTTCATATGATGGTGATGTAGCAGAGCCCATAAAGCCAGCAGAAAGCATTGCATTACAATCAGTTCACAACAATAGAGATGGCTATATTTTAAAATCTGTAGAATTCAGCTTGGTGACCACCCTCATCCTAAAGGTTTTACTGTCCTGAAAAACTTTGCTGCTGGTAGTTTTTGTGCAGCTTGTAAAGCTTCCAAGATATTTCATTTGTTTGGCATGTGTGTGCTGAATGTTGGGTCTCTCTTACATCACAGTCACATGAGACAAGATGCACTGTGGGAACAAGAAATACAATTAAGCAATCAGGGATGAAGATCCCCAGGGCTCGTAAAACTAGCATAAAGCTAGCAGGCTAATCTGGGAAAAACTCCTAATACCAGTCAGAAAACACTAGAACTTCACATACAAATTAAAACACGCTGCACAACATATATTTTTTTAAGTTTTGGGTGTAGTTTTCCTTTAAGAAACCCCAGGACCGTGCAAGTAAATATGATCAAGATGCAAACTTTGCCCTATTGACTTTTTGGTCTCTATCCTTTATCTAGCCTAGTTTCTTACCACAGTCCTGTGAATATCCACTGCCCATGTCAGTGGCTTAGTGGATTGCACCCATGCCTCAGGGCTGGAAGGCAGGAAGGTTGTGCTTTCTGATCCCACATCCGTGACTTTGACTGATAAGGCAATAAGGACTCCTTTCTCTCTAAATACTGGTTCACTTCCCTCCTCTCCCCTGCTTCTTGCTCCACTCTGTGGACTCCTATACCTTTACTGTCTTCCATTGCAAGCATTCTACCAGGCAAACACTCTTCTCCTTCTGGTTCACCTCCCACTAGGAATACCCTATCTCCGAAGATTTGCAGGCCCAACTCTCCTTTAAACACCAGCTAAAACTTCACTTTGCTCCCTTCTAATCCTACTGCAAATCAGGTTAGACCTCTCAGTGCTTTTCCCTTAGCTGATATGAACCCATTTTGCTTCCTTCACTTGGGGCTTTGTTTTTGCCCTACTCACAATCCAAATCTATGTTTATTTTAACACACCTTTCAATTCTGTTGCCTATGTAGTATTCCTTTATATATCCCACATTTTAGTCAATAATACATTATACTTATAAATTTTTGTTTTATCTGTCTCATACTGTTTACCTGCACTTCTGTATACCAAACCCATTTCCTGTTTTTTTGTTTTTTTCCAATTCTATTTCTTCACCTCCAGGCTTGGAACTCTCTCTCAGGCTACCTTGCTCACCTGCGTCGCTCTGCTGCCCGCTGTGTTCCCTGCCATCTTCAAAGTCATTAGGACTCCCCAGGACATGGGTGGCTACAGCCCTGGAGAGCTCAAGGGGCAGTGGCGGGTAAGCAGTGTTGAGCGTGTGGCGGCAGCACTGGAGGAGCCATCGCCTATCCGGCTGGAGGGGCTTTTCCCCTTGTGTGTCCTTCCCACCTCCCCCCCATGCATGGTGCATGTCCCCAATGGGGTGGTGCATGGCAACCCTGCCTACATCAGGCCATGCTGTCTGTGTGCAGTCCAGGATTCTGCAGTGCCCCCAGTATCCACCAGGGGCCGCCGGAGCTCCGGGTGTCCTAGTGCCCTCTCCTCCCCCGGGAAAGGAGAGCAGCCCTGTGGGCGCTTGATCCTTTCCCTCCCCTGCCAAACCCCAGCACCCAAGTTCACTCCTGAACCCAGGTTGCCGGCATGGTGTGAGGTGTGGCGTCCAGCACCTCAACCCTCAGGACCATCGGGCGGGCATTTCCTCTGTTTTTGACTGTACTTAATTCTGTTATCTGTATTTCAGCCTCCTGTACACTTCCCAACGTGGCACATGGAAGCAAGCTTTTCTCAGTGTCAGTCTCCCAGTCACCAATTTTAAATAAATAGGTAAATAAATAAATCAGTAAATGATGACTTGTAGTAATGCTGAGTGTATTTAAGATTGTAACAGTTCATTACGGTTCATTATCTCCTAGAGAAAAGTTTTTGTTTTCAGTTTATGCCTTGTTCTCTAGTGTTGCCCTCCATCTCTGAGCAATCCCCAGACCCATCTGCCAGCTTCTCTGGCACTTACCCTGTGTCTACAGTTTACCACTAGCTATGGTGGACCCTCCAGACTGGAGCTTTCTGGTGATAGTGGGCCCTCCAGACTGGGGCAAGGGAGCTCTTCAGGGCATTGTCAATTGTTATGCTGACTAAAGGACTCTTTAAGATGCGGCCAGTCCCTGTGGTTTGGTATGAGACAGCTTGGAAACATCCTGCTTCATATCAGGTGTTTTCTGCTGTTTTTTGCCCACCCTTCCTCCCCTAGGATGCTGACACTGTGCACATGCTATGTGCTGCATCAGGACATTGGCTTCCGCTGCTGCCAATGCTAACTTTGCTGCCCAACCGCCCTTTATCACCAGGTGGTGGTGCTGCAGTAAGCCATGGCACCCTCACTCTCCAGAAGAAGAGGGTGGTTGTTCAATCCCCCCACCCCTTGGCCGGTGTCTAACATGCTGGTCTCCTTCCTGAACCTGGGGCACAGGCATTGCAGGTGGCAATGCTGCCTCTGTACTGCAGGGCCAGCAAGTTAAAAGATAAGGTTTATTTCCATGATAGCAGAGTTCTATTTACACCAGAGGGAAAAGGCAGTTAGAATGTGTTTCCATAGAAGCTAAGTTCTAGTTATAGGGAATCCCTTCATAATGAGATGAGGACCTGTAGGCTCAATGCTTTTCTCAATGCTGATTATTCCATTAGGTTTATAATACCTGTGTGCAAGTCGATACGGAGCAGGACAGGGGTAAATGGAGAAAAAGGCAAAGGCAGTAAGGACAGGGAGGGGCTAAAAGGGGTAAGGTCATCAAAAAATGGAGGGTGATGAGTACCAATGCCCATAGTATGGGTAACAAGCTCCCTGAACTAGTGACCTTGATGGAAAAGGGATGCCTGGATATCATGGCAGTCACAGAAATATGGTGCACAGAGAACCATGACTGGGATATCAACATACCAGGGTTCACAATCTACAGGAGGGACAGGGTGGGTAAAAGAGGAGGAGGAGGAGTAGCTCTCTATGTAAGGGAAGGGATCAAAGCAACGGAACTAAAGGGTAAACATGGAGGAGAGGAACCACTGTTGGTCACCCTGGAGACAGGAAATGGCACCACAATCTGCATGGGGGTTGTATACAGACCCCCATCTCAGGACAAAGAAATGGATAAGGAAATGATAGAAGGCATCCTTAGGATGGCAGAAAAAGGGGATATATTGTTGATGAGGGACCTGAATATGCCAAATGTTAACTGGAGTACCTTTGCTGCAGCCATAACAAAGAGCAGGATCATTCTCGATGCCCTACAGGGGCATACCTCAGACAGCTAATGCTGGAACCCACCCAGGAGGGAGCAATCTTAGACCTGGTGCACTCAAATGGGGATGGAGAGAGGATCTCAGATTTAGAAGTGGGTAGCCATCTGGGAACAAGCGACCACCAAACAGTGTGGTTCATGATAAACACAGTCATAGAGTCAAGCCATATAAAAGTGAGGGTACTGGATTTTAGGAAAGCTGACTTTGGCAAAATGGGAGAGTACCTCAGAAAAGCACTAGCAAATGGGCAAGAAGGAGGGGTGGAGGAACAATGGAGAAAAGTCAGAACTGCCATCACAGAGGCAACAAGCCTTTGTGTGAAGCAAATAAAACTAAACGAAGGGAAAAAAAACACTATGGTTCTGAAAAGAGGCGGGGAAGGTTAGGGAGAAAAAAATAGCATTAGGAAGTATAAGAAAAGACAGAAGGAGCAGGACAGAGAACTGTACCATTTTTTTTTTTTTTCACTGTTTTCACTCCTGGCCCCCTGGTCGGCTGTACATCCCAATCGTCCTCCCAGCCCATACCCTGACATCAGACTAACTTCCCCCTTTATTTCCCATGGGTTCCTCTCCATGGCAGGGTGGTGAGGAGCCCCCAACTTGACTCATCTGAAACGGATCCAGACTTCAGGGGAAGTGCCATTCGGGGTCGGTGCCATGGAGGATGGAAGTTCATGCTGTCCAACCAGGAGCCCCTTTTTCCTGTGTTCTTGTGCTTGGTCCCAAAAGACAGAGCATGCAGGGATGCCAGCAATGGTACCACACACGTTCCCATGCATGCACCCCATCAGGCGTCTGGCCCACCTCTTGCCCGATTGTTGCAGTGTTGGTGTGCCAGCCCCCAGCCACTGATAGGGAGCAGGCATACACCTAAGTCTAGTAACCCCCCTTCCCTGGAGAAAAAGAGCTGTCCCTGGGATGCTCAATTCTTCTCCTTCCCTACTGACCCCTGGCGTCCCACGCTTGCTCCAAAACACTGGTTGCCGGTGTGGCGCGAGGTGTGGCATCCAGCTCCTCAATCCTCAGCGCTACTGGGCCAGTAGAACTGTACCAGTTAAAGCTGAAGGAAGAGGGGAAGGCAGTCAGAATAGCAAAGCCCCAAACCAAGGAAAAGATTGTCAACTCAGTTAAGAAGGGGGATAAAACCTTTTATTGGTACATTAGGGAGTGAAGGATGACCAAGAGAGGGATAGTGAGGCTTACTAAGGGAAGGGGGTGGTCAGATGGTGTCAGTGAAAAAGCAGGGATGCTAATCGCATACTTCTGCTCAGTATTCACAAAAGAAGAGGAGGAGGAGGTACCTAGGCTAAAGAACAGAAGCACTCTGGATAGGGGAAGTCGATACCAGTCCATTCATAGAAGAAAGAGCCCTAAAAGAGCTCCTAAAATTGAAAGTGGACAAAGCAATGAGGCCTGATGGGATTCACCCCAGAATTCCAAAAGAACTAAGGGGAAAACTAGTGACACCACTGACTACCCTTTTTAACAAATCATGGAAGGATGGTGTGGTACCTGAGGACTGGAGGAGGGCAGATGTGATTCCCCTTCACAAAAGTGGAAGCAAGGCAGAGGCAGGTAACTACAGACCTGTTAGTTTGACCTCAGTGGTAGGGAAAATAATGGAATCACTTCTGAAAGAAAGAATTGTTAAGTACCTAGAGGCCAGCATGGCACAGGACCCAAAGCAGCATGGATTCACAGCGGGAAAGTCATGTCAGATGAATATAATAGATTTCTTTGACTGGCTGATCAAAGTGGTAGACCAGGGAGGTGCTGTGGATGTGGCCTACCTGGACTTTAGCAAGGCATTTGACACAGTCCCACACAAAAGATTAATAAACAAGTTAGCCAGCCTGGGAGTGGGTCCCAGGGTGGTAACCTGGGTAAAAAATTGGCTGGACAGCAGAATGCAGAGGGTAATAGTAAATGGAGTCCACTCCAAAGAAAGGGGGGTTACTAGTGGGGTACCGCAGGGTTCAGTACTGGGACCGATATAGGTGACATTGTGGAGGGACTGGAAGAAAAGTGTGCCTCTTTGCAGACAACACAAAGATCTGCAACAGGGTTGATACACAGTGGGGGGGGTGAAAAGGATGAGAAGGGACTTGGCAAGGTTGGAGGAATGGTTAAAAGTATGGCAGCTTAGATTCAATGCAAAAAAGTGCAAAGTAATGCACCTGGGAAACAAAAACCCAGGGGAAGAGTACACAATTGTGGTGGGGGGTTACTAACAGCAACAAAAATGGAAAGAGATCTGGGAGTAGTCATATCAGATGACCTAAAGGTAGGCCAGCAATGTGAGAAGGCAGTAAGAAGGGCAGGGGGATACTGGGATGCATTGGGAGAGGCATCACCAGTAGAAACAGGAAGTTATCCCCCTGTACAAACAGTTAGTGAGACCCCTTCTGGAGTACTGAGTGCAGTTCTGGAGAGCCCATCTTCACAAGGACATAGACAGGATGGAGGCAGTCCAGAAAAGGGCAAATAAAATGGTGCAAGGTCTGTACCAGAAGCCATACAAAGACTAAAGGAGCTTAATATGTATACCCTTGAAGAAAGGAGGGAGAGGGGGAACATGATTGAAACTTTCAAGTACCTCAAGGGAATCAACAAAGTCCAAGAGGGTAGCATCTTTCAGAAAAAGAGATGTGCAAGAACAAGGGGGCACAATTTGAAGATAGAGGGGGGACGGCTCAGGGGCAGCGTGAGGAAGTATTTTTTCATGAAGAGGGTGGCGAACATATGGAATGGCCTTCTTATGGGGGTTGTTGGGTCAAAAATAGTGGGGGAATTCAAGAATGCATGCACAGACATAAGGCAATTCTAGAGGGGGGGTAGGAGGAAGTAAGCAGTTGGTTAACTAGGTTCTGCATCTTATCCAATAGGTAGGGAAATGGGCAGACTAGGTGGGCCAAGAGGTCCTTATCTGCCATCAAAGTCTATGTTTCTATGTTTCAGTGATGACACTATAGTGCTACTGTGTCTAATGTGTGTGTGATGCACTGTTATGGTGCTGTTCTTTGGCTGAGATGTTAAATTGAGGTCCCTTTTTTGTAGTTAAACACTTTATTGAAAGTTTCTAATTTAGACAATGCAAGTGCACAGATACAGTACATTAACAACACTAGCAGAAGAAAACAACCAAAATGTATACAATCATTTGAACATAGCATTCAACATTACTGGTAATGGGTCTACCTGTGTAGAGGGATACAGTTTGATACTAATCCACAGCAAAATGTAAGCTACCTTATGAACATTATTAACAATTAAAATCTAGAAACCAACAACTATATGGTAACAATACCTGCAAAACAAAACAAACAAAAAAACAACATCTAGGATGCAGTGGTTTAGATATATTAGAAAAGAGGCATTCATAACACAAGATAGGGGAGAGAACACCCACTCAATGCACATCGAGTTGCAAAGAACCTTAGCACTGTATCGCACTTTGTCTCATCTACATTCCCTTTAGGTTACTGCTTCCTTAATTTATGGTAGGTAGCTGCCCCATATACAAGTGTACTCTTGGTATTTTCCCACTGCAGGTAGCTGAGGTGTTTATTGTGTGCTAGAGCACCCACATTCTGCTTCCAGCTAAGTAAAGAGGGGATGTCCAATGTGGGCCACCCCTGTAGAATACAGTGCTTAACCTCTATAGTCACTGCACCTAGCCACCATTCCTGGCAGATAGTAATGTGTATATTGTCATGGGGTATACCAAGAATATAGGTTAGGGGAAAGGATGAAAAAGTAGTGCCAAAATGGTTTTGCATGCGCTATGTATCCCTCTCCAAAAGTCTGCAAGAGCTAGGCATTGCTATAGGCTATACAGCAAAGTCCCTTCCGATACCTGACAACACCAGTATTGGTCTGAGGGGATAAGTTTCAATCAATGGAGTATAGGTGGAACCCTATAACAGTAATGCAATACCTTGTTCTGGATAAGATGACTCCTAGCATCTCTGCATGCAGCATGAACAGTACAGTGGCACTGGGACCATTTTCAGTTCAGATGCTGGTTGCTAAGTACCTTTCTCAGTGGGCTTTTGCTTTGAGAGCCTGGTCTGGCTAAGCATCCCAGAGGCAGTGGTATATATATTCTGCTCTGTCTTTGAGAAGTCAAAGCCAGCACACCGGGAAGGAGGTCTAAGCATTCCGCCCACTCGGAGCTGTTCCCCACCCTCCCACCAGACTTCTAAGATATGGAGTCCTGGACCTGCTATGCCCTGCCTTTGGCTGCCTTTTTAAAAGTGGTGCCTTTTTTTTCTGTCCTCTCCAGATTCGTCTGAGCACACTTCTGCTCTTATCCTCGGACACGGTTGGCAGAGTGGCCCAGAAACTATGGCTCTTCTTCTGTTGACTGTAATCTGTGGCTCAATTCAATTCATTAGTACCCGACGCTGCTGTGCAGTGTCTCTCCACCCCCCCCGCCCTATTTGGACACTCATTTATAAACCTCCAGTACTGAGTTCTGATTGGTTCGCACCTGCCCTATTTGGGCACTCATTTATATACCTTCGGTACTGAGTTCTGACTGGTGTTCTACCAGTCCATTTTTCCGTTTGTTCTTTATACTCCTCAACCACTAGAGGTCCAGAACAGTCAGTCCCACTAACCACGCCCAATCTACTTCTGCCTAATAGGCACCTCAGAAGTAAAAGAAAGTAATACAGCCTGTCTTACTTACTCATGGTCTCTCTCCCGCTATCCAACAATCATTCCCATCTTCCTTCCTTTAAGTTGCTCACTGTCTACCACCCTATGTTCTTCAACCTTTACATCTTATATACCTATGTCTATACCTCTGAGCCCCCCCAAGCTCACATTACCTCCTGCACATTGTCCTAAGAATGGCATTTACTGCCCATCGACTATGGGTAAAATAGGCTGTGTCGCTCCTCTTTTTTACCTCCTGATTTTATGCACCACTGACTACTTCATTGCCCTGTCCTTGATGCACCCACCTCAGCAAAGTGGGTACATGCCACCACGACATATGCCCCCTGCACCCACTCATATGCGCCTACTCATACCCTGCCTCCCCAAACAGGGTGTTGTTTATCTCGACCACTGGTTCCGTAAAAGACTACATGTAGCTACTCCACCCACTAGCATCAGTAGGAAGCACCTCCATTCCTTTATCTGGACTTTCGTACCCCTCCTCATCCTCTTAAACCATGTAGGTGATATTAAGCTCAACCCTGGCCCAAAATGCCCCACCACAGCACCCCCCTGTTGAATGCTTAAATGCCAATCTCCTAAAGGGTTGAAAATCACACATATAAATGCACAAAGTCTGTGGCCTAAGATGGTCGAACTCGAAGCTTGGTTTACTCAACATTCCTCAGACATATTAGGCATTTCAGACTCTTAGCTGAAGCCTTGCATCAAGCAACATGAGATAGAAATTCCTGGCTATAACTGCATCAGGAAAGATCGGCTGGGTAAAGAGAGTGGTGGTGTCCTTTTGTATGTCTGGACTGTCTTTGAAGCCAATGAAATTCCTTCACCAAGCCCAGGACACCCTGCAGTGGAATCATTGTTTCTCTCCTTGACCCTTGGATCCATCAAAAATCTTATAGTGGGATGCATCTAATTGCTCCCCAAGAGGCCACTGTCTGCCTCACCTCTCTTATAATCTCCCTTACCAATCTCCCATGCCATGACCACATACTTTGCAGTGATTTCAGTTTAGACTGGCTGAACCCCAACTACTGAAAAGATGTGCACTCCTCTTACAGAGTGCAACCTGGTTCAACTCATCAATGACCCTACAAGAATTAACAAAAAATTGGGCAAACACACCTTGCTTGATTGGGTGGTCACCAACTGTGCCCCTAAGATAAAAACGAAGTACTCCCTGACAGCATCAGTCATCACTTCCCTGCATTCTGCATCTGGTGGAATAACTTTCCTAACCCATCTCCCAAGATCACCCTAGTCCAAGATATGTCCCAATTTGACCCCAGTGCTTTTGTTGCCTTTATCTCTGATACCAACTGGGGACTGATAAATGCTCTCCCGGATTTCAACCTAGCTCTTGATTTCTTTGCCTCCACCTTCTCCAAAATAGTTGATCATCATACCCCTTGAAGAAGTGTAGATCAAAAGGAATCAAAGTGTCCTGGCTTTCCAAGGATCTCAGGAAGCTTATGTCTGCTCGTGATTGTGCCTGGCGAACCTTCAAACATAGTGGACTACCCTTCGACTGGCAAGCCTATAGGCAGCTCAGAAATAAGTGTAAAAATTCCATTCAGAAAGCCAAACGCTCCCATTTCAGGGCACTCCAAACAAAGCACATCTGCAATGCCAGAGAATTCTGGAAGCAGGTGAACTCCCTAATCAAAGGAAATACCTCTGAGATCCCTAACTCCCTCACTGCCAATGGTGCCATCCTCACAGACCCCCCCAGCCATCACTGCTAGATTCAATGAATGTTTTACCAATCTGTATAGATATACATTGCTCTTTACCAGCTCACCCAGACCCCCTCCAACCACCCCTGCCTGTGAATATTGCTGCTCGACTAGGCTTTCACATTAAACTAGCAACCCTTAAGGAAGTCCGTTGGCTTCTTGATAATCTAAAGCCAATAGCTCCCCAGGACATGACACCTTTAAACCCAAATTTCTCAAACTGGGGGCTGCAACCCTTGCCTGCCCTGTCCGTGTCCTGTTTAAATGGCCCTTCCTCTCTGGAACTGTCCCTGGTAAATGGATGGTAACCATGGTTGTTCCCATTCACAAGGGTGGACCCAACACTTCGGTTAAGAATTTTAGACCTATCTCTATTCTCTGTTTACTAACGAAAATCCAGGAGCGTATACTTTATGACCACCTACAGGATTATCTGGACCACCCCCACCTGCTCTCAAGGTTCCAGCATGGGTTCAGATAAAGTAACAGTACTCTCACTGCCTTAATAAAAGTCATATCTGACCTGGTCCAACCTATGGACCAAGGCCTTACCACCAGAGCTATATTCATCAATCTGACAAAGGCCTTTGACTTGGTCAACCAATGGTCTCCTAATAAGACAGTTACACTTCCTTGGCCTTGATGATAGTGCCTTAACGTGGGTCCAAAGTTACATCTCTGGCCACACAAAAAGGGTCAAGTGGACCGGATCTCTCACGGATCTCAGACCCATAACCCATGGTGTCCCCCAGGGCTCCATCCTGGGCCTGTTACTATTCTTCCTCTTTATTAATGAATTACTGAGTAACTGTGGTGGGGCCTCTGTGTACCTCTACATGGATGATGCCATTGTCTACCTTTCCTCATCAGACATTGGGTGGCTCAACAGTATGCTAGCATTGGACTTCAGATCTCTTGAGGGCTGGTTTCTCCAAAACCAACTAGTCCTCAACACCAAAAAAACTAAAAGCAAGCTGTTCTACAACACCTCCTCAGCACTGCATATCCGACCCCCTCTAGTAACACTCTCCCACAATGGTGATGCCCTTGAATCTGTCCAATCCTTTAAATATCTGTGAGTCGTCTTAGATACCTCGCTCTCCCTGGACACTCATGTCACCCTCCTAACCAAATCTCTAAACCAAAAGCTTGACCTACTTTATCGTATCCATCCATTCCTCACGTCAGCTTCTTACCACAAGATAGTGGCCACCACACTCCTTCCCTTTCTTACTTATGCAGCCTGGCTACTACTCACAACCAACGCAACCATCTTATCATGCCTCAGACAGGCTTATCACAGGGTGGAAAGGTTTGTGCTGGGGCTCAATGCCCGTCACCACAATTGTGATGTCCTCTCCTCCTTGGATTGGTTATCTTATGAATCCGAATTACGGTATGACACGCTGAGCCTAGTGCACAAGCTAATCCACCACTACACCCCTCCCTGCCTTGGTGAACTAATTCAGCTCCAACAACCACCATTAGCCTTAAAATCCACCTCCCTCCCACTCCTTGTAAAGCCCAAACCATGCTTAGCTGTTGCCCTCAGAGCTTTTGCCTACTCAGCTGTGTCTAGCTGGAACTCACTAGCACCCTCCATCTTGTCCTGTTCCTCACTGCCAAGTTTCAATCCTCCTTGCTAATCCACCTCTCTGCCTCTTCACCTTGCTCCTGCTTCTGACATTCCAGCTTCCCTGCTCTTTGTACCTGATAAGGTTATGTATACCAGCTCCCTGAACCTCCTATGTATGTGTAAATATAATTTTTAAGAGCATCTGTATATGTTGTAATTTGTAAATTTGTGAATGAAGTAGCTGGTACCACTGTAATTTATTTGTATACTTGTCAATGGACTGCTCTGCCTGTCTATATATAATTTGTTAGGTAGTAAGTGCATCTGTAAATAATATAATATTGCTGAACATTGTATGATGCAGTTGTAAACACTGTAACTATCATGCCTCTGTCAACGTACTGCACTTCCTGGGTCGCCCCTGAAAAAGGGACTGTAATGTCTCAGGGGGCCCACCCGGTTACCAAAATTCAATAAATAATAAATAAATATGGTGAGTAGGCATGGAGTCAGCTGCTCATAGTAAGGCCTGCACTGCACTTCTAATCTGCAGATACTTCTAGTGATCTGATCAAGCAATGCTGTAATAGTAATGGGTAAAGACTGTAGTATGTGGGAATGAGGAAGTAGGAGGTCTCGGATGCAATGCATCCCCTTAGCCTTCCAAAACTCCCAGTAAAGGGGTTGTTTGTCTGCCTGTACTGTATTATTGCTGCATAGTGGCAGGAGTGCCACCAGTGTCAGATTCAGTTTAAGGATTTTGCTCAGAGACCTCCAAGTTTGTTTGGATGCTACAGTGGTAGGATAGGACCCAGTACCTTGTGACACAGACCCTTACAGGAGTATGCTGAGTGGCCTGTCAACCATCACTTGATGTTTCATCCTTGGTCACTGAGGAGACTATTTGGGATTGTCTTCAAACCATCTAAGAGTCTGTGCCCCCAGAACAGCCATATGATAACCTTTTATTCATGGAAGGCTCCAGCCTCTCAGTTTCCAGTGTGCCCTGAGCATCCCTTGACTGTACCTCAGTGGTTTACCCTCCGACAAGAAGGTGCCAAATAGCCTATCAATTTTGGAGAACCAAGCATCACCGATTGTAATGGGGAGGTAGCTCATCAAGTATAACAGCTTTGCTCTGGTGCTCATTTTCAGTGTTTCAGTCTTGCCCACTAGTGACAGGTGCAACACCCTCAAGCAGTCACATTCTATATGAAGTGTGTGCAGCAGTAGGGCAAGGTTCAGTTTGGGGATAGAGGAAATGAGTGCATTAACTCTGATTCTTAGGTATGTGATACCCTCTTGTGACCAGGTCAGCCCTTGCTGTGTAAAGGGATGGGGGCTACAACTGTCAGTAATGGGCAGCACTTGGGTTTTGCTCATGTTGATCTTGGGACTAGACACTTCTGCAAATTGCTGAAGCACTTTAAGGAGTGCTGGCACAGAGGAGTCTGTGGCCAAAAGGAGAACTAAAAGGTCATCTGCATATAACAGTGTGGAGTATGAATTCTGCCCTACCCTGATGCCTGCTATGTCAGAGTGTGATCTAATGGCAATGTCCAATAATACTATAACTAATAAGAATAGCAACAGTTCGAGGGGCACCCCTGCCTGGTTCCTTTCTACAATGGAAAAGAGGGGCATAGTAAACCATTGACTGTGGGACTGCTATATAATACATGGAACCACAGCAGAACATTTTGTCTGTACCCAAAGTGCTGCAGGGCTGCACTAAGATATTCATTTATTTATTTATTTATAAGATCTTGGATTACAAATACCTTTGAGATAGGAGCTCTTTTAAAAAGGTTCCATGTTGAAAATTAACAGCTTAACAGAAAAGACATCGGTGATTAACACATTTTGACAGTAAAGACAGAAGATCTTAACATAGGATAACATTCCAGTACAATGGTAAATAGTCCATGTAAACAGGTTACAAAAGTAATGACGTGAACCTAACAAATTAGTCAAAAGCTCCAAAGGGACATTAAAAATGTTGATAGTCAGCCAAGACAGCCTTGTCCATAAAGAGGGGGTGGATAGAGGGAGTCTGAGAAAGGTAGGTGTTGAATGATGAGGAGTAAGATAGAGGGGTATGCATTGACGGTGGTGGGTTGATAGGTAGGTGGAGGTAGGATATGGGGTAAGGCTGAGAGGAGGGTGAAGAGGGAGTGTGATCAAGGGGCATCTGACTGAGTCAAAGGCCTTTGCAACATCTATAGAGACTGCTGTAGCCTCTTTTGTTGACTCTTGTGCAGCCTTCGTGATTGTAAACAGGGATCTCAGATGATTCTACACTAATCGACTTTTGATGAAGCCTGCCTGTGCAGGGTGAATCAAATGGAGGAGGAGACCTTCCAGCCTAGTGGCTAGTTCCTTGGCTAGGACCTTGGAGTCCATCCTGATAAGTAAAATAGGGCAGTAGTTGGAGAAGCCTATACCATCCTTGTCTTTTTTGGGCAATATCAAAATAACTGCCCCTCTAAGAGTAGGTGGTAGAGAACCACACTTCAAGGCCCCTTCATAAGTTTGCTTAAGGTATGGTGCCATTAGCGGGGACATAATGTAAGCTAGCATAGGTCCACTGGGATGTCATCATCCCGTGGAGATTTGGCTGAGGCAAGGGCTTTAATAACCTTTATGACTACCAGATCATTGAGCAGGTTTCCCTAGCGCTTGCTGTTGGGTGGGTCCAGGCATGGTTAATGAAAGAAAGAAGGCCAGAGGTGGGATTGTAAGGCTCAGAGAGGATGAAGGGGAATGTATGGAGGGAGACCTAGAAAAAGTGTCACTACTGAATAAATACTTTTGTTCAGTATTCACTGAAGAGGGGAAGGGACATAGACCACAACTAGGCCTCAGAAATAAAGGGGGAAGGGAGGTGAACACCAGTCCATTTATAGTAGAGGGAATCATAGAGGAACTCACAAAACTGAGGTGGACAAAGCAATGGGGCCAGATGGTATACACCCTAGGATATTAAAGGAACAACAGATGGTGCTAGCAGCACTGCTGGCAGCCTTGTTTAGTGAGTCACTCAATAAGGGAGTGGTTCCAGAGGACTGGAGGTGGGCACATGTAGTCCCTCTTCACAAGAGTGGAAGCAGGCAGGAAAAAGAAAACTATAGGTGGGTCAGACTCACCCCAGTAGTGGGCAAGATTATGGAGACACTGCTTAAGGAAAGGATTCACAGCAGGAAGGTCTTGTCAAACAAATTTGATAGACTTTTTTGACTAGGTGACAAAGGAGGTGGATCAGGGGTACAGATATGCAAAGTCAGCAAAATTCACTCAGCAAAATATTTTGCAAATTGCACTCAATTTGCAAAGTGCAATTTGCATAATTCATAATTCGCTAATTAGTAGACTGTGGATCAGCTGCGAAGTGTGGAATTTCTAGGGCAAAATTCTACACTTCATGCAAAAACTACTGTCTTGTGAGCACCCTCTCCCCCCGCCAATCACTGACCCCAGTGTAAAAAAAATATATAAAATAAATCCCTGGTGTCTAGTGGTACCCCCCCCCACCACTGATCGCCAGCCCCAGTGTAAAATAATATTTATTATATCCCTGGTGTCTAGTCAGATTTGAGCCTAGATGGGAGCTAGTATTGAAAATCAGCTTAGAGGCTGAATCATTCGTCCTTTTGGCACATGCCAGTGAAGAATGTTTGTTTATATTTTAATGAATTCCAACTAATTTTTGTCATTGTACAGCTGACAGTCTCAGAATACTTGTTCCCATTTTCTTATGGTTGGATTACATGTAACCTAACAACGAAAGAAAGAAATATGCACTCAAATCATTAATTTTACATGCAATAAATATGAAGGTTCACCAGAATGCACATTGGTTACCATATACTCATGTCTGTTCAGGAAATAAATGAATATGTATGCAAATGATACTATCACTATCCCATAAAGAATTATTTTATTACTGGACGAAGACAGAGTGGAACGGTGACAGGGCTGTGAATGCATCAGTTTATATGAATGACCCACAGCCTAATCTGTCTTGTGTGTTACTCTATATTCAAAGACTGAGGATGTGTATACTGAATACATTTTTTAAAAACAATGTTTAGTACTTGTGTCAAATTTAATGTTACTGTCTCTAGATTTTTTATCTATAGAGAATGCCCTGTTCAGGTCACTTTGTTATCATAACGGAGAAGTCACAGTTACATTTGCTAAACAGATCATCCTTTTTAAATAATGTTTTTGAAGACATTAACTGTTATATATTGTACATGTCCGATTTCTAGTGATATAATGATGTTAACTTTCTTTTCTGGGGAGTTGATAGCATGCAATGTTCTCATTGAAAAAACCTTCAAAATTAATCTGGTAAATTTCATTACTAAAAAACATTTACAAGAGAAATGTCTAACTACAGTTACTTTTCTAGCATTTATATTATGAGACTGATCATAACAAAACAATTTAAAAGACAGACTTCATCACGGTCATACCCTGCAATCACGTATGCTTAGATTCTGTTACTGCTCTTTTTTTTTATTAAATTTTTTTTGCCAATAATAATGCAAATGCTGTAGGCTATGTACTCATGTGATGATATCTGGAATGATCTCTTAAAATTATAAGGTCAGTACAACAGATGCTAACAAAAGGATTTACAGAGGAAATGACATCAGAATGTCACTGCAATCTTACCATAGCAAAATAAATAAATAAAATTAAAACAGCCACAAACTCACACTGGACTACCTGGCATTCCTACTAATTGCCTGATCTCATAGCTGATATAAAAATCTGTACTGCAGATATCAAAGTGCTCTGGCTTTATTTTATTTATTTATTGAAGTGTTTCACCAGAAAGACATACTGAGCACAAATAGCTCAAAGTTCAGTCTAAGTCAGGGGTTCTCAAATGGTGAGGCCAGCCTCCTTGGGGAGGCCCCAACCCGTTTCAGGGGAGGCTCAAGCAAGTCTTGAAACAGTGTTATGTTTCAATTTTGAACTATATGGATTTTGTGTGAAGGGATAAGGCAAACAGAAAGAGGATGATAGTAGGTGAATTTATGTATTTATTCACAAGTCTGTGACCAGGGAAGGTACTGTACACTGAGCCAAGGCTTATTTCAGGTGTACCCAGGAAGGTAGTGAGATAATATAATTCAAAATGTAACTGCAGCATACTCAAGCAATACAAATGAATACAAGTGGAAACAAATTAAGAACAATAAACTAACAATGTGGAGAACAGTTGATTAATTAGACTGGCAGCAGAACTGTCCAAATACAAGAGTTAACCATAGGTACTAGGAATAAGAGCAGGAGGGAGCAAAATGATCCCTGAGAAGTTGCTTAAGAGCAGGGGAGAGGCAGAGGTTGGCAGGAAGGTTATTCCAGATACAGGGGAAACAGAAAAGCAGTCTGACCCATAAAGGTATGACCGTAGGGTAACAATGGTTCAAGAGTCAAAATATTGGAGCAGGTAGGTTGTCCTGTTGGGAGGGGGGTTACAATAAGCTTAACATGACAGCTAGCTATGCAAACAGGTTTCAATGTATTTCTGATGTACTGTGAAAAGTAGGCTATTTTTCTATGGGGAGGCCCCAAAATATTTCAGTATTTTGGGGGAGGCTCAAGATCATTTCCATGGCTTAGGGGAGGCTCACTATGACAAAGTTTGAGAACTGTTGGTCTAAGTCAATTCACAAAATCTATCCATTTTTATGGACAGACTTATCAGAAGGGGATAAATGTAACTATACAGTAGATGAAGCTGTACCGGCCCAGATATTCAAAAGGATTGCGCGTGGTGCAACAGTGTTACACCATGCACAACTCACTGATGCGCCCCAGTGCAATATTCAAAAGGGAAAAGTGCGCCGTACAAATCCCGATGCGCCGGAGCGCATCAGTAATGTATGCAGGCACAGGTGGGGGGGCGTTCTCATGCATAACCTGCACAGCCCAATATTCAGCCAGGGATGTGCAGAGTCATGCATGCACAACCCCTACCTGTGCCTGCACAAAGTTAAGCCAAAAAAAAAAGGAACAAGTGTTGGCCACCCACAGGTGAGCTGCCACATTGCAGAGCACAACACGGCAGCTGCCACCTGTGGGTGGCCACCCGAGTTCCTGCCGTACCTGGTGGCGCCCCTCATGCCCTATCGCAGGCATCCATTTAGCGAAATCCCCCCTCCTATATCCCTGGTGGTCCAGTGAACTGCTATGTGCCCAATCACGGGCATTTGTCTAGAAGAATAAGCCCCCGTCCTATATCCCTGGTGGTTCAGTGGACCTCTATGTTCCCGATGATGGGCATCAGTAATATAACCCCCCCATCCAATATCCCTGGTGGTCCAGTGGACCGATCACTGCCTGATCGTGGGCATCTGTAAACCATAAAATATTCCTACTACCCTGGTGGTCTAGTGTACCCCCTCCCCACCCACCCACTGAGCCCTACCATCCGCTCCCCGCAGACGGCGTGCGGCAACACCCCACCCACCTGCCGCCTCGCCGCCCACCGACTGACAGCTCGGTATGATCAGAGCAAATTCACATTTGAATGATAGTCTCAGATGATTGAAGGTGTGGCCTTCATCACCCCCTGATGAAGACCACACTTGGTCAAGTGTTGGGGCTATCATTCAAATGTGAATGGAGACACTTGGAGAAAATGTTCCAGTTGTATGCTGAGATGCTGCAATAAAAAATCTTTGAAGTTGGAATCTCCTGGTGTTGGTGGTTAATTACACAAAATAGAGTGTAGAGAAACTGTCCTTTCTTATGGTAAATAAGGGGTTTGCTGCCTCTTCTCTGCACCATGGCTCAGACCTTGATTGAGCACACAGGGCTTGAGGAGTGGAACATTCATAAAATAAAAGACCAGACAGCCATACTTATGGGGGATTTTAATACTAATTGGAATCAGCTAAGTGGAGAAAAACTTAAAAAAAAGCTTTGAAATATTAGGTATGGAACAGATTATTCAACATCCAACATGATGCCCCAGTAATAAAGATCAGGGCTCTATACTAGAGTTATTCTTTGTTTCTCAAGATTTGAAAGTCAATAGCTGGGAGATACTACCCTTAAACTTCAGTGATCATACCCCAATTCAATGCAGTGTGACAATCCAAAAAATACAGAAACCACAGAACGACACTTATTGGACTAGAAATTTAAAAAGACTTTACAGGGGAATCTTATAGAAATTGTTTAAGAAATGTTAATTGGGAAAGGGTTTATTTGATCCCAGATCTTAATTTAGCATTACAGGAGTTTATGGATTTATTAATGACCATAATACAAATACATGCACCAAACATTTTAAAAACACATAAGGAAAGTGATATGCCTTGGATAACAGACAAACTAGAAACCCTATAAAGAATAAGAAATAGAGGGCCAGATATTCAAAACTTTGCCCCAGGGCTAAATTAGCACTGCCCGGTGGGCAAACTTAGCCTGGAGCACAAAGCAAGCTATATTCAAAAGGAAATAGCCCGGTGCTAATACTGCTGAATATAGTAGTCTAAGGAATCAGGGCAAACTGGTCTGGGAGTGCAGGGCAAAAATAGCCTGGAATAAGACAGCACTGAATATAGCAACAGGGAAGTGAAAACTGCAACTGCAGCTCATTAGACTCTGTAGCAAACCAGTGTTGCAGGTGGAGAGCATTGTATGTGATTGCACAGAGATGTCTCACATCTACTGCTGCAAACAATAATGTAAGCCACACACTGCAGAACTGTGCTTAGTGTGCTATGCTGAAGTGAGGTTTGCCCGGGACTAACCTGATTGCACAATGCTAACACATTAGCCTGATGCAAACTGGTTAGCCCAGGGCAAACGGGAGCTATATTCAAAGCTTCCATGCAAATGAGCCTACTTAGGTAATCTGTGGGCAAACAAGTACATTTGCATCTCATTAAGTACTGTTTAGCATACATTACCATGCAGTTTGCCCGGTGCTACTGCATGGAGCACAAAGCTCCCCCTTTTGGTCAGAATGGAAGTACAAGCTGGATGATGTAGGCCAAGGCATGCCCACAGCATCCCCTGTTGGTCGGAATGGAAGTACAAGCTGGAAGCAGCAGGAACTGTGTGCTGACAGGCACAATCAGTGCATGTAACACACCCATGCAGCTGTGCAAGCAGGACCTGTAGATATGTATGTATATATATAGATATATATATAGATATATCATATATATATATATATATATATATTTGAGGCAAAAAAACTCCGTTTAATGCATCAGTTATGGTTGTTCCACAGCGACAAAAGTGAGGAAATTCGATATTAGGGTTGAAACCCCCCCTTGCACCCACCTCCACCCTGCCCCCCAGCCGGCATTGGGGTGTGCGTTGGGGTCATCAGTCCTAACTCTCACCCCATTCTCCTATTGTTCACCACCTCAGCTTCTTTACACATGTGATGGGGTGAGAGTTAGGGCCGATGACCCCAACGCACACCTGATGCCGGCTGGGGGACAGGGTGGGTGGGTGCAAGGGGTTTTCAACCCTAACATTGAATTTCCTCACTTTTGTCACTGTGGAACAACCCTAACTGATGCATTAAACAGAGTTTTTTGCCCCAAAGATATATATATATATATATTAGAGGCAAAAAAATCCATTTAATGAATCAGTTAGGGTTGTCCACAGTCACAAAAGTGAGGAAATTCAGTGTTAGCGTTGAAAGCCCCCCATTGACTCCCCAGCACACACCCCCAACCGGCATCAGGGTGACATTGGAGTCATTGGTCCAAACTCTCACCCCATCACATGTGTAAATAAGCAGAGGTATAGGAGAATGGGGAGAGAGATAGGACCGACGACCCCAACATGCACCCCAGTGCCAGTTGGTGAGGTGTGCTGGGGGGGTCTAAGGGGGGCTTTCAAACCTAACACTGAATTTCCTCACTTTTGTCGCTGTGGAACAACCCTAACTGATGCATTAAACAGAGTTTTTTGCCTCTAATTTCCCTTCTTTTTGAGAATGAGGATGATAAATAGTGAATGGAATGCAGTGTCGGGAGTACCACGTGATGTCCTGTTACATAGTAACAGGAACTGCAAACCAAACGCAAGCGGCAACAGTTATGCACATGGTAAAGCAAATGTAAATGGTAAAGCAAACGTTAATAGAAATGCAAGCGTAAAGTGACACTGACGCAAACAGTGATGTAAAGGTACACACAAGCACGTACAAAAATGCAACTGGTAACGCGCACAGTGATGGCACCGGTAATGTAAATGCAAATGTTAAGTGTTACAGCAACAAGAACGCCAAATGTAACAGAAATGAAAACGTGAATGGAATCGCACACGTAAATGCGAACCATAACATGCATGGGCACAGTACTGCAGTTGTAAGTGGAAATGGTAAAGTTAACATGAACAATAACACCAAAGGAAGCAGAAACGTAAACATGAACATAAACGCGTACATAAACGCAAACCGTAATGTGCACGGTCACATTACCACAATTGCAAACACAAATGGTAATGGTAACAGCAACAATAACGCCAAAGGAAACAGAAACGCAAAAGGAAATGCAAGCACATATGGAAACACAAACCGTAATGTGCACGGGCACAGTAACGCAATAGGAAATGCAAATGGTAACAGTAACAGCAACGGAGATGCAAAATGAAAGACAAACGCAAACGCAAAGGAAAGGGCTGCATAAATGCTAATGCTAACTCACATGGTGACGCAAACTGAAATGCAAACACAAACAGTAGTGGAAATGCAGATAGTAACAGTAATGCAAATGCAAGTGCAAACGAGAACGCAAAGTGTAATGCACATGGTGACGTACATGGGAACAGTAACGCAAATGGGTACGTAAATGCAAGTGGAAACAGTAACTGTAACATTAACAGAAGCACATACCCTGTTCTTCCCCAACAGCTGCATAGAGAAACACAGTGTGTACAAAGAATGTATGCATAATAATGGGCCTCAGAGCCGAAAATGAGGTGTTGGAATACTAAATTGCTTATATCTCAGTAACCGTACGATGTAGAAAAAAAATTCACATGATTCATGATTTTCCTGGCTACGTTTTCACTGAATGTGTAGCCATATGCCATAGGCTATGCATTGTCACGATGAAAATTCCGTATCTCGCACTGTTTTCGAGATACGAGCCCCGAAAGGCGCGACGTACGCCACCATGTTAGTCTAAGGAAAAAAATGTCAAATTCATAGTACTGTAACTTGCCATCCTTGCAATATTTTTTTTTACCAAACCACCAAAAGGCACATCTGTGAGATGTTGGCTGCATTCCCTCCAAATTTGAGCCCAAAAGACCAAATCGTTCTTTTGCAGCAGGGTGGCAAAGAACTCCTGTCATTTTGGCCATAGTCTGGAAAAGTAGTGTCGCAATTTGCGAAAGCTTTCGCAAAATTTTGCGAAAGTGTCGCAAGTGTGACACTACTTTGTGACACTACTTTTTCCAGAAACTTGAAAAAACATATTTCTGGGGTGTTTAACCCCAAAATAAAGACATGGCTAGCATCCTGAGGGTCCTACTAGGTGAACACAAAAATAATTGTGTTCCTAGAGGGTCCCAATTTTAAATGGCAAGCATTTTCCTGATCAGTAACTGAAAAAAAATGGCAGATTTGCGACACTACTAGGGCCATTTGCGACACTAAAAAGTGCATTTGCAAAAGTGTTGAACTTTTTGTTAACTTTTCCCATTGACTTATCATGGGAATTTGTTTTTTGAATAACTTTTGAACTGTTCAATATTTTTTCACAAAATCTTGGAAAGGCACGTCAGGGACCCTGGCTGCACGTTCCCTGAAGTTTTCGGATGTGGTCTGAACTGCCATTGTGGGGCATGCTGCTCTGTGAGATGGCTCATTTGAAAGAGCTTTGGTGGACCAACATGCCACTTTTTGTTTGGTGAAAAAATATTAAGGCATTCAAAAGTTATGCCACTTTTAAGTTCCCATTATAAGTCAATGGGAAAATTTATATGTATGTTTTGAGAACGAAGAATGGGGTTCTGGCCATCTGGTCCTGCCTGGCAGTCAAATAATTTGCAGCCTCACAGTTCAAGAATCTTTGTACCCGAGGATTTTTCAAATTCTTTGATCGCGAGGTCCGCCATCTTGCTTTCAGTTTTCCGATCATGCAAACACAAATATCTCGGCTCAGGGGTCACTTCTGAAGTAAAACTTGGATGGGTTTTACTCAGGGGGCCCCGATCTATTGAGCCATGCCTTTGGTTCCATCCAAATCAGTCAATAAATAGAGTTATTAGCTTTTAAAATGTTTGTTCATGGCTCGCTAACAATCTTTGACCGCGAGCCTACAAATGCTTTGATCGCGCAATTCTTTGATCGCAATGGTGCATCGCGAGCGAGGGACGAGATGGACAGATTTAAAATTGTTCTTTCTGAGCCCAGGGGTGTCTCGTCTGAATAATAATTATAATGTATTAACTATCCCTGGTAGTCCAGTGGACCCCCCCATCATAATAAAATATATATTTATTTGTAATGCCGTGGTAGTCTAGTGACCTCCTAATGTGTATTTTTTTACATCCGTGGTAGTCTAATGGCCCCCCGAGCTGTATAAAATAATTATTATTGCTCATATCCCTGGTAGTCTAGTGGCCCCCCAATCGGTATTAAATAATATTCTTTGTAGATATCCCTGGTAGTCTAGTGGCCCCCAGCATTATAAAATAAATACTTATTTTTAGTATTCCTGAAGCTAGGGTTCTCACCCCTGGCCTGAAAGTTGTTCACCCTCACGTTTCCTCCCCCCGTTAGCGACTGGCACAGCCCACTTCAATCTCCATGACCAATCGCGACTGTTTGCATTATGATTGGTAATGCAAAGAGGCACTCAGAAATATTTTCAGGCGTATCTTTGCATTAGCGCTCATAATGCACACACTCAGCGACTGGCCGTGTGGGTGAGAGGTGGGCTGTGCCAGTTGCCCGGCTGGTGAAGAGTGGGGGTGCTGGGTGGGTTGGCAGGCTACTGGGAGGGTGAGAATATGGACTACACCAGGCATATGAGCAATTATAATTATTTTATACAGCCTGGAGCCATCTAGAATACAGCTCTGGGGGTGGGGCCACTAGACTACCAGTAAATACTACATCATTATTTATTTTATTATGATGAAGGGAGGCACTAGACTACCAGGGATATGTACAATTAATATTATTTATTACAGATGGGAGACCACTAGACTACCAGGGATGAGCAGTAATAATTATTTTATAGAGCACTGGGCCACTAGACTACCAGAGATGTAAAATAATACACTGGGGGGCATAGACTACCAGGGATACTTAATACATTATTTTTGTTATTCAGATGGGGCAGAATGAAGCCCCCTGAGCAAAACCCAGCCTCATTTTACTTTGTAGGGCACCCCTGGGCTGAGAAAAAAATCATTTGAAAATTGCCCATCTTGTCCCTCACTCTTTGATCGCGAGAGTGCTATTTCTTTGATCGCGAGCCTGCAAATTCTTTGATTGCAAGATTCTTTGATCGTGATTGTGCATCGTGAGCGAGGGACAAGATGGCCTGATTAAAAAATAAATGTTTTCAGTCCAGGGGTGCCCTAGGAAGTCAAATGAGGGTAGGTTTTACTCACGGGGCTTCGTTCTGTCGAACCATGGTGGTGGTTTACCGCAATTCCTTCAATTTTTTGACTTATGACATTTTTAATTCTTTGATTGAGAGCCTGAAAATTCTTTGATCGTGAGATTCTTTGATCACGATCATGCATCGCGAGCAAGGGACGAGATGTCCCAATTTAAAAATCTATCAGCACAGGGGTGCCCTAGGAAGTCAAATGAGGGTGGGTTTTACTCAGGGGGCTTCGTTCTGTCAAACCATGGTGGTGATTTACCGCAATTCCTTCAATTTTATTATTTATAAGGTTTTTAATTCTTTGTTCATGAGCCTGAAAATTCTTTGATCACAAAACTGCAAATTCTTTGATCGTGAGATTCTTTGATCGCCATCTGTGATCGCGACGGAGGGACAAGATGGCCAGATTTTTTATAATGGACTAGATATGGAAATTTTAATACTCTTTGATATTGAATATCTCGGAAACGGTTTGGTCTTTTTACTTGACATTTGGAGGGAAGAAAGGCAACATCCCACATGTGTACCTTTTAGTAGTTTAGTCAAAAAATATTACAGGGAAGCAAACTTGTGGCACTACAAAGTTGACGCTTTTTCCTATAGGATAACATTACAGCATCTGCCACATTACAGGAATTGTTTGCCGCCCTGCTGCAAAATAACGGTTTGGTCTTTGAGGCTGAAATTTGGAGGGAAGAAAGCCAATATCCCACAGATGTGTCTTTTGGTGGTTTGCTGAAAAAATATTATAGGGCAACTAAGTGACGGCACTCTGAATTTGACACTTTTTCCCATAGGATAACATTATGGCGTCCGTCGTGCCTTTTAGGGCCCATATCTCAGAAATGGTGCAAGATACGGACTTTTTGTCACAAAAATGCTTAGCCCCCTCAAACAGGGGCTAAGGACAAAACTAGCCAGGAAAGTCATAATTCATACGAAATTTAAATATTTTTTCTACGTCATACGGTTCCTGAGATATAAGCAATTTAGTATTCCTAGTCCTAATTTTGTGCTCCGAGGTCCATTATTATGCATACATTCTTTGTTTTCACTGTGTTTTTCAATGCACTTTTGGGGAAAAGAAGGTGTGCCTTCGTTACTGTGCCATTTGTATTTCCAGTTGCGCCTGCTATCGTTCGTGTCGTTCGCCTCCGCTCACATCACCACGTGCATTACAGTTTGTGTTTTCGTTTGCGCTTGTGTTTCCATTTCTGTTTAGTTTGGTGTTATTGTTGCTATTACCATTACCATTTGCATTTGCAATTGTGGTACTGTGCCCGTGCACATTACGGTTTGTGTTTCCATACACGTTTGCGTTTGTGTTTGCATTTCTGTTTTCTTTGGCTTTATTGTTGCTGTTACCATTACCATTTGCATTTACAATTGCAGTACCATGACCGTGCACTTAACAGTTTGCATTTCTGTACGTGCTTGCATTTGCATTTCTCTTTCTTTGGCATTATTGTTGCTGTTACTGTTACCATTTGCGTTTACAATTGCACTTCCGTGACCGTGCGCTTTACGGTTTGTGTTTCCGTATGCGCTTGCGTTTACATTTCTGTTTCCTTTGGCCTTATACTTGCTGTTACTGTTACCATTTACATTTACAATTGTGGTACCGTGTCCCTCCACGTTACAGTTTGCTTTTCCGTACGTGCTTGCGTTTGTGTTTGTGTTTCTGTTTCTGTCTCCTTTGGCATTATTGTTGGTATTGCCTTTAGCATTTGATTTTCCAGTTATGGTACTGTGAATGTGCGTGTTACTAGTTGCATTCCATATGCACTTCCGTTTGCATCTCCGTTTCCATCACTGTTCGCCTTGGCGTCACTTTGCGCTTGCATTTCTATTTCCATTTGTGTTACCATTTACATTTGTGTCACCATGTGCTTAACCATTTGCACTTGCATTTGCATTGCACTTACTGTTACTATGTCACACAAAATCACGTGGTGGGAGCACGGGGCCCAAAGGTCCCTGCGTTCCCAACAACTTGCTCAACTTTCTACTTTTCTATTCTTTCTTAAAAAGTAAGGAAATTCTATGCAAAAAACATCATTAATGCATAAGTTAGGGTTCTTCTACAGTGAGAAAAGTGAGGGGGTGATTTTAGGGTTCCACCCTTGCACCCCCCACTCCCAGCATGCACCCACCAATAGACATTGGGGTGCGAGTTGGGGTCATTGGTCCTAACTCTCACCCCATCCCATGTGTAAACAAGCTGAGGTGGTGCAGTGTAGGAGAATGGGGTGAGAGTTAAGGTCGACAACCCCAACACACACTCCGATGCCTGTTGGTGGGGATGGACTGAGGGTGGGGTGCAAGAGGTGGGAACCCTAAAATCAAATTTCCTCACTTTTTTCACTGTAGAAGAACCCTAACTGATGCATTAACAAAGTTTTTTGCATAGAATATATATATATATATCTATATATATATATAGATATATATACACATATACATATACAGATCGATAGCTAAACAGACACACTGCCCATGGCCATACAAGCAGTGGAGGATGCCTCCCCCAACAACATAGGTACCCCACTGCAGTAGTGGGTGAAACACAGTGGGGGGACACAATGCATGGGACAGGCATAAGGCAAACCTGGTGGGGGCAGGAGACCATAGGCTGTAGGGTCACTAGGTTATGCAGCATATCCAGTACATAGGAAACAGGACAGACTGGCTGGGTCAGGCAGTCATTTTCTGCCATCATGGTCCTTGTTCCAATGTGTGTCTGTTTCACCCTGGTAGGCTAGTGTCTCCCCCCAGCATGATCCCTGACCCCAGTAGCCCCAAAACACACTGATACCCCTCATGTGCCAGTGGTCCCCAACCCCCAAGCATGGCTCCCAACCCTGTAGATATTAAAATAAATTTATTTTCCCTGGTAGTCTAGTGGCCCCCCACCCCAACATGGCTTCTGACCCCGTAGATATTAAAATAAACATCTTTTCCTTGGTAGTCTAGTGGTCCCCCAACCCCCAAGCATGGCTTCCAACCTCTGTAGATATTAAAATAAACATAGTTTCTGGTAGTCTAGTAGTCCTCACCCCAAGCATGAGCCCTGGATTGCAGATATTAAAATAAACATTCTTTTCTAAATGACCTCATTTCACATGGCCCTGGACTGAGATATTAAATAATGAGTTTCTTGAAATTAGTACTCTCAAGATGATTCCCTTCCCATTGAAAATCAACAGTATTTTTCCCTGGTGCTGTGTTCCCCACCCGGGAGTGATGCCTCTGCTCATCCCAATCACACTCCAAGAACGGAGTTGCTATCGAGTTAGCCTCCTCACCACTATGGTTGGAGCACCAACTGAGGTACAAAATGAGTGCTATTTTAGTGCTCATTTTACCTCAGTCAGTGGGCGGCTGTGGTGGTGAGAGGAGGGCTGAGTGTTCGGCGGCTCCATTCTTGGAATGTGATTGGGATGAGTGGGGGCATCACTGCCAGGTGAGGGGAACCACTAGACTACCAGGGAAAAGACATTTATTTTAACTTCTATGGGGGTTGGGAGCCGTGCTTGGGAGTGGGAGGACCACCAGACTACCAGGGAAAATATATTTATTTTAATATCTATGGGGTCAGGAACCATGCTGGGGGGGGGGACCACTAGACTACCAGAGAAAATACATTTATTTTAATATCTATGGGGGGTTGAGAGTCATGTTTGGGGGTGGGGGAACCACTAGACTACCAGGGTATCATCTTTTACTTTACATTCAACGAGGGTTGGGATTTATGTGTGTGTGTGTGTGCGTGGGGGGGCACCACTGCATTACCGTCAGCTTTTTGTTGGTGGTATTTAGCACTGCTCTACAGGTCACACTAATGCCTGTAGCATGGCGCTATACTTTTGAATATGCCAGTGCACCGGCATTCAGGGCCCCTCCCCTCAGTCCTTCCCCTGCATACATTATTATTTAGCGTTGGTGCTAACACCTAGCACCAGCACTAAATGTCTTCTTGAATATTGCAGTCGGGCACAAATTCAGTGCTAATCCAGTGCAATGGATTTGCGCCCAGTGCTCCGCTTTGAATATCTGGCCCCTAGTTTGGAAAAAAGCCCAAAAAACAGAAGTGACCTAAGATTGGAAAAGGTAAAACATTTGGAGAAATAAATGTAAAAAAGAAATTAATTTGGAAAAAATGCAACATCACTTAAATAATTTAAACAAAGCAAATGACCCTAAAACATTTTGGACATGTATATTGTAATTAAGAAACCCAGTCAGAACAAAAAACTCTGTGAACTTGGTCCAGGGGAATACACTAATAGAGGAGCCAACTGAAGTAGCTAACATTTTTTATTCTTACTTTTCTGATCGCCCAGACTTAAAAATTCCAAAACCTGATATAAAAACAGATGATATCTCAGTGACTAAAATTATAACTGAAGGGAATACGAAAAGGGGATATGACCAAAAGGATCAACAATAATTCAGCTTTAGGAGGGACAGACTCTAGCTAGTGAGTTGGTGACTGTTTGTAATTGTATTTGAGGTATTTTCTTAGCTACCATTTCTATGTGTTTGTAATTGTATTAGATGTCTTTTCTTAACTGCCATTTGGGTGCTTTTCCATTTAGTTTGGGCAGGATTGAGGGATTCTAACTGACAAGTTTGTGACTGTGTGTTTAAAAGTGGCTGTGGCTGGCCTTTAAGTGCAGGCATCATATTACAGGGATTAGTGTAGTTTTAATGTGAGGTTTTAACTGCCATCTCAGTTAAGTCTTCATTTAGTTGGAGAAGGAGGGAGAGACTCTAACTAGTGAGTTGGTGACTGTGTTTGTAATTGTATTTGAGGTATTTTCTTAGCTGCCATTTCTGTGTGTTTGTAATTGTATTTGAGTTCTTTTCTTAACTGCCATTTGGGTGCTTTTCCATTTAGTTTGGGCAGGATTGAGGGATTCTAGATGACAAGTTTGTGAGTGGAGTGAGGTGTCACTGCCAGAGGACTCCTTGGCTGATCGTTTTTTGGATACAGCCTGTGGTGTAGACCTGCCTCCCACCCTACTACCCACCCAACCCAGGGCTCGCCCTACATTTATTGGGTGGGTCCCATAAGGCATTGCAACATCCTGCATCCATACAGGACATAACCAAGACAGGAAGAACAGAACACAACAGAAATAAAACACATATTTGGGGGATATCAACTAGCCATCTTAAGCAGTCAGTTGATTGAGGAGAGAATCAGACATGATGAGAGTGGTGCAGTGCAGTGTTTGCAAAGCAGCTGATTAGATGGAGACATTCTGGAGGCTGCAATGCTGCCTATCTGCAGGCACCTCTCTGGGCTGAGGGAGGAGGTTGCCTGTCTCCGAGCAGAGTTGGCCAAGATGAAGGTGGCATCCACCCCCACCCAGAGACCACTGGGTCCACAACCTTTACCTCAAAGGATGCCAGGGAAGAGGAGTGATTGGAATACAGTGGGTTAAGAAAGAGTGAGGGAGGGGGATCAAAAGCGGATCCCCCAACTGGTCCCACTTAATAACTCCTACACTGTTTTGGAGGAACGGAAAATCCCCACTCAGGAACCCGATGCTAGGACCAAGGAGGATGGGATGGTCTTCCAGGATGGATCCCCAGGGAAGGGAAGGGAAGCAGGGTACCCTGGAGGACAAGGAAGCTTCTCCTAGTGGAGGACTCTGTTGTCTGGGGAGTGGAGTTAGGGTCACCTAGCAGGGGAGAGAGGGAGGTCAAGTGCATCCCAGGAAGTGCTGCATGGAGGGATGGGAAGTGGATCCACAGGATCATTGCAGCAATAGCTAGGAGGGAGCAGCTGGATGTCATTGTCCAACTGGGGACAAATGACCTGGCCAGAAGGAGGATGGAGTTAGCCAAAGTCCAGGATGATTTCAGGAAGCTGGGGGGAACCTGAAACAGATAGCATGCTCTATCTCATTCTTGAAGGTGCTACCTGTCCAGGGCACTGGGGAAACTAGGGCACTCCACATCTATACCTTTAACTCCTGGTTGAAGGACTGGTGTGGAAGGGAGGGTTTTGGCTTCATAGGGGACTGGGGCCTGACATGGGCAGATGCAGGTTTATATAAGGAGGACAGCCTGCATCTGTCCAAGAAGGGGACCTTGGTCCTTTGTGAGAAGTTTAAATGCCTCAGCTGTAAGCATTTAAACTGGCCAAGGGAGTAGAGCCAGGAGGGTCAGGAGGCTTAGGAACACACCCCCATGGGAACATGCAGGAAAATAAATTGACTACAGGAACAGTGTAAGCCAGCAGGGAGGGGCGGGCAGGTGAAGAATGTATAACGACTGATATGGGGGGCAAGAGTACATAGGAAAGGAAACCAGGGTGAGGGGAAGACGCTGGAAAGGGAGAACAAGAGCAGAGGGAGGGCAGACTGTAAAACATGGAAGGTCATGCTAATGAATGCCTGTAGTCCTAGGAAATAAGGTTCCAGACCTGGAGGCCTTGTTGACAGATGCAGACCTTGACATAGCAGCAATAACAGAGACATGGTACTCTACTAATCATGGCTGGGAAGTCAATGTACCAGGCTATACCTTGTTCAGGAGGGACAGTAAGGGTAAAAAGGGGTGGGGGAGTGGCCCTGTACATCAGAGATGGTATAAAGGCTACAGAAGTTCAGGGAAGACAGGGGGAGGCCAAGGTAATGTGGGCCACCTTGGAGCCAGAGAATGGAACAGCAATATGCACAGAAGTGATCTACAGACCTCCGGCACAGAGGGGGGGAAGTAGACAGGGAACTAGTGGAGAACATACACAACATGGCAGCTAAGGGTGAAAACCTGATACTGGGGGATTTCAATATGCAGGACATGGATTGTGCCATCCAGATGGCTGTTTCAGTTGCATGAGCCAACCAGGGACAAATCAATTCTGGATCTGGTATGGATCAATGGGAACAGAGTCAAAGAAATACAGGTGGAAAGGCAGCTGGGGTCCAGTGACCACCACATGGTGTGGTTCAACATGGAGACATGGACTCAGTTAAGTCACATAAGGGCAAGAGTATTAGATTTCAGGAGGGTGGATTTCACTGAAATGGGTGGATGTATACAAGCAGTCCCGGGGAAGAGAGAAGAAGTAGAGGGGGTGGAAGAACAATGGGAGAAACTGAAAGGAGCCATAATGGATATAACAAACCAATGCCTGAGGATCGTAGTCAAAGGGAAGAGAAGCAGAAAACCACTATGGTTCTCCAATGAGTTGAGGGACAAAGTCAGGGCTAAAAGATTAAGTTTCAGGGAATATAAGGGGAGCCAAAGGGAGGAGGACAGGGAAGTGTACCTTGAATGTTTAAGGGAAGCAGGGAAGGCTGTTAGAAGAGTGAAGGTGCAGACAGAAGAGGGCTTAGCACAGTCTGTAAACAAAGGAGATAAGGTATTTTATAGATACATTCGTGAAAGAAGAAAAAAGGGGGGGGACTGTGAGGCTCAAAGGGGAGAAGGGAGAGTTTAAGGAGTGGCATCTGGACAAAGCAGAAATACTGAACAAATACTTCTGCTCAGTATTCAATAAGGAGGGGGAGGGTGAAGGACCACAGTTGGGTTGCAGAGGCAATGGGGGGGGGGAGAAGTGAACACTGAGTCCATTCACAGTGGAGAGAGTTCTGGAAGAACTCATAAAGCTGAAGGTGGATAAGGCCATGGGGCCAGACAGCATCCATCAGAGGATATTAAAGAAGCTCGAAGGGAACTAGCAGAACCTCTGGCCGCCCTGTTCACAGAGTCACTCAACACGGGTGTCATTCCAGAGGACTGGAGGAGGGCACATGTAGTCCCACTGCACAAAACAGTAGGGAGGCGGAGAACTACAGGCCAGTCAGCCTCACCTCAATGGTGGGAAAGATCATGGGGACACTGCTGAAAGAAAGGATAGTGGCTCATATGGAATCCAGTGGTGTTCAGGATTTGAGGAAACATGGATTCACAGCAGGAAGGCCATGTCGAATAAATCTAATAGTTTTTTTGAATGGGTGACTAGGGAACTTAATCAGGGAGGGGCAGTAGACGTCGCCTACATGGATTTCAGCAAGGCCTTTGACACCGTCCTACATAGAAGATTGATTAACAAGATGGATAGTCTGGGCATGGGAGACAAGGTGGTGAACTGGGTTAGGAACTGGTTAACAGGCAGGAGACAGAGGGTGGTGGTAAATGGGGTACAAACTGGGGAGAGAGGGTGACCAGTGGGGTACCACAGGGATTGGTACTAGGACCAGTCCTGTTCAATGTCTTCATTAGTGATATTGCAAAGGAGCTGGAAGGAAAGGTCTGCCTGTTTGCAGATGACACCAAGATCTGCAACAGGGTGGATGCTCTAGAAGGGGTGCAGAAAATGAAAAGGGACCTGGAGAAGCTTGAAAGATGGTTGGAGATGTGGCAACTAAGGTTCAATGCAAAGACATGCAAAATAATGCACCTGGGTAGAGGGAACCCTGGGGAGAGCTGCAGGTGGGGGGGGGAGCTGAATGTCACCAAAGAGGAAAGGGACCTAGGGGTTATCATCTCTGATGACCTTAAGGTATCAAAGCAGTGTACAAAAGCAGCAGGGAGGGCCAGTGGCATGCTGGGGTGCATAGACAGGGGTATCACTAGCAGGAGGCAGGAGGTGGTGATGGCATTGTATAAAACATTGGTAAGGCCTTACCTGGAGCACTGCATGCAGTTCTGGAGACCACACCTGTGCAAGGACATAGATAAGGTAGAGACTATCCAGAGAAGGGCAACAAAGATGGTGCAGGGCTTACACCACAAAACATATGAGGAGAGACTAAGGGACCTCAATATGTACTCCCTGGAGGAGAGGAGACAGTGGGGTGACATGATTGAAACTTTCAAGTACCTCAAGGGCATAAACAAGGTGCAGGTGTGGGACCTTTTCCAATGTAGAAAAAGGACTAGAACATGGAGGCACAATATGAAATTGGTTAATCGACACTTGGAATAGCCTGCCACAGGAGGTAGTGGGGTAAGCACAGTGGAGGGGTTTAAGCATGCTTTGGACAGGCACAAGGGAAGCCGGAGAGTGGAGTGAATGATGAAAAGCCATTGATCACATAGGGTCAGTGTCACATACAATGTATAGAGCCTACGGGCAGACTGGATGGGTTTAGCGGTCCTTATCTGCTGAAAATTTTTATGTTTCTATGTTTCTATTCAAAAGATTAACAATTAAAGAAGTAGAGAAAGAATTACAAAAGCTAGATGGGTCAAAATCTGGGGGGTTGGATGGCCTCGAAGCTAAATTGTTAAAGGTAGGAGCTGACCTACTGGCCCCAGTTATCACCCATCTCTTTAACTGGCCCCAGTTATCACCCATCTCTTTAACTGGAGTTTGAGTAGTTCTGTATTCCCAGAGATCTGGAAGCTGGGAAAAGTAATCCCAATTTATAAGGGAGGTGATAGCTCCATCTCTACGAACTACAGGCCGATAGCTTTACTCTCAGTTTCATCAAAGGTTTTGGAAAGAAGAGTACATTACCAGCTTGCCCAATATTTAGAACAACATGGGATGTTGACAGAGTTTCAACATGGATATAGAGTGGAGAGATCCATGAACACTGCCCTAGTAGACTTTAACAACTTAGTAGCCACCTCCCTTAATTCAGGGAGGAACACTGGGGTGGTGTTTGTGGACCTTAGTAAGGCTTTCGACCTGGTACAACATCGAGGTCCATGTTATAGTTGCATTCTACTCAAACAATGTTAAAGAAATTAGATCAGACCTATTATAGACTGAGGAAATTTATAACAAAACGTGCCTATGGCACCCATCATTGTGACGCATTTAGTAGGTTAAGGTGGTTACAACCAGGAAAGCAGAGAGAATACTTGTGGCTAACTTTTTGCCACAAGATTATATTCTCAAACAAAGGTCATCCATTAGCTCAACTGGTAGAAATTCAACCATCTAGTATTCAGCCAGTAAGACTGAGATTGACATCCCAAAGGATACACCAGAAAAGAACACATAACAAATTTGGTGGTCTTACATTGCAAAACAGTTTGGCCTCTTATTGGAACAAACTTCCATGTGAGTTAAAATTGATTCGTAGCATGACTACTTTTAAAAAACAGTTGGATATACATTTGAACATGATTTGTCAATGTTATAGATACATTTTTAATGTATTGTATGTTTGTATGTACTGTGTATCACGTTTTATACAATTGTCATACCACAGGACATTGTTGTAAATGGAGATGAAACCCCAATTTGTATCCTGCATAAAAATACATTTTTATCAAATCAAATCAACTGTTGGATATACACATTGATATAAACAACTACAGCACTCGTGGCAGTAATGTAAAAACTGCAGCTGTCCAGACTGTGTGTGAGTCAAGCCCGCCTTCAGACTTAAGCTTCTTGATAGTTTTCCCCACACCACATCATTTCCGCAGCTCACAATGTGGAATGGCTGCCAGCAGTGCTAGTCATAGCAAAAAGGAAAAATCTATGAAAACAGAAGCAATTCTAACAGGGAATCATAAATACATGTTTTAATATTAAATATGACAGTAGTGTGATTTAGTCAAATGTGACAAGTTGTTTGAAATCTGTTTCAGGTAAACTAGCTCTTTAAATCCCTGATGTCTAGTGTCTCCCACTCCCTGCTGATCACTGGACCCTATGTAAAAAAAAAGAAAAATATTACCAATGAAATCCCTGGTGTCTAGTGGACCCCCGCATCGGATAGTGTCCCATCATCGCGCTCCCCCCCGGACCCTGAGCATGCAACCAGCACAGCCCTCCACTCTCCTCCATAGCTGGTTACCCAACTGACCAGGAATGAATGAGTGCATGCTTGTAATGCATGCTTGTAATGCATGCTTGAACCCCCCCCCACTGTGCTTGTTACCAACACCCCCGGGGGTAGGCTGTTCCATCAATCCACTACACTTTATGGGAAGAAAAACTTCCTCACATTTCCCTTTATCCTGCCCCACTCCAATCTCATATCATACCCCTTCATCCTTGTACAACTCTTATACTGTAAGATGTCACACACTTGCACTTTGTTGATGCCCTTAAGGTGCTGGTTGCCCACTCGGAGTCTGGGTGGGGGAGCAGGGTGGAGGGCACAACCTCAGGGTGGGGGGGTCCACTTGACATGATAGATTTCATTGATTTCTTTTGTGTTTGTTTGCATTGGGGCTGGTGATCACTGGGGGTGTGGGACCACTAGACACCAGGGATTTAATAAAACTTTTTTGACATTGGGGTCGGCGATCAGTGGTGGGGGGGCACTAGACACCAGGTATTTCAATGATGGTTATACATTTTTCTACACTGGGCAAGGGGGGGACCACTAGTCACCAGATATTTAATAAATATTTTTTACATTGGGGCCGGTGATCGGCATGGGGGGGCCACTAGACCCAAGGGATTTAATACATATATTTTTACATTAGGCTCAGCGATTGGCAGTGGGGCACTAGATACCAGGGACTTGGGGGAGTTGCATTTTGTAACTTCTTCTTGATTTGTTTTTTTTTTAAATGCAAAGTTAAAAATGGTGAATTGTCATTTAACTTGACAACTTCGCAAATTGATCTGCGGAGGTGAATTTGGTGACATCGCAGACAATTTGCAGGCAAAGTAAAAATTCTCTGCATCTCTAATTAGGGGGGAGTGATGGATGTTGCCTACCTCGATTTTAGCAAGGCATTCAACACTGTTCCTCATGAAAGACTGATTAACAAGTTGGATAGCCTGAGTGTGGGCCACAAGGTGGATTGCTGGGTTAGAAACTGGTTGAGGGACAGAAAGCAGAGGGTAGTGGTAAATGGGATCCATTCCGAGGAAAGGGGAGTGACCAGTGGGGTGCCTCAGGGATCAGTCCTAGGGCCAGTCCTTTTTAATGTCTTCATTAGTGACATTGCTGAAGGGCTGGAAGGGAAGGTTTGCCTATTTGCAGATGATACCAAGATCAGCAACAGGGTAGACACTCCAGATGGGGTTGAGAGAATAAGGAGAGACCTAGGCAAGCTGAAAGAATGGTCTAAAGTGTGGCAACTAGAATTTAATGCAGATAAGTGCAAAATCATGCACCTGGGTGCAGGAATCTGAGGAGAGTTCCAGGATGGGGGGAGTTGCTGATGGTCACCAAGGAAGAAAGGTATATAGGGATAATGATCTCAGATGACCCAAAGATGGTCATACTGTGTACAAAGGCTGTGGGGAGGGCCAGTGCCATGTTGGGGTGCATAGGAAGGGGTATCACTAGCAGAAGAAGGGAGGTTCTGACACCACTGTAAAAAAAACATTGGTGAGATCTCATCTGGAGAACAGTGTGCAGTTCTGAAGGCTTCATCTTCATAAGGACATAGGGTGGAGGCGGGTCAGGGAAGGGTGACTAAGATGGTGCAGGGCTTGCCTCAGAAGATATATGAGGAGAGATTAAAATACCTCAATATGTATACACTGGAAAAGACACAGGAATGGGGAGATATGATAGAAGCCTTCAAGTATCTTAAGGGCATCAACGAAGTGCAAGTGGGTGACATCTTACAGTATAAGAGTTGTACAAGGATAAGGGGACATGATATGAGATTGGAGTGGGGCATGATAAAGGGAAATGTGAGGAAGTTTTTCTTCACAGAAAGGGTGGTGGATGCATGGAATAGCCTACCCTAGGAGGTGGTGGGAGCAAACACAGTGACTATTTCAAGCATGCATGGGATAGACATAAGGGAACCCTGGAGGTGGGAAAGAGAGGCTAAAGCCATTGACCAAGTAGAATCAGGGGCTGCTTTGCAGGTAGGGAATATGGGCAGACTGGGTGGGCCTAGAGGTCCTTATCTGCCATCAATTTCTATGTTTCTATGTTTCTATGTTTCTATGATATTGACAACTGTGAAAAGAAGGCCTGAATGATAATGTCGGTAGGATGGAGTGGGGCCGAATACAGGCTGGCATGAAATTCCATCATTCTGGAATGGATGTCTTTGGTTGATTATAAAAAGTGGCCTGATTCACTTCCAAGGGCAATAATATGTCTCTGAGCTTGTGAAGCTCTAAGTAGGTTGGCTAGAAGCTTCCCAGCATGCTCTTACCCTCCCACTATCTGTGCTTTAATATGACTAAGGCTAGTTCCACTCTTCTGGGTAGAGAGCCTGTGCCTCAGTCCTGTTATGACTTTTAGATTGTCCTTAGAGGTATCTGTGCCATTCTTAAAGTTGTTCTCTTTAGCTGTGGGGTCCTTCACTAGCTCATTTTTCTTTAGTTCCCTAGCCCTCCTCCTTTTAGAAGGAAATCCCATTATGATGTCCCTAATGTAAGCCTTATTGGCCTCCCATGTGGAGGGTGGGGAAAACTGGGGATCAGATCAGATATTAAGCTCAAAGAAAGCCTTGGTTACTTGTATCATCTGGGACTGGAAGGACTTATCTGTGAGCAGCAATGGATCCAGTCTCCATACTCAGAATTTGGGTGGCATAGGAGAGGGACTGATTGCTATCTGTACTGGGGCATGGTCAGAAAGGGTAATGTTACCTTTACTTGTCTGAGAAAGTGAGTGTGTGATTGATGGAGATGGAAGCTAGTATTCAGCCCTACTGTATAGTTTGTGTACAGCTGAGAAAAATGTGAAATTTTTCTGTGTTGGATGCAGCAGACACCATGCGTCTATAAGAGCAAATTCCTATTGTAGTGCTGCCTACACCTACTGTGCAAGTGAAGGGTGGGTGATTGAGGGGTTGGATTTATCCAGTACCCCATCAAGTGGAATACTAAAGTCTTCTTCCAGCATAATGGGCAGATTATATGTGTTGAATTCACCCAGAGTATGCTCCAGGTTAGTGCAGAAGTGAGAATTTGCATCATTAAGGCCATAAATACCCCCTATAATTCATTTTGCCTCCAGTAATTTAACTGCTGCCAGCACCCACCATCATCCTTCAGGTTCAGCCTTTTGCTTGCTGAGCTGCTATGACAGTCTTCTGTGGAACAGAATGGAAACACCATGTTTCCTGTGGGAAAAGTGGCATGCACCTCCATTCTCACTCATTCCCTTTACAGTTTTAGAGCTTTTGGTCTGGTAAGGTGCATCTCCTGGAGCATAGCTACCATGGCCTCCTGCTTACAAAGTTGGGTTCAAATGGCCTTTCTTTCTACGGTGTGATGTACACTCTTTACATTCTATGTGACACAGTTTGTTTTTGAATGCTCTATAATCGTACTGTGTGATAGAAGGTAGGGAAAATAGAATGTAGGTTGCATTCTCCCTATTAGCCCCCCTCCCATCATACTTCACCCGTCCATCCCACAAATTAGTAGCATACAGTATCTCATCACCACAGATAACACTATAAAAACTGTAAAAAATACATAAAAACAATCTGTATACATCCCTCAGTAATTTCCCCTACCTGTAACCTTGTATGCAGATAGTGCCATCAATGTGCCCCTCCCCTCCTTCCTCTCTCCCCCTCCTTCTCCCCCTCTCCCCCTTCCTGCAGCTGCTACTCCTCATTCCTAAAGAAATGCTAGGCACTGTTGGCTGTTCAGGTAGAAGTTAAAGATGTCATGGCACTTCTTGTATAGTAAACTTAGGTGATTTTTCCAGATGTTCTAGCCAACACTCCCTTTCAGTAAAACAGGTCTATGAAACTCACCCCCCAGGATGCCTCTGGATTGAGCTGTCATGCAGTAGCTCAGTGTGCCTTTCGTAATCAAGCATTCCAAATAAGTAAATGAAAATATGCTATACAGTACTAGGAGACCAATGAGCCCCACTCCTCACTCACACTGCAGCCAAAGTCAGCCTGCAGCGCTGGTTGTGGTGGTAGTGGTGGGGAGGCTACATTCACAAGAAAGGTTTTTGAAGATTTTTCTCCCCTTCTGTTGTGTGGAGTTCTTGAGGAATCTATGAAACAAAAGGGAAATGAAAATAGAGAATAATGCACATGTAGGGGGGTGATATGTATTGTAGTTTTTCTACACACCCAAGGTGTATGATAATATAGAAACCTCAAGATCGAAGCTCAAGAGGTTTCTATATTTTCACACACCGAGGGTGTGCAAAAAAACCCAGCAGATCACCCCCACACATGTGTTTTATTTTTTATAACAACTGGTGCAAAAGAACGATGACAGTGACACAGCAAACTTCAGTACCTTATGGGTCCTGGATTCGAACTGGGTAAAGTGGAGGGATCAAGTAATCATCAATCACAGTAATGAAGTTAAAAAAAAACAACTAAAAAACATGTTATTTAGTCTGTCTGTCTACAGCATTGTTGATTCGTTTTTTAGATGGATTGGGGTCATTATGGTTGCCATGACACGGAGGTGAAAGGTCAGGCTGCCAGTGGAAACAGTGAGAGGAGGTAGTGAGGAAAAGTACATTTTTGCTGGGGGAGATTTTTAGTAGGTGAATACTGCTTTTCTGAGTAACGGACTACTTGCTATGGACATCTTGGCTGTCTTCTGTGTGAGACTTTCTACTATCTACTATATGGAGATCACTCACAATGGTTGGAGAACTGTCTCGAGCTGCCTCTGATTGTTAAATTGTTCTGGCCTGCTGGAGACAACCTGGCATGAGACCGTAAAAGTCATATCAACCTGCAGGTTGATATGAGTTTTTTCATATCAACCTGAGGGTTGATATGACTTTTTACAGTACTCAAAAACGGGTTGATAACAGGGGTCACCAGCTATTATAAAAAATATAATGACTGGAATTTAGATTTCTATAGCTCATACTGTATCCTAAAGCCATTTACAAGCCATGAAAAGTTACATTGATCACTAGGGTAGCCTATTTAGTTGATGTATGTATGTATGTATGTATTTAAGTATTTATGTATGTATGTATATATGTACAGTATGTATTTATTTATCTATGTTTAGGCAGGAAGGCACACTGAGCTGGACAGTTCACCACAGGTGTGTCCTGGTGAAGAGGGAACAGGGATACTCTACATGGAAAAATTAAGCAATAATACAGAACACAATGTGTGTTGTGCTGGGATAACATCACACTTTGCACGATTGAGCACAAGGCTGCAGACAGAGTGCATCCAACACCAAGGTGTGACGTTATCCCAGCAAAACACACACTCTGGAGTGCATCATTATTATTATAAAATGACTCGATACCAATAAAAACATGAGACAAGTATTTTTTTAGTTTTGTTTTGCATTTTATAGGTTAAAAATCAGCACATAACATTATGCCACAGAAAGTAATTCTTTCATGAATATTGTTTTAAAAGCATTATACATAGTTAAATATGTGTACAGTCATACATATTGTAACACATAAATTTATGCAATAGTTTAATATGTAAAATATATGCTTAAATATGTAAATACTTTAATAAATTAACATTCAGTTAATAATTATTTCAATTTGCAACTGTTCAACTTTAAAACTTTTTCTTTTTTGCAGTCAGTAACGTTGTGAACTGGAATTGTTTGAACATTTATGAAATATGTATTGGTATGTACTTTGCTTGCAAGGTGCTACTTTTCACTTGTTACTGTATACTGAAACACAGATGCAGAGAATTTGATGGCAGATAATGACCGCTTGGCCCACCTAGTCTGCCCATTTGCCCTTATACTGTAACACCACAGAACCTCTTGCTCTCCAGCTTTACTCCACTCTTATAGATCTCTGGTGAAACCTCACCTAGAGTACTGTGTCCAGTTCAGGATAGCACATCTCCAGATGGATATAGAGAGAGTTGAGGTGGTCCAGAGTTGTGCAACAAAAATGGTGCAGGGTCTGCATCAAAAGCCCTATGAGGAGAGACTAGAAGACCTTAATATGTACACCCTGGAGGAAAAAAGAGAGGGGGATATGATAGAAACCTTCAAATACCTAAAGGGTATAAATAAGATTCAAGATGGAAATATCTTTCTGAAAAAAAGATGCTCAAGAACAAGGGGGCATGCCATGAAGCTGGAGGGGATAGTCTCAGGGGAGATGTAAGGAAGTACTTCTTCACAGAAAGAGTGGTGGTGTGCCTGGAATGGCCCATATATATTAAAAACACACATGGAGTTGCCAATGATTATAGTCTGTGTTGTGAAGCATTGTAATGACAAAGTCACTGATGTCATGCTGTGGGTGGGCTCTGGTTCATTTCTTGTTTGTGATGGTTGGTTGTGTCTCAGTTTGGGGACATCACTTCCTTGTCTGGTGTAATTTCCTGTAGTTGCAGGTTCAAGACTCTGCAGTGGAAGCTGTTGCAGCATCACTGCTAGACTCGGGATGTCTACCTCTTGCAGAGTGAGAACGGTGGGAGGTTCTTCCTTGGAAGTGGTATGTTGTTGCTGGTGTGCCCTGGATAGTATGCAGCTCCACTGGCTCTGGTCTGTTAGTGAGACTCCCCAGTAGCTTTTAAGTGAGGTTTCTGCCTTGTGTCCAGTCACAGCCATTATCTACCATGCTTGCAGGCCCACATCTGACAGCAGTTGGATGGCGGTTGCTCGTAGACTGTGATTTGTATATACCTGCGGGATGGATGCTGCCTTGTATATTTTTGGCAACATGGTGGCAAGGTAGTTTATACCCATGGGCTCAAGGGTGTACCAAGTTTTCTCCTCAGCCCATGGTGTTTCAGGTTTGCATCTTGGATGGAAATACAAGCTTGGGGCTCCAGCTAGTACTTTAGAGATGTACTTAATAAACACAGCTGCTGGACACAGTGAGTGGCCTTTAAGTTCAAACATACATCCACAGAGATTGTCTTGACCTCTGTCCTGCATTTGTTTGTGGTTCTTCATTTTTTCATTGAATGCAAGCATTAGATATTGATGTTCGATGGGGTCAATTTTTATATCAAAGGACTCTGGTTTCAGCTGTCTCTGCCCCTCTCAGCTGCTTCTGGCAAAGTGCAGTTGGATTTCTAGTCAGACATATTAACAAGGCCTTTGGGGGTTTTGGTGCTTAAGGCCTGGGATTCTCTTAACTGCTGAAGTTCGGGTTGTGAGATGGTGGGGTGATGTTGCATGCGGTCTCACCCTACTTTCCTTAAGTTTTTTATATTTGCTGTAAGGATGTTATTTGCTGATTGAAGCTCAGATTGAGTCATGATGTTTATATTCCAGCGGATTGGAGGTTCATTTAGCAATCGATTTATGCCCGCTCTTAGTCCCACATAACTACTAATGCTGTATGCTTTTCCTGAAGAGTTTCTTACCAAGCCATAAAAGTGTTAAAGTATGGCATTTAAAGCTATGGGAGTTATTGGTTGACAGTCTGTTTCTTGCTTTGTTTCTGTCAGCCAGTCCATGAACACATTTACTGCCATGTTATGGCTCCTTTGTTATCAGCTCAATTCTTTGTTTTTCTAGTCTGCTAAAATCTTCACCAGCAACTTCTAAGTGCCATTTTCAGGGGAAGTTGCTTCCTGTGTTGCTCTTCTGATGCTTTCATGGCTTCTCCGAACCACTTGTTCAGATCACTTATTTTGAACAGTTTAAAGTTTACCTGAGGTATTTTTTTCGTTTCTTTTATGCGTGGGTCTGTGTGGTAAACCTGATAGGTGTAGTAACTCCTTCCTTAGCATGAACCTAGTATGTTTGATGATGAGGCTGACAGTTGATGGCAATAGATCCGTGATGTTGTACTGGGATAACATCATGGGTCTATTTCTGAAGGGACTAATTGGGATCCAGGATTTGTTCATGCCATTTTATAATATTAGAATAATCATCTGACAGCAGGTGAAACACATTGTGTAATTCAGTGGTCACATGCAGTAAGGTGAATTAAAGAATAAAACCAATACAACCAGTAGCAGTGCTACTGTAATCACAAGCTGTTAGAACACAGCAGCAAGATCAGTATGAGCACAATCCACATAGAAGCAAAAGGCTCTAAATAAGTGGTTAGTCTCCGCTGCAGCAAAATGTGGTTAAGGATAAATGAGACTGAGGAAAACTCTGGAGGGTCAAGTACATAGAGCGAGTATCAGGAAAGAGGTCAAGCATAGTCAGTAAGATGTGACAGTGTGTTTCAAACAAAGGTCTCCAAGTTTACATCTCTGTGGTCCAATCACTAGGCTATACTGCCTCTACCATATCCATGCAAGGTAACCAGGGAATATGAAACATCTTTCAGAATCAAGCTCTATGAATCAGTCTAAAAGTACTGATATCTCTTTGGCAAGATGGAGGTGCAAGAGTGCTTACTATACAATTCAGAAGAAGCTAAGCAAGGGAGCTTGAGGTGTATATTTCTCATCTACAATATACAGATGTAGAACTAAACAGCTGTTTTTATTTTTGCTTCACACGTAGTTATATTTATGGACTGGGTGAAATTTATCTTCTGCCAGTGAAATTCTGGTGAAATTCTGATTTCACTTCCATGAAATTTCACAAAGTTTTCACAAAATTGTTGTGGAAGTTCGCCAAAACTGTTATTTCCTCTGTAGAAGATCATAGATCAGGAAGCATAGGCAAACCAGGAAAAGTTAAAACATTCACAAGTAATGTTTTATTATTATTAACAATAAAATAAAAAGAAAATTGTACAAGGATAGCTCTTTATACAGGCAGCACAATTACAAAAATCCTACATCTAAGAGTCTCTCTTTAAAATGTCAGTCTATCCATATATCTCTCTAAACAAAACATTGCTATCTTTTTTATAAGATGTCTTGTCCCAGCAGTTTTAATTCTACATCCTGATTGTTGTAAGTTGTGTCTCCTGTTTCTCACAAAATGTACTAGAACTTTGCCAATTTCTTTCTCGAGGTCAGGATGAAGTGCACATCTAGTCTTTAACTGGTTCAGCAAAACAGAACATTCTGTCCCAGGGCTAGTTTCCTGTTGACAATTCTGTTAACAGGCTTGTGGAGGTCAAAGTACATCTGAAGGTCAACCTCCTGTGTTTCAGATTGACATGTCCTCTAATAAACTCAAATCGCTTCCTGAAATCATTTCAAACAATATAATTATATGCAATTGCAAACCAAGGGATCCCAGTTTCAGACAAAGATTCACATATATTTTTTATCCACAGAGAAGCAAGGGGAAAAAGAATAGAAACAACAATCGAAGGAAGGGAAAAAACAAGGGAAAATTGAGGGACCATCAGAGTGGCCAATTCCTAGGTGCCTCAAGAAAAGTTTGATTACACAGTCAGATAGGCAAGAGACAGACAAATGGAAGAATAGAAGAGGGCAAAATAGGTCCTTGCTTTTAACTCTGTCTACATAGTAAATAGAACAGGGTCTTACCCAACCCTGTCACACTATCTAATAGTAGACTTATTTGTCCAAATTTCACCAAATTTGGCATGGTAACTTTACTATGGTCTGTATAGAAGTGTACTAAGTTGCATGTTTCAATCATTAAAGGTAACTGCAGAATGTTAAGCCCCTATAACCCTAAAACTAGAGAACTGAATATCCCCTATTTGGTTAGGTTCATTGACCCTAAATATGAAACTTTGAGGCCATGCCATGGCCCAGCAGCAGCACATCAGACTACCATGCTGATGATGTGGGATCAGAAGTATTCCCAGAAACTTATGGTCATATCAGGAGGTAGATCATGGCTGAGACAACTGCCACTCGGCAGTGCATCTCAGACATGTAGGGTTGTCGGAAGGTTCCACTATCACAAGGATCCCTGTGGCTTTGCCAGGCTGCTTGCTCTTCAGTAGGGGAAGCTGGGGCTCTGCAAGGCTGACAGATGCACTGCCCCCACCAGGGGAGGTGGGAGGAAAAATATATGGTAGAAAAACTCAGTAACCAACTGAATGATGATTGGGTTCAGCCTGAGCAGGATATATTCCTTTGAACAGTGTATATATTAGAGAGACAACTGCTGGCTGGGAGAAAAAACAAAATAGAAAAAAAAAAGATGGTGTGTGTGTGTCAACTCTCTTATCTCTTGCTCAAAGTCTGGTCAAGTTATAAGCAGCAAAAGATTCCAAAAATAAGATCAGTAAATAACATTGAATTCATGAGCAATTGTGAAATTGTGGAATGCTGTGATACTTTTGTCAAAGCTATGTCCATATATTTTTCTTAATCATACACTTAAGTTACCATTGCAGAGGAAGGTAAAGACAGGGTAAAGAGGACATAAGGTTACATTCATAGAAGGCTCCATAGTAAATGTATAGTGGTACCAAGAGTCAGATCACTATTCTGAGTGATGAACCATGAAGAACAGTCATGGAAATCACCATGCTATAGCCTCTCTTCTTGCAATATGCCAGCTAACCACTAGAGCTCACGGATTTAATGACTAGTGGAAGCACATGCTTGTTCAGTATTGTTTCTGTAGCATGCTACCTGCTGACTCTTTAACAACCCTGCAAACTGACAATAGTGGCACCAAGTAACACAAAACATACAACTAGTTGCGACTTAGGCCATTGTGACCGAAGTATCTGGATATTTTTAGTCATGATGGAGCATGATGCTGGGCATCACTGTCACCGGAATTCTAGAGGGGTATTGCAGGACCATGATGCTAGTGCAGGTAAGGTGAGTCAATGTTGCTAAGTGCTTTGGGAAAGTTAAATTCCACAAGTGGAATTCTACTGTCATTTTATTATTCGTCCATGAATTTTTGAGTAAATTTTGCCAATTAGTAATTTATAAGGTATCTACAATAAAATTTTAACCTACTAAACTATATTTATTCACCTTAATTAGATACTGGGACATATTTACTTTGGTATGCATGCCAAATCTTGAGTGCATACCTGCAATAGCAGTGGAGCAATGAACATCCAAATATTTTACAACGTTTCACACAATTTAACAGACAATTACATTGTGAAACTCTGAACTCCTGTAACTTCCAAGTTATGCAACCAAACCCCTCTATTTAGCTATAAGTACCAGAAGAGGTGAGGCCAGTTTGGCCTTAGCCCTACCACTTTCATGAGTGATAAGGCCTGGCCCCATCAGTTAATTGTAGTTATTCATATTTATTACTAAGGTGGAATATACCTTTAAAATGCAGCATGGTGCTGTAAACAGTACTAGTTACTAATGACCCTCTTTGTGTCCTGCAGGGTGTCAGCAGAATTTTTGAACATGAAGGCCTGAGTGGTCTAGATTGGGGTGGGCTGGGGTCAAGGCCTGCTGAGTTAAGGCACAGTGGTCAGACTTTAAGAATGAACATTAAGGGCCTGGCTTTTGGAGTAGGAGCAGCAAGATACAGAGAGATGCTCTCAGTTGGTGAGGAGGAGATACTCCACACAGTATAGCTCTGATCAAGAAAACAATAAGGATGTGGGTGAACAGCTGAAAGGTGGCTATGTTGTAAGCAAAGAACTATTTTCAGGAATGCAACATGAATAATAAATTACAAAAATTTGATCCCCTATAACTTCCCCACTGGTGATTCAAATGTGATGATACTTAGTACCTTTTTAGGGCCTCTTCAAAGCAGTATGCATCCCAAATGTGAGGTCCCCAGCTATAAGACTGAGTAACTTATGCCCAGTTAAAGAATTTCTGAAAATTCAACAAAATCTCATGAAAGTTCATGAAATTTGCAGAATTTCATGTATATTCCATGAAATTGGAATTTGCTAATTTTGCCCAGCCCTATATTGAATACATTACATATAATATGAAAAACAACTAACTGCCTCATACTACACTTCTAATGTATCCGCATTTCAAAGTCTTTCTCCTACTTATTGCCCAAGGTAACAATTTCACCCAGCTCAGTTGTTAGAAAAATGTGCTTTCTCAGCTCTTTCACCCCTATGGCTGACAGAGAAACAAAATCATGGATACGTTTTCATAAAGTAGTAACATCAACTCTAACATCTGCAGAAGAAACAAGTTGTTTAGAGCATTGAAGTATTTACTGCAGCTAGATCTCTGATGTCTGATAGTATTTTATCCTTCTGAATTTCTAATCAGTTGAAAGGGAGAACATAATGTTAAGGTGAGACACAGAGAATAAGAATAAAGAAATGGAATGAAGGACATCCTTCATACTGTATCTAAAGACAGTGGAATGTTTTACTGATATACTTTCTTTTATCAAGCTTTTCATCCTATATGGCTGTTTACCTTGTCCTCGGTCCTGGAGGTGGACCTCATAGTGCTCACCTCAGACATGACCTCCATCAACCCCACCTCCTTGATGGTGAGAAATGCTCAGTGCAGGGCTAAAGGGAGCCACTGGCCATCATCATAAAGGCAGCAAATGAGACTTTCAGTATAGCCTAGAGGTTAGAGTAATGAGCTGTGAATAAGCTTGATACATCCAGCAGACCTGGGTTTGATTCCCGCAACCTCTACTTGCATACTCCACTTGGATACTGTGTGATTCTGAAGAAGTCACTTATCCTCCCCAGTGCTCCCAGGTGGCCTCTGAAAACAGGCACTTGTGCCTAGGGAGCCCTACTTGGTTACCAAAGAATAAAAAAAATAAATCATGGTTTGCACCCCCATTGTCTCTTTTCTACCTCCTCTGATATTGGGACATGCCTCTGTCAGGTATGTCACAGTGCAGTGGGCATGAGCACCCCATCCCATGAGGGAGCAGGCTCCCTGGCCCACTGCAAGGGTTCACTACAATGCTGGAATTGGGTGTTTCTCACCACAGCCTGGCACGTGCTGCACTCACCAGCACTCACTAGTCCTGGCTGCTCATGATCCTTGCTCCCTGAGCCTGTTCCCTAACCAAGGTTGCCTGAACGGAAGCATGACGAGTTTTGACTGGGCCATCAAGAGGCCGACTGAATAGAGTTTTTGTTAGACAGCAAACAAAGTCATGTGCTCCATTTTCATGCTGTACAGACACTGTGTAGGTAATACTTCAGGGAGGGATATGCTAAGCATGCTATTAAACAGAGCATGTAAGTAGTAGTGACACCACAACCATAGTACTTTATGTTCAGACTGAACAAGGGAGATCAGATTTTCCAATGGAATATTACAGCTGGTGGTTTATCAGCCTGGCCAAGTCCATCTGCATCTGATCTTGATAGATCATCTTCTTCATCCCTGATAATTCTCAATCTGCTTCTTAATGTTATCAGCCTTCAGAGTCTGTGTATGAGGAACTGAAACTGAACAATATTGTGCTGTGCAGGTATTCAGAAGGAAGAAAGAAGGGTGAAAAGGCTGATGATAAGAAACCCTAGAGATGGAGCAGAGTTGCTTTATTGATTAATTTATTGAAAATCCTGCAGGAGACAATGCATGTTTTCAGTGGTTAACTGGTGGTGGGAGGCTGTGTGTTACAGCTTCTAAAACATACAAGATAAAGTACACTGGGAAAGTATTTTCAAGAGGGTGATCCTGACTTTTGTAACTAAAATGGATAATTGATTTCCTATAAAACACAACATTTAATTCTGTGTTTGAAGCCAACCTCTTTTATTTCCTTTCATATATTTTACAGGGAATCTGGTACTGCTCAAATGTCAGCCACTTAAGCTGTACTTGATGGAGGTGAATAAGCATTCTTAATAAATAACATTTTTCTTAACAAATGAGAAATACTATACAAATATATTTTAAATGCAGAAAAAAATGTGGGTGTTTCCTCCCCAAACCCTTGATCTGGATTTAGTTACCCAGTTCAGAATTCAGTAGCCTCAGTAGATTTGTTAACACTTTTAACTCTGCAGTGTTGGATCTGTGTCACTACATTCATTGTTAAATTAGAAATAAATACAACAGTGTTCTATTAATCGTCTTACAAAGATGCAAATTTATGATCTGGATTTCAGACTTATGTCTGAACCATCAGACCACTATGGTATATTTAACACTATGGAAGCCCAAGCAGTAGTTTTGGCAGCCTCAGGCTACTGGCTATTGATTGCAATTCAAATGTCGACTCTCCTGTTATATATCAATGGATGCAAAAATGTGTCTTTTCACTGTTTAAGCATATTGCCTTTTAGGTTCTTAGGCTGAGACCATAAAACAAGGTGGAGGTCTTAACTACTGAAATATATTCTAAAGATGATTCTCTTATGCAGTGATAAGATGTCATTCCAACAGTACTTCCGAAATAATTATGAAAAAAGGCAAACAACCGCTCAGTTTAAATTTAGTTTTAAATATGCCCCATTCCTCTTCAAACCTTGAATGTGAAGACCTCTTTCAGACAATGGCAATTTTGTGGTGCTGACTGGTAAAAAAACCAAATAAACCAAAAACTCCACTAAGGGTTTATAATGTATACTGTTACAGAGTGACGGTAGCTACGCCGTCATGAGCATGGACTAGGGTTCTGACGCTCATGGTGCTAAGCCTAGAAGAGTTAAATGCATTTACTAGTGTCAAAAGAGAATATATGATGCCTGTAGGTTTCCTAATTTAAAAAATATGTGGGTGAAGTGAACTGTGATACTTTTATATGGGTTGTTGCTCTGACTTCTAAATGGGATACATAGTAGAATACAATGATTTCAGGCACTGAAAATGATCCGGAATTTCAAGAAGGTCTTTTCTAGGCAATAAATGCTAACTTTATTAGATAATGTTTTTCTATTTTGAGCAGGCTCAGAACTGATAGGTGCAAGGTACACCGTTAAAATGTTGACTGGCAGGAAGAGTGTGGAAATATCACCTGTACAGCACTGCTAGCTTATTGGCAACACAGTAGAACAAAGTAAGCTTAGCTACAGCTATGAAATGCGCTTCCCAGCTTGGTAGGTTACAAGTGTGCAAGCTAAAGTGCACCCTCGCTGAAGGGCTCCTCACTATAAGGTTGCCACTTGCAGAATATGGGGAAACAGTATCCTGGTTTCCCAATACATTAAAGTCTGCATCTTTATAAACTGTACCACACAATTCCACATGTAATGTTTGATTCCCCAAAAACATCTTAGAAGATGCACTCACTGCAATTAAGCAGTAACACAACAGGTATAAGTGAAAGTATTAGATCCTGCAGGCTAGAGGTCGGGATAATGCAATACAATGGACACCGCAGCAAGAACCTCAAAGAGACTTTTATCGCATTGCACATCAATCATGCAGATGGTAGGGTTTTGATATTATTTAACTCTCTTTGCCTCGTTACACATTTGTGTGCCTGCCAACTACTTACCTTCCACTTTAGTCAACCAAACCCCTAACTACATACTGTAGTACAATGAGAAAACAATCTTCTTACTAAAGAGCTGATGCAGCCATTATAACAAAGTAGTTAGGCTACTACAAATGAGCTATGTATCTATCCAGCTAATTAAGGAAACCACCAGACTAACTGTAAAAACTGAGCAGTGGAAATAGTCAATTTAAACACATGAAACTTACCCATTCTCGGATTTCCTGTAATATTGCGCTCGGAAAATGGAGGTGGAAATGCTTGTTCCACCTCCTTTCACATTGTATTTGGGGGAATGGGAAATGCAGCATCCCGTGAGAGATAATGGGTAATATATATAGGGGGTACTGCATGGGACTCTCTTGTGTAAGCTTTTTATTTTCCTCTGGAATACTGGCAATACCCTCTTGGCAAACGTGGCACAGCTTGCTGTGCACAGTACCTGGCACCAGAGGGCTGGCAAGTGAAAGAAACATAAAGACATACTGTCATTAGAGATGGGCAAAGTGGACAAAATTTGCTCCATGGAGTGATTTGCGGAGTAACGCAGAGTCCACGAAGTGCTCCACAACACGAAGCTGAGTACTTTGCGTCATAATGGGGAATGCGAAGTCCATTGAAACCAATGACTTTGCGCTGTTCCACCTTCCCCAAACCACTTCTCCACCAATTTTAAGGTGAAGTACATTGAAATCAATGTACTTCGCATCACTTCGCCTTGTTATTGAGTTCCAAGGTGAATTTGTAGTGCTTCATGGGATTGCAGGTCACATGGGCTCTAGATTGTTCTGCACAGCCTCAGTTCTGTGTAGTGTCTGTGTAGTGGAGGTTGTAGGCAATTTCCTTTCAGAGCTCTTTGATTCAAATCCTCTAAAAGCTGTTAAAAAAGCCTTTTTGAGCCATTTTGTTTGCTAAAAATTTAGTGCATCGATTGTAGGAAACCATCCTGTGCTCATATCATCGAGTGTTTATTGACTGTGTGTGGATTTTGAATGTTAATTTAGAACAGTCAGTCTGTGTACTGTGAAGTGTGCTTTGGGGAGGGGAGTATCTGTGGTGCAGGTAGATTAACTGGGAGAAAAAGGCAGCCTCTCTGTTTTGGTTATATTTTCTTGTATAACTGTGCTAATGTACACACGGTGATATTTTCAGTAATTCTTGAAAATTTTTTGCTGATTGTAGTGGTGCAGCAGTGTATCATTTCAGTTTGTTTAAAACAGTTGGTTATATTGCTAAAGGTTTTCAATTTGCTATGCAATACCTGTAGTGTGTGTGTGAGTGTGTGTGTGATGCGTACCATTAAATCAGACAACTTTTATTGTGCCAGAGTAATTGCAGCAGTGTGAACCTGCTATCCACTGCACCTGCATGCATTTTTTTATATAGCTTTGTGGTATCTTTACTTGTAGTGGACTGTTACTGCCGTGCACTGCACTACCCCCAAACTGGCAAAATACATTCTTTTTCAGATTTGGATTTGTGACTTGTGAGCACTGGTTAGGTGTTATTGTGCCTTTGCAACTAACTCTGCATCTCTTGAGTGCGTAGAGCAATCTTAATCTGTCTGTGCATTTGCAGCACACCATTAATTCTGGGAGACTTTGCATTTCTTGTTTTGCTGTCATTTCACTTCGTCAGCACTGGGGAATTTTCTGGATTCAAGAAAGTAGCATTTTGGGGATGCAAATTAATTATAGTGACAGTGTGTGGCCACTGCTCGCATGATAGAGTGCACCATTAATTCTGGGAGACTTCGTATTTCTTGTTACAGTCTCATTTCACTTTGTCAACACTGGATAATTTTCTGGACTCAAGACAGTTGCATTTTGGGGATGCAAATTAATTATGGTGACTGTGTGTGGCCACTGCTTACATGACGGAGTGCACCATTAATTCTGGGAGACTGCATTTTTTGTTACCCTCTCATTTCACTTCACCAGCACTGGGGAATTTTCTGGACACAAGACAGTAGCATATTGGAGATGCAAATTAATTCTGGTGACTGTGTGTGACCACTGCGTGCATGACTGAGTGTGCCATTAATTCTTAGAACTTCACATTTCTTGTTATGCTCTCATTTTACTTCACCTGCACTGGGGAATTTTCAGGACACAAGACAGTAGCATTTTGGGGATGCACATTAATTCTGGTGTCTGTGTGTGATATGACCATGTCTACTGTGAGCATGACTGAGTGTGTCATTAATTCTGGGAGACTTTGTATTTCCTGTTGTGCTCTCATTTCACTTCATCAGCACTGGGGAGTTTTCTGGACACAAGACAGTAGCATTTTGGGGATGCACATTAATTCTGGTGACTGTGTGTGTGTGGGGGGGGCACTGGGAGGCTGTCAATATTGTTGCCACTCCATCTTACTTCGCGTTAAGGCAGAATGACAATGTGAAGTAATAATTACAAGGCAAAGTGAGCCACTCCTATTGGCCACTCCACGTAGCGGAGTGACAACATGAAGTGGCCACTTTGCGTTCACATCACCAGCAGAATTTAATTTCACTGCATCTCTAACTGTCATACAAGAAAAAAGATAAAGGCCTTGTGGTCCATCCAGTCTGCCAGAATTCTACCAATGAGAATTGCCCCTAGTGGTCATTTTCCTCTCCTTTCCCTCAGCTATCCCACCCACATCCTTCCCATGAGTCTGTCCCTCATCCTTTGAACACCACCTTGCAGTTTTAACACATACAACCTCCTCTGGCAACCAGCACAATTTTTCCACTGCCCTTTCTGTGAAGTACTATAGTACTTCCTGACATCATTTTTGAATCTCACCCCACCAGCTTCATTGTACCCTTGTGAATAAAAATACAAGTAATTTGTGTAGCACCGGGCTGTGCATTGGAAAAAAGAGCAATGCAGTTTTGGAAGTCCCAGGTTTCCAGTTGTCTTGCTGGTGCAGCTAGTAGCACAGCAGAATGGTATTCTGAGAAGCCTGGTGAAAATCCCAGTAGAGGCTTGTTTGTTTTACATATGTATGTACACTGCACCTTTGTGAATTTATATGTAAATGATTGTGTAACACCAGGGTGTGCATTTGAGAAAGAACAAGGTACTTCTGGTAGTGCCAGGCTTCCAGTTGCCTTGGTGGTGCAGCTGGTAGCACAAATGAATGATATGCTGAGTGGCCAAGGTTCAGATCCCAGCAAAGTCACTTATTTCTTTCTCTTGATTGTTGTTGTTCCATATATATGCTGTCTCTCCTCTGTGTTCCATGACCACACTGCTCCCTCCTGTGCCTGCTCTTGAGTCATAGCCCTTCCTCACTCCTCAGTTTCTCCTCTTCCCCCTCTCCCTCCTCATCTTTGCCCATCCCCTCTCCAACCCTTCTCACTCTCTTCTTCTTTGCCCACTTGTTCTGCACTTTCCATTCTTCCCCCCATTGGTGCCCCATCTGACAGTGCCCTATCCAACTGGTGCCTCCACCTTTGAAAGATACTTCTGCTTGGACCTAGGTGACAGATTCCCTGCCCTGTCCTTGTATCAGTTAATGAAATTTGAAAATATGTTTTGGCCTATAATGTACTTGGCTGATGAACCTCATTTTGTACTGTTTTATTTACATCTCTGTATGATGATTTATTGTATAAGTTATTGTCATGCTTTGTTCTTACTCTCCTTTCCCCCCTTCCCCCAGGACACATCTGGAAATGAGCTATTTCAGCTCAGTATGCCTTTTCTGGTGAAACGTTTGAAAATAAATAAATATATTCACACCGCATCCTTGTGAATAAAATGTTATTAATCCATGCAGCATCAGGTTCTGTGAGTCCCTGGTTTCCAGTTACATTGGTGGTGCAACTGATAGCACAGCAAAATGGTATTTTGAGCAGCCTTAGTGCAAATCCCAGCCAAAGTACTTTTTTCTTTCTCTCTTCTGCATGCTTATGTTTTCCATATAAATGCACACCACACCCTTGTGAATAAAAATGCAATTAATTTTTGCAACACCAGGTTGTGCATTTGTAAAAGAGTAAGTTGCTTTTGAGAGTCCAATATTTTCTATTGCCTCTGTGGTGCATCTAGTAGCACATCAGAACACTATTCTGAGCAACCTGGGTTCAAATCCCAACTAAGGTACCTTAGTTCTTTCTCTCTGTTTGTGTTCCAAATATAATTTGCACACACCACATCCTTGTGAATAAAAAATGTAATTAATCTGTCCAGCAACAGGTTGTGCATTACAGAGAGTATGGTGCTTCTGTGAATCCCAGGTTTCCACTTGCCTTGGTGGTACACCTGGTAGCCCAACAGAATGATATTCTGAAAAGCCTGGGTTCAAATCTCAGATAAGGTAGTTATTTATTTTGCTCTTCTGTCTGTGTTCCATATATATATAGGTATATGTGTATGTATATGTATATATCTATATATCTATATCTATATCTATATCTATATCTATATCTATATCTATATCTATATCTATATATATATGCTCATTGCAAAAAACTCCATTAATGCATCAGTTAGGGTTGATAGCACAGCAACAAAAGTTTGGAAATGTGGATTATAGGTTTACACCCCTACCATCTCACCCCACCCCCACCCTCCACACACCAACAGGCATCGGGGTGTGCATTGAGATCATCGGCCTAACTCTCACCCCATGCCATGTGCAAACAAGCTGAGGTGGTGCAGTATAGGAGAATGGGGTGAGAGTTAGGCCCTACAACACCAATGCACACCCCGATGCCTGTTGGTGTGTGGAGGGTGGGGTGGAAAGGGTGTAACCCTAACACCACATTTCCAAACTTTTGTCACTGTGCTATCAACCCTAACTGATGCATTAACTGAGTTTTGTGTAATGAATTTCCCTTTTTTTTGAGAAAATGTAAAATAACTGGTAACCGATATGTGTTAGAAGGAGCGCCGTCCCTCTGGGCCCTATACTTACTTCACATTGCCCATTTTTAGCATAACAGTATGTGTATGTGTATGTGGGAGTGTGGGCCCTCTGGGCCCTGTACTTCCAATTACACATAAGTACGGAGCCATACAGCAGCACCATAGTACTCCAAAAGAACCCTTGTAACCCGTTTTTGCCAATATCTCCATAAACGTAGCAAGTAGGAAAAAAAATCCACTGCAGGTGTAATCTATGACTTCAAAACTTGTTTTTTAACTTAGAGCTGTGGGTAGAGATATATCTGTATCTAGCTTTGTTTTTGAGATATGAGCACCAAAAAGCGCCGCCAGCGCCACAATGTTATCCTATGGGAAATTTCTCAACTTTGGAATACTGTAACTTTGTAACCCTTTTAAATTTTTTTTTACCAAACCATCAAAAGGCACATCTGTGTCACCAGGGCTCACCCCTCTGCAAATTTCAGCCAAAATGCCACAACCGTTTAGGTGCTGCAGTGTGGCAAAGAAATGGTATTTTTTTGGTGCAGTAGTGTCGCAAATTGCAACAGTACAGATGTGACAGTTTCGTGACTTGCAAAAGTGTTGCAAATGTACTGTCATAGTTTGTGACACTACGGGGGACCCAATTTAAAAAAGTTATTTCTAGGGATCCTAGAAAAAAATGGATGACACCACTGTGTTCCTCAGGCCCCACTTAGGTAAACACAACTGTCAGTGTTTACCTAGGGGCACTAGAATTTGAACTACAGACATTTTTCTTCACCAATAAGCGAAACAAGATGGTGGCAGCATGACAGAAAAAAGTACATTTGAAACAGTAAAAAGTGGTTTTGTGACAGTTTCGAGAGGCACATATATTTTTCCCCATTGACTTTAATGCTAAAACCTAAAAAATTAATAACTTTTGAAAGGTTTAATATTTGTTCACCAAATCTTCAAAAGGTACATCAATGACCCAGACTGCATCTTCTCTGATGATTTCAGACCAGACGGACAAATCATGTGGGCTGTAGCTCTAAGCAAAGCAACGCACAAAAAACTCTTTTTAGCATGTTTTATGGCACTCTGCAGCTCCACAACCGCTCATCTGATCATAATACAACTTGCCAGATTCAGAGCTCTATGGTACCAAACTGTGCATGCAAAATGTCAGGCAAATCTCTTGTATGGTGCCAAAGTTATTAAAGTGCAAAATTTGGGGCTTAACATAGAAGTGGCTGTGCAACCCTAACTATATTGGCACTACCGTGCCAGTATTTTATATATAAATATATATATATATATATATATATATATATATATATATATATATATAGGATACATGATGGGCAGAAGTGGGATATGGAAAATGTCTCACTCCTGCAGAGTGAGCTGTGTATTCTCATGAGTGCCAAAGGCACGAGTGAAAATACACAGCTCACGAGGCAGGAGTGAGAATATTTTCCATATGCCATGATCTGCCCATCATGTATGTGATTTATACCACAGGGGTAAGAGCTGCAGGAACATTTTTTCTGAGTCTGTGTGTTTCCTGCTCATTCTGTGTGTGCTGTCAGAGTGTGTGTGTGTGTGTATGTTTTCTGAATGGCCTTGGAGTCAGAAACACAGCTGAGTGTGTTTTGCAAAGCTAATTGGGTGAGTCAGAGGCTCAGTGAGAAAGACAAACTGCTGCAGGTAGCATTGAGAAACAGAACCTGGTTTGTAAAAGACTTTCATTTAGAATTCAGGTTGTTTTGAAGCTGAGATCAGCACATTAATGGGCTAGCAATGTTAGAAACACAATGGGACATAGGTGAGAGTCTTTTGCAAAGTTCATTGAGTAAGTTGCAGCTTCAGTGAGAAAGAGAAACTTTTTCTGAAGCAGTTTCCTTTAGAATGCAAGCTGCAGTGCATTTATCTTCACTCTGGTGACATCAGCAGAGTATGGATAAATGTCAGTAACCTCACTCTGCTGATGTCATCAGGATTTATCCTCACTGCAGTGGAAATAACACAGGTTATCCTACTGAGAAAGCTCTCACCCCCGTGGTGTGTGTATATATATATATATATATATATATATATATATGCAATGGGATGGGAGCTCCAAGCTGATGATAAATCCTGTTATTTTCACTGCAGTGTGATAAACGGTTATGACAGCAGAGTTAAAATAGATGCCGTTTGTACATACTCTGCTGATGTCACCACTCACTCCCTATATCCTGCATTCTAAATGGAACTACTTCACAAAACAGTTTCTGTTTCTCACTGCTACCTGCAACTAACTCAATTAGCATTGCAAAGGATGCTCACCTGTGTCCCATAGTATTTCTGAGACTCCCAGCCCATTACTATGCTGATCTCAGTTTCACTACAGCCTGCATTCTAAATGAAACTGCTTCTCGAAAAAGTTTCTCACTGCTACCTGCAATTTACTGAATTAGCATTGCAAAGGACACTCACCTGTGTCTCACAGTGTTTCTGAGACTCCCAGCCCATTATTATGCTGATCTCAGCTTCACTAAATGCCTGTATTTTAAATGAAACTGCTTCACAAAAAGTTTCTGTTTCTCACTACTACCTGCAACTTACTCAATTAGCACTGCAAAGGACACTCACCTGTGTCCCATAGTGTTTGTGAGACTCCCAGCTCATTCAGAAAAACTCACACACACTCAGACCACACACAGAAACATGAAAACAACACAGGGAAATATAACAATATTTCTGGAGCTCCACCCATTGTATAAATAGCACACATGATGTGCAGATCGTGCTATGGAAAATATTCTCTCTCCTGTAGAGTGAGCTGTGGATACTCTCACTCATGCCTTTGGCACTTGTGAGTATCCAGAGCTCACTCTGCAGGAGTGAGAATATTTTCCATACCACACTCCTGCCCATCATGTATCATATATATGTGTGTGTGTGTGTGTGTGTGTCTATATATATATATATATATATATACATACACATATATATATATATATATTCATGGCAAAAACCTCAGTTGAATGCATCAACTAGGGTTGTTCCACAGCAGCAAAAGCAAGGAAATTCAGTGTTACAGTTGAAAGCCCCCTTGCCCCAGTCCACCCCAACCGGCATCTGGGTGTGCATTGGGGTCTCCAGTCTAAGTCGCACCCCATTCTCCTATACCTCAGCTTGTTTACACATGTGATGGGGTGACAGTTAGGGCTGATACCGCGCACACCCCGATGCCAGATGTGGCGAGCTGAGGCTACGAAACTTAACTGAATTTCGCTTGCTGTCACTGTGGAACATCCCTAACTGATGCATTAAACAGAGATTTTGCCATGATATATATATATGCATACATACAGATAGATATATTAGAGGCAAAAAATCCATTTAATGCATCAGTTAGGGTTGTTCCACAGCGACAAAAGTGAGGAAATTCGATGTTAGGGTTGAACCCCTTGACCCACCCTGCCCCCAGCTGGCATTGGGGTTTACATTGGGGTCTTCAGCCCTAACTCTCACCCCATCACATGTGTAGAGAAGCTGAGGTGGTGAAGTAAAGGAGAATGGGGTGAGAGTTAGGACCGATGACCCCAATGCACACCCCGAGGCTGGCTGGGGGGGCGGAGTGGGGATGGGTCCAAGGGGGTTTCAAGCATAGCATCGAATTTCCTTGCTTTTGTCACTGTGGAACAACCCTAACTTATGCATTAAACAGAGTTTTTTGCCTCTAATTTCCCTTCTTTTTGAGAATCTGCAGTATAAATAGTGAATGAAATGTGGTGGTGGGAGTGTGGGGCCCGAATCACCACATGATGTTTTGAGACATAGTAACGGTAAATGCAAGGGAAATGCAACTGCTAATGGTTGCGCACATGGTGACAGAAACGTAAATGGTAAAGCAAACATTAATGGAAACGCAAGCGCAAAGTGACACCAAAGTGAACAGTGATGCAAAAGGAAATGCAACCGTGTAAAGAAACACAGACTGTGAAGTGCACAGTCACGGAACGGCAATTGGAAACCCAAATGGTAACATTAACAGCATAAATAACACCAAAGGAAACAGAAATGGAAACGCAAATGCAAGTGCGTATGCAAGCGAGAATCAAGTGATTGCTTACGGTGGCGTGCAGAGAACAATGTGAGCAGATGGCAAAGTGCAAATGAGAATGCTAACTGTAACAGTAGCGGAAGCACACACCTCATTTTGCCCAACAGCTGCATAGAGAAACACAGTGTATACAAAGAATGTATGCATAATAATGGGCCTCAAAGCAGAAAATGAGCTGTTGGAATACTAAATTGCTTATATCTCAGGAACTGTACAACATAGAAAAAAATTAAAATTTTACATGATTCATGAGTTTCCTGGCTACTGGGCTATGCAAGATAGTGACAACAATTCCGTATCGCACACCGTTTTTGAGATATGAGTCGAAGCAGCTGCACTCATACCATATTAGTCTATGGGAAAAAACATGAACTTGGATACCGTAACTTGGCATCCATGCAATATTTTGTCACTAAACCATGAAAAAGGCAATTCTGTGAGATGTTGGCTGCCATCGTCAAATTTCAGCCCAAAAGACCAAACCATTTTTGCAGCAGGGTGGCAAAAATTCTGTCATTTTGGCCATAGTCGGAAAAGAGTAGTTGCGCTTGAAAAAGCTTTTGAAAGAATTTGCGAAAGTGTCACAAATGCGACACTACTTCGTGACATTACTTTTCCCAAAAATTTGGAAAACATATTTCTGGGGTGTTTAACCCCAAAATAAAGACATGGCTAGCATCCTGAGGGTCCGACTAGGTGAACACAAAAAGAATTGTGTTCCTAGAGGGTCCCAATTTTAAATGCCAAGCATTTTTCTGATCACCAACTGAAAAAAAAATGGCAGATTTGTGACACTACTAGGGTAATTTGTGACACTAACAAGTGCATTTGCGAAAGTGTTGAACTTTTTGTTAACTTTTCCCATTGACTTATAATGGGAACTTGTTTTTTGAATAACCTTTGAACCATTCAATATTTTTTCATAAAAACTTCAAAAGGCACATCGGGGCACCTGGCTGCACATTCCCTGAAGGTGTTTGGGCTGGTCGTGCAAACCACGTGACCTGTAGGTGCGAGCAAAGAATTTGCAAAATAACATATTGCATGCACGAGTGTCACTTAATAACTCTGCAGCCATATATCTGACTGGTATGAATGCTGGCACATCCCAAGATCTATGGCTATGCCCTGTGCCTGCCAAATTTCAGGCAAATCTGTTGAATAGTGGCAAAGTTATTAAGGTGCAAAGTTTCACACTTTAACCTTAAAAGGGCTACTTACCATAATATATATATATATATATATATATATATATATATATATTTATAAAATGGGTAGGGAAACTGCTGATTACTTATTGGCTGCCCACCATCACATGACCGTGCGTATATCAGAGCGTGACCGCACACCTGCACTTTAACCCCCCAAAAACCAATTTTGACATTTTATAAGATAGATAAACCACTCTGAGGTGTGCTGTCATGCTCTGATATATGCACGCCTTGGGCGGTTGATACACTCGGCCTGCGGCCTCATGTGTACAACGCACACCAAGGCTTGCATATATCAGAGTGTGACCACACACCCTGTAGAGTGCTTTATCTATTACATATATACATAATATATATATATATATATATATATATATATATATATATATATATATTTATATATACACCACACACTTGTGAATAAAAATATACTATCAGAGCAAGGTTAAGAAGGCAGCTGACTAAGGAGCTAGAACCTTACTACTAGAGAAGAGGGTCTGCAAGGTGAGGATTTATGCCACTATGTACAGGAAGCTCTGCATTATATGAGCAATGGACGTGGTTAATTGCCAGAAATGTGGGACATTTGTGTTCTGGGGACTACTATGGAGGATTGAGCACTGTCCTATGTGCGTAAACCTGAATGAGCTCTGAGCTCAGCTAGAGGAGGCAAGAAGACAAATTGCCAGACTGCATCATCAACTTTACTAGGGTACGCCCCCGTCCCCTTTTCCAGAGGCCTGCTGGTCCAGGGGGATGGAAAATGGTGGGACCAGAAGGGAGTAGACCGACAAGGAACCCAAACTGACAAGTAGAAATTTTGACCACAAATCGCTTCAAAGCCTTGGAGATGATGCAGGACACAGGGGCTGAGGAAGCAGAATCTGAAGCAAACACTACAGAAGAAACATGGTAGAATGGAGGAAAGCCTACAGAGGGATGCATATGGAAGCAGAAGAATAAGAATGAAAAACAAACACTCATTCTGGGGGACTCTATGATTAAAGGAGTTGAGTCCCACTTGGATGGATCTGAGTTAAAAGTCCTATGTTTCCCCAGCACCTCAGCCAAGAGAGACACCCCCAAAATTGAGAGGATAATAGACCAGGTAGATGAAGGCATAAACATCCTTATCCATCTCAGCACCAGTGACCTAGTGAACCAGGCAGCTGAGGAAGTCAAGCTAAACTTCAGAAAGCAGGGGGAGTGACTGGAAGTACAGACAGTCTCACTAACCTTCTAGAAGATCCTTCCAGTATGGTGAAAAGGTGTCGACACAAACAGGATCTGGGAGGAGGAAATCAAGAATCTGAACAGTTGGTTATGGGAATGGTTCATGGAAAAATGTTACCATGTCATAGGCAACTGGGGGAGTTTCTTGGATAGAAGACTATTCAAGCTGGACGGACTTCACTTAAACAAGCAAGGAATGAGTGCATTAGGACTGAAGTTCGACGTTCACCTCAGGCATTTAAACTAGGCAAAGGGGAGTATGGTGCTAGGAAACCTATCAGTGATAGTTTAGAAGATGGAAACTTAGTCCCCACTCCCCCACAATCAAGACATACTGAATCTATCAATTTTAGCTGATGATGTGCTTTTACACCTATCGGATTGGCAAACATCTTTCTCATCGATTCTTGATTTAATTTCAGATTATAGTATTTTGTTGGGGTATAAATTAAATACCCATAAAATCATGGTTTTATCCCTATCTCCAACCTGCTTGTAGGTAATGACTGAGGATCTAGACCTTAAGTGGACATCAAAGTCCATTTCTTTTTTAGGGATTGAACTGACTAAAGACCTGTAGGCTTTATGAAAATTGAACACAGACCCAGTGATTTCCCAGCTACAGCAGAATCTGCATAGATGGCAAGGGGTGCCCTTGACCCTTTGGGGGAAAGTGAATATAAAGAAAATGGTTGCCCTACCTAGAGTAATGTACCCTCTTTCCATGCTGAACCTATACATCCCAAGACTTTGGCTTATGATACTCCAGGCAACAAGGTCCAAAACGTTGTGGTTGGGGAAACACCCCAGGACAGCCTTTGAGAAACTTTGTATGCCTAGAGAGTTGGATGGTTTACAACTCCCCCTTGTATTTCTTTATTATCTTACCTTTCATGGAGTGAAGTATTTTCTATGGCCCCAAAGACATGACTCTATTTACAAGACCCTGGATTGGCTGAAAATTTAACAGGTTAGAGCTGAGTTATATGTACCATAGCTCCCTGGCCTCCTTGTTGTATTTGGCCTGGGAGGGGAGTTACCTGCAGCTTTGAAGGATTCACCTATAGGATTGTCAATGAGGGCCCACCAGCAATTTTGTCAGTATTTTAAACTATCAGTTAGAATGGATCTGGGACAGCCATTCTTTGAGAACCTGAATATTTTCATTGCTGGTAAAAGGGTATTGCCAACTTTTTGGAAAGAACTGAATATATCTTTCTTGGCAGAGTTAGTCAAACAGCATACATTTTTTACCCCAACAGAGTTTAGAGTCTTTTTTTTACCTATCGGCTTTTCATTTTTTTAGATATGTGAAAATTAAACATTGTGCGCAATCTTTCCTGGGGATGCCACCATGATCCTCTACTGCTGGAGATGTTTTTTAGGTTTTCTCTAATTTGGCAGCTCAGGCTAGACTGATATCTAAGCTATATAAAGAATTTGGATGTCTGGTTTAGAAAACTTGCCCACCTACTGCTTTTTATTGGCAGCAGGTAGCCCATTTGAATCATGACTCCTCTAGGTGGAAATGTATCTGCTGTAATGTATATCAGTTAATTAAGCAAGACAGATTAAGGTTATTTCAATCCAACGTGTTGCATAATCTTTATTATGCCCCTTGTAAACTTTTTCAAATGGGCAAGCTAGATCAAGTTCAGCGTTTTAGGTGTTCCCAGGAAGATGGATCTCTACATCACTTGATTTGGACATATCCTGAGGTGGTTTCTTTTTGGCAGTCTATAGCACAGAAAAAGTCCCTTTTGTTTGAACATAGTAACTATTTTAGATTGGAAACTTGTGTGAATGGTGACTACACTTTGATTAGCTCCAAAAAGGACAAGGCCTATATGGCCTTAATAGGGGCAGTCACCAAATTATTAATTATGAGACACTGGCTTGACAAGACACTCCCTGGACTGAGAGAATGGGTCCATGAAGTCTTACAGACTTTGAATGCTGAGAGAGTCATTGTGGTACAGAATCATAAGGCAGTGCAATTTTCAGCTTTGTGGGATTCATTCATCTCTTTTTTAACTGACAGGTGAGGTACTTAGCCTGTGTTCTAGGGCTGTATATCTCTTTCCTTCTTGTGCAAGCTCCTAACACCTTTCTTATGTTTTATATTCTTTTAAATTTGACTGTCTTTGGATTGTGATTTCTACCATGGCTTTCGCTTGGATGGTCCTTTGCCCGTGTCGTAGGGATGGGGGAGGGTGGTGATGGGGATGTAGGATGGGTTTTGTTGGGGTGGGTGTGGGAAGGGCATTGGGGTTAGTGTGATAATGATGTCTTATTGTGTATAACTGTAGGGGGGTTGGGGGCATTAGGTTTCATTTGTTGATGTCATATGGTTATGATTGGCTGTATATGTTGGAGTTTATCTTACGTATTTTTATAATTTTTAATAAAGTACATTAAATTGCAAAATACTTACTGAATCACACCACAGGTACAGCCAGAATAATGGGAAACACGCAAATTTATTAAGTGGAAGAAGCCACAGTTCAGCCACAGACTCATGGGCAGGGTGTACATTAATGCCAGAAACCTGGGTAACAAGATGAGTGACCTTCAGGCATGGACGGTGGAATCCTATATAGATCTTGTGGCAATCACAGAGACCTGGTCATCTGACAACAATGACTGGGATCTCACAGCCCCTGGATATGTGCTTTTTAGGAAAGACAGGAGGGATGTCAAGGGGGGGTTGCACTCTATGTTAAGGAAGGGATAGAGGCCACATCATGTAGGTTAAGCCTAGTTCATCATCAGGAAAGAAAATCCAGGTGAGGTGGTATATAGACCTCCGAAACAAGCAGAGAACAGGGATGGGGAGCTTTTGGAGGAAATCAAAGAAATGTCACTAAAAGGAAACCTAGTGGTAGTTGGGGACCTTAACATGCCAGATGTGGACTGGGGCATCATGGCTGCTAGATCATCAAGGAGTCAATCGGGGTAGAAGCTTTACAGAATTGCTTTCTCACAGTTAGTCACTGACCATACTAGGCAGAACAACCTCTTGGGTGCAGTCCTCACTAACTCAGAAAAATTGAGGCAGTCAGAGTTGGAGAGCTGCTGGTGAATAGCAAACACAACTCGGTTTGGTTTAAATTAGCCCTGAAGGATGTCAAATCCCAGTCAAGGGCAGAAGTCCTAAATTTCAGAGGGGCAAATTTTTATAAAATGAGGGAACTAGTAAAACAAAAACTAATATTCACTAACATTTTGTGGCAGAAGACATTTGGGGAATGATTAAACAAACCATCACAGAGGCCACAAAGGCATGCACAAGGACAGTGATCAAAAGAAACAGACACAAATGTCCCATTCTGTTCATAAGTCAAGTTAGGATAACTATTAGGGTCAAGAGGGAAGCATTCCACAACTTCAAAAGTAAGCCAGGTAATGATCTGTGGGAGGAATACATACTAAAGAATAAGGAGGCTAAGTCAGCAGTGAGACAAGCAAAAGAGACTGTGGAACTTCAGATAGCTAAAGGTCTCAGAGCAGAACAAACAGTTTTTCAGATATTTGCAACAAAAGAGAAAGAAGGATGGAGGGGTAGTTAAAATCAGGGATGGGAATAGGAAAGTGGAAGAGGACAGGCAGAAGGCCACCGTTCTGAACAAATACTTCTGTTCAGTGTTCACCAAAGAACACAGTGGCCCAATGCCTAACTGCAGCATTACAGCACTAGTGGTGGGCGAAGTGGCCCCAATTCATTCTGCGAAGTGATCCACCGAGTGAAGGCGAATTCGCGGAGTGCTCCGCAACACGAAGCGGAGTACTTCGCGTTACAAATGAGTAACACAAAGTCCATTGAAAACAATGGCTTCGCATTACTTCACGTTCCCAAACCAGTACTCCACCAATTATTAAGGCGAAGCACATTGAAAACAATGTACTTCGCCTTACTTCACCTTGTTTTTAAGCTCCAAAGGAGAATTTTGCAGTGTTTCATGGGATTTCAGGTCACATGGGCTATAGATTGTTCTGTACAGCCTCAGTTTGGGGTAGTGTGTGTAGGAAGCTGTAAGAGACAATCTGCTCTGAGAGCTCTCTGCAATTCAAACCTTCTAAAAGCTGTTAAAAAAGCCTTTTTGAGTAAATTTTTTTGCTGAAACTTTAGTTCATCAATTATAGGAAACCCTCCTGTGCTCATATCATTGAGAGTTTATTGTTTGTGTATGGATTTTGAATGTTAATGTACAACATTCAGTCTGTGTGCTGAGAGACAGTGGAAGTGTGCTGTGGGGGAGGGGTGTATCTGTGGTGTAGGTAGATTAACTTGGAGAAAAAGACAGTGCTTTCTGTTTTGGTAATACTTTTTTTGTTAAACTGTGTTAATGTACACACAGTAATATTTTCAATATTTCTTGCCATTATTTTGCTGATTGTTGTGGTGCAGCAGTGCATGATTTTAGTTTGTTTAAAATATGTGGTTATATTACTGAAGTTTTCAATTCGCTATGCATTACTTAGTGTGTGTCTGTGAGTATGTGTGTGACGCATCATCAAATCAGACACCTTTTATTGTGCCACATAATAATTTCAGCAATGTGAAGCTGCTGTCCACTGCAGCTGTGTGATTTTGTACTTCTTTGTGGTATCTTTACTGGTACAAGTACTAGTACTAGTGACTTTACTGCGAGCAGTACAGTATACCAATTCTCGTGTGGCTCCGCTTCTAACCGTAAAGGTATTCTTTCCAGATTTGAATTTCTGATGGTGAGCAATGGTTAGGTGTTGTGCCTTTTGTGTCTGCATCTCTTCAGTGCACAGCGCAATCTTAATCAGTCTGTGCATTTGCATCTCTTTAGGGCCCAATCTCCATCTTTAACTTAAGTCACAGTTGTTTCTTTGGCTTCCCTTCAGAGTACTGGACAGGTGTGGTGCTTAATTCTGCATGAACATTGTACTCATTAATATGCGTTTTTAAGTCAGGACCATCATCACAAGTCACTCGTGATACAAATCGCGTTCTTCATCATCACAGTCACAAATGCAGTCACAAATCACGATTCACGATCATTCATGTTACGAATCACATTAAATTTTTTTCTAGTTACTTGGATGTATTGTAAGCCTGTTTGTAGTATCTCTCCAGGCTTCACCACCCCACCATTGTACTCACTGATACATGTTTTTAAGTCTGGGAGTTTTAAGCTATAGCTCATCAGGGAAGTACAGCTGTAGGCGATAAGCATTCACGTTTCTTCATCACCACGGTCACAGATGCAGTCACAAATCACAATTCATGATCATTCACGTTACAAATCACAACATTAACTTTTTTTCTAGTTACTTGGAGGATGTATTGTAAGCCTGTTTTGTAGTATCTCTCCAGGCTTCACCACCCCACCATTGTACTCATTGATACGTGTTTTTAAGTCTGGGAGTTTTAAGCTACAGCTTATTGGGGGCCCAGAAAAGTACAGCCATAGACATTCATGTTTCTTCATCATCATGGTCACAAATGCAGTCACAAATCATGATTTATGGTCATGTCATGAATCACAACATACATTTTTTGTAATAGTTACTTGGATGTATTGTAAGCCTGCTAGTCACGGTGCTGAACAAGGGATGGGATCCACACCTGGGCCCGGGGGAACAGGCACATCCTGCTCCAGAGGACCTGGTGCTGGACTTGGTGGTGGTGGTTCAACTGCCTCAGAGTCAGGACAGGAGGCAGTGCTGGTCCTGCTTCGGGGGGGGCACTCACAAGTTTTGAGTGTTCCAACAGGAATGGGTGCCCATGCCCTCCACACATGCACATGGTACGATGCTTATCACTACCACGCTCTCCCAAAGCTGCTCTATCCCAGACATTCCCTCACCCTGGTCCATCTCTCCTAGTGAGCTCTCTCAGTCCGAGCAATCACTACTCACACTGTCATACAACACACACACACAGTCACACAGACACAGCCAAACAGCTAACTACTTATAAAGGTAAGAAAAATAAAATTTACAGAACTAACAAATTAAGTAAAAAAGAGTACAGAAAGACAAAAAAATGTAGCTTTTAAAAAAGCTGTTGGGTCTAAATCAAAGTTTAAATCTCCTCCTCGCTCTGATCTAAAAGTATCAGCAGTCACAAAACACACTACTCTCTCTCCGTCTGCACAGGAGAAAGTGAAAGTGTCTGCTTGTATGACTCACTTTCTTCCTGCCTAGCTAAAGAGCATATGACTTACAGTACTGTAAGCCATGTGATGCGTGGAGGGGGGGCTGCCAAATCTGAAACACCAAGTGGATCACTTAGAGTCCTAATGAGGAATGCGAAGTCCATTAAAAACAATGACTTCACCTTACTTTGCGTTGCCATTCAGCCTTAACGTGAAGTGGTAATGCCAAGGCGAAGTGAGCACTTAGCATTGCCCACTCTGCATAGCAGAGTGGCAGCACGAAGTGCCCACTTCATGTTCACTTCACCGGCAAAATTTAAATTAGCTGCATCTCTATACAGTACATGGCACGGGAGTGCCAAAAATGGAAACACCGACTATCACCACAGGCAGGGTCAGAGAGGTGCTTGAGCATTTAAGGATCAACAAATCTCCTGGTCCAGATGGTATACATCCAAGGATAATTAAGGAGTTATAGAGTGAGTTCACAGACCCCTTAGCGCACGTTTAACCATTCTCTCCAGATGGGAGTCATACCTAATGATTGAAAAAGAGCCAATGTGGTGCCTCTACATAAGGGTGGTAGCAGAAAAGAGGCCGGTAACTACAGGTCAGTCAGCCTCACATCAGTGCTAGGAAGGCAAATGGAGGCCCTGATTAAACAAGACCTAGTAGACTACTTGTATAAGCATGGCTTACAGGATGACAAACAACACCGTTTCATTACAGGACTGTTGTGCCAGACAGACCTGATTACTTTCTTTGGTTGGATATCTAGGGAAGTGGATAGTGGCTGGCCAGTGGACCTTCTTTATTCTGACTTCAGCAAAGCCTTTGATTTGGTACCATTAAAATGCTTGCTGAAGAAGCTAGAAGATCTGGGAATAGCAAGTTGTGTCATTAAGTGGGTGGGAAACTGATTTTATAGAAGAAGGCAAAGGGTGGTGGTCAATGGGAAAATGTCAGAGGAGGGAGAAGAGATGAGTGGGGTCCCGCTGAGCTCAGTCTTAGGCCCAGTCCTGTTTAATGTGTTCATCAGTGATACAGGAGTAGGTATCCATGGCAAGATTGCACTGTTCGTGGACGACACTAAATTAAGGGGAAGGCTGGACAGCGAGGAAGCAGTGAGAATCTTACAAAATGATTTGAAAAGGTTAAAACAATGGTCTAGTCTAGCTCCCAAAGTTGTATAGCCTCCTTCAACCAGAAATGGGGCACGCTATATGCTTTATATTTGAATTAAGACTTAGATAATGCATACCTCTGTCTGTTTTGGCATGTATCATTCTATGCTGTTGCTCATTCATTGGTGATGTAGTCCCATTTTTGATATCTTCTTGTCACATTATTTTTGTTTTATACGGCACACTCCAGGGGTGGAGGAGTGGGATAGTGAGGGGTTGGATATGTTAGTAGGTTATTATTTCTTAGTATGTGACTCTGTGCAAGTCTGATCCCATGATATCAACTATTGGATTCTGGATCAATGTAATCCTGTTTACCCTTATTCCTGTTACATCTTGGATGTTGGATATAATTTAATCAAGATCAAGAATTAAAAAAAAATGGTCTAGTGTCTGGCAGCTGAAATTTAATGTCAAGAAATGTACAGTGATACATATTGGCAGGAATAACCCTAGAACAACCTATTGGCTAAACGGGGTCAAACTGAGTGACTTTAAAGAGGAAAGGGGTCTAGCAGTTATTATTAGCAACATCCTTAAACAAACCAGCCAGTACAACGCAGCATATAGTAGGGCCAACAAAATGTTGGGATGCTTAGGGAGAGGATTTGACAGTAGGCACAGCGAGGTGATACTTCCACTTTACAGATCTATGGTGAGACCCCATTTGGAATATTGTGGTATGTGAGGTCCCTACAACCAAACTGGCATCCCACTGTACACCTTAGACAAACCTTTATGTTACACATAATATGCATATGTTATATTAACATATAGGGCACAGACACCTACTGTACAAGAGTAAGTGTCAGGATATATAATGATTGTAATTCCCTTTACTTTCTCTATGCATGGAAACTACACATACTGTAGTAAGCCAAGACATTCATGTCTTTGTCATTTTCTGATATCACGTAGTCTGCACTGCCATCTTTTGGATTTATGTATAATCACACCACATCCTGTGTTTTCCATGTACCATGTATACTCTCATTGTTCTAAGATATAGCTGACTTAGCGACTATTGAATAGGACTAGATAATGCTGTGGAGCCACCTAACATTTAGCCAATAGGGCCCACCGCATGTATCTAATAATGTTTCATACTAAGGGTAACCATAGTGATTATCATAGTATATAATGTAATGTATTACACATTTCCCTCGGAGACTAACTTTACTCCTTGGGGTATTGGGGAATCCTAGGCTTGGCTCCCAGTGTCTTACAGTAAGAACTGCTTAGGGTAACTGTGATTTCCTTTTGGAAGTAATAAACAGGTTTATTACTGATATGCAACTTGTCTGTGATTCATTTGCTTCTTAATTATTGCCAAAAACTTGATCAGGGCTAGGCACCCTAACAAATTGGTGACCGTGTGCAGACGATTTAGATGGTGCAATGTTTCACTCGTTGCTTAAGAAAATTTTCCTTCCCTAATGGTACAGTAGGTGTGCATTCCCGCATCACTTCTCCCATTATTTTTACCTCCATAGCAACTTGTAAAGTCTGGCTGCTCATTGGGCATGATCGATGCTGACTCACCGCGCCCAACAGCAGTTTTGAATTGCAAGACTATGCAAGTACAGTAGTCCACCCATCCGCTGGTTTTGCCTGTTGTGGATCGATACATGACATGGCAGCCTCTTATGGGTTAATGATTTTGTGTTCCCCCAATAACTATTACTGGTACCACGATGACCATGACATCAAACATACACGCAGACTTGAGACTAAATGTCTCTAACTTCCTTGCCTCCCATGGAGGATGGACTGACTTTGTGCTGGATGCAATTCAATCCAAAAACCCCATGTTGGGGATTTCAACCTAGTACTCCAAGATGAGACAAACAGCTAAAAAACGTGAGGCTAAAGGGCTGTTGGTCAAGGCTCTCTATGTTGCTTTAGAAGCCTCCTAATCGAGGTTTCACTCCCTCAAACTGCAACTCTTATCCCTTAAGAAAGAGATGGGTTGCAGATATCTGAAAGTTTGAGAAAAGAGCAACAACTGGAGACTGCTATTCAGTCATTGTGAAATGAGAAAGAGACTCTTCTGCATTGTTCTGGCGAAGGTGATCAGAAAGAACCTTGTATGTTGAGAGACGAATGTGAAAGTTTGAGAAAGAATAAGAGATAGATGTTACAATTTAATGATTTTTTAAGTAAAACTAACAATCAAATGTGAGAGGACATGGATGAACTCCAAGATGACTTGAAACAGATACGTGATAAGTTGGATAAGGAACATAGGGACAACTGCGAATTGAGCATCGCGTATAGAGTGTTACAGAAAGATGCTGCAAAAGGTGTAGAACAGAACATTGAAAAAGTTAGTCATGATGATTGTAAAGACAAGATGGCTAAACTGTGCCATCAGCAAGAGGTTTTGGTTGGTCATGTTAAGGCAATCTGTGGTTACACACCCCTCAACCTCACATCATCTGGAGATAATGAGTCTGATGACAATATCTCCTACTACAATACCCAGTCACACCCTTACTATGGTCCAGTAACCCCACCCTACCATTCACAAGATGGCGGGTCCCCATGCTATGATGGCACATCCTTACATCATGAAAGCGATGACGATTATCATGTGCGGCACCAAGATGGTGACCCCCATGATGGGGGAAGGTTTAGGCCAACCACCGCCTTCTCTAGGCCTACCAACAGCCACTTTGATATCTGCTGTGACAGGGAGTGACAGAGAGGAGATTGAGAAAATGATTGAAAGCACTTTGCTCGAGTCAGATTTACCTGAGAAAAGCAAAAGAGCTTTCAAAGTGCAGACGAAACAAATGCTGAAAGAGGCCGCTACTCAGAAGTCAATGGTCTGATCTGTGGCCAATGCCACAGTGGAGGCTGCCATCTGTCGTGCACAAGATAACCTTACCCCCGATCAATCTCCCAGTAATCACCTACAGATGGCCCACTTTGTCCAGCAGGTCACTGACAGCATAGGCTGCATGGGTCCTACTGACAACCTCAGCTGTGATTTGGAGAAAGTACGTTCCAAATGCAAGATATTCAGCTTAGCTGAGGACTACCAAGTACAGATCCTCCGACTGACTATCAATTCTGGCCAGTGGGTGAAACTCCCAGACACAGCCCGCCGGGACACCCGAGTGACTTTTAATCAAATTGCAGCTGAACTTATTGCCACACACAGCCCAGGTGTGATTGGAGTAATGTTAGTTCACCCTGTAAAATAAAATACAAAAGAAAGCCCTGCGACATTCCATCAGAGATTGTAGATGGCCTACCGTGCAGGCAAACACCTTGCAGGGGAGAACGCAGATGCCAACCTCATAGAATACAAGAATTTGTTCCTTTGGAACATGATCCTGGCCGTCTGTGAAAAGGTGGCACCAACAATTTTCCCCACTATGGACAATTTTACAGATGTCCTTTGCAAAACGGAAGTGGGTTTACTCCAAGACTTTGGCTCCAGTTCGAAAAAGGTGTCCGCAGTACAGTCTACCGATGAGTCCACAACTCACTATACTGTGGAAAGCAAAACCCAAGAAAAGAAGCCCACATCTTCAGATAATCAACAGCATCACCAGTCCAGAGGTGGGAATCAGAACCACAACAAAAACAAGTGCAATTAGAATTCCAATTCCAATTGGAGCAGTCGGTACAATCAATAAGGCCCCTCATATTGAGAGATTGCAGAGGATAATAAAAATCTCCAGAACCTCCTCAGTCAGGTCCGCTCTCTAGCAGATGTGGTCCCAGCATGAGTCCTCACAGTGATAGGCCCAGGACTGCAGGCCTCAACAGTCCACAGGGATTCTGGAACTGCAGGGCACCAGGCCTGAACCCTGACACCACTCATCCAGCATGGGAATGAGGCCCAACAAGAACAGGCCCAGATGATCTTCCAGGAGCACCCTCCTGCTGGCACTACTGATTGACAACTACAGGCCCCAGCCTGTATTGTGAACAAGCTGGCATTGGACCCAAATGGAAGGCCTTGCACCAAGGCCGTGGTCGGGGGCTGCCAATTGACAATGCTATTAGATATAGGTGCAGCTGTGTCAGTATTACATGATGAAGATCCAGCAAACTCTCCTTGGTCTACTGGATGGCAGACCGATACATCAGGTGTGGATGGTACAAAGCTATTTACATACTGCTGAATAGTGCTCTCAGTAACTATAGACAACCTGAAGTCACACCATACTTTCCAGCTTGTGGTGTTGCATAATCATCCCAGCATCATGGGGATCGATTTTCTTATGTCACATAGCTGTGTGGTGGATCTGACCAATATGCCATTGATTCAGATCAGAGGACAGTACTATACTGTCATGATTTCTGATTTTCATGTGGTTGCAGCTGTAACCAAAAATGACAAGGACTCTATGACATCATAGCGCTATTTCAAAACTATGAGTTTTTCAAAATACTCCTCCCCATTCTGCAGAAGCATTTGGACGTATTTGTCATGAACAAACATGACTGTGGTAGGAGCAAACTGTCATGGAAATCCCAGGCCAAGCACATGAAAGGCAAAGACAATACCCTTTTCCTGCTGAGGCCCTACCATCACTCAGAGAAACCATTCAGTCACTCCTCAAACAAGCAGTGATCAGGACTTGTGTCTCCACTGCCAATTCACCCATTTGGCCTGTGAACAAACCCATGAGAACTTGGAGACTCACAATTGATTACAGGAGACTTAACCAAGTCACTCTTAGCTGCTTACGTACAGTAGCATCAGCACCTGATATGCTCAAATTGCTGACCCCTGACTACAAGTGATTAAGTGCTCTTGACATCTCCAATGGTTTCTGGTCACTGCCACTGGCCCTGAAAAGCCAATGCAAATTTGCATTCACCTTTGAAGGTAGACAGTACACATGGAACTGTTTACCCCAGGGGTTCTACAATAGCCCTTCCCTGTTCCATCTACACATGATGAATGCCCTGGAGGGTTTCTCTGCCCCACAGTGTATTCAGCAGCATGTGGATAACCTATTGTTGGCAACTGCAGTCTGCCACCAAACAGCAACACTTTGACTCTTGGATGAACAACTGACCTTCCTGCAGAGGGCAGGCCTCAAATGCAAGCCTACAAAGGCACAACTCTGCCAGACAGAAGTCATTTTTCTTGGCTTCTGCATAACAGACAAAGGCAGAAACCTGGCCTGGAAGAATATCCAAGGCCTACAAGATTTGCCACTACCCACCAGAGTGAAACTACTCAGACATTTCCTGGGAATGGTCAACTACTCCAGGGACTTCATTTGTGACTTTGCTCAGAAGGCCACCCCTCTGTATGAGCTTCTGAAAAAGTAAATCCCTTGGGCTTGTGGTTCTATACACACCCAGTCTGTGACAACACTGAAACAGGCCTTGACCTCTGCTCCAGCCTTAGTGAACCTGAATCCAGCATTGCCCTTCCATCTGGAATCAGCCACCTCAGACATTGCTATCTCTGCAGTCCTTTCTCAGAAACTTAATGGTATTTTGAGACCTATTGAGTATGCATCCCAAATGTTGTCACCAGTGGAACAGAAATACAGCCTTTGTGAAAGGAACCTTCTGTCAACCTACTGGGCTGTCAAATATTTCCTGTATATCATTGGGTACTCAACTATCATTATAAATGCCAACCACACCCCCACAACTTTCTTGCTATCAGACAGAGTGAAGGACGGATCAGTATCCAACACCAGACTGCCACACTGATCTCTTTTTCTACAGGACCATGACATCCAGGTCCACACTGCCAAAATGCCTTCCATTCTGGCCCATGGGCTCCTTTATCAAGGAGAGCCACATGATTGTGCACTACAACACCTTGACTTGCCTGATCCAGGCCCACTTGTCCCCACTACTCCAAAGAGCCTTGCAGACATTTCCCTGTGTCATGTCTTCACAGATGGCTCAGCCTCATGTCACCAAGGAGAACAGGTAGCTGGATTTGGGGTGCTCGTCATGTATCCCAAAGGCAACACTGTTGGAATTTCCAAGCATTGCAGTGTTGCATCATCACAGTATGCAGAACTGGCAGCTGTGGTTTGCACCCTCAAGTTCATACAACATGGCACTGAGGACACCATCATTTTCAAAGACTCCAGTTGGGTCTGCTGCTCCCTCACTGAATTCTTACCATTCTGGCAGAAAAACTCCTTTGTCTTTGTATCTTCTGATGGCATCCCAGTGAACTATAAAGCACTTGTGACTTATGTTCATGAACTGGGCCAGCACTTTAAACACAAGCTTTTCACCCACAAGGTTAAAGTTCATTCTGAAACAGACCCCTACCATTCCTTCAATGACCAAGCAGATACTCTTGCAAAAGATGGTGATGGGGACATGTGGATGATGAATCATCCTGATGCCCTAGCAGCTGTCCAAATAGCAGCTATCAAAAAGAAACCAGAACCATTTGAGCCATTGGACTTGTCGATGGCACAACATACAGATCCCCAACTGAAAGATGTGTTTTGGCTCCTTGACAAAGGAACTGAACAAGATTTACCCACCCACAGTCCATACAAGAGACATACAAGAAGGTTAAATTTGTCACAAGATGGCAAATTGATCTGGAATCAATCAGAGGACTTGCCCTACAAACTGTGGGTAGTCCCTCAAGTATTGAGATCAGCATTTCTCCCCCAGGTGCATGCCACCCCCATTGGTGGACATCAGGGAGTTGAAAATACACTCCAGAGACACTCACAACTGTTGGTTGGTGGCTTGGCATCACCAAAGTTGTTAGGCATTACATTAACAACTGTCTAATTTGTGCTCAGAACAACCCAATACCAACCAGATGAAATTCCAAACTACTACAATAAAGACATTCTGGCCATTGGCATGCCATACAAATTGACTTTATTGGTCCCTTGACCAATGCCAGCAGAAACAACAAGTATGCACTTGTAGTTACTGACCTCTTTTCTAAGAGTGTTGAAGCTTTTCCCACTAAGACTTGCACCATGAAAGTGACTGCAGAAACCCTAGTGGAACAGATTTTTTCCAGGTGGGGCCTACCTCTGAAGGTAGACTTTGACAAAGGAACTAGCTTTACAGGTGAGTTGACGAAAGACGCACTTAAACTTCTAGGGGTACACCAGAAGTTCCACATACCCTACCACCCTCAATCTTCAGGTCAAGTAGAAATAGCCAACAGACAGATTAAGCAAATGCTTTCCAAATTCATTGAGGACAATTCCAAGGATTGGGATTCCCTGTTGCTTTTACTCCTTATGACAATTAGGGACACTCCTTCAATCACCACCCAGCTGACACCCTTCAAGGTGATGACTGATAGAACCATGAGATTACCTAAACTTCTGTTATTTGACCTGAACATCCCCACTGCAGACAGAGTGTCTGTTGACAAGCATGTGGCCAAACTCAAAGAAGACATTGTTAAGACCCATTTGTATGCTGCACATCACATGGGCAAGGCCCAGCAACAATCTAAAATCCAGTTTGACAAACACACACAAGAGGTGGATTGGCAAGTCAGAGATCAGGTAATTCTACTCAGATTTGTTCACCCTACACACTCTTTTTCCAATAAGTGGGAAGGACCCTAGCCCATTGTCAATAACTTAGTCCTACAATCTATCAAGTTAGACTTCTCCAAAACAAGAAACTTACTGACAAATGGTTGCATGCTAACCAACTGAAACTACACAAAGGAGTATAATTACTTTTCCTAACCCCATTGGGTGGAATTGTACCGACTGACATTTTCTTTTTCTTTGCAGGTATTCCTTCAAGATGGCTATCTTGCACCTGCTACTCCTCATCTTAGGAGCTTTCCCTTGCATCCAAGGCATTGTAGATTGCATCCTTCTACATCTAGACCATCCTCCTTCTGACACCCCAGAAGGAGTTTCAATTACAGTCCCAAACAAATTGATTATAGTTCAGGAAGGTAAAGACATCTATCTCACTGCCTTGGTTGTAGCATCTGACAAATCTACCCTACAAATTGAATGGCAATCAGATTTCAATGGAAAAACTCTCCCAGTGGCCCACCTGTTCAAAGGAACATTTCATGGTTGGCCAAACACCAACATTTCCCCAAATGGTACTCTATCTATTCAACATGCCAGTCACCGACATTCAGGTTTATATAATCTTACTGCTCTAATTGACTCTGCCTACTGCTTGAAGTTCTCCAAAGAATCCGCAAAAGAATACTGTGCACTCAATTTTATGGCCTCAGCTGTTGTGTTTTTGTCTCTTATTCCTCCAATGGAAGCAGAACTCCTTGAATGTCCCCCACAGGAACCTGGCCCACTTAGTGGCCTAACTGCAAATTCAGTAACAGGTACTCTTGTCCGCAATTTGCAATATATGCATGTCCCTGTACTTTTCAATCTCACACATTGGAATATGGCAGAATGTGGTATGTGTTTCACGACTAACGCATCAATGTTTTTCAGTACTATGTTATTAGCAGGGCCACTGGAAAATTGCGCTAGCAATTTTTTTGCAGAATCCGCACTTTTCACCATTCTCTGCAAAAACTGACATTTTCCACAATTTCTTGCAATTTTTGAGTTTTTATATTGAACCGCATAAAATGTACTAACATTTTTAATAAAATACTCTCAAATATATTGACAATTTTGCATGCAGACTTGGGTTTGGCCGAGACAATGGTGCAAGGTAGGGCAAGGGTTTTATGTAACACTGATTTCTTTTGAATCCTTGTCTTGTTTGGTTTCAAAATCACTGGCCAAGGTGTAAGTACACTTAAACACTTAATATTTGTTTTGTGTTGAAGCGGTGTATCAGAAAACTTTAAGTTGCCACATAGACCGAAACAAAAGATGGGAGAAAAGGTGCTAATTATCCCATTCACTTAAATGGGGTGCTAACTATGAAGCCTTTTTATAAGAGGTAGGGCAAGTTTTTCCTTGTGAGCATACTTTCCGTCAGACTAGTTTTGATTCAAACAGCTGAGGATTTTTGGATGGCCCTGCCGATTTTAAACTTGAATAAGCTAGTTGCTAACAGGGTTCTCACTCTTAGCAATCTATCGTCAAGATGCTCACATGCAAAGACTACAATAAAAACCTGACTAAAGTCTAATGACAAGCATATAAAACACAAAAAAGTATCTGAAAATGTATCTTTAAACAAAATCATTGCAGCCAGAGTAAAACAAAGGTAAATTATAAGGTACCCTGACTACTGTATGATGCAGTGAAAATATATTGGTATTTTTTTTACATTTTTTGGTAACCACGCAAGGCCCACTAGGCTCAAGTGCCTGTTTTCAGGTGCAACCCAGGAGCACTGAGAATGTTAAGTGACTTGCTCAGAGTCACAGTGTATGCATGTGGAGGTTGTGGGAATCAAACCCTGGTCTGCTACATGTCCTCAGCTCATTCACAGTTTGTTACTCTAACCTCTAAATTATACTGCCAGTTCCAATAACCCCAGATTTAATGTTTAAATACCTGATTTCAAAAATAGTGTACAGTACCTACAGTACAGACTATGACCAGTAAACACTTTAACAACATTTTACTACAACTCAATTATTTGCCACTCTATCTGCTTATTTTTTTCTTGTGCCAAAGTGTGTGAATAGCTGGCAGAGAACTGTAAATAGCTGTTGATTAGGCTTCATTATTCTACAGCCAGAAACAAACAAAAAAAATTCTTCTGACTCTATTTAATATTAATTTGCTGTGGCTCACTTTATAGAATCTATTTGGCACTGTATGAGGCAGATGCTTTAAAATTTTGGAAGATAGGCAATGCTTACGATAGCACATCAGTTTAGTATTCATTTTAGGAACATGAACTTTTCTTTATGCTTTAAACAATTCAATGTCAGTGTATTCATTTAGCAATTTATACTAATATATGCTGCAGAAAACATTAAAATATTTATTGTGAAGCACTCAGGGTCTATAGTAGAACCCCAGCAATTTCCCACAATTTTTACAAAATGCTCCTTAGTTTTGGGTAACTTTTTCCACAATTTTCCAGTGGCCCTGGTTATTAGATAGTCTGGCAGAATACCAGACAAGTACACAAGACCCAGTGGTGGGTGTAAACACTGTAGAATTTCTAGGTTTATTCAGATCTAGACCAAACTCTTCAAAGAAGAAATCACATTCTTCCAAGAAGAAGCATGAAACAGCTGATGTCACTGGTGCAATAGGCACCTTGACTGGACTCTTTGGTAGCACCATGTCAGTCTGGAACACGGAAGACATTGCTACTATCAAAGATGACTCACAAAAATTCCAAAAGGGCATGATTAATCAGATGATACCCCCACTGTTACATGGTGTGGATGGACTTAGTCAGGAAGAGAGATTCACTGTTTACAACATAAAAGAAATTGCTAAAAGTTTTACTGACACCTAGGATAGATTAAATCAGCTCATTGCCCAGAATAATAAGGAGGCAGGCAAGCAATATATTGCCAGGGAACTCCTGTGCTCTGCTTATGGCTCCTATGTTATAACCACCGTCAATAATCTCTTTCACGATCTGGAATCTGGAATCTGGACATATTCCAGATATCATTCACGACAGAAGAATTTCAAAATGGTATTGCCCACATTGTAAATCCAATGCATGCATTACAATTGGTATGTCTCAATCTATTTCCATACCAGTATCTACTGCTAGAAACTGAGGCTTCGTAACCAGGCATCCTGATAAAGGACCCTGCTTCACTGCTAAACGCTGTACTATTCTTGACACTATGTTTGTGAACTTTACTGTCTCATTACCACACTTTGATCCAGAAACAGTTTTATTTGATAAACTGGCTGCAGTTCACTCCATTGGGCACCTTGATGAGGATATCTACAGAGAACACATCGAATTACCACCTCTTCTTGTCATACATACAAACCTGGATGCATGAGTTTAACCTCATACAGATTGCTGTGCAAGAAAGGGCTATCATTATTTGTGTTGTGACGTTTTTGACATCATCAAACCAGTCTGTGGCTACTCACCTGACAGCATTGATTGATCCTTTGCATTGGACCAGGACATTACTGCTAATGACACAGACACCCCTGGAGCATGATCAGCACCACCACCATTGGCGAACAGTGGACAACTCTACAAGGCTTATACTGAAGAGGTTCATCAGCTAACCTCAAGACTTTCAAACCAATCTTACACTTGACCAGTACAACTACAAAGATGGAGGTTGCCAACTGTTAGAATGACTTATAATTCTGATGGACAGTACCTCATTGTCACTAACCATAAAACGTTCTCCTATGGTCAAAAGGTTTGTGAAATACCACATCCTAACTTTGGTTTTGTTCCTCATCAAACCACTCTTATAGGACACAAGTGATTACTCCTGTTCCCATCGCAGAACCTGATGTTATTGATGGTGACCCTGAATATTTGCTTGCTCTATCTCAATATTTACCCATATTTAATGTTCACATAGACCCACTGACATTGACACTGAAAACCCTTTTAGAGAGGAAAGACACACACCTCATTCACATCAGTAACAACATCTCCGCAGCTGGAGATGCCCTTAACACCCTTATCAATTATGGTGATTTAAATAATGTACTTCCTAATACTTGGTTAGAAATGACTTTTAAAGGTTTTGTTATCATGCAGGCATGTTTAATCTTCTTTTTAATTCTAGCAATTTGCTGACTAAGGCATGTGCTCAGACAACAACGAGAGCAGCTCAAATTCCTTTACAAGGCTCCTGCATCAGGTCTGTAAATGACTGTTCGTTCTCACCACTTTCCCATAGTGTTGTTGCCTTTTCAGTTAGGCAACAAGGGGGATGGGATGTTATTTGAGGTCCCTATAACCTAATTAGGATCCCACTGTACACCTTAGACAAATCATTATGTTGCACATAATATGTATATGCTATACTAACATATAGGGCACAGACACCTACCATACAAGAGTAAGTGTTAGGATATATAATGATCGTAATTCACTTTACTTTCTCTATGTATGAAAACTGCACATAGTAAGCCAAGACATTCATGTCTTTGTCATCTTCTGATATTGCATAGTCTGTACTTCCATCTTTTGGATTTATGTATAATCGCACCACATCCTGTGTTTTCCATGTACCATGTATACTCTCATTGTTCATATATATAGTTGACTTAACGAATATTGTATAAGACTAGATAATGCTGTGGAACTACCTAACTTTTAGCAAATAGGGCCCACCACATGTGTCTAATAATGTTTCACACTAAGGGTAGCCATAGTGATTATCATAGTATATAATGTAATTTATTATGCATTACCCTCAGAGACCTTCTTCAATCCTTGGGGTATTGGGGAATGCTAGGCTTGGCTGCCAGTGTCTTATTGTAAGAACTGCTTAGGGCAACTGTGATTTCCTTTTGGAAGTAATAAACAAGGTTATTACTGATATGCAACTTGTCTGTGATTCATTTGCATCTATAATTATCAACAAGAACCTGATCAGGACTAGACACCCTAACAACTGTGTACAGTTTTGGAGTCCATACCTTTAGCAGGATAGGGGAAAAATACAGACCATGAAGAGAAGGGCAATCAAAATGATACATGGGCTTCAAGGGCTGCCGTATGAGGGGTGGCTGGAGGCGTTAAACATGTACTCACTTGAATCTAGGAGCAAATGGGGGGATATGATAGAAACCTATAAGTACATGGAGGATTAAATTTAGTACCCACCGCTGAACTATTCACAATGGTTCTCAACTCAAACATGAGGGGGCATGGATGGAAACTGAAGGGTGAGAGTTTCAGGAGGGATCTTAGGAAGCACTATTTCTCAGAAAGGATTGTGAAACCTTGGAACAAACTACTTGCAGAGGTGGTAAGAGCTAGAACCCTATCAGTATTCAAAAGGGGTTGTTGTAAGGAGTACACTAGACTCAAATGTGCAAGGGAATCTATCAGCTAGGACCTATGATTACCTAGGATATTGGTATCTCAAGGGCAGACTTGATGGACTTTTGGTCTCCTTCTGCCATCACCATTCTATGTTTCTATGTTTCTATATTTCTACTACTGTTACCTCTGCACTTCACCATCTCATGCCTGTTTCCACCAATCCTCCTGCATTGACCCCTTTCTCCCTACCCCCATCATATTCTCGCTATGTGCCTGCATTTTTATGACACACTGGCCCCACTGCAGCCACTCTCCCTTCCACCATTTTACCTGTCCCTCCTGCCTGCTCTACTTCTGGTGAGAGGCCCTTGTGGACCCTCTTAATTGTGTGAATGTGCCTATCCTAAACTGTGTTTCTTCCCCATTTTCTAGTTAAAGGTTTTCCTATTTGTTGAGTGAATCTATTATTTCTGCAACTGGGTGCTGTCCTCCTTGGGATAGTGTCCATCTCTTTTGTACAGATATCAGCCAACCAAGTGTGGCCTCAGTCTTCTAAAAACTGAAAAATCTCCCTCTAAACCAGCCTTTTTGCCATGAATTGACCTGACCTACAGTATTTTGCATTGATCTGTATGACTGTAGCATGGCTGTGGTAGGACCTCAGAGAAAATCACCACCTCTGCTCTGTCTCTCAGAATCCTGTTCTTCCTTGCTTCCTCTGCATTTCTCCTGGCCTAATTGTTTGCCCCTATGTGCACTATTAAATCCTGCCTACTTCTCTCCACCCATCTATCACCCTAAGTTCTAACACTTTCTTTATGGGGATACCCACTGTGGCTCCAGGGAAATAGTGTACCTCATTTTTGATGCATCTGACACTGCAGTCTCCCAGCACCATGGCCCTTCTCTTCCCTTTTTGAAGCTCCCACCTTTCCTTGGCTCATCTCCTACAGATGGAACCCCATTTCCTTGTACAGTGGCCCCAACTTTCTCCTGGTGGGATTCCATGGGGCCCTCTTCTAACAATGACAGGTGCTTGTTTGACATTGGCATATCTTGCACCTTTGGTATCCCATCACACCACCCTTCCCTTCCTACCCCCCTCCCAACTACAGATGTATTTACTGTGCCACATGACTGTTAGGCTAACTCTTGTCTTCACTTTTATTAGTTGTTGCAAAACACTATATGCAACATGTGACCATACAACTGCTGTTGCAAAATCTCCTTCTGTTCACAGGACATCATTGTAAATCAGGTGTCATATCTCAACAGGAAAACTTTCTGATTAAACCATTTATAAATCAAATTGTACAGTTCATGTAATTCAGTGCATGATTAATAACAGGCAGCATTTTATACACAGAGTGACCACAGTTTAACAAACAGTTTTAAAATGCATCATCGAGTTATAAATATTTTAATAATTGTGTTTTTTTCTGTCTAATTAGCTTTCTAAATGTTTAATTCTGATCCCTTACCCTCATGTGTGATTGAATTCAGTCACCTTCCTAAAAAAACTAATTAGAAAATGAACTACAGAAATGCTGACCTGTGACTGGCTGATAGCATTCTCTGCCAATACATTTATTAGCCAAAACTGCCCACTTAAAAACAAGAACCAGTATGACATGTTCACGTTATGCTACTATCCCTTACAGAAATAATTATATGAAATGTTTTCATGCTGCACACATAAAACTACTGAAGTGATATGTGTGCTGTAAGTATGATTTAAATGTTAAATTGGAACTGGCTGCATGCATATGGCATGCATGCAGCAAGCAAGTGTGGAAATCATGATTTTTATGTTAAATTGGGAAAGATTGCATGCATGTGACATGTGTGCAAAAAGCAAGTGGGTACTGATAACTGCTCAAGTAAAAGTTAAGCTATTTGCTGAGGATCACACCATACACAAGAGGGGGTTGATGAGATTCAAACCCAGGTTTTCATGCTTCCAAGTCTGCTGGTTTGCAGTTCAGTGCCTTTGACCACTAAACCATGCTGTCTGCACACAAATGGCTCACTTGTACTTCAATACATACTGTATCTGAATACATTTGCATGCATACTCCATGATTGTAGCCACTGTTATGCTTTTGCATAGACTTTGATGGCAGATAAGGACCGCTTGGCCCACCTAGTCTGCCCATTTCCCTACCTACAGGATAGAATGCAGATCCTAGTTAACCAACAGCCTATTTCTTCCTACCCCCCACAAGAATTGCCTTATGTCTGTCCCATGCATTCTTGAATTCTCCCACAGTTTTAGACTCCACAACCTCCTCAGGAAGGTTGTTCCATGCATCCACTACCCTCTCCGTGAAAAAAATACTTCCTCACATTGTCCCGGAACGGCTCCCCCATCTTTAAATTGTGTCCCCTTGTTCTTGCACATCTCTTTTTCTGAAAGATGCTACCCTCTTGAACTTTGTTGATTCCACTGAGGTACTTAAAAGTTTATATCATGTCCCCTGTTTCCCTTCTTTCCTCAAGGGTATACATATTAAACTCCTTTAGTCTCTCCTCGTACGGCTTCTCTTGCAGACCCTGCACCATTTTAGTTGCCCTCCTCTGGACTGCCTCTATCCTGTCTATGTCCTTGCAGAGATGGGGTCTCCAGTACTGGATGCAGTACTCCAGATGGGGTCTCACCAACTGTCTGTACAGAGGGATAACAGCTTCCTGTTTTCTGCTGGTAATGCCTCTCCCTATGCATCCCAGTATAGCCCCAGCCCTCTCTACTGCCTTCTCACATTGCTTGCTAACCTTAAGGTCATCTGATATGATTACCCCCAGGTCCCTTTCCTTTTTTGTTGTTGTTACCACCTCCCCCCCCATTGTGTAATCTTTCCCTGGGTTCTTGTTTCCCAGGTGCATTATTTTAAACTTATTTGCATTGAATCCTAGCTGCCATACTTCTGACCACTCCTCCAACCTTGCCAAGTCCCTTCTCATCCTTTCCACGCCTCCTTGTGTATCAACCTTGTTGCAGATCTTTGTGTCATCTGCAAAAAGGCATACTTTTCCTTCCAGTCCCTCTGCAATGTCACTTACAAAGACATTAAAAAAGGACTGGACCCAGTACTGGACCCTGCTGTACCCCACTAGTAAACCATCTTTCTTCAGAGTGGACTCCATTTACAATTACCTTCTGTGTCCTGTTGTCCAGCCGATGTTTTGCCCAGGCTACCACCCTGGGACCCACTCCCAGGCTGGTTAATTTGACTATTAATCTTTTGTGTGGGACTGTGTCAAATGCCTTGCTAAAATCTAAGTAGGCCATGTCCACAACCCCTCCCTGGTCTACTACTTTGGTCACCCAGTCAAAGAAATCTATTAGATTCATCTGACATGACCTTCCCACTGTGAACTCATGTTGCCTTGGGTCCTGTGCCCCACTGGCCTCTAGGTACTCAACGATTCTTTCCTTCAGAAGTGACTCCATCACTTTCCCTACCACAAAGGTCAAACTGACAGGTCTGTAGTTTCCTGCCTCTGTCTTGGTCCCACTTTTGTGAAGGGGAATCACATCCACCTTCCTCCAGTCCTCGGGTACCACACCACCCTCCTATGATTTATTAAAAAGAGTAGTCAGTGGTTTCACTAGTTCCCCCCTTAATTCTTTTAGAATTCTGGGGTGAATTCCATCAGGCCCCATTGCTTTGTCCACCTTCAGTTTTAGGAGTTCTTGCAGAACCCTTTCTTCTGTGAAAGGGCTGGGATCGACCCCCCTATCAAGAGTGCTTCTGTTAATTGGATTAGGCACCTCTCCCTCCTCTTTTGTGAGTACTGAGCAGAAATAGTCATTCAGTATCCCTGCTTTTTCACTGTCCCCTTCTGCCCACCCACCATTCATTCTATTCAGCCTCACTTTTCCCTCCCTTTGTCTTTCTATGCTCTCTGATATACCTATAAAAGGTTTTATCCCCCTTCTTAACCGAGTTGGCTATCTTTTCCTCAGTTTGGGCCTTTGCTATTCTGACTTCCCTCCCTGCTTCCTTCTGCCTTAACTGGTGCAGCTCTCTGTCCTGTTCCTTCTGTGTTTCCTTATACTTCCTGAATGCTATCTTTTTCTCCCTGACTTTCCCAGCCACCTCTTTTGAGAACTCTTTTGACACTACTTTTGATGCTACTGACAACTAAGTTGTGGTCTACAGTGTCAGATGCCCTCCTGAGGTCTAGGAAGACTGTACCAGTGATCTTTCTGGAGGCAGTTTAGCACAGTGGGTTAAGGCTCTGAGCTGCAGATCTAGAGACCTGTGTTTGAATCCCACAGCTACATAGGTGCATACTGTGTAATCCTGAGCAAGTCCCTTAACTTCCTTGTGCTCCTAGGTCACATCTGGAAACAACAGTTTAGTGTACTACTCCTGGTTAAACAATGTTCCCTTTTTCTTTTCAGTTTTCTTCTCTCCCTCATCTAATTTTCACAGCTGAACTGTAGCACACATACCAATGGAAACACATGTAGTTTTTCCCACCCAGTACATAAACTTACCCACAAAACCACTTAATTACTTCTGTCTGGCTTGTAGTCCTATTTTCTCTCCATAATTTTGAATGCTTCCATGCAAACAGACTTTAAGGTGCAAACAAAAAAGTAGCAATGGCTCAACACCCACACCTACATGGCCAGTCCCCCCCATGCACACACACTGTCATGAGTACAGCCATGCTGCTATAGACCACCCATTAAGTATAAATATAAATAAAAAGTCTCTTACTTGAGTACTAGGGAGCAGTATCAAGTCAACTAATCACAAACATTTCATTGAAAAAATATTGTTGTAAATACTACATCATAATTAATATCAGTGCATGATACATCTGATAGCATGTGACATTTAATCTCAAAAAGTGCAACAGGAGCCAGGGCTCACCTCTGCTAATACTGTCATGGCAGCTATACACTTTCTCCCCATGATTGAAAATAAATGTGATCCCCCACAGGCTTCTCACCTCTGACCTGGGTCAATAACACAGAACAAGCCATGACACTAATTGGCACTGTGAGAGCTAGCAAACTGCTCTCACAGATATGGAGAACTAGTCACTGCCATGAATCAGGGGCACAAACAGAAATTATTTTCTCTCTCTCTCTCGCTTTCACGCCCCTATATCTGTTTTAGTGCTTAAAAGAAAATAATAAGAAGGGAGGAAATTGAAGCTAACGGTAACAGGCTAAAGGGTACAGAGTGGTTCAGAATAAACACCATGTAGCAGCAAACTGGACATCAAAATTGCAAGGTCTCAAAATTCCTTGTGGGTTTGCTTTGAGTGATTGGGATGAAGGCAAGTAAAATAATAAGTAAAAAGTAAAATAATAACAAGCATAGGCTTGATGGGGGGAAGCATGCTGGTCATGCATTAGCTGGAAACAGTAAGATACTCACCGGATTCAAAGCAGTAGGTGGATGCGCACCAAACACAGGCTCTATAGGCGCTTAACTGTCATGCATGGAAGAGTAAGTGCACTGAAAAGTATTGCGAGGTAAATTGACACGTGGTAATTGACCATGACAAAATTTTTGTGAGGAAAAGACATGGAACCCTAGGGAGCCAGAGGCAGGAGTCTTTAAGAGATGATGTCCATAGGTCAGAGTGCTGGGGCGTACACCATTTAAATGGATTGAGTTATTTTCTATTACTATTTTATACATTATGATGGTAAGTTGGAGAATAATGAAATGAATGCCATTGTTCTACTAACAAAGCCCTTGTTAGTCGAGCGGTGGCCTTCATTAATCTCCAACTCTCCTTCAATTATGTATAAAGTAATAATAAAAAATAGCCCCATTCATTTCAATGGTGCACACCCCTGCAGTCCCCTTTGTCCTTTGTCATAATGTGCCTGAGCATGGGGATGTGGAGGTCAGCTTCATGGGGAGCGATCTGCCTGACTATAGATGGGTTCCAATAGTCTGTGCATACCATACTGCTCAACTGTCCTTGAATGCAAGGGACAGCTCTAGAATGTCTGTAACATCTCTAAAAGGTACAACTTATTTGTTTTGACTGAAAAGTGATATGCATTTCAGGAAACATTTCAATGTATAAGATTCATCTGTATATACCCCAGTGCAGTACATCAGATTAGGACTTAAACCCACCCAGTTACTAACCAATTTTTTTCCTGGCTGAAGTTCTGCCCCCCCAAAAAATAAAGTACAGTGTTCTGATTTTTCTCCCTGACTCCATTCCATTCAGTACCCATCCCCTATGGGTCACGAAGCCACCTGAAGGTGAAGAAACATGAAAAACACATGAATATTTAAGCCCTACCTCCTTCCGTAATCCCCCTGTAAAAAACAATATTTACTTATACTTACCCGGCTATATGGCCAGAACTTGCAGCTTGGCATAGTGTGCCAACAACCCAGTTTTCAGTCCACTTCCCCTCTCTCCTTCCACCAGAAGCTGGATGCTAGAACTGACCATCACAGGTCACCAACGTGGTCCACAACCAAGTGACCTCACCAACGAAGCCCACCCAACCTGGGTTGCTTGTTTCTTGCTTGGTTGCTGCTGTGGCTGCTGCTGCATTGCACTAATTAAGGCCTATGAAGTCAGGGTTTTAAATAATTGATTAGCAGTTTTTTTGTTGGGACAATACTAACTGTACAGAAAGCATTTATATGGGTTTTCTAGAACTGTTATGTTTGTTAAACACAGTGAGGTAAGTGCTATGCATTTTCACAATGTTTTGGAACTTTTATGTGCAAAACGCTAATCAATTTTTAGAGTTAAATAAAACCCTGGAAGGCCACCCACACTGCTATCACCACTGCTGCTAAGCCTAGCTTGCTGCCATGGGGGTCTGTGCTTTTTTTTTTTTTTTGCAAGGTGAGCCTAGTAGAGTAAGTAGGTAGACTAGTCTTGAGTTAGCTTCTAGCTCACCCTCTGCCCATTCAGCCACCAGGGGAGACTCATTAAGAGTAGAACAACAAAAATAAGCTGCCACAACACTGATATTGAGAGTTCAGTGCTCACTGACTCCTTCAAGCTGTAGAGTGCAGTTTGTCTAATCTGTGGTGGTAAAGATAGTGTCGCACTTGCAAAGCTCATGCGCTCTTTCTTGGCTGGAGCTCATCCACATACGTGTGATTGTGCTACCACTAATAGGTGGAGAGAGAGGACAACGCAATACAGAGACAGTTGAATCTGGAGAGTACTTGCAGAGTGAGCACACATTAGCCAGGTGGGCACTTATTGTGCAAAAGAGTAGATCCAAATTTAAAGCTGTTATTACCACACCATAAAACAACCTAGGCACAAATATGGAAGGGGGGCAACTGCCCCCATCTGCCTACCGAAATGGCACCCCTGCTTAATGGCAGAAATTCATTCTCGGGTGCTAATGCAATGGTTTCCACTGTGTTCTGAGGTACTGTATCTCCATGTTTCATGATGTGCCCTGATCATCATGTGGGTTAGTGTCCCTCATTTTGAGTGTTCATGTCCCTCATTTCAATGACAAAATGTGAGGTATGCTTTCAAGACCCTACTCAGCATAGAGAGTGCTGAATATGGCCACAGTGTATATGCTAAATAAAGAATGACAAAGGGAAAGTAAGTGAGTTGAAATAGACATGGAGAAACAAATTTGTAGTACTAAATATCCATAAGGGATTTGCATGGTCCAAAACAAAAAGAATAGGCTTCACAACACAGAGGCCCCTCTTCGTACATCTGGAATGGGGGATGTTAACTGGCTATATCCTAGGCATTTAATGCAGTAAGCAAGCAATACAAATTGATGGTGATTTAATGACAACAATCAAAAGTCATTAAACAACTTGAAAAAGGATCAGAATTAATGAGTTCATCTAATTTTATGAGAATTCAAATGAAAATGTATTTTAATGTCTCTAATTGCTAGCAGCATGTGACAGGGTATGTCCCTGCCACTGTAATAGGACCCCTTTAAACCATTAAGGTTGCAACCTGTCTTTCTATACTCTTATCTAGTAAGGCTATCCCTTTTTATTTCCTGTTTGGAGGCAGGCCACCTCCGGACAACCCTCTGTCCTTCTCTTTAACTTTCTTTTGTCTTCCTTCCATAGGTCCGTATGATTGGAGGTCAACATCCAGTGACCTCGAGCTCCCAATCAGAAGGAGCTGATATAATAATAGCCACGGCTCTATAGAATGACTGGCTATTTTAGCTAGAATGAAAGATATGTATTGTATACAGTAAAGCACCCTACTCAAAAAGGGATACAGTGGTTATTTATTTTGTAGGCAGAGAAAGATCTACATGACTAGCCTGTACATTAGTATTTATTGCAAAGCAGCAAACCCCTTTCCCTTTTATTTTCTGTAACCCTGTTGCCACTATGGAAATGTTAGAACCTGTACTGAATACTGCAGTTTACCTATTGGATGCATTATGCTGCTGTTAAACTGTAGTTGCATAGGTAGAAATTAGGAGAAAATGCCCTGAAACACATGGCTAGTGTTGTGCTACATGAGCAAGAGATGTAGGATAAAGGGTTTTCTTGCTACTTTAGGATAAATACAAAAGGCTAAGGGATATTGTACTGCATAATAAAGATTACAGCATGAGAAACTCTAGCATACTAACAAACCTGGCATAAACATAGCTAGTGAAAACCTACAGACTAGAATACAGACAGGGTGCAGAGTAAACACAAACCTTCTTCTGGCAACACAATATGCTTTAAACAAATGCACTTCTTGAAGGAGAAGGAAGTCTGTCCTTACCTGAAGCAGGAGAAAGAATGAACTATCGTGTATAGGGAAACAACTACCCCTTGTGGCCCCTTTGTATAGTAAGCAGTCTGTCATGCAAGTCCCAGTGGAACGTTTTCCACCTTTAAGAAGGGGAAAATCCTTCTGGTAAAGTCTCTGTTATTATCTGAAGCTGCTTCTCATTATAGAAGGGTAACTAAGTCCTTTTAGCCTGTTATTTAATTAAATGAATGGCCAGGATGATGCTTGGTCACCTGACTCAGGTGGGCGGGTATAAACAGTACTGCCTGAGCAAGCAAATGTTAGATAGGGTCAACGTCTTCTGACCGAGTGTAGGTGAAGGAATAGGAGAGTCCTGTGCTGCACTAAAGAAAAATTGTGAAAATTATTTACACGTCTTTTCTTTTGAATTGTTTAGATTGTTTTATTTGTACTTTATATGGTGCAAAAGCTGTTGTTTATGATTACAAAATAAACATCCTGCTCAGAAAAAGTGGATTGCACCAAAAATCTTGTGTTGTGTCCATCTGTATTTCCCACACCTTTACATAGCAGTATAAGAAATAGAAACTGATGTTTTTTTAGATAAGATTTGCACCAGATTAGCTGCTGCACACATGGCAAGCATGCAGGATGTGAACCTGTTGTGATGTTTAAATGATGTTCACACCAGCTTACCTGCTGCACTCATGTAAAGCTTGCAGCATACAAACCTGATTTGCTTTTTAGACCTGGTTCACTTGGGTTCACTTTGTGTATGCGAGCTGCATGCAAACATTGCACAATTAAGCATGTGGCTTGCTTTCTGCATGTACGCATGCTTTCTGCAGGTAACGCACCTGGGAAACAAAAACCCAGGGGAAGAGTGGGGGGTGAGATACTAACAATGGGGGGTGAGATACTAACAACAACAAAAATGGAAAGGGACCTGGGGGTAGTCATATCAGATGACCTAAAGGTGGGCAAGCAATGTGAGAGGGCAGCAAGGAGGGCTGGGGGATGCTGGGATGCATAGGGAGAGGCATCACCAGTAGAAAACAGGAAGTTATTATCCCTCTGTACAGACAACTGGTCAGACCCCATCTAGAGTACTGCATGCAGTTCTGGAGACCCAGTCTCCACAAAGACATAGACAGGATGGAAGCTGTCCAGAGGAGGGCAACTAAAATGGTGCAGGGTCTGCACCAGAAGACATATGAAGAGAGACTTAAGGAGCTTAATATGTATAGCCTCGAGGAAAGGTGGGAGGGAGGGACATGATAGAAACTTTCAAGTACCTCAAGGGAATCAACAAAGTCCAAGAGGGCAGCATCTTTCAAAAAAAGAGGTGCGCAAGAACAAGGGGGCACAATTTGAAGATGGGGAGGCGGCTCAGAGGTAATTTAAGGAAGTATTTTTTCACAGAGAGGGTTGTGGATGCATGGAGCGTTTTCCGGAGGAGTGTCGAAGTCAAAAACAGTGGTGGAATTCAAGCATGCATGGGACAGTCATAAGGCAATTCTAGGGGGTGGGGGTAGAAAGAAGTAGGCTGCTGGTTAACTAGGATCTGCAGCTTATCCATTAGGTAGGGAAATGGGCAGACTGGGTGGGCCAAGCGGTCTTATCTGCTGTCAGATTCTATGTTCTATGTTTCTATGTTACACAGCGCATCTATACTTCTGTAAGGGATGTTCTGCTAACCTGATTTTTTTCTCTCCCTTCAGTCCTCCCCCTCCTCTGTGACACCATTTTATATTCATCCAGCCTTTCCATGTTCACTTTATGCTAATATGCTCAGAATGGCTTACTAGCATACAGTGAGCTAGAATAATGTGATGCTATGGAAATGAAACTGCATTTAAATGTGAAAGTTGCAGCTGAAGTTCAGTAAATCAATCAATCAATCAATCAATCAAAATCTTTATTTAATCAGGCGAACATCATTGAGCATAGCTCATTTACAAGATGGACCTGAGTGGTCAAGAAGTGCAAGTGTTATTACATAAACAGTAATACAATGACATGGGTAACAAAAACAGTAATACAATGACATAAGTGCTAGTATATAACAATATACATATGTACAAGGCATTAACACTTTTAATCTGATGATTTAAAATGATTTGTTTATTTACTTAAAGTTCTGATCAGGTATTTTGTGTCATTCAACAACCCATTTTTATTTTTCTCATTCATCAAGAAAACATGTTCACTTTCTCCTAACAGGAAAGCATGCAACTTCCAAGACATGGCATTTAGAAACCAATAATTATAACCAATATATCATGGGATGTGTTGAAACTTAGGTTTATTTACATAGCACTGGTGTGTGTGCCAATATAAACAGCAGTAGATCACTCGCATGGTTATGGAATAATCACTCACTGAAGGTGTGTAATACAACCTCACTGCATACTACTCCCATTGAACTATTCTATATATTATTACTGACTGCTGCTTAGCTAATTGATCAATAAAATATTTATTGTACCTAAAATGATTAACTGATCAGTAATGTTGGCTTTTTAAAGTGATGCAATTTAAAAGGATACCTCTGACTATTCATTAAAAAAAGGTATTTGTAGCTCATGGTCCCAATGGAAAGCCAAAAGGGACTGTTACAAAATCATTGTGCCATTGATTTTGTTCTATTTTCTTCCTCAGGACCCCACAGCTATCCTCAAAGAAAACCCTCATGCATCCTCATTTCAATCTGCAGATGTGCATAAATGGCCTGCAGGGCCATCCTCAAAAACATGGCAACCTTCACTACTGTGGATCCATCATTTAATGGCATCCCCTTCCCTGGAATTGTTCCAGGCTGCTGTTTGGAGAGTAGGCATGCTATGCCAACAGTGTTAAAGGCAAGTGACCAGTGAGTAACATGGTCTTGCAGGGGAATAGGGCTAGAAAGGGGGACTCTGTTAGATGCCAGGAGGATTGGGAAAGGGTCACTTGACTACAAGGGACTAGCTGGACAACCATGAAAGGATGAACTGTCTCTGGGCCACTACTGGGCCTCAAGATTCTGGTCAGATTTTTAGTGAGGGCAACTAAAGTGGCTGTGCCAGTGTCAAGGCCTCTGTGTATGGCACAGCTGCATTTAACTGGTGCTCTCTCATGCACTAAAGTCTGAGAGTGTCGCAAATCAAATGTTAGGAATTGTGGTCCCCATTTACACTTTCTAACATCTGCAACCCTAATTTGCATTGTGACTTATTGCAGGGGGACTCTTCACTCTGATAACTAAGTGATTGCTTTGTTGATCATCCCTAACTGTGTGGTACAAATTGTGTGCCTCTCTGTACTCTGTTTTTTATGTTTGCTTGCATACATGCACAAAGCAAGCATGTTGTGTCTACTCAGAGAGTAGAGGCTGGTGAGGTGTGGCACTGTAGCTTCCAGTGCAGCTGAGCATGCAGGAGGCATGCCACTGATATCCTAATAAGGAGCAGGCTGATCGTGATGCTCTTGAGCCTGGCTGATGGGTGGAAACTGTGTAGTTGAAAGGATGCAGCCATGCAAGTCATAGTGCGGCTTCATCCTTTCATATACAAGACACCGCCCAGCAGCCAGCTGATTGGCATCATCAGCCTGCTACTTGCCTTCCCCCTGCCGAAGAATGGCTACCACAGCAGCCCATCCTGATGCCATGCTCACTGAAAACTGGCACTGCCCCCAACTCCCAACTTTATCATTTGCCGTTGCACTGCACTATCTCTTTCTTCCAATCCCCCAAACAACTAGTGCTTCTGATTTCAGTCTTTTCTGCTGTGTGACACTTTCTCTGTCATCTGAATCCCCCATAAGCTTCTCTGCCTCCCCGTAACCCATTCTCTGTTGACCCACTCAGACTACCCTCTCCCCCCCACAACTGCCAACACTGCTATTCTTAACTGCAGCTGCATGGCACTTTCTCCGCTGTCTGAACCCCCCCCCAGAACTACTGGTGCTGCTGGTTTTATTCTCTGCCCTTGCAGCATGACACTTTCCCTGTCATCCACCCTCCCAACTATGGCACTGCAATTTATTCTGCTGCTACACATCACTTTCTCTGCTTTCAGACCCCTCCCCCAGCAAATGCTGGCACTGCTGGTTTTATTTCTGCCTTGTGCAACACTTCCTTTGTCACCCGACCCCACCAAGTACCAGTACTGCTATTCCTAACCACTGCACAGTGTTTTCTTTACTGTCAGAACCCACCTAATACCAGCATTGCTTGTGTTATTCTCTGCCATGTGACACTTTCTTTGTCAACTGATCCCTCCCAACTACAGTGCAGCTATTCTTTGCTGCTGCCATGTGGCCCTTTCTCTGCTGTATGACCCTCCCCCAACAACAACTACTGCATTTGCCAGTTTTTTATGGCTGCTTGGGTGGAGCCATGCACACATATTGCTGGCATCAGAAAAAGGGGCCTGAATTCCTAATGCAGCACAGCTTTGTTGTTATGAGGGAGTGTAAAAAAATCAAGTACCTGTTTTCTGCATTTGCTAAACTGTGTTTCCTCTCCCCCCCCAGCTGTGTTGTTAGGAGGGAGTGGAATCTCTCTGCATTCAACAGATCTGCTGTCTGAGCTTGGTGCTCCTAACAAAAATGAACTAAATAGAGATGTCCTTTTAAAACAGCATCAAAAGTAAACAGTGATCTCTCAATCCGATACACACACACATACACACACACACACACACACACACACACACACACTCTGACTGACTTTTATCATCAAAGACCCAGCATAAGCCATAAAAAAGGAGATAACTTTGCAAATTACTCAACTGAGCCAAAAGGGTAGTAAAGCAAATTGACAACCTCCTGGTAAACCTCCATAAATTATCCAAGTATCTCCAGAAATAGCCTCTTACTTAGGCAACTTCATGAAAGAAGACATAGTTGAGAAAGTCACAAAAAACAGATATGAAAACAAGCATTTGTCAATGTGAAATGTTCACAGCTTGCATTGCTGTTGTATGGTGCCCTACTTGTACACATTTTACTATATATTAACACAAGACAGAGCAGATGTGATGCAATATGTCATGTGCAATGGTGTCCTGATTTTATACAGTTTTATTCTGCATTTAGCCAGTATAGTAGAGGTGAGATGCAATATCTCAATTTTAGCATGGCCCTACTTTTATAATGTATTTTTCAATGACAGATCATTTTAAATAAAACAGCTCCTTTTCTTTATTTATTTATTGAAATGTTTCACCAGGAAGGTACACTGAACAATAAGTTGCTTGTCTCCTGGTGTGACCTGGGAGGGTACAATTGGATGAAGAATTAGACATGGGCCAGGATATTCAAAGCAGTTGCGCATGGTGCAACTGAGTTGCACTGGCACAAGTGTAGACTTGCGCCAAGGAGCGATATTCAGTGGGAGTCATTGTACGGCTCAAGTCTCATTGCACCAATGTGCAACTATAATGAATGCATGTGCAAGAGCAGGGGTGTGCCCATGAATATGTGGCACAGTGCGATATTCAACCGTGGAACCATGGTGCAAGTGCGGAGCAAACCTGGATCGCTGAGCAGACTTGAGCCTATAAATACAGGGTGCAAGCACACAGACAGCACTTGCACCAGGGGAGAGGTAGAGAGAGAGAGAGAGAGTGGCAAGAGAAGGTGGACAGACAGAAAAAGAGACTAAGCAAGGGAGACAGAGCCATTGAGGGATAGAGTGACTGGCACAGGCAGCCACAGGGGAGTGGGACAGAGGTGGAAGTGGAGAGTGAGCCAGGGGCTAAGAAAGTGAGAGGGAGAGGCAGGCAAACTGCCATACAGTGCACCAGGGTGGCATACAGCCCTCAGCAGCTGACCACCCAGGGGGAGACAGGAAATCAGGGGCCATGTCTAGTGCACCCTTCCTAATGGAGACCATAATGGGGGTTTGAGGAGGCAGGAGGAACAATGATGTGGCCGTGGAAGGGCCCGTTGGCGGTACGCTCAGAACAGGTGGTACTGTGCCTGCACCACCTTTGAGAAGTACACCGATATGGAGATTGTGGGCCAGTATCACCTGAACAGGGCCATTCTGAGGCAGATCTATGAGCTGTGCGGTGAGGAGATGCAGGCACCCACAAGATGGAGCCATGCAATGTCTGTGGAGACAAAGGTGACAGCAGTCATGTGCCTGCTCACCATGGGCACCTACCAGAGACCAACAGGGAACACTACAGGCATAACCCAGTTGTCCACATCCCACCTCCTCCCACAGTTCCTCAACGCCCTGCTGCCACATGCTTCAAAATACATCCATTTCCCCAGCGCACAAGTAGAGAGTACATCAACCATGCAGGACTTCCACAGGGTAGCACGCATGCCTGGTGTGCTTGGGTCAATTGACTGCACCTGCATGGGCATCCTCATGCCACTTGGCCCTGAGGGTGTGGCCTATGTGAACAAGAAGGGGTTCTCAAGTGTGAACTGCCAGGTGGTGTGCGATGCCAAGGGGTGCATCACCAACATCTGTGTCCACACACCCTGGGAGTGCACGTGATGCATTCATCTGCCACAGTTCTGTGCTGTACCACAGGTTTGAGCATGGGGACATCCCCACGGGCCACCTAGTGGGTGAGTATGGGATGGGCAAGGGGTGCTGGGCAGAGCAGGGCATGGGATGAGGGAGGGCAGGGTGGGTGCACAGGCAAGGGCACCAGAGATAGGCAAGGGGCACAGTAACAGAGGACACAGGGCTAACCATGTCATTATCCACACAGGTGACAGTGGCTATCCACTCAGGCCCTGGCTGCTCACCCTCTATCGGCGCCTGTCATCCCCAGCAGAGGAACCATAAAATGAGGCACACGCCAGCATGTGAAACATCATTGAGCAGGTATATGGGATGCTGAAGGCATGATTCCATTGCCTAGACAGGTGTGGTGGTTCCCTACAGTATAGCCCCTCGAAAGCCTGTGGCATATTCCTGGCTTGCTGCATACTGCACAACATGGCCATTGACCATGGGATAGCTGTTGAGGCTGATGAGGGTAACAGTAGTGGGGACAATGAGGGCAATGGGCCAGAGGGGGGTGGACAGCCTCCCCTGGGCAGAGGGATCCCCAGCTGCAGAGGATGGCACACCAGCACAGGGTCACCATAGCGCAGGAGCACTATGTTGAATGCAGGTAGGTGGCACCACATGCACACACTGGCCACACGCACAGATACAACACACAGGCAGGGGTGTGCATGGCAATGGGCATGCACACACAGAGGCATGGCAGAGGCATTGGGGTGTCAGTGCCACACAGTCACACACAACTGCACACAGTGGTGAGCAGCAACACACACACACACACACACACACACACATGCCCAGGTGCAGAACAGATGCAGTGCACCAGTGCACAGGCACAACCAGTGCAGATCTGCTCTCATCATGTCCACACCACATGGGCCAGTGGCCAGGCAAGCATTCACACAGGCAGCATGTGACATGACACACAGGTGCCACACCTGTGGTATGCACACACACACACACACACTGCCATGCATGCACAGCACAGTGGCAGCAGACTGCAACCAGGGTGGCATGCACATCAGGTCTGCCGTGTGGAACCATGGCCACTGCGACCATGGGGGTGGCCATGCCAGGGGGCCGATCGGCAGCCACAGGGGGTGTTTGCAACAGCCCCCCAGTGGTTGAACTGTTGGACCATGACCAGGTCCGTGCAGGGGTGTGTAGGCACCCAAACAGGCCTGCCACAGGCATGCCTGGGATGCCAACAGCAGAGCCTGGCATAAACAGGAAGGGTGTTGCTCGATGCAGGGATCATGGGGTGGACAGTGCACTATGTGGTGACCGAGGTGGCTGGCCATGCCCTGTGGCAGCCAGCAGTGCAAAGACATCGCATTGGCTATGCCATCTTGGGATGCGGTCGTGTCCTCCCGCAAGTGTGCTCAGCTACCTGGCACACCTCCACGCACAGTGCATGCACCCCAGCTACCAGCAGCACCTGTTGTTCCATGGAGATCCATAGCAAATGGGTGTACTCTGCCAATGGGTCGGTGACTGGGGAACAGGGTGGGTGCTGACCCTCCTGTGGTGAACGACCATGCTGCACAGCCCCCCACTCAGGTGGACAGTGCACAGTGGGGTCTCCATGGGGTAAGTACCTATCAGGTGCCCCGGCAGTGGACCCCTCATCCAGCTACCCTATGGCCCCTGCTACCTGCTACTGCTGCCCTTCCGGCTGCTATATGCTTTCCAGCACCTGCGCGGCCACACCACCACCACCACATGGCACTGCCATGGCAGTGCATGCAGCAGCACCCATAGTGGTGGCGGGCAGCTGTCCCACTGCTGTCCGGCCACTGGACATGCTGCCTGTGATGGTACCTGGTATGGCCGTCTCCCCCACAACACCATCCATGCTGTCCAGGATCATGGTCAGGTTGTCATCGGTATCAGATCCTGCCCTGAGCTGTGTCTCCATGCAGAGGATGCCATGGCTGGCATCCTGCAGAAACACAGCCAGGGCCTTATCCGACCCCATGCCTGGGACATCCAGCTGAACAGTGGTGGTGTACTGCAGCTGATCAGGTCCCTGGATGCCCATGGAGGTAGATGACTGGTCCTCCGGGGCTGGGCCTGCCTCCACGGCTACTGCTGGTGCCCCATCCTCCACATGCAGGCATGATGGTGCTGAAAGAGAAAACAGATGTGTCAGTGATGCAAGGCCCCATTTCCCCGGCCACTGCTTGCTGTACATGCCTAACATATGTACCATGCAGTGATGGGCTTCCACCCATCTGAAAACCTCCACCTGGCACACCCTCCACAGTGCTGCAGCACATGGTGGCTGCCACCAACTCCTCCTGTGCTGTGAGCTGTGGCACATCAGCAGGCCCCCTTCTGGTGGCTGTCTGGGCTGCACAAATGGCCACCACCTTCTCCTTGATGTGTCATTTACTGGTGCCCACCTTCTTACGGCACTCCTGCGCAGACTGCTGGTGGCTGCCCTGCTGGTTGACACACGCCACCACCTCCTCCCAGGCCACAGCCCTGGTCTGTGGTGTGCCTGTGGCACCACTCAGCAGTGGTTCCCTGTGGAGGTAGGCCTCAAACAGATCATCTGCCTCTGCCTTTGTAAAGTTGGGCCTGTGTTTCCTAGTAGGCCCACGCTCCTCACTTTCTTCATGTTCCAACATAGTGCTACCTGTGGACATGGACATGTGTGTCAGTGTCAGCAGCAGCCTACTCTGTCCACCCTTCTGTGCTGGCTAGACTCAGCAGCATGTGCAACTTACCTCAGATGGTTGCAATACTGGTTCATGGCCTGTGCTGGTCCATGGCACTTTTATAGCACAACGCATGTAAATGAGCATTGGCACAGCAGTAATGACAGGCTAACTTCTCCAGTGTGCAGAGCATTGGCTGATGAGCTCATTTGCATGTGGTGGCTGAATATTGCTTACTTGTTCTGTGTGCAATGGAATTGCTCTGGAGCAAGTCATGGCGCAATGTCCAGGCAAGCGCAGGACAGCAGTGCACATGCATCAGGCAGTGTGCTGCCGCCAATTGTGCACTGTGTACCCACTGCACAATAGGGACTGTGGTGCATTGTGTGACCCCTGACCCCTACTGTAACCCCTGACCCCTTGGGACTCCACCACCACATGCCTGTCTGGCCATGCCCATGTCATGCATCTCCGGCATTGCGCGATTGGTGGACACAGCGCATGCCTCCACAAGGTCCCCATCCCACGCACATTGTGCACATGTGTGCCTCTAGCCACCATTTTGTCTCCACACATTGCTGCTGGTACAATGGTGCAGCAGGGAGTTCACCAGGCCCATAACTGAACCGATGTTGAGCTTGTCAATCTGGTGGCCTGTGTGCAGCCACATGCTCAAGGGCTGTTTGGCCAGGTGCCCCAGCAACAGCCATGGACCAATGTCTGGCAGGGCACTGCTGCCAGACTGGTGCAGAATACTGGGATGGCCAGAACTGGGGAGCAATGCTGCCACCAGTATGGTGACCTCATGCGGCAGAACCCAGAGCACCTGCAACAGCTGCAGTCACGCGTCCACCGAGGGTCAGTGACACAGCCAGGTAATTCAGCCCATGCTGCATGTGTGCCCTAGTGCTGTACTGTGGGGATGGCTTGGCTGAGTGGCATGCCCTGAAGAGGGGTACATTATCATCGTGCACACTCTGGTGTGGCATTGCCAGCCGCAGCTTGCGTTGTGATACAGCCTTGAGGGCCATGTTGGGCAGGGGCACGTGCTGAGCACAGAGGTGGGGATGGTGAGCACATGCTGTGGATGTTCTCTGATGTGTACCTGTCTTTGTTCCATTCCCAGGACCTGAAGACCACCACAGGCCAAGAGCAGCAGGAACACCAGGGCCAGCCCAGCAGGCCGCAGCAGGACCCAGCTGTGGTGCAGCAGCAGGACAGGCGCCAGCAGGGCTGCAGAGGGCAGGTAGGCACTGTTTTGGTCCTGTGCACAGTACATTGTAGTCAGCGGGGGAGTGGGTGTGGCCATGGTCACCTGTGCCATGTGCCATGGTAGCTGTGTGTATCGCACTGTGCGTGGTGCATGCCACTGTGGGGTGGCCATTGCACACAGGTGCCAGCTGTTGGTGGGGTGGGTGTGTGCCCAGCTATCACTGGTGTTGCTGTGGTGCTGCTGGTGCTCTATGCCATGTGACTGTCCCTGCACAGTCGGGTGGCCATTGGGCAGTGGTGCCCACCTCTGTGCACTGTCATGGCATGCTGGGTTTCTGGCAGGTGTTGGCCCACCCCCCTGTGGGTGGCTGGGATGCCACTCCAGGGGTGTGTGTTCCCACTGCCCATAGTGCACAGTGGGTGGGCATGGTACCTTGGGACCTTGCACTGATCACCTGTCCTGTCCCTTGTCATAGGTATCTGGTGGAGGACGAGGCTGCCTGTGTACTGTAGGCTACTGCGCCAGATTGTGCTAATCACTTCCACCACCATGGAGGCTGTCCAGCTGGTGCGCCATCTCTTGCTGTTCAAACAGTGGCAAAGGAAGCACCAGGCAGTGGCAGGGCATGGCTGCCCTTAGTTGCAGATGCAGCTTTTCCCTGTTTCCCCTACTGTCCCTCCCCTATCCATCCCCCTTCCCACTGTACAGTCCCTGTTCCCTGTCCCCTTCCCTCACTTTCCTACACTTTCCCACCCTTTGCTGTTGTATATTGTTCTCAGCAATACATATATTTTGACTTACCTGCCTGTGTCGGTGTCTGCTTTGCAGCTGGTGTGCGGAGCCATGCTGCAGTGGCATGGTGTCTGTCTGTGTGGTGTGCTTGTGTTGGTGTGTGGGTCATGCATCTGTGGTGCACTTCTGTGTGCTGAGGTGTGCCCCACAGAGGTGGTGTCCTGCCCCTTGGTCAGTGGCTGTGCCTTGGTGTGCCCATGGGGTGACGGTTAGGGGTGTGTGTGCTGTGTGCTTGGCAGCATGGTCCTGGGTGTGGCTTGTTGGGGTCTGGGTGGGTGGGGCACGGCATGTGGCCAGGGAGTAGACTCCATTAGTGACCCTCTGTTGGCCATTGGTGCCACCTGTTGCCTGCTTTCTGTGCCACTGTCGTGTTCCAGGGTGGGGGTGTCTGGGTGCCTGGGTGCCTGTGTGTGCCCTGCTGGTGGTGGCCACCTGTGGCCTGCCACTGTGCTTCCCTGGCACTGTCCCTGGGTCTATTCTTGTGCTGTGCCCCCTTCTTTTACTCTGCTGCTGTGCTCCCACCATTGTCTGTGACTTTTCTTTGTGCACTATCGGCGCAGATCTGGTTGTACCAAGGCGCAACTCTGGTTGTGCCATGGCACATCTCTGCCATATTCAGCCGTGTCACACTGGCGCATTTCAGAATGCACAACCTCTGAATATGGCACTCATTGCATCATGGCACATCAGATTTGTGCTGCTCCGGGCTTGAGCTGGCCTTTGGCGCATTTCTGAATAGCTGGCCCATACAGTTTACCATTTAACATATCTGAGAATTTAAACATTCAATTGCATTTGTAACAAGACATACAGTTACAAAATAACAAATAATCATACAGTCGCATTTGTGACATAACATACAGTTAAATATATCATACCTGTGGAATATGCATTTCATTACAAGTGGTATATCTGAGGAAGATATTACAGAAATGTAATGTAGCCATGGAGCCAACTCCTTGCAGGAATGGATCACAGTTAAGAGGCAGATCATTTAGCAATTATTGAATGAATGAGGTGAAGTGAGGGGACATCAAAGGGGTAGAGGGGTAGACAAGAGAAACCAGCTGGGGGAAAGAGAAGATAAAGATGGGGAGAACATTACCGTAGCAAACTGAGCAAAAAGTCAGTTGCGAGGGGCAAGTAAACACAGGGCTAGTGCAATCTGGGAGCACCTCAGACAGAACAAAAAGTGCAAGTTATTAGCTTAAGTGAACTAATTCTTTTGTTTAAGTGCAGAGTGATAGAGAGGGGGCAGGAGGGAGATGGGGGTAAGGGATAGGGTAGGGAAGGATGAGTCATACCTGGAACTGGCCGCTTCAGAGTCCGGAGATTGCTGCCAGTGATGGAATGAGGAGAGGATGTAGAATAAGGGGCAGGAGTAGGCAAGGGCAAGTTGGGTAGAGATAGCAGATGGGATGGTGAAGGGAAGGAGGAGGAGGGGTGGGAGAAATTTGCCTAAGTCTAGGCCTCTTCAGGATGCTGAGAACCCTGCTAGAGAGCAGAGTCAGGCTAGAATGAGTTAGGTAGAAAGGATGGAGGGGAAAGGGGAGGGAAGGATAGTCATTTCCCAGTGCTGGACCCCTCCATGATGCTGATAACCCTATCAGGGGGGAGAACTAGGTGAGGACAAGTTGGGAAGAGAGAAAAGAAAGGATGAAGGGAAAGGAGGGAAGAGGAGGGAAATAATAAGCCTGCTTAAGACTAGGCCACTCCAGAGTGCAGAATCAGGTGAGGACTAGTTGGGTAGAAAGGACAGAGGGGAAGGGGGAGTGAGGGAAGAGTAATTGCCCACTGCTGGGCTCCTTCAGGATGCAAAGAACCCTGCCAGAGGGTAGAATTAGGTGAGGATAAGTTGGGCAGAGGGGAATAGGGGAAATGGAAGAGGAAGGAAAAAAAAGGAGGGAGGGAAGAAACTTACCCCAGAGTAGATAACACAGTGTTGCTAAGAATCCTGACAGAGGGCAGATTCAGGTGAGGACAAGTTGGGTAGAAAGGAGAGAGGGGGAAGGGAGGGGAAGGAGGATGATTGCCCAGTGCCAGACCCCTGCAGGATGCTGAGAACCCTGCCAGAGGTCAAAACTAAGCAGGGGAAAGTTAATAATGGAAGAGTGTTAGGGCTAGGAGTGAGGGGTAAGTGGTGAGGAAGAGGAGTGCATGCTGAGAAGCAGGCTTTGGGGAGGAATTTTAATAGGGGATGTGAGTCATGGAGAGGAGCAGAGGTATAGGAGGATGGTTAAGAAGGGTTTAAGAAGGAGCAGTTAAATGAGAGAAAGCTGTATAAGGCAGAAGCAAGGGAGTAGGAGGAGGAGGAGGAGGAGGGCATATTTGTGGGGAGAGGGAGTTCCAGATTTGCGGGAAATGATTGGTGAAACCTGTCTGACTGATGAGAGTGGTTAGACAGGGGACAAACAAAGTGCGAGTGTCGGAGTATCTGAGGGAGTGGGGGGGAGAGAGAGCGAACATGAGAGGTAGGAAGGAAGTTCTCCAAACCAAAATTTAGAAGTGAGTTTGGCACAATGAGTGAGGCACCTGTTGGCAAGTGAGGGAAGAGAAAGGGCATGGTAGAGGTTACAGTGATGTGTGCGTGATGGAGCATCAAGGGCAAAATGACAAAAGGAGTTAAAGAGAGTGTCCAATCTGGTTAGGGAGGATTTGGGAGTGGCACCATAGACTACATCACAGTAGTCGAAAATGGGGAGAATCATCTTCTGGACTAGTTCACACTGCACCATAGGAGGGCTGCAACTACAGTTCCTGAATAAGGCACCAAGCTTGGGGTGCAGTTTTTTCAGGATGGCGTCAATGTGGCCAGAGAAGTTGAGGTGTTGGTCTAACCAAACCTCAAGGTATTTGAATGAGGAGGTGTCCTCTAGGATTGTCCCATCAAGGATATGGAAAGATGGTAAAGGGTGGAGCCTAGATAGTCTCTGCCTAGTGCCAAAGGTCATAGAGACAGTCTTTTTTGGCATTTAGAATTAGTTGATGTGAGGCAAACCATAGCTGAACCTGGTGGGGGTCATGCTGAAAAGTGGTTGCTACATCGGCAGGGCATTTGCCAGAGGAGAACAGGATGCTGTCATCAGCATACATATGGATAGAGGAGGAGGGGGACAATACTGAGAGCAAGTCATTTAGGAAGATGGAGAAGAGAATGGGTCCAAGCACCAAGTCCTGTGGTACTCCTGTGGTAATGGGGGGGGGGGAGATTGTATCCTGGATCATCATTGTGTTCTGCTTGAGAGGGTAAGCTCTAATCCAGTTTTGGGCAGAAATAGACAACCCAGCAGCTGTGAGGGAGTCAAGATGCAGGGCATGGGAGACTGTGTCAAAGACCTTGGCAAGGTTGACAAAGATGACAGAGGTAATGAGGCCATTATCCATCCCGGTGAGGATGGAGTCAATGAGTCTGAGTAGGGAGGTGGTAGTGGAGTGGTTCATCCGAAAGCCAGACTAGAACAGGGTGAAAAAGGAAGAGTCATCGAGGAAGGAGGTTAGTTGAGAGAGGACCAGGTGTTCTTGGAGCTTTGCAGGGGCAGGGAGGAGGGAAATTGGGCAACACATTTGCAGAGGAGGAGGGGTCATCACCTTTGGGAGAAGGAGGACCACCACATGTTTCCAGGATGAAGGGACAGATGAGGATGAGAAGGAGAGATTTAAGATTAAGGAGAGAGGGTAGGCTATAGCAGAAGCTGAAAGGTAGAGGAGTTTCGGGTCAAGGTCATTTGGTGATGAACCTTTAGAAGGATTAAGAGAGAGAAGGGCCATTAGTGCTTCCTCTGGAGAGACAATTTAAAAGGAGAAGGAAGGGTAGGTGCGGAGGGGTTGAGTGCTGGCTGTGGGATGATGAGGAGGGGGAGGTTAGAGGGGAGGGACTTTAGAAGTGCTGTGGCGCAAGAGGTATAATAGGAGCTAAACTCTTGAGCCACTGTGCACGGTTTGGAGACCAATGAGTTGTTTATTTTAAGCACTGGGAGAGATGGATGTGAAAGAGGGAGACTAGGGCATGGACCACTTTCCAGAATTTAGAGGGGAATTAATGTTTTTGAGAAAAGATTATGTAAAATATTCAAACTTGCAAGTCTGGTAGCTTTTGAGTAGGCATTTCTTAACATGCGATACCTGGCATAGTCTGGGAGAAAGCTCAACCCATCACATTTCCAATGCATTTTTACAAGATTTAAAGGGGTGCACCTGGTGTATGACCAAACAAAAGCATGAAATTAAGGTACCAGGGACCCCCCTACTCTGTCCATAAGACATATAGAGCAAGCAGGAGAACCACAGCTCAGAATGGCAAGGTAAAATGTGTTGCCTTTCTTCTGACCGTCGAGGAGGTCACTTTGTCGAAGTGGTCAGGCTTATCATAACTCAGCTGAAATTTGAGACCAAGAACCCCTCTAACAATCCAAAACAAGTAAAAATATTGGTGTTACTTGAAAAATATTGCTGGCTTTTAAAGCAGCAGAGTGGGGGGGGTGGCTGGTACCTTAATTGGAAGCTTTTGTTTGGTCACACACCAGGTGCACCCCTTTAAACCTAATAAAAATGCATTGGAAATGTGATGGGTTGAGCTTGCCAAACCCTTTTTATTGAACTTTAAGCAGGAGAACTGTGACTTTCTCCTAATTGGTGAGCTCCCCAGTGAACCTCTTATTGGCCAGGGCACATGATATAAGCAATGAAGCCAAAGAGTAGACTCTCCATAAGACATATATAGAAAGCAGGAGAACCACAGCTCAGAATGGCATGGTAAAATGTGATGCCTTTTTCCTGACCTACAAGGAGGTCACTTTGTTGTAGTGGTCAGGCTTATCATAACTCAACTGAAATTTGAGACCAAGAACCCCTCTAACTATCCAAAACAAATACAAATATTGGTGTTATCTGAAAAATATTGCAGGCTTTTAAAGCAGCAGAGTGGGGGCTGGTACCTTAATTGTGTAGTCTGGGGGATGCTGGGAGGCCTTATGTTTCCTCCAAGCTTTGTCTCACTGCCTGAGACAGGTCAGTAATTTGGGGGAGACCCAGGGATGATGGTTGCCACAAACTCTAGTGCATTTGAATGAAGCACAGGAGTTCCATGTAGTTAGAACTTTATCTTTAAAATAAGTGACAGCTTGGTCAATGGAAGGGGCAAAGGCAATAGGAGACCAATCAGAGGTGGCCAGTTCATTAAGAAGGGGATTAAGGTTTAAGGAGCTGAAGGAGCGGAGTTGCAGAATTTTGTGTGTTTTTTTTGGTCTATGGACTTTCCTGACTACAAAGATTGAGTGATGATCACTGAGGGCATCCGGAAGGATGCCTGATTTAATGACTCAGTGGGGGTTAGAGGTCAGAGCCCACTCTATCAGGGAGTGGTTAAGGGTTTAACGATTTAGGCAGTGGGCTCCAGGATGAGTTGGGAGAGACTGAGGGCTGTGATGTCATTACATGTCTTGTGAGTTGTTGGTGATAGCCAGTTTATGTTTACATCACCCAGGATGTATAGCTCGCCTTTATGTGAGAGGGAGGTTATGGAGGTTATAAGATCCAAAGTATTGGATGCCTTGGAACCAGGTCGACAGTAGATGCTGGCTATGAAGATAGGCAAGGAAAAAGGCAAGGTAATGTTTACTACAAGTGCTTCATAGGTGGAGGGTAATGAGGATGATAGAATGGTTGTGAACTGAGGTGAGGACAGGATATACATGGCTACTCTGCCACCCCTGCCAGTCCTATCCTGCCTGATTATGGAATAACCTGGGATATCAATGGCAAGATCAGGTATTTTAGCGTTTAACCAAGTTTCCCTTAAAATTAGAATATCAGGTGTGAGGGAGATTACCATAGGATGTAAAAGGTCAATTTTTGAGATGAGACTGCAGATGTTTAAAGAGGACAGGAAATCATTTCTAATTGGCAGTTGTTTATGAAGTTCTTATTCTCAGGAATGATGTGTAGTTCCCTAAATTATCCATATTTAATTGTACCCGAACAAAAAGTGATACAAGAAACTGTATTTTACATTGTTTTGTTTTTATGGGCAGCATTCTGTTACAGTTCTCTTCATGAAACCAGTAATTTGGAGTTTTAGCTATGTCACAGTTTGTGCACAGAACTCTAAGCACAGTTCTGATAGACCAAATGCTCATAATTAGCATTCTGTACACAAACAATGACACAGTAAAATCTCCAGATCACTGGCTCCATGAAGAGAACTGTAACAGAATGCTGCCCATAAAAACGAAACAATGCAAAATACAGTTTTTTTATATCACATTTTATTCATGTACAATTAAATATGGATAATTTAGGGGAATGCATATCATTTCTGAGAATAAGAACTTTTTAATCAACTGCCAGTTAGAGATGATTTCCTGTCCTCTTTAAATGGAGGATTTTCAGACCTTTAGGGAGGGTAGAGAGGGTGCGGGAAGTTGGTACATTAGTAGCAGGATTGCAACTGGCAGAGGAGGGTGTAGTGGGGCAAGGATTGGAATGAACATTTCCTGATGCGAATAAGAGGAGTGCTATTATGAGGGAGTGGAGTTTAGGGCATTTGTGACAGGCCGAGGATTTGAGAAGTATTTGGGGGGGATAGGTGAGATGAAGATAAATAGGTGAAGGAAAGTTAGGTGGCTAGGTGCTGAGACTAGAGTAGCAGGGGGGAAGTAAGGGAAGTGAGACCAGAGTATTTGAAGGGGTGTAGGATTTATGGCAAGGATAAAGGGTGGGGGCTATGAGAACTGAGGGGAAGGTGAGAAAGATTTATTAGACTGAGGAGAGTGCAGAGCTGAGGTAGATAAAATTGATAGAAGAATTAGAAGAAGGGGGAGTGGTGAAGGAAGAGTGGGCATATTGAATGGACTGGGGGAGCAAGAATAGATCAGACTATATTGTACTAATCAACAGTAGGGAGTAGATCAGTGGCAGAAGTAAAGTGACTGAGTAGTGGTGGACAGTTGCTGGCAGCAGCAAGTTAATTAAGCAATAAGGCACGACAGGGTGTGTGTTATCATGTAATAACGTCACTCCTGGGGGTTGAAGCATGAGGCGAAGCCGAGTGCTTCCACTACCCCAGGAGTGACATTATTACACGATAACACACACACTGGAGTGCCTTATTGCTGTTATACAATGGCTTGTTATTATACAAAATAAAAAACATTTAAAAATATTTTTTAGAAGATTTTTAGTGTGTCAGTATTTCATAAGAGAAGAGGTCATCAATGTGATCATCAATACAGTGACGTTATTGTGTAATATCATCACTGTCTCAGGCACCCATTGACCAATCAGAATACAGGACATTTCCTTGCCATTGTATAATTGAGTTGATTGCCCTCTAGTGGCTTTGCAGTATAATTTGCAAATGGGAAAGTAGACACTTCAGAAGTGGGGTTCTGCTTTTGTGTCATGTGTTTTACATTGTTTTGCTGTACATTTGCCCAGGATAACTCAGCCAATATGCAGCATCTCTTTTTCAGAGGGGTCCTGTTTTGAAACCTTTTTATTGCATTTAGTCAGGATAGCACAGCTCAGGTGCCATGTTGTTTTCAGTAGGATCCTGCTTTCCCCAGTTTTCACTCTGTATTTACTGGAATATGGAGTCTGGTTTGTGGCTCAGCTTATTACAAACAAATCTGTACTAGTTGCTCATCCTAAAGATGCACCTCACTAAAACTGTAAGTCATATTTTAAATATTGGTTCCAATTTTTTTGCTGAAGCACATGAACTACAGAGAATCTGTGAGTAAAGTGTGCCTTGAGAAAGAAGTACTGTATTCAATTTTCCCGGGAAAATAAAGAATGTCTTTTTATTTTAAATTACATGAACTTAGCAATAGCTACTGAACTTAGCAATAGCTACAGTATTTGAAGTCACATAACAAAGAACACAAATTTTAAAATAAGACAGTTACCAGTCATTCCTTTAAGTCTGTTAAATGTGATGCGGGTTACTGTTCATTTTTGTATAGCTTGTTTTATTGTGATCACATACGTATGACAGGCATGTTTTTGTTTTGATCATTAAGGTGAAAAATACACTAGATAAATCCTGTAATATGCTGTTTCTGAATACCTGATGAAAGTGAAAGATTCAGATAATTTTGTCTGGTACCAGGTCAATACCACCCAACAAAGACAATGTGGCATTAACCGCACTGTGCAGAGCACGCCAGCATTCACAGCGACAGAGGTATAACAGCAGTAGGGAATTACCGCTACCCCTGTCACTGTATGATTTAACTAAGGAGGGATCAAGTTGCTGTGTGCTGGGTTGCCTAGTTGAGCCACTCCCATGATGGAGTGGCTAAGGCACCAGCATATGATGGGACTGGAGATCTGGGACAGTGGCCCCTCCCCCAAGGTCTCCTGGAACTACTACTTTTTGCAGCACTTTTTTTAATGAAATTTTCCCCCCTCCCAAGTTTCTCCCCATCTCCAAAGTCCACTCCCTCCCTCAGATTTTGATATTTAAATTCTGGGGGGGGGGGCCCATAAAAAGCAAGAAATCCCATTGTTTTGTATCCCTCATTTTTTGTTTTCGGCAATATGACCCTGTGGCTTTTGTCTGATGCAGTTAGGAACAGACAGTGCTTCTCTATGAGAAGCTCTTATGGCTTGCATAGCTTATGACTTCCTAGTATGACAATGTCAAGTTGTAAAGCTCAAACTGATGAATATCCCTTATTTTAACCAGCTGTACAATCTATCTCTCTGCTATGCAACCGACTGTAAGTGGGTTGTATGCTCTGGTCCCTGAATGGATGGTGATGCTCAGGTCAACTATGGGATCATTGTATATTAATAAAACTATATTATATTCATGCAGTTGTCTACTGGTGCTACAGTAGTTGCATTTATTCAGAAGCTGGGTGCTGTGGGACTTGAACCTGTGATTCATGGAAATTTATGCCTGCTGGTGTTAGATTACAATATGGGTTCATTGAATGTTTTGGATTGGTAGGTGAAAGGGATTGTGGCAACTTGATCGCACATTTTTTAAATTAATTTATTTCAATTTTGTTTCTAAAACAAATGTTTTTAGGAGATGTGGCTGTATGGTGCCAACGTGCATGCACATGTACTTCCCAATATGTTTACTGACATGCATGCTTTTGTTGATTTTATTTCCATTTTGCCTCATTTTACTAACTGTAAACTCTCAAACACCTTTCTCTCACAGAACATGCTGCTTAATTCATGTTTACGTCACCAGTCCCATTACCCACCACAATACTTATATTGCCCTTCTTCATCGGTAATTAGAACTGTCAACCATTCCAGCACCACTGCTTTGCTGTTTGTCACTCATTGACTAGTGGCACATACAGTATCAGATATCTGGTGATATTAGTGACCGAATATGGGCGACCGTCAAAATGGCGACTCCATATTTGGGTACTGACTACTGCTACCATGAGAGTAGGGGAAGGTGGCCGGAAAGAGAGAATGGTGGAATGGTGAGGGAAGAGGGGGAAGGGAAGAGGGCTATCCGGAGAAACTGTGCCTGCTGTCGCTGAGCCAGCCATGTGGTGTGGTGCTGAAGGAAGCTGGCTCCAGCACAGCAGGTACTGGTTCAGGGCTGGAGATGGGAGGGTCTGTATTTTGCCGCTGCCTGTGGCTCTCAGACTTAATTTTTTTTTTTGCAGCCAAATTTGTGTTCCCTCCCTGACATGCACCCCCCTGGAGTTAAGAATTCCAATTCAGGAAGGTGTGGGGGGGGGGCACAGCCCCCCTACAAAAACACTTTAAGTTGCCATGTGTCGGTTTGCTGGTAAGTGTATAGCGCCGATGTACTTGCCATAATAGTGATCACTATTCTGCGTTCGCTATTATGACATAGAACCACAGTACCATCTTCACAGCCAGCTACCAAATATCAGTTTACAATCACCTGCATGCTGCATCAGCTGTTTTAATATGCAGATGATAGTAAGTTGTCGTTTAGCAGCCAGCTAAGGAGTTGAGAGTAGTGTACGTACTGGTCACTGCATGGTAGGCTGCAGTCAAATTGGGTAGCATCGAATAATAATAATTAATTTTTTATATTAGTGTAAGTGGATACTTGTGCAAACTTCATGTGTTCTTTTGCCAGTAGTGATAGGATTCAAACAAGCTATTACCTGACATATATTCCCCATGTAGTGGAGTGTGAAATGGGTTTAACAATTGTTATGATTGGATAGTGGGTGGGGGATTGGCAACTGGACAGCATTGTTTACTTTTTTATTTACTTTTTTAACACATTAGCCACTGTGACTACTTTCCTTACAATTAATAAAGTACTTTTGCTGCTCATAATGTGACTGTGTATTATTTATATGATACAGTAATTGTTATTGCCCTTATTCCGATATTGATCTTTCAATCTTTGTAAACTAACTATGTTCCTGCTTCTTTTTTATAATTGCTGTGTTTTTGTGGGAATCAAGTGTCTTAGTGTGTTAGTGTGTTTGTATGTTGGGGTGATTGCGGTGTATAGGGATGCAAGCCTTTTTTCTTATGTTTTTTAAAATACAGGTGTTGAGAGCACTCGGGTTAGGCAGGGTGAATAATAAAATTACTCGTCTGTGACCATATAGTTCAACTGGGTAATTAAATGCAAAAATGCAAATCCACAATGGGAGCTGTATTTCAAAGCATTTACTTACAACTGATAGCCATCTGCTGGTTGCTGACAGTAAGTTGTACAAGTAATACATTTTTTTAATGCAGCCTTCATTGTGGATTTGCATATGTGCATTAAATTACCCAGTTGAACTGTACGGTCTCAAGCTCCCTTTACATGACCTGCTCTGCACAGCTGTGAGTGGTGCAGCGCAATTGGAATGACACTTTGTTGGCTGTGTATAGGGGAGCCACATTGCAGCCAAATGGAGCATTCGCTGGCCTGGCACACCCTGCTTTCCAGGATTCGCTGTTGTGTTTCACCATTTTGCACCACCTTTTCCTGCCGTGTAATAGAAATGCAGCACTGGCACTGATGCAGCCCAACAGTTAAGTCTTGGGCTTTGGGCCAGCCAGAAAAACTGCAAAAATGCTGGAACAGCCATGAGACTGCTGCAGGGCTGCTGCTGTATAGGGAAATGGCAGTGAAACAGAGGGAGTGTAGCGAGTGGTTGCAAACCACAGTGCTGTGGAGAAAGGCTCCATGTAAAAGTGTCTACAGTCTACCCTGAATGCTCTCCACACTTGGATTTTTGTGACTATTTTAGTCTTAGCCAGCCTCCAACGAGTACCGCCCCTACACCACAATGCAAAAGTCTTCCTTGCTGTTTTGGTGGGACATAGAAATATAGAAACATAAACTTTGATGGCAAATAAGGACCGCTTGGCCCACCTAGTCTGCCCATTTCCCTACCTAGAGGATAAGCTGTAGATCCTAGTTAACCAACAGTCTATTTCTTCCTACCCCCCCACAAGAATTGCCTTATGTCTGTCCCATGTATTCTTGAATTCTCTTACAGTTTTAGACCCCACAACCTCCTCAGGAAGGCTATTCCATGTGCCCACCACCCTCTCTGTGAAAAAATGCTTCCTCACATTGCCCCTGAACCGTCCCCCCATCTTCAAATTGCGTCCCCTTGTTCTTGCACATGACGCTCTATAAGTAAAAGTACTCTGTTTTATAACACACACTGATAAAATCAAAACGAAAAACATCAGCAGAATCAATGTGTGACAGGGTGTTTTTTTAAAAGCCCCACAGTGACAATTGACACATCTCTCAGAGGCGTGCCATGGCGAGCACATTTTGTGAAAAAAACAGCAGTCTCTATTTAATTTGTTTATTGTGTATGTTTGTTTTTTAGAAACAGTACTTTTACATGTATAGCCCACATGGCTATACAAGAAAAAGGGGGATTCATCTTCTGGAAATCTCAACTAGTCTTCTGGGCTGTTTCACTCGTGTTTACCTGTTAATGATATATGCAACCACACTGCCCCATCTAACATGCAGATGCCACTTTTTGTTGGACAGTGAAATCTTGAATCAATGTACCTTTTTAATTAAAAAAACTGCAGATATTATCACTCAGCCTATTTTAACCCTTAGGCTGCCTCCGACAAGATATCTTGTCCTAAAAACCTATGCGTTCTAAATCTTCCGGCAGCCTTAGGGTTAAGTGATCCAGCTGTCCTTCAGAGAAAATACTTTCTCACTCTCCAGTGAGAGTGCCACCTATGCAGCACAGCTGATTGCTTTTGCCTGTGTGTATGGGAAGCCAAGCATAGAAGAAATTCCCATTCTAGTCTCGATTACTTCTGTGTTTGGCTATACATTATCCCTACATAGAAGTACAGATGAATAAGCCACATAGCTGCCCACTAACCTAGAACTGGGACTGGGCTTGGCAACAGGTAGGAGAACCAACCTCTGGAGAGGTGTCTGTGTCTAGGTTCAGCCTCCTGATCAACCCTCACAGTTATCCTCAGCAAAGCACCCAGCTCAGCCTTTCCAGGAGAAACTTTTTCAGTGGTCCACTTTCCACTGAACTGTCTGCTCAATGGACTCAGCAGAATCCTTGGGGTAGTTCCTCACTTCCCCTGGTAGTTTTGAACAGAGGCCACTTCGATATGGCATTTACAAAAGCATAGGGAGAATACAAAATAAACAAACTTAGGAAATTTTTTATCATGTGTGCCTAGCATGCCATCAGAAGATTGGAAGTCTCTGTAAAGTTTATCTTTTGCTGTTTTTGAGGTATTCTAGTAGCCTGTGTTGGTGATGCATTTGCGTATTCCTATGAACCTGTCTTCTGGTTGAATTTCACACTTGGCTGGGTCATCACCCTGTCGTTGATCATCTCCTCCTCCTCATCTGAGAAGAAATAGGAAACCCTGATCCAGATCTTGTCCTTCTTGTTGCCGGTGGGGTCCCCGATGGATAGTTCACTATGATTTACGTGGGTGATCTGATCCAGTTGATTTCCCATCAGTGACACGTCACAAGGGAGGTCACGAGGAGGCAGCCAATCTAGAATCTTAATGTACAAAATGCTTCATGCCTGACACACTGGAGTGTTGTATTTGGTTTATCAACTGCAGTCAGAGCACTTACAACTTCGAAGAATCATAGCCCCTAGGATTATTACTGTAAGCACCATGTGGAAAAAGGCAGGGAGGTCAAATTGTCAATGCATGCACAAAGCAGGGCAACCCTATGAAACCGGAGCACAGACTTTTGTGACATCACTGCTTATAGAACTGTTACAGGCAGGCAATACAGATGTCTCAGAAGCACTGACTGAGAAGAGAAGAGTTGGTGTGGGTATCAGTACCATCTCCAGACAGTGCAATGTGATACATTTTATGGGTGCAACCCCAGAGCTATTGTTCCAGTCTGTATAGGTTTATGCCCAACACCACTTGGTTATTGATGTTTTGCAGGGCATGACCTCTGTCAGTAAATTGTACATACTTCGATGTGTGACTATTGTTATACTGCATATGAGGAATTGAGGGAGGCAGATTTGCAAATGTGTCTGAGGAAGCAAGTTTGTTTTGCTGCTGCTTTAAAGCTTTGGATAGCCCCAAATACAGTATAACAAAAGTCACACATCAATGCATGCATGATTTACCTTCAGAGGTCAAACCCTGCAAAACATTGCTAACCAGGTGGTGTTGCACCTAAACCTTTGCATACTGGACAAAATAGCTCTGCGGTTGCACCCCCAAAATATACCACATCTCACTTCAACAAGAAAACCAGCCAAAGTTGACAATAGCAATTAAAGCATTACATTTTTTAAACGACGTTTGTAACAAAAAACAAACAAACAAAAAAAATTGCCTCATGTTAATGTATAGCAGCCGTGTTGGCTCTGACTGAATCTTGCTCTTCTTCACCACCACAGCAAGGTGCTTTCTCTGCTGTCTGAAGCCATCTGCTGTCTCAGGCTCTCACACTAATGAGTAACTGGAATTGGTGAGGGTAGACTGTGAGTCAGAAATGCATTGCATGGCTTGGAGACATTTTATCCTTAGCAATGTTCAGCACCAGTTTTGGTGCTTTCTTTAGGACCCTTAGCAGCAGTTTACCTGTAAAGGACTTCATGAGTCCATTATTTGAATTTTTTAAGGCCTCTATGACTCAGGAGAAGGGATCACAAACCCTCAGTCGGAGGAGCCGTATGCCTGATCCCTTCCCTTTCCTTGTTCCCAATTTTACAGTTGCTGTCCTCTAATGAGTAGCTGGAATTGGTGAGGGTAGACTGAGTCAGAAAAGCACTGGATGACTCAGAGACAATTTATCCTTAGCAGTGTGGACTCTTTTAAAGAGCACAAGATTCACTGCTTCCTTTCAGGCCCACAGCAGCAGTTTACGTCTAAAGGACTTCAAAAGTCCACATCTTTGAAATTTTTAAGACCTCTATAACAAAAGGGAAGGGGATTATAATTCTTCAGTTGAAGGAGCTGGATGCCTAATCTCTTCCACTTTGTGGCCCCCAAAGTTACAGGTACCACCCCCGTGCTTTCACGTTTTGTGATATATTACTTTTGATAGCATAGGGGTGTGCTGTATTGATAGTAATAGGAGCCATTTATATGTTGTCTTGCATGTGCAGCATAAGCAACATTTTGTGACAGCTTGCTGGAGTAGCAGGCTGTGGAAATGCGGCTGTGTTGTGGCCAGTGGAGCAACTGTTTCTTGGGTTGGTCTGTGTGGCACCAATGAATGAGCACACTGTCTATTACAGCAGTTCAGACACATACCACCAACTTGAAAGAAATCAACTGCTGCAATTAGAGACAGGCTACTCATTGCAGCAGCAGATCTCACACTTCTCTATTATGTGCTCCTGGCAAAACATTTCATAGAAACATAGAAACACAGAAGTTGACAGCAGATAAAGACCACAAGGCCCATCCAGTCTGCCCATTTCTTTTTCTACCTTATAAATGTGCCATCAACCTTTGCTCTGTCAATGGCCTATCTATTCATACTCATCTGTATTGCTTCCTTACGCCTGTCCCATGCCTGTTTGAAGCCCTGCACTGTATTCATATCCACCACTTCCTGAGGTAGGCAGTTCCATGCATCCACCACCCTTTCTGTGAAAAAGAACTTCCTCACATTGCCCCTTAATCGGCCTCCCTATAATCTCATGCTGTGTCCTCTTGTCCTGCTATTTTTCTTATATTGAAACATGTTAGACTCTTTCACCATGTTAATGCCCTTGAGGTGTTTGGATGTTTTGATCATATCACCCCTCTCCCTCCTTTGCTCTAGGGTATACATATTGAGCTCCATTAATCTGTCATCTTATGTTTTCTGATGCAGTCCCTGCACTATTTTGGTTGACCTTCTCTGGACTGCCTCAATTTGGTAAATGCCCTTGTGAAGGTGTGGTCTCCAGTACTGCACACAGTACTCCAGTTGGAGCCTAACCAGTGTTTTGTAAAGAGGGATTATTACCTCCCTCTTCCAACTTGTGATACCCCTACTAATACACCCTAACATTCCCCTAGCCTTACCTACCACTTTAGTGGTCTGCTTGGATGATTTCAAGTCATCAGTGATGACGATGCCCAAGTCTCTATCTTCCCTTGTGACTGCCATCAACTCCTCTCTCAGCCTATAGGTGGCTTCAGTGTTTTTCTTCCCTAAGTGCATGATCTTGCACTTCTTTGCATCAAACCCCAGTTGCCACTCTTCCGACCATTTTGCTAGTTTATCCAGATCTCTTCTCATTCTGTCCACCCCATCTGGATCATCAACTCTTTTGCAGATCTTGGTGTCATCTGCAAACAGACAAATCTTACCCTCCAGTCCAACTGCAATGTCACTGATGAACATATTGAAGAGGACTGGCCCCAGGACTGATCCCTGAGGTACCCCATTTGTGACTTGCGTCTCTTCTGACCCTATACTGTTTACCACCACTTTCTGTTTTCTGCCTGTCTATCAGTTTGCCACCCAGTTGACCAACTTCTGACCCACCCAGAGCCTACTCAGCTTATTAATCAATCTTCTATGCGGAACAGTATCGGAAGCTTTGCTGAAGTCAAGGTAGGCGACATCAACTGCTCCCCCTTGGTCCACCACTCTGGTTACCCAGTCAAAGAAATCTATGAGATTAGTTTGACAGGACCTTCCTTTTGTAAACCCATGCTGTCTTGGATCCTGTGCTCCTATGGATTCCAGGTATTGCACAATCCTTTTCTTAAGCAGTGCCTCCATAATCTTGCCCACTACTGAGGTAAGACTGACTGGTCTGTAGTTCCCTGCCTCTTCCTTGCTACCACTCTTGTGAAGCGGGATCACATGAACCCTTCTCCAGTCTTCTAGAACCTCTCCTGTGCTCAGAGACTCACTAAACAGTTCTGCTAATGGCTCTGCTAGTTCCACCCTTAGCTCCTTTAGTACCTTGGGATGTATGTCATCAGGTCCCATTGTCTTGTCCACCCTGAGCTTAACGAGCTCTTGTAGGACCCTTTCTTTTATGAAGGGACTAGTGCTTACCTCCCTCCCCCCTGCATCCATGGTGCTGAGCTGTGGGCCCTGCCCTACCTTCTCTTCAGTAAATACTGAGCAGAAGTATATATTTAGGATAGATGCTTTTACATGGTCCTCCTCCTCACACACCCCTTTATCTCCTTTGATCTTAGTAATACCCCCTCTAGACTTTCTCCTTTCACTAATGTATCTATAGTAAGTCTTATCACCTTCTTTTGCTGTTTGTGCTAGTGTTTCCTTGGTTTGGGCCTTTGTCTGCCTTACTGCCTTCCCTGCTTCCCTTAGGGAAGTTTAGTATGCCTCCCTATCTTCATCCTGCTATGTCCCCTTATATTTCCTGAAGGCCAGGCTTTTGGCTCTGACCTTTTTTGCTACTGTTCTTGAGAAGCAAAGTGTTTTCCTTCTTCTTTTGCACTTCCTTTTCTCTCTAACACAATGAGATGTTGCTTCAAGTATTGCATCTTCAATGCTTGCCCACTGTGCCTGTACTCCCTCACCTGTATTTCTTTTTGCTAGTGCTAACTTAACTTTGTTGCCCATCTTATCAAAGTCAGCTCCTCTGAAGTCCCATATGTTTGCCTTGGAATGGGATGATGTAGTTGTAGTGGCCAGATTGAACCATACCATGTGATGGTCACTGGCACCCAGGTGACCTTCAACCTGGAGATCTGTGATCCTTTCCCCTGTTAGTCAGTACTGTATCTAGGATAGCCTTGTCTCTTGTGGGTTGTTATACCAGTTGTTTGAGGCCTTCCCCCTGCAGGGAATCCACCATGTGTCTAGTTCTGGCAGATGTTCCTGCTGGTATTGACCAATCTGTATCCGGCATGTTGAAGTCTTCCATTATCAGAACCTCCCCTTTAGCTGTTATGTTGTGTTGTGTATATCTTCTAACAATAATGTATCTATGTCCTCCCTCTGGTCTGGGTGCCTGTAGACAACCCCAGTTCTTATGGCTGTACCATTTTCTGTTTCCAGGGTGAACCACAATTCTTCTGGCTCCTTATGTGTATTCTGAATTTCTGTAGCTTTGATATTTTCATTGACATACAGGGCCACTCCACCACCCCTTTTTGCACCCTCGGTCTCTTCTAAACAGTACATAGCCAAGTACTGAAGTCTCCCAAGTGTGGTTACTGGTAAACTATGTCTCACTAATTGCTACTATGTCCAGTTTAGCCTCTGTCATTATTGCCTGCAGGTGTTGGATCTTTTTTCCCAGACTGTGAACATTTGTGTACGTGATTTTCCATTGGCCAGATTTCAGTGTGTTAGTTGTTGGGTGAGGTCTGGCATTTCCCCTGTGCATCGTATGGGGAGCTGGACCTTTTTCCTTACCTGGTGATCCAAATGAACTGCAAACATGCTGAACTCCTGTTTGACCACAAGCTGCTGGAAGGGGTGTTCTTCCCATTCAATGTATAGGGTGCTGCATTCCTCTCCCCATTTGCTAGTTTAAATATTCTGCAAAGATATCAAACTTCTGCCCCAAGGCATTGACTCCCTCCTTAGTCAATAAACATGGTGGTGACTCCCACCATCTGCCTCTCACAGTCCCTACAAAGCTGACATCGGGTGTGCCCAATCCCCCTGTCAGCACACCCCCTCCCCAGTTTGTTTGCTGACAGGGGAGCCCAGTCCCGGTTGGCATAATGTCCCCCCTTGATTTGTCTGTCAAGGATGGTGCCCAACCCCACTTGACATCATGCCCCCCCAAACACAGGAACACTTTCTTTGCTGATGGCAGGCCCAATCCCCATCAGCATCAGTATCCTCTCCCCAAAAAAGACAGGTGGCACACTGGGAGCCCACCCCAGTGTGCCCAAAGCACACCTGTAAATAAAAAACCTTCCCGTGACATCCTATTTTTGTTGTTCCCTATAAAAGAGAAAAGGGCCCCTCGTGGTCAAAACGCCCCCAGCAACACGCCCCACCCTCTATGCACCCCACCTCCCGCACCCTCCTCACCACATACTTACCTCTGGAGCCCGAAGTGATGATCTTCGGAGGAGAGGGAGACATCTGAACTCTTCAAAAGCCAACAGCGGACTGAAGAAAATCACGGTAAGCTGTATAATGGCATCAATGGGGGGCTTGCAACTTAGGTGGATATCTCAGACATTTTTGTGATTTTTGGCTCCAGATTTTCAACATAGGGTTCTGGGAACCCCACCTCATGAGCTCAGTCACTGTCATTTCATTACTTGGTCCCAAAAGGTGATTTCACTGTCATTGCACAGAATCATCTTTTGGGACTGATTAATAAAATGACAGTATCACTGTTTATGAGGTGGGCTCCCAAAAAGTCTATGTTGCAAATTTGATGAAACAATCCAAAAAAAATGACATTTTACCAGCGTGCATTGCCCAGTTCCCATGCACACTCGTAACTGCGAGAATTTTTAATATTTTCACTCCAGATTTTCAACATTGCCATTTTTGCACACCTCCTTATGAACAGTATAGCTGTCATTTTCCACATCCTGCTCAAAATGTGTTTTCGTACATCTGGTGCACAATGGCACAGTCACTGTGGGAAATCAACGTTCAGGACAAATTAAGAAAATCACAGTGACACTGTTCATGAGCAGAGGTTCCAAAATGCCTATGTTGAACATTTGGTGAAAAATTCCACAAAATGACTGTGTTATGAGCGAGCATTGCGCAGTTTCCAAGCATGTTCATAACTGCGAGAATTTTTAAAATTTTCACTCCAGATTTTCAACATGGCTGAAGCTGGCTGAAGTTGAACCCAAATAAGACTGAGGTTTTGGTTGTGGATCCAGGTCATTGGGTAGAGGGGCCCTCGGTAGGGTGAGCATCTGGGCTTTGGCTTAGTGGCTACCAGCTGATGGTCTCCGAACAGGTGCGAGATCTGGGTGTGGTTCTTGACGATGGAGTGAATCTTAAATGTCAGGTGTCATCCATTGTCAAGACTGCCTTTTACCATCTAAGGAACATTGCTCAGATCAAGCACCTAGTTCTGCCTGATGATCTTCCAGCTTTGGTCCAAGTTTTCGTGATCTCTCACCTTGATTACTGTAATTCCCTTTACCTATGACTACCGGGGGTTGATATCTGCCACTTGCAGCTGGTGCAGAATGTGGCAGCTAGGCTGTTGACTGGACTACCATGAGGTTGCCATGTCAGGCCGGTGCTGCATGATCTGCACTAGCTGCCCATTCAGAGGTGGATCACCCTCAAGGTCAGCTTGTTGACCTATAAGGTCCTACACAGACAGGGTCTGAGTTATCTGCAAGATTTCTTTTGCCCCTACTGCCCCTCCTGGTCACTTTGCTCCACTGATGAGGGATTGCTAGAGATTCCAAGGGTTTGCTTAAAGTCATCTGGGGCCTGAGCATTTGAATTCATGGCCCCTTCCCTGTGGAATTCTCTACCTCGGTGGAGAGTTTTAAATTTGCATTAAAAACTCACTTGTTTAATCTTGCTTTTCCTGATGCTATATAAGTGTGTTATGAATGGTTTATGGAGTTTTTAGCTGGGATTTTACTGTTTATTGTACTAGTGCTATAATCCTTTGAGAAATAGCACTATTTTATAAATAAAGATGAATTGAATTGAACATTGCCATTTCTTCACATCTCCTTATGAACAGTGCAGCTGTCATTTTTCACATCCTGCCCAAAATGTGTTTTCGCACATCTGGTGCAGAATGGCACTGTCGCCGTGGGAAATCAATGTTCTGGACAGATTACCAAAATCACAGTGCCACTGTTCATGAGTGGATGTCCCCAATGCTTTCATGAGGTGGGGTCACAAAAAGCCCATGTTGAAAATTTGGAGTGCAAATACCAACAAACGCTAGGGGTGTTAGGGTTTCTAACCATAACGTCCCACCCTGTAGAAACTGAAAGGCATCTGGGGTGTGACTTTGGATTGTTGGCTGCAATGCTCACACCATTCCACCCACACCTCCACCCCCACCTTGAAGTCAGTGACAGCATCAAGGTGTGCCTTGGTCTCTTCGGCCCCAAAAGTTCACCCCATTCTCCTATACTGCACCCATCTCAACATATTTCCTTATGGAATGGGGTGAGCATAAGACCCAATGTCCCCAAGGCACAATGTGACACTTGTTGGAGTCTGCAGGTTAGGGTGAGGTGAAATGGCAAGAGCATTATGCCAGATGACCCAAAGGCACACCTCAATGCCAGTCAGTCTTCGCAGGGTGGGGTTATCGTCAGTTCCATTCTTCACTGCCATTCCTATAATGCATCTCTCTAACTCCTACACTACCAATGCCAATGCCAGCAAGACAACATTCAGCATTGACAAATGCTTGTTTAAATACTATTTTTTATGTTTTAGAGGGCCACAGGAACCAAGTCAAAGTTACGGCTCAACTATGAAGCTCAGACCAGAGCCGACAGGGTTGCAGTTGAGGAATTTGGGGTAAAAATATGTGCTGCAAATCCTGGGGAAGCCATGATATATTAAAACATTGTGCTCTCCAGAACACTATTAGAAGTGAACAGTAGCTGTGTAGTTAAGAGATTTTGTACTGAAGTCAATACTTGCTCTTTAAAATGTGTTTTCTTTATGTTGGGGAAATGTATTCATTTATTTATTTACTGAATTCTCTGATTAAGACCTTTGAGCTTAACAACTCATTTACAAAGGTTCCACATTAGAATGGTACAGACAAATTACAACAACAGGCAAAGTACAGTAGCAAGTTCAATAAGAAATACATAGTAATAAAAGAACATAAAGCAACGTAGGCAGTAAAGTAGGGTATTACATCCCCCCACTGGTGCAATGGTTCAAGAGTTCCTATATACAGACAATTGTTATGAAGTGCTGAGTATTGCCTTAGGGAGGGGGATTTATCTGCCCATGAGGGAGATTGGGATTCATAGAGGGAATTTTGGTGCAATAGGATGTAGGGTGAAGGATAGCAGAAGTAAGAGAGAGGTTCAACCCAGGAGGTTTCATTGGTGAGAAGGTAGGTTAGAAAAGGAAGCCTCCTGGTAGGTACATTGGAGCAGATTAGGAGCAAAGACGGAACTTGGGTGAAATCGTAGGTGGTGATGGGAAAGGATATTGGAGAGGAGCCAACCTGAGGGTTTAGATGAAAAAATTTAGAGGTAGAGAAGGTCATGGGGAAGAGGCATGATATAATGAGTAGATCAAGTTCTATCATGGTTGAGAGGAGTACTGAGGTGCAAAGGAGGGGATGGGGTAAGTGCATAGTAAGAGGCATAAAAGAGTATGTATATACCTGGTATAAATTAAGCATTTTTAGTTGCAATCACACATACTGAACGTGATCAGATGTACTTTAAGTCTGGATTTGAAAGGGCCATTTTTTTTTTCAGAATTAGTTCTGTTTATACCAATGGTACATCTTTTAATTGCTGATGAGATTTTGCATTGCGGTATATAGCTCAGGTTCTCAATACCTGCATTTAGTCATAGATAGTATGATCTCTGCTGCTAACCACAAACTCCATCTAACGATCTTCTAGAGTAGCCATTAGTGCATATTAATAGTTCATGAAAATAAGGATAGAAAGAGGCAGTCCTTTGTCCACAAATATGGCCAGTATACTATATAAACATTATAAAGCTTTATTTGCAAGTGCTACTGTGCTTATCTATTGGCTTTAATATTGAAAATTCATACTTTTATAACGTACAACCACACAGTCATCAAAATGACTATTAAAAATATCAGCTTTTTGAAATCTCAGTTTTATAAGCAGTAGGGTATTTTCAGAGAACACGGTTTTGTGAGATAGATGTTTATCTCATTGGGTTAGAGGCAGGAGGCTGCTCCTATACAGTATCTGCAATCGTTTTAGAAGTGCACTCGTCATGCCTTAGTCCATCATTTTCTTTTAAATATTATGTGAATTTGACAGGAAAAGTTTTGGTTACTGTTAAAAGCTAATGATTCCTCTATTCTAAAATATTTCCCTGAAAGAATATGTCAGCTCAAAACACAGCTTTACCAGATGAATCCTTTCAGTATCAATTCTGACAAATGACATGCTTTATTCTTCAAGAGGGGTCTAAGCCAAATTCAAGGACAGGCAGGTCTGATGACTTTCTTTAAAAAAGAGCATTAGACATGAGCAGGTCTGGAAACAGTGCTTTTTCTTTTGCAGGAAGAAAAAAGGGCTGCAGCCTGCTGTTTAATGCAGGTGATAACCTCAGTGGTGGTAGTCCAGTGGAAACACTATTATTCTGAGGAAAGAGTTTACAGCACAGGCTATAAACTTCTAATAATTATTATAAGGGTCTCAGAAATACAGTAATCTGATTGGTTGGCAGCATTCTGTGAGCCCTACATTAATCTCCTTATTGATATACTTGTAGAGCTTAATTACTGGAGAACTGATTTTAAAAATTGACGTTGTACTTTTTACAGACATTCCTATCTCAGAACTCAGAGTCACCATTGAAGAACAGGTATTTGCCCAAATGGTGCTGTTTTCAACCTGGTATGCTGTCATTATTTTAATAAATAACTGTTTAAAACTGTAGCTCTGTAGTGTTTCTTTAACTCTAATAGCTTATCTTATGGTCAGAAAAACTTAAAGTTCATCAGGCAGTTTCATGTACTTTTTACCACAATGGACAAAAGCTGATCAAGGAGGAGTACGGGATGTACCAGGGAAAGTGAATGGGGCTGTGTGGACTGCAGTAGGGTGAAGAACATGCTCGTTCCAAGTGAGATAATGTCCATTGGTCAGTTAGGATTTACTCAGAGCAGCTTGAATATTCCAAAGGCATCCAGGGCTGTATGTCCAGCCCTCAGTGAATCCTTCAAGTCTTCCATGTCAATCTGTGTGTGAATAACAATTCAATAATATGGTGAAACAGTAGTAAGGGGAAAAATATTCTCTTCCGTGTTTTAATTTTAAATTGGCACTCATATTTTTTGTTAGCAGCACATCACAATTTGTCCGTGAAGGTCTGCAATTCTGGGTCTGACAGCTATTTTCCATGAATCTACAATTATTCCACAGCCAGTCATTCCAGTTTTACAGTAGGAACAGGAAAATGAAACACTACATGAGCGGCACTGACTTTGCTGTCATGAAACCGGGGGTTGTTTAAATAATAAAAAAGTAATAAAATAAAGGATAAGTGACAACTGGCCAACCCCCCTTCACCTGAAACACACACACTCTCCGAAAAACCACACTCAGCTCACTGGTTAATATACACTCTGAATGACTGACTGTCTTGTTAACAAATACACTTTCCTGTTCCTACTGTAAAATGGGAATGACAGAACATGGATTAATTATAGGTTCAGTGGAAAACAACTGTCAAACCTAGCATTGTTTTTTTTAAATAAAAAGACCGCTATACAGCTCTGCAGTACCAACCCTAATAATGTTTTTTCTCTCTCTCTCTCTCTCTCTCTCTCTCTCTCTCTCTCATCTTCAGGACAACTCACTATTTGGTGCTAAGTGAACTGTTGTTAGCCATTTCACTAAAGCGCTTGCCAGATTCACTGATGATGGAGGATATTCAATAACCTCAGCCCAGGATGCCTTTTGAATATTTGTGCTGCTATGAGTACAATTATCTAATGGGAATGTGCATGTACTTTATCTTAACACAGAGCACGCAGCAGAATTCAACTTTTTCCTCATGCAGCCCGGGTCTGTTTTCTATGACATCACACAGACTCGGCCTGGCAGCACATCTCCTAGAAAAAGTTTTTCTCCATTGCAGTCAAAAGTGCAGGAAGCAGACTGCTGAACTTTCAGTTTCTCTGACCACAGGTAAGGTAGGAGAGATAAGGAAACAACACCAGTTTTAAACAGTTATTGCCAGCATACCACACTGAAAAAAAAGCAAATATGTTTCTGACAAGAGGGCAAAATATATTAACGAACCAAATCCTAGGCAATCTAATATGGTGGAGGGACTATTTCATGTTAATCTGACACAAAAGCAACCAAAAAATATTAAGAAAGGTATTCAAACTACAGGAACTTGTAACCCAGTTATAATAATAATAATAATGAACTCCAGGGGATTACATTAATATTCAAGTTAGTCACCCCCTTCGGGCAATATGGCAGTCGGCTGTGCCTCGTGCCACATCACACCCCGAGGGGGTGATTAATTAGAACATTAATGTAATCCCCGTCATTCATTATTGCTTAACAAACTTGTAATCAGTGACGCTGAAATCCACAAAATGTCCAAACCAGCAACATTCTTGTATTTTATAGGTGTCCTTGCTTGGAATACTGCTCAGAAAACAGGGTTTTATTGACAGCCAGATATAAAGCACACTTTAAAAAAATTGTTAGTTGAGTTGCATGTAGTAGTACTGTATATAGAGCTACAGTATGTAGTGAAGTATCACCCATTAACCTGTCAGACCAGCAAAACAGTAGCTATTTAACCTCAACTGAGCTTTTAAAGGGGACATATTACATCATTTAGATTAAGTGATATCTCCTTGACCAAACTGCTACTCATCTGAAAATATCTAGATCCACCCACAGTAGCTACTCCCGCCCAAAAGGTGATTTTATGGTCACTTTGGGAATTCACCTTCTGGGTGGGATTTGCATAAAGACAGTCTTATTGTTCATGAGGTTGGGTCCCCAAAAGGCAATGTTGAAATCTGGGGTCAAAATGTCAAATAATGGCTGAGTTATGACCATTTGTTGAGATTTCGTTACTCACTTTGTAAATTTAAAATATTTTCACACCAAATTTTCAACAAAGACTTGTTATTACACCACCAAATGTATGTCACAGCTGTCATTTTTCAAATTCTGGCTGAAACGAGTTTTCACATCTGTGACGTGGAATGGTGTTGCAGTTGCGCAGAATTAAGTTTCAGTGGGGATTTGAAAATTTTCTGTACTGGGTACATCAGGTGGAGTAATAACATGGCTATGCAGACAACTTCATCACTGGAGGACCTGCACTTCCACAGCTATGTACATATATACATCTATGGAGGAATGGGAACACAGGGCCCGGAGGATTCCTCACTCCCACAAGCAACTTAGGATATGAATATACTATCTCAAAAATTAAAGAAATAAATTACCTTTGTTACTGCATCAGTTAGGGTTGCTGTGACAAAAGTAGGGAAATGTGTCATTAGGGTTTCCAACCCTAACACTCCACCCCACCCTACTCAGATGAAGAGGTGTCGGAGGTAGCATTGGGATCATCAGCCCTAATGCTCACCCCATTCCATTAGAAATTAAGCTGGGTGGGTACAGTATAGCAGAATGGGTGAGCATTAGGGCTGATGATCCCAATACTGCCCCTGACACTTCTTCATCTGAGTTGGGTGGGGGTGGGGTGTTAGGGTTGGAAACTCTAGTGACATGTTTCGCTACTTTTGTCATGGCAACCCTAACTGATGCATTAACAAAGTTTTTAGCTATATATATAAATATATATATATATATATATATATATAAATCCCACATGCCCTCACAATGCAAAGCATCATGGGCTGCATATGCAAATCACCACAGAATATTATGCTGGTTCAACTTTAAGCAAAAATGTACGGTGCCAAAAGGCATCTTTGCTTAAAGTTGAACCAGCATAATCTTCTGTGGTTATTTGCATATACAGCTCATGATGCTTTGCATGGTGGTGGCATGTTTGATTTTGTTTTTCTTTGATACTTGGCTTCCCGGAGAAATGCCCTTTGGGATAACCATTGCCTCAGTGCTTGCGCACAGAGGTTCTTTGTCTTTTAAATTGTTTTTTGTTTTAATTGGGTTCACCACAATATAATCCAGATAGACCATCTTTGGGTAGCTGGTTTATTCCACTGGGGTGTCAAACAGACGAGGCATACTGATGAGTCCTGGTAGGATGAAACATGTGTCTTTGTCTTCTGTTGGCACCCTTTGCAAACTGTGTGAGAGGCCTTTCGGCACCATGTATTTTTGCTTAAAGTTGAACCAGCACAATATTCTGTGGTGATTTGCATAAGCAGCCCATGATGCTTTGCATTGTGGGGGCATGTGTGATTTTGTTTTTCTTTGAAACTTGGCTTCCCAGACAAAAGCCTTTTGGGGTAACCATTGCCTCAGTGCTTGTGCACATACATATACATACACAATGGTGTAGGAGCTTCTAGACTGTGATAAATGGAGATATCTTCACTGCAGTGTGATAAATGAGGATGGCATCAGTACAATGATGATAAATGCCATTTATCCATACTGTGCTGATGTCACCACTCACTCACTACTACCTGCATTCTAAATGAAATTGCGTAACTAAACAGCTTCTCTTTCTCACTGAGGATTGCAAGTTACTCAATTAGCACTGCAACAGACACTCACCTGTGTCCAATAGTGTTTCTGAGACTCCCAGACTATTACTCTGCTGATCTCAGCTTCACTACAGCCTGCATTCCAAATGAAAGTGCTTTATGAAACAGTTTCCCTTTCTCACTGAGGCCTGCAAATTACACAATTAGCATTGTAAAAGACATTCATTTGTGTCCCATAGTATTTCCATCTGTAATTACATTCACAAGCCACTGTAAAGAAGAATGGGGTGACATTTAGGCATCTCAACCCCAATGACACACCCTGTCAGCTGTCAATCTCGGGATGATGGGCCGGTTCATGAGGGGGGGTGCTGATGGGGCAACCCTAAAGGTCTCATTTCCTGACTTTTTGTGTTTTAACCCTAAATGATGCATTAACAAAGTTTTTTTTACGTAGAATTTCCTCACCTTTTGAGAAAGAATAGAAAAGTAGAAAGTTGCACAAGTTAGTGAGAGCGCAGCCCTTAGGGCCCTGTGCTCCCACCAACTTGCAAATTCCTGCCTAAGATAAGAGTTCAAGTACTGAATATCATATGTATTGCTGGCAGAGCATATGGTTTGGAGTGTGGGGCCCACCACCTTGAAAGAAAGCAAAGTGTCAATCATCAGAGTGGCATAATTCAACATCTGTTTACATGTCAGACACCTAACCACTGCAAATTACCTCCATGGAAGTAATGCTAGGTACCCTATAAATGTGAAGCCAGTACCACAATGCTAAACGCCATATGCAAAACATAAAGTGTGTCACGCAATATGGGTGCAGCAAATGAATTTTCCAATACCTAAACACCATAATTCACATGGACAGCACATCCTCTCAACACGCTCCAAAAGTCAGTGTAAAAGACCAAACTGTTTCCGAGATATAAAGTGTGAAAGTTTCAGGTTTTCATTCATCACATTGGCAGAATTCCACACCTATTAACATTTTGCACACCTAAAGACTGAAAAGTAGTTCTATGGCAGTAAGGCTAGCTACCCTATAAATTTCAAGCCACAACCACAATGTAAAATGCTGTCCGCAAAATGTAAACTGTGCCACACCATATCTCCACAATGAATGTATTTTCTGACACCTGAGCACCATAATTCACATCTGCAGGACATCCCATCAACATCCTCCAAATTTCAAGTTAAAAGACCAAACAGTTTCTGAGATATTTAATTTTAAAAGTTGTTAAAATTGGGCTATCTGGTTCCTCCAAATCTGGCCATCTAGTCCCTCACTCAGGATCAAAGAATCTTTGATTGTGAGCCTGCACATTCTTTGATCATGGTGAGGGACCAGATGGCCAAAATCCCATTCTTTGTTCGCAAAATAACCATGTAAATTTTCCCATTGACTTATAATGGGAACTTAAAAGTGCTATAACTTTTGAATGCCTCAATATTTTTTCACCAAATGAAAAGCGGCATGTTTGGCCAGTGAAGCTCTTTCAAATGAGCCATATCACAGAGCAGCACACCACACAACAGCGGCACGGCACCACAGACAATATCCCCAAAACTGCCTCCAAAACTGGATAATTTTGCATTTTTCAGTGTTTTCATGTCAAAGACCGTAAATTTGGCAGATCAAGAGATCTACCATGCCCCACCATGCATATCACATTTCATGAAAATCCATAAAAGGGGTCCAAAGTTATTAACATGCAAAACTTTGAGTTTAACATAGAAGTGACTTCATAACCCTAAATATAGGGGCAAGACCGCGCCCCTTTAATAATAGCCACTCTGGTGGGAAAGGGCCCCGTGCTCCCACCAACTTGCCCATTTCTTCATAACAATATGCATCTGAGGGAGCACAGGCCCTCTGGACCTGTGCTGCCACTTATGCATAGCTACAGAGCCATGCAGCATTCCTATTGGCCACCAAATGCTTGTAACAGTAATTTGTCCATATCTTGGGAACCGTAAGAGCTAGAAAAACAATTCAAGTGTCATTGCAACCATGATAGCGAGCATATCATGTCATAATCACTGACCATACCCATATCTCACATCCTTTCTGAGCTATGGGCACCAAAAACACTGCACAGGCACTCTTTCAACCCTTGTGACAGCACTTTCACAATATCTCATGAACCGTGCAATGTACAAACAAAATTCCACTGCAGGCTTACTTTACAATGTCAAATATTTTTCTAATGGCTGGATCATCTAAAGGTGATCTATGCCATTTTTAACGAAAAGTCTGTATCTTGCTTCATTTCCGAGATAACGGCACCGAAGTCATGACACAGACTGCAATGTAATCCTATGGGAAAAATGTAAATTACGTCATTGAATATCTCTGCAACAAATTATTTCCCCAACACCTAAACAGCATAGTTCACATCTCTATGACATCCCCTCAACACCCTGCAGATTAAGTAAAAAAAACGAACTGTTATTTTTTTATCATAGAATAGTTTTATTGATTTAAATTCAACAGTACATCAGCACAGTACAGTGTTTCTCACAAACTCTATAGTTAGTAGGCAGCTAGCCATATCTATAAATGCTCGAGGTGATATGGTAATAAGTATACATTTACTAGTAAGAACTAACATAAAACGGTTACAAACAGCCAACCTGAAATGTAAGATACAGCAGCTTATTGGCCCAGTAACTCAGAGAGGGAAGGGAATAAAAGGCGACAGTAATGGCAAGGTAACTAAATACGATGAAGTTTAAGAGGGAGGGTTGCAGTATAGAATAGGAGTTTTGCAGAGGGGTGAGTAAAGGTAGGCTTCCCATCTGGCAATATACTGGTCCATACAGCCTTGATGCACCGAGGATAGATGTTCTAGTATGGACAGCTTGGCAAAGCAGCATGCCAGGTTGTGCTAGATGGAGGTGGTGGTTGATGTCACTGCATGAGTAGAAGACCTTTGGTCTCTATAAGGGCCAAAGCCACCCATTGCTGTTGATGCCGGGTTAAAGCGGTTAAGGAGGTGGTGTCCTCCAGCAAGAGCTTTTGGTCAGATAAGCGTACCTGAGTACCTGGTATCGTGGAGCAGTCCTGGGCTATGTATGTCCAGAAAGATGAAAGTTGAGGGCATGTCCATAGAATGTGGAGCAAATGAGCTCCGGGTTGTTGACAGTGCCAACAGTTTGAGTGCCCTAAAAGGCCATGAGAGTGAAGGGCAGCTGGGATGCGGTACCAGAACAGCAATATTTGCAGCTGTAGGAAGCGACTCTTGTTATCTGTGTAGGTGTAGTGACTTTCTCGGAGATAGTAGTTCTAAGAATCCTCTGGGATATGGATATTTAGGTTGGACATCCATTTCAGGTGGCACAGAGTTGAGGGATCCACCTGGGCATCCCACCACGTCCTATAAAATTGACCAATGAAACCACCGGAGGAAGGGTCTTTGTGATGTTGGGCTAGCCAGTTCCATTTGGGGTCAGGGCAGATGTGGGGTCTGGCCACCTGCAGTGCACTGCGTATCTGAAGGAACTTCCAAAAATCACTGCTCAGGAGATGAAATTTATACTGAATTTGTTCAAAGGACATCAGAACACAGGAGTCTGGGATACACAAGTCCTGTATATGGCGAATATCCTGTACCTCCCAATTTAGCCAATATATGGGGGTATCACCAATAGTCAAAGCTTTATTATGCCATAGAGGTGTGTATAGCCAGGGAGGGTCCTGAGCCACCCAGGGTGTATGAGGACAGGGGCATAAGTGAATGCCATGCCCATTTAGTCTCAGCCAGTAGCAGGCAAGGGTGCGAGGGCACCAACTGCTTGGGTGCAATAGCCGACGTAGGTTGGTATCTGCCACCAAATCAGTTTCCAAATGTACCCAAGGTGGGGGGTAGAGAACTTGGAACAAACCATTTAGTAGCTGTGGTAGCTGTACAAGACAGGTGATAGCCTTGAAACCATGGGGAACCCAGGCTACCCTTAGACCAACACGCTCTTAATTTGTGTCTGCTCCACTTGGAAGATTTCTCTTCCCAGAGGAAATGAGACACCAGGGTTTCCAAGGAGGCAAAAAGTTTGGGAGAAAGGTGTATTGGTAAATTTTTTAACAGTTACATGAGTCGAGGCAGGAAGAGCATACGGACAGCAGCAACCCTCCCTGGCATAGAAAGCTGGAGCTTCCACCATCTCTCTATCTCTGCAGCTAATTGGGTCAGGAGAGGGGAAAAATTAGCTGGTTCTAAGTCAGACCATTTGAAGGGAATAGTTATGTCCAGGTATGAGAAGCCCTGTGTTGTCCATGAGAGCTCTGTTCCCTGCAGACAACTCCTTTCACAAGTTGTGTTTAGAGGGGCCAGAATTGTTTTCTTCTGGTTAACACATAGGCCTGAAAGGGTCAATAAGGTCTGAAAAAGAGATAAGACATGTCGCAATGTCTCCTTCAGTTGTGAGAGGGTTAGTAACAGGTAATCGGCATATGCTGCCACTAGATACGATTTACCAGTGACTTCTATGCCCAAAATATCTATCTTTTGAAGCAATGATGGCCCATATGAGAGGGTCCAAAGCCACTAAAAAAGGAGAGGGGATAAGGGGAAGCTCTGTCTGGTGCCTCTGTGCAGGGGAAAAGGTGTGGATATTGTGGTGCTGGTCAAGAGTCTAGCCCTTGGGGAGCCGTATAGTGTAGACACCCACTGGCAAAAGGTGGGCCAAAACCATATAGTCCCAAGACCCGATGGAAATAGTGCCATACAACAGAGTCAAATGCTTTAGTAAAATCTATGGCTAGCGCTGCCATGGAACAGGAAGAGTGTGAGGCTATCCATTTTAAATCGAGTAGAAGCCGTGTATTATCCAAACCAGATGTACCTTTCATAAAGCCAACTTGGGCTGGGTGTATAATAGGTGGTAACACCTCCAGCATCCTAGTGGCCAGAATCTTGGCCAAAATTTTTATACCCATGAAAAGCAAAGAGATAGGGTGATAATTTGCACAATCTAGAGTCATTAGACTTTTTCGGAAGGAGGGTAATGAGGGCTTCCCTCATAGAAAGGGGGAGAGAACCAACTGTATGAGCTTCTTGGAGGGCGAGCGGCAGTGAATGAGATACATCCTCTGCCAGTGCTTGGTATAGCTCAACCGTCATCCCATCTGGGCTAGGAGCCTTGCCTTTGGCCATTGGTGCTAGAACTTGATGGAGCTCGGCCAGGATGGTAGGGGGATCTAAGGTGGTCACTTGGGCAGGGGTGAGTCCCAGCCTGACAAACCACAGGAAGAATGTGTCCAGCTCTTGCTCTAGTTGTAACCTGGAAAGAATGGATTGTGACTAATGAACAGCTTGATAGAAAGCCCTCATAGTGTCATTTATTTCCTGTAGGTTGTGGACAATCTTACCAGAGGAATTGCAAAGGGCATGTGTTCGAGATGAAGCTTGTTGCTTCCGAAGTCAGAATGCTAGTAGTCTGCCACTCTTTTCTCCCCCATCCCAATAAGCGTGCTTTGAACACAGTAGCAACCACTCAGCCTTTTGGTGTAAGGTGGCATTAATTTGATATTTGAGACCCACAATGCGCCGTATAAGGGAGTTGTCCCTCCTAGAGGAGTGAGTAGCTTTAAAGCGGGTTTCTAGGGTAGTAAGGTCAGCCTGCCACTGGGCCAAGGTAGCCTTACGGGTTTTGTTTTGGGCAGCCGAGAAGGCAATAATACGATCTCTGAGAACTGCCTTAATGGTTTCCCAAACTGTACCTAAGGAGACGGCCACAGTGTGTATTAATGGCAAAATAATCTTTTGCAGTTTGGGAGATCATTTTGTGAAAGTCTAGATCTTTTAAAAGCAGTGAATTGCATCTACAGTGGGTGCCAGTTTTGGATTGTCCTCCCACTGCATATGAGGTTACTACTGAGGCATGATCCGAGAGAATAATGTTCCCAATTTTAATATTGGAGATATTCTGGGCCGCTGTTGTGTTGGCTAGAAAAAAATCTATGCTACTGTGGGTAGAGTGTACTGGTGATTAGAAAGTATAATCCCATCCAGAGGGATTGCCTCTGTGCCAAACATCTGCTAGACCCCATTCCTCCTGCAGTTCATGAAGAGCTGAACTTGCCTTGGGTCTAGCCTGAGGGGTAGGCTTTGATTTGTCCAAGAAGACATCTGAAACCATATTGTAATTGCCTCCCACTATAATAGGGATGGCACTGTCTTTCTGGGAGAGAGAAGAAAGGGCCTGACTAATAGAGGGGAAGAAATCTGCATGATCAGTATTTGGGGTATACATGTTGCAGAGAAGCATTTTTCCCTCTGGGGAGGATAACCTAACAGCCACCCATCTACCTTGCGAGTCTTGCCTGGATTCCTCCAGGACCCAGAGGGAGGAACACCGGATTAGAATAACTACCCCTTTCATCTTGGAAGAGGCCAAACAGGCACAGACTGTGCCCACCCAGGATTTCTTCAACTATGAGACTGACCTCTTTAGAAGATGAGTCTCCTGTAAGATGGCAATATCAGTATGGAGTGATCGAAGGTGCTGAAGTACCTTAGTTCATTTAATAGGATGGTTCAAACCATTGACATTCCAAGACGCCAATACTGTTGGGGACCTAATGGGATTCACCATGGCTAGGAAGGGACAATCAACAGCTTTATGAGAGAAGAAATGTGTACTACTACGAATATAGAATTGGCAAACTGAAGGGAAACTCACAACCCCAACCAGACTCTGAAGAACTGAGGTACCACCTTGGGGAACCAGATGGGAAGAAAGAGAGATTCAAAAATGAAGGAAAATATACACCCCATGAGGGGCTAGCTGCAATAAAGTAGAGCAAGAACAGTATTGTGAGCAGACACAATCAAAACACTCTACATACAATTTAACTTCAGGGCAGTCAACAGGGAATTCTGCCTCAAATACAAGAAACAGTTTTAACAGAGAACACTTGCAAAATGTAAGGTAACACTGCACAATTGTGCTATAGGTTCAAGGCTGTATGTTAAAGAGACCAACTTGTGCTGTTAGTCTCAACTACACTAGCTCACGGAACCTGACAACTGGGAGGTGTTGTTTATAACCAGCTAAATTTGAGACCTCCAGGCTGGTATTATACGTGAGGCCAGGTATCTGACCCACGGGGAGGGAAGGGAGGGAGGGGAGGGAATGAATGGGGGGGGGTTAGTGGAGTAAATGAGGAGGAGGAGGATTTAAAAGGGGGTTGGGGAGGAGAGGGGATTCCCCTTACCCAAATGGTAAGGCCCCTAAATGACACTTAAATATAGTAAGTATAAGAGAGAAGGCTGCTACAGTGCCTTAATTCCATTGTCACGGTGGGATTCACATGCTTCCCTCGTTACCCAAGTGGGCAGTGACTTTGGAAGGTTAGGAGACCATGAACACCCCATTAGGGCCCAGGTCACTGCACCCTATATCCATATATTCAGGGAAACTAGGAAGAATATACCATGTAGTCTGAGGAACCCATATCAGAGACAAACCACCACCCATGCACATAGCAGGGTATAGACGCATTGGGGGATATAACAAACCCCAAACTAAATTTTCTATTAAACAAGGCTAAGGCAACAGCCCCAACAGAAAGGGTTTGCATGTTAACCAGGAGAACCTTTGGCACTCCCAATACTTATTGGGGGAGAAACTACAGTCTCGGGGGTAGTCGTGGCCACTGCTTCTGCATTGGAAATAAGCCCTGGTCTTACAGAAGACAGAGCGTCCACCACCTCCACCAACAAGGCCTTCAAATGGTCTGCCCAGTCTGAAGCAGTAGCAGTGTCCATCTTTATGGATTCATTGGGATGCTACTGTGCCCTAAGAGTAGGGGAGATTCTATCTTCCTGAGATACTTTAGCTGGGGGGGCCACCATACCAAAATCCTGTATCGGTTGGGTTCCACTTCTGGTTCTCTGATGTTGTCTGGAAGATGGGGTTGACAATCAAGGAGGCATAGCAGGATCAGCATTAAAGAGAAACTGTGGAACCACAGCACAGCGTGATAGGGTATGGTCTGAAGGGTCCAAGGCTACTAGGGTATCGCCTTGTAGTGGTGCACGTCCAATCGCATTTAAGTCCTCCGGACTTCTGTTCCCTTCAAAATGGCTCCCCTTAGTGGTATTGATCTTGTTTGGTTGCCAAAGCTTCCTGGGTATTGTAGTCAGTACAGGAAGATCAGGCCAGAATTTAGCAAGCCATCTTTCAATATCCCATGGACTGTCTGCCCGCAATTCCCAGCCATTTTTAGTGACTAGTAGGCTGGTAAGTCCCCTGAACTTAAAATGGAAATTAAATTGGTACAGGAATTTCTTGATAGGGCCATAGGCTTGTAGTTTGTTTGCAGTTTCATGAGCAAAGTCCTGATAGAATGAGACAGGAGTCCTTTGCCAGTGAATCTCTCCTAAATCCCTTGCTACTCTAAGGATCTTTTCTTTTGCTGTATAGCATAAGAAATGCACTATAATCGGCCTAGATGTGGGAGAATTCCTGTCTCTTTGGGTGGTTATTCTGTGGGCCCTCTCCATATCCATAGCTTCCCTCCATATATCTCCCGACATAATGGGCAAAGTCTCATTCAGGAATCTCT